>FR990145.1:5261543-6515277 GCA_905404295.2 Ochlodes sylvanus | reverse complement strand
GTTATCCGTGTCGTCCATTCAATAAATTGAATTCGAAATGTTGACTTCTGTAAGCCCAATGGTTTCCATTTAACGCGTTGAAACACCCTTCAACTCTGTAATTCCTCGCGTGTATGTAAAACATCGCAAACGAAGCGTGTTTCGTTATCGGTGTCTGCGCCTTCTATCTCAGGAAATGAGATTTTTGCGTTCCCTCGCTCTCACCGCGCACGCCCATTTAGCGAGTTAGCTTTTTAAATAGACTGGTTCGGATCGTGAGGTTATTTAGAGGACATGGGATGTCTTTATCGCGGTTTTATGACCTCACGTAAGCGGCTTACAGTGGAGTGTAGAAGTTAGCACCATGTCATAGGTGACAAGTTGAAAAGGCGAACAGTAGATGCTAAATAGAAACTGCTAAATGCAAAACTTCTATTCACGTAGTTCAAAATAAGTCAGTAAAATAAAATCTCAAAAAGTGCTGTTACATTTAGACTCTTGCTACGTCGTAGCTACTTGCCGTCATTAACGCCACCCTACTTTTCAACGGACAATTTCAAGTATAGCTCTTTACTCTTGCCAGTTCTTCTTTCGAGACCACTGACGGTAGGAATTTGATGAAATAATGGCTAGTGTTACTTTCGAAGTATCTCTAAAACCGAACTTCGAACAAATTCGAAAAAATTCCCCCCTATGGCGCAAAGGTCACCATGCCGGATTGCCATTCGAACAGTCACACGACAACTTTAAACTTCTCAGTCTATGTGTGTTTTTTTTATTTCAGAGTGTTGTCCATTGCACCCACCACACAAGAATGTGTGTATGTGTATGTTGTTAGGTATATAACTGTGTGGTAAATACTAATTATACTAAAGTCATGCAAAAAATATATATTTCACCATGACAAAACCAGTGCTTACGATCATTTCCCCAGAGAACTAAAACATTTTTCGCTGACTAAAACATGTTTGAAAACTACTTTCATCGGCCTAATTACCAGTGAATTTTAAAAGTGCTTTTAAATATCGAAAAATATGAAATTCTAGAAGGTTAAATGAGAGTGCACATTTTTAATCATTAACTGCTTGTCCCCCCACTTTGTTGGATTCCGTGATCCCGATAAAACCTAGCTAATATGTTGCACTCCTCTATCTTACAGTGAAAATCCCATTAAAATATCCTATAAAATATAACACATAATTTCGAAAAATTAAGAGGTGCGTGTATATGCGATCTCAGCCCTCTGCTCGGGAGCCCGATATTCAAACCACTCGACGATATCTTCATAATTCAAGTAAGTATCTACCTAACTAGATATAACCAAACCAACTTTGGTTAAGTCTAAGTCATCGAATATCTGGTCGCATCGGTTCAATATCCCGGAACCCGTGTTAAATATAGAGGTGAGATTATCCAGCAATAGTGAGACAGGGTGTCGCGTCTCAGATTAAGCAAATATTACCCCGTGATCATGCACCTATAGATCGATTAGAAATGGCGGCAAACATATTATTTTTTAAGTTTTACACTATATACTATAGCTGCCCTCGCATCGCTTTAATAAACCTATATGCCTGAGACAGACACAATAATTTTTAGGTGACATTCTTTAAATCGATTCGATTATCTTTTTTCTGCGAACCGATTGAAATAACACTAAATCATATATATAAAAATCAATGCCACTTTTAGTTGTAATTGAACTCCTCCTAAATGGCTGTATCGATTTGGTTGAAAATTTTTGTGTATCTTCAGGTGGATCCTTTAGATTCACAATTGGACCCGGTAGGTGGCGTTGCTGTCGATGTGTCACCAAATTTGTTTATTAATCATAGAGCGGTGCGAAGTACGCTGGGACAGCTAGTATAATTATGTACATATACTGATATCCGTGAAATATTGTTTGACTATCCTTAGCTCAGTGGTAGTGATGTTGGCTGCCAAACCATATCTTCAAAATGCCTTGTCATCGATACTAAAGTAATTTATCAAATTTAAAATGCATGGAATAAGGCAATACCTATATCTAATTCAGATTGCAAGATTTGACATTGTACACATTAAAACTATGCTGCCACATGTTATTTTAATATAATATAATGATGAATTTTGTTGTAATTTTATGTTATGTTTGTTGTTATTAAGTTACTATGTTCTGTTATTATGTAATGTTGAAGAATTTACTAAAATACACGTCCACCTTCCTCTCTTGGCTCACAACACGCCAGTGACATCTCTGGTGTTACGGATGTCCGTGGACTACGATGGTCACTCACCAACAGCTGGCTAGTCTGTTTGTTTGTCGGTTATTAATATAAAAAAGCCAGGGGATCAAGTCATGACGTCATATTACTTTTATAATTATCTACATAAAATATTTAATACAAGTCTGGTGAAAAAGGAGAAGAATAATTACGAAGGTACTAACTTCAGTACAGCTCTCACCCTTCCTAGCTCTATAGAACGCCAGAAGCTTTCGGCGCGTAATATCGAGCAATATCAACACCGGGAATCGAACCTGAGAAATGAGCAACGGATGTTATTGTAAATACTGCAGTGCAGATGTACTGCAAAATTAAACTGGCTCTGATTCAGGAGATATTGGAAAAACTTCGATTCGAGAGCTACGTAAAAGTGGAGTGTTAATGTTAGTTCAGTAGGAGTTTAACTGCATGCGAAGTTAAATACAGTAGATAAGTATATCTATGTATATAATTATATCGTCTATAGTTTGCATTTGGTAGAGTACGTCTGTAAGATAGAAATAAGATAGAAATAATACGAGAATATCTTCAACATAGTCGAAGTCGAAGTCAATGAAATACGCTTTATTAAGGATAAATCACAAAGTATTTGTCAGATCTCGCTCAAATATAATAATAATCATTCAAATCGGTACAAAAAAAAGTAAAAAAATATTTGGTAACACACAGAAAAAACAATAGTTCAAATAAAATAATGCATATAAAAAATAAAAATCTACCAGTTTGAAGGACTCATAAGCAATTGTAGCGGACATATTCGGCTTGTAACGATCCTGAATCCTGACTGATTGAAATTTCTCCGTGCTTCGCAAGGCACATATAGCTGTCGGCTCCGGTTGGAATTTTATTATTAACACAGATATTATTTTTACATTTAATTATAACTATATTTATTTCAAAAGTATTATAACCAGTTTAGCAATATTTCTAATAAAACTTTTACAATTATTTTACCAACATGCTTTTACATTATTTTTTATGCCGTAATTTAGTTATGTTAGTTACGAGTAGTTATACATATATTATTTATGTGTAGATACAAAGATCGTAATTTTTCCCCGCGGTAAGGGGCGCTTGACTCTGGGACTAGTGGCCAGTAATGGATATCTATTAGCCGCAGACCCACACTCGACACCTAGGGTTGCCACTTGCTACTTTTATAATTATTACGTTTCTCCAATAGTGGCTACTACCTGCTAGTCAGTAGTACTATTGTATTACATTTTACTACAACTCGAGAATTACAGAAGGTACATAAATCTTTATCTAAACATATAATACAATTAAACGTTCCGCGTGTACAATGAATGTACCTATTTATAAAAAAAATCTATCACTACTTTCTATCACAAACGGACAGAAAAATTCTTAAGGAATTTTAAATATTACTTATTGTAAATTCCCCAAGCAATTGTTTTTGCAAATACTTATATAAATGCGATGCACCTACAGACAGAAATGAAATATTCATTTTTGTAACACGTATAGATTTTCTTCTCGAAAATTGAAAGCTTGATATTGCTTTCTACATACATTGCCGTTTAGGACGTGTATAGTTTATGTGTTTGTAATTAAAATATTTTCTAGGTTAAAAACTATCACTTTTATCAACCCTGCAAGCCCCATCCATTTCAGTGATTTCCGCCCCTCGACCGACGCCACTCACAGCAAGATCAAAGAGCGTCCTACCCGCGTATTCTTAAATGCAGGTAAATTAAAACGATATAAAAACTACCAGCCCTGTTCCATAATAAACGTAATTTCAAGCTTTAATACGCGATTGCCATTATCAAATTTATTACACTAATTAGGTTGTTTTTGCCCGCAGCTTTGCTTGCGCAAATTGTGTTCGGACACAAAATAGCCAACAATGACGTCAAACTGGCATAAACTTTTAATAAAGTAAGAACACACCATCACTCTTGTAAATCTAGGACTTAAGTTCACACACACACACCGTCACACAACCGATACTACACTCTCGTGTTACACTTGGTGTAATGCAAACGTAGGACCTAAGCACAGAGTAGTTAAAAATCACACACCTTCATAATACGAGTACGTCGCATACAATGACACTTCTTCCCTACATGCCTTCAAACATAGTCACACTCATTCACTACGCACACGCACTACAGCTGATGTATTGAAAAACTTCACCAAACACCGCCCCAGTCACTGTCCCTGCCCCTGTCACTGTCGATAGACTGGTTTTGATTTTAATACCAATTTCTTTTTTACAACCAATCTTCTTTAAACATGGTATGATTACTCTCATCCGTTGAGGAGTTCCATTCTATATCTCCAGAACCCATCATCAGGATGGGTGCCAAAAACAAAAATTCGGGAATCGAACCCAGGTCCTTTCGAATGGCAATCCGGCATAAATGTCATCGTCTACGGCTTATTCTTTCTGATTTTAGGTGTTAACGTAAGTTCAGTGTAATCCCGTCAAGTGGATCTATCGTGTATTCGTTATTTTGGTGTCATTGGCGTAAGTCTGTCCTTTTTTGTGTGAGTGCGATAGATGACATCCATAGGTATACTCCAACGCTTCTCCGTCTCACATAACACTCCCAAACAGATCAAATCAGCTAATCGAACCGCGAAGTTTAAGAACAATGAAAAGCTTTTAGCGAATTACTCTTTTTACAGCGAAACATTCTTGTACAAATCACATTGAATGTAATTACTTAGTTTGTGATACGATTGTAGTCTTAACATTCATGTCTATTAACATACACTTTAAGTATTGCCTACATCTAAACGTAATCTCCTTTATTAGTTTAGAAATATAACTTGGAGTAAAACCAATTTCTCCTGTTCTTCGCGCTCGCTGCTGAATAACAGACGAGGTCCTTCGTGTTGAGAGACAATGCTGTCTGTGCCGTCTAATTTTGTCATGACAGTATTCATGCATGGTTAATACCACATCATCATCATCACGCCCCATAACTGTCCCACTGCTGGGCACGGGTCTCCTCTCACAATGAGAGGGGTATAGGCCATAGTCCACCACGCTGGCCAAGTGCAGATTGGCGGACTTCACACACCTTTGAGAACTTTTTGGAGAACTCTCAGGTGTGCCGGTTTTCTCAATCAGCTCATTACAAAAACCGCTACTTTAAAATGGTTCTATTCTTTCATCGTATAGACTGAACCGTAAAACTACTGAAATTCTGCTGAAATTCAATCCCCGACCCAACCTCACATCACCAAAGAGGGTAGAGAGATGCGTGTCGATTGACCGGAAGTAATAGCGGTCTATATTTACAACTTCCGGCCGGGGAATGGCGGGAAACCAATTAATAACTTTTATCGTTTCCGGTGTTGGCGTCTCGAACAATTAGCGAGGCCATAAAAATCTTCGCGCCTGATTGGAAACACCAATGGGCAGACCCGTTGTAAATAAGCTTTTGGTAGAACTGCTGTATTTAGATATTTGTTGTGGATTGATTAAATCAGTTATTAATCGTTTTTATGTTTCACAACCAAGTTGTGGCCGATGAACGAGTAGACAAGCCTCTTGTAAGCTCTTGACAGAGTCGTGGTCGTCATGTGGTGTTCCGGGAAGTTGTTAGTTAACTTCTTTACGATCTTTCGCCATTTTTGTCTGTTAGCGGTTATACTGGTAAACTGATGCAGCAGGCCGCCCATCGCAGAAGACTTGGTCGGTCCAGCGCATGTGGGTCTACCGTGGGACCTGGTGTCTTCGACTCTGCCTTGCACTACGAGGCGTTCGATGGAGTTACTGTCCGGCCGAGAGACTTGTCCGATGCACTAAAGATATGAGCTTGTCTTGTTCTTGAGCTGATAGGCGTTGTTTGATGCCGAGTACTTTAAGTATGTGTGTTAAATAAGTGTGGAACTCGGTCCAAGAAACTCAGATCTCAGATCAATCTTACGGCAAAATACTTTTAGCTACGAGTATCAAACGGCTATAAACCGTAACCATATAACGCGCGGGTAACATTTTCGATAAAAATCAGTGTGTGGCGTGAGGGGTTTATCGGAGTGACGTCATTAGGCTCCAGGCATATCCGCGATCTAGGAAACGATATAATATTGACGATGTAGATACTTTTGAGTGTTTTACTTTTCAAAAATTTTAGTTAAATAATAAAATTTTCGTGTTTGAACAAAACTCATGAACGGTAAATGTCTGAAAATTAATTTGATTTCTGTATTATTCCTTTTATGTATTATTTCAATTGGCTTTGTATAATATTTGAAGGTGTTTTTATTTTTTATAGTAACGCAATACAAATACATTCAATTAATAAATAAAATATTACATACCTACTCTACGATAAGTTACTCTATGCACAATTTCGAGCGTTTGAATAGTGTACGTTCATAGTGTCATTGTGAATGAAGTCTGTAATCCTTTCATAGGATTAATAACGGAATTTCGAGCGAAGAGCGGAGCAAAGAGCTAGTTTAAAAATAGACGAAAATGTTAATCTTATATTAGAATCTTGAAACTTCATTTTTAATGTTCCGCAAATAATAAATAATAATACTTAATAAATAAACCCTAATACACTCCCCCGCACAACCCAAATAAGAAAACAAACCTTTATCTGTCACATAAATGTCTGCCCCGGCCGGGAATAGAACCCAGGACTCCGCGTTTTGCAGGCAGGTTCACTACCAACTAGGCTACGGGGCCATTAATATATTATGAATAACATTTAATAAACAGTGTCCAATTGAAAGTTATATAGTAAAACTCCATTTTAATATTCAAAACTTTGTTTAAATCTATCTGTTACCTAACGATTTCGTAGATCGTTGTTTCGCGATAGTCAATATAAAGAGCGTGTAAGTAGATTTGCGGGGCTCTACCACATGCCTGGGGCGCTCATTCATTCAATTACATTCACTCGGGAGCTAAATAACAGAGGGAAAACACAGCTACTGCGTCACGTGGTTCGTTTACTATGAGACATTAGCGAGTGGCTTTTTTTTTAATATAAGTTAGTGCTTGACTACAGTACCCAATGACCCACCAATGACCCACCTGCATAACTTTACTGCGAACTGCTTAACAGGCAAAAGACTTGATACTACATGATACTACAGTCCTACACATGATACTACAGTAACGTTCTTCTTGTTTCTAACTAATCTAATGCTGCCACGCTTTTTATATTTTCCACTTTGGCGCCCAACGAGGGACGTACGGAAATCTCCTTTAACTCTTAAAATCTAAACGACCAAGTCAAAACATAATGTATAATACAGAAAAAAGTTCAGAATACCATTTCTAAACTAACATTAATAAAAATTATGGATTCTGTGACACTAATATATCTGTATTTTTAGTAATTAAATTCTCCACAATTTAATGTCAATAGGTGTTCATTCACTCACTTCTAGCTATAACAAGATACGGCAATGTGTCAACAGATGGCAGTAGTAAAAAGGCTGCCGAATCACGCTGTTGACACTTCGTGGAGTTTATATATAACCTGTATATATATAACCCTAGTACCTGGTACGAATTGTACGAAAACATCTCCTCAATGGAACCGCTAACCGCAAGTCTTTTGTTATTTTATAATAAATCAGAAATAATTATAATATAACTAACTGATAAATGTCTGTGGATTGAAATTTGAATTAAGCTAGCAATAGCAATCGAGCTCCCACTACCGTCCATGACAACAGTGACTGAAAACAAGACTCAAATGAGTTCTAGGGTAGTTAGTACGGAGACCGTGTTGCTACCCTTGAGGACTGATGTGGTCACCTCTTTAAAAAAATCGTTTGTCTGTAAATTCGGTTTACGGACGATAGTTTTACGTGATAACGTCATAAAGAAAAATTGATGAAAACAACATTTATTTTGTTATAAATAATGGCTTCCGTCGAGTTCGACGGGGGTTATTGTAAAAGTTCTCGAAGAAGCTCGCGTGGCGGCGTTCCAGTAGCAGAACTATCTAACTAGCTAGCTCTGACGTCACGCTTTTACGTCAGCGGAACGGGAAACTTTTTCGTGCGTGCAGCCAATCAATTTATAACACTTTATCACCTCAAAAGTGAAGCCGGCCCACACCTTTCTTACCGGAACACAATTATTTGGAAATTTGGAATGAAATTTGAGAAAAACTTTTATTATGAACATATACAGGGTGTTAGGGGCTCAAACAGAAACCTTGTAACTTGTAACCACACTTTCGGACCGTGATTCTAAGTAATACTACATCGGAAAACAAAAATCGGTGCATTTTTTTGTACCATATAAATATTTTTAACAATCAACGAAAGATCAACGTAAGATGTTTTTTTTTATATTTTAATAGCCGACAAATGAGCAGACGAACCTCCTGATGGTAGGTACTTGGTTACCGTTTATCATATTCTTCAGTAACTCCAAAGTCATCACAGATGAGCGGTGGTGGTAAGGGTATAAGAAAGTAGGAAGAAAGAAAAAAGACATAACCAGATAAATCCGGATAGATCGTATCCCTACTCACAAGGTATATGTGTAGAGAGAAACGTACGAACTTTTCTAATTAACTTGCGCCAAAGTTTTTTCGTTAACGTCGTTCGGACCGAAGTGGCTTTTGTTGTAGTTTTAATGTTGTCTTTACTTTCCTTCGAGTTCGTTCCTTGTTTTATTTGGATCGGAGTATTATGATTTATACTCCGCCGAATGCGAATTGTTTTTATTACTTGGTGATGCCTGTTTGTGTGAACGCTATGTAGGTACTTACTCATCGTTGAACACACACAGGACGATATAACTTTTATGGTGATTGTTTAGTTTCAACGGATTACAGATACATATAAACAACATAATGTGAATTTAAAGAATCGCATATAAATAATTTTTGGAGTGTGGATACCGAGCCTTAGACCGCCAGGTATGTTGCTAGAGTCGAGGAAGGGCGGAAGTAAAAAAATTATCATAATCATAATTGATCTGCCCTCAAAGCACGGGCTCCTAAATCAATCACCATGTATATCACTGACCTGTAGGTTTAGCTAGATACCTATTGCTACATTTTTTTTATCTCAAACAAACAATTTAAGGTAGGGCATTGTGATTTCAAGGTAAGGCGTTCCCCCATAATGCCCCCCCCCCCCTAGCTACAGCCGTGGTGACCGCTAGTGACAAAAAATCTTGAGCGCTTCCGTACTTCGAAGGGCACGTACAGCCATCGGTCCTGATTGTTATTGTTAGTTAAAAAGCCAAAATAGCTTTCTGACACTTGGGTTGGCTTCCTACTTCTCCACCAATCCGTACTGGAGCAGTGTGGATTATGCATACTCCTTCTTAATTATGCGCCCGTGCCGTGTAGTGGGCCATTATACCGTAGTGGTCAATAAATGAAAATAAAACCAATAAAGAATATATCGAAACATTTATTAATATCTCGTAAACATGTCAACACATCAATTTATTCGGATACTTAACTATAAAGTTGTGGAAGTGACCTCTTTCAATTTTTAAACTATTTAGTCATTAACATCTCGCGGTTCCATTACTTAGCATATTTATATAGAACAATCTTGAATTTATATAAATTAATTTGAATAACAATTTATTCAATTATATTATATCAAGATTATTCTATATAAATATGAATGAATGGGCTACCTAATTCAAACTGGCATTTGAAATGACTAATTTTACCGAAGTGTCGTTAAAAAACTTATTATATTATACAAGTAGGGGGCGGAATCACGGTCTGAATAAATAATAGACATATAACACGATTGGCCTTTCATTTTAAGACTGGCGATAGACAACTACCCCCATCTACTGGTGTATATGAGGCAATACGTGATATACCCTACACATCCGAATATCCTACACAAAGACACTTAAGATATATGATGTACCCATAGTTGACAATAAATCTTTTTATAACAAGATATTAACACCCGCAAACGTATTTTCTAATAATGCAACAATACAATCTTAAAGGGCGTTTACTTACACAAACATTATTCTAATTAGGTACCACACAAGGCAGGTAAATACAGGTACACAGACAATGTTAATCATGAAATTATACTAGTAACCTTGTAAAACTAATATCCGCACTTTAAATTAATTCGACTTGTAGGAAAGCATTGAAATAGGAGCTTTATGTCTAGTCAGATACGGTCGAATTTTCAGCCGAATCGGATCGAATGTGCGCGCGTGGATCAATTCTGTCAAGCAAATGATTTTAAAATTCAACCGTATAGAGTATGATATAAAGCTCATATTTCAATGCCTAAAATGACTTAAACCGTAGTCGAGTCTGAGACCTTTATACGAATGCTTGATTACTTTTTTCTAACACCAAACGATGGAATTTAAATACAGTTAAATGGAAATGGCTGAGAACGTAGATCAACTACTTACCGCAAATCTAAAGTGACAAATTATACCTAAGAAATAATATTAACTAACTTCTGCTATTTGATACTGAGTTGGTAAGTAACAAAAGTGGTGATGGTAGCAAAAGTGTGTTAGTGGTTTGAGTTCACGATACCTGATATTATTCGAATTTAATGAAGCTACTGTCTTTCTTCTTTTTAATGTTAGGTTAAGTTGTAATCATAAGATTATGTTAAAAATGCACACACTAAAGCGTCATATTATGTATTGTTAGCCTAAGTCACTTTATACATTTTGACATTTGAAATTGTCATCCAAGCGACATTACGGGCGCGTTCCCCTGAGATCTGAGATCGTCGTAACGCTAAAAAAATAAAGGAATGTTTTGAACGTTTTGATCGCTAACTGGAACGCACCCACATATTTTCGAATTGCGAATATTTATTCGAATTTCGCCACCGTAATAAAACGTGACATATTAACTATTACATACTTTATTAAAATAGTAACGCTAATAATAATAATTATAATTATACATTATATTATAGTAAAATAAGAAAACCTAACCAAAGTTATGCGGCTTAGGTAATTATATTATTTGGTGTTAAATCTCTCTAGATCTATTAATCACTCTAATTTTACACTAAACATTTTTATATCAAGTTAGTACGCACATCTAAAGATCAACAATCAGTTTTGGTTATTACCTACTTAACTATGGTATTAAATATTATTTTTATTAATATGTTGGAGTGGCAGTATATAATAGACAATTATAACATCTTTAAATATCAGGATAATAATATAATGTTGCACAGTGAATATAGATCAATGATGGATCAACTTATTTAGGTTTGTTTCCATTCTTGCTTGATAATAAAGTAAATAATTTGATAACGAATAGTTTTATGTTTGATGATTGATGTATGATTTGAATAATGATATTAGGGTACTCACGATAAATATTTTGTAAGGTGATATTGCATGGATGAATTCATGTATGGCGTGATATGGACAACCAAATACAGAAACCAATAAGACGTAAGTTAAGGTGGCGGTTCGCGGCCGAGACCGAGACAGGAGACCGAGACCGGAGACCGCGACAGTCACTTTGTATAGGCGCGCGAGAACGTCTCGATCTCGGTCGCGAGTTGTCGCCTATACATTATATCGTCAGGTGATGGTCGCGGTCGCCGGTCTCGGTCTCCTGTCTCGGTCTCCTGTCTCGGTCGCGGACGCGAACCGCCACCTTTAGACAGTGTAATGTGTAAAGTAGCAAGCAGACACAGTTGCCCCCAGATGTTATCGTAATCATGATTACATTTTGTGCAAAATGCACCAGATGAAGTTGTAATCTGTAATCACGATTACATTTTTCCCATCCCTGCTGATATCCATTTGTAACGATGGCCACTTACAATCAGGTGGCTCGTCTGCTCGTTTGAAATTATAAATATAAATCGTTAAATATTATACATTATCAAGGGTGAGTTTAATTGATACATACTAACTAATTATTAAAATTATTATTTCCTATTAATAAGTTGATCCACCAAGATAAATTACATAGATTATAGACAGGTATTTTTTTAATCCAGATAACAATAGTTTTAATTACATACCTATGTACTTACGAATTATAATATTTGAACGGTATATTACCTAAATCTTAACAGTCACTTTTTCTAGCCTCTTGGCAGTTGACAACACTAATATTAGTTTAGGAAATATTTTTATACCAAAAAAATATTTTTCTTTTATAATCAAGTTATCAAGTTACACAATAATATTTTAGCAGCAGGCAAGCAAACACAAAAACAATGTTTTAAGAAGTAAATCAACACTTATTTTAGTTAACGAATCATATGTTTTAAACTTACCTAAAATAAATAAAACGAAAGAATAATTAAATCAATTTAATGGAAACTAGTGGAATTATTTAAATCTTTTCTCACTTTGGAATTCTTGTTCAATTTTTCGTATCTATATGATTTTTATCAACTTACTTCTTTTCAATTCCATAGATTGTACCAATCTCGTTATTACAATGTACCAAAGAGAAATGTAAGTAGGTATATAATACAAAAAAATGTAAGTACCCGTTACATGTAAAATGTTTATTGGAATGTAGGAATATTACACACATTTAAAATCTTGTAATGGCTACGTGTGCAGCTATTTAGCAATGCAGCATCCTGAGCATCCACTTATTTACCTAAACTTAGTACCTACTTTAAAATATAAAAGATTTAACAACCATTAACAATTTTTTGGCAATATGCTACTTAAATCACTAAAAAATAAACTAAATTAAAACATTCTCACTGCGTTACAAAATCTTTCCTCCACGTGTCTATGTCTTACTACTTAAAATTAGAAAAAACAATGCTTAGGTACATGCTCACACTACATTTGTGTGTGATCATGTTTTCTATGCGTGCCCCGGCCACGAATCGAACCCAGAATCAGAAATTCCTCAGTAGCCTATACCAACTGGACTCTGGACTTCATGGTCGCAATAATTTGTTAAAAATATTCAGCTAAATCTATTTCAAACGCTAGCCTAAAGCTTCGAGCTCTAAGCGCCTGATAAATTGGAGCAAAAATTGAAACCATAGATGACGTTCCCAGTGGGCCATATTAGTAGGTAAATCATTTGTTTACTGCTTTCGACTCGGCTAAACGGACTATATTAATTTCGAAAAATAATATAACGCAAGTGTGATAATTATATAGAACACTTTACGAAAAAAAAATACTGCATTGAAGGAAGAAAGAAAGGGAAAGAAAAAACGCAAACCACACCCTTGATTCGATTGATTCAAATCATTTTACGCATAGCAATCAAGCCCCACGCAACAATCTACACGGAAGGTATCTAAAATAAATGGACAACTTCAATTGTATTCAATTTTCAATGGTAAATACGATATTATAGAAACGATTCTCATCTATTTCTTCATGACACGTTTCGGCACGACTAAAGGTGGCGGTTCGCGGCCGAGACCGAGACAAACGACCGAGACAGGAGACCGAGACAGGAGACCGCGACCGGCACTTGACCATAGGCAATGTATAGGCGACAACTCGCGACCGAGATCGAGACACTCTGTCGCGCCTATACAAAGTGACGGTCGCGGTCTCCTGTCTCGGTCGCCTGTCTCGGTCTCCTGTCTCGGTCTCGGCCGCGAACCGCCAGCTTAAGATCTACACCGGCTAATGTAATTAGGAAGCCACCATTGTCTAAAATGTTTGTATCGAGTCCTTTGCTGCATCAAATCGACGTCATTGAGTGCTTCGCACACTGCACAAACATTCTCCATCTCTGAGGGGTCGTAGTATGTGTAATGGTTTCTCCATCTGAAAAACTGTCGATAGTCTTTTGGCGAGTTCATCAGAGCTACCATGGTTGCAGCAAGGTTGCTTGGAGAATACGTCTTAGCGTCCAGATAAGATCCGGGTGGGAGGAACCTGTTGAAATTAGAATAACGTTTTAGTATATTGGAATTATTATTGCATTCGTTGCTATTAAATAACTGAAGTCGCTCGTTTTTTTCATATGAATAGCTTGACTCAGGTTTTAGTTTTAGTCATTGACTTGTCGGGTCCGCGCTAAGAAATGTCCGAGCCAAATAAGCTTCAAAATGCAAAAACAGCTAATAAATCATTTAACCTCAATTTAACTAGGCTTATCACATGATATGGAAAAATACTGTACCCTAGACAATTATAAAAAAACTTGAGAGGTGTCAAGGGACACCCGGATGGAACGAAGTTTCTTTCGATTAATTAGTGAAGAAATTGTAAAAAAAAATATAATATTTAGATTATGTATATAAATACACATACATATATATATAACTATTATATATGTTATACTAATAATATAAAAATAATATAAAATAATATAAAAAAAACACTGTTCAATGTGAAATAGAAATGAAAATATCTGGCTTGCTTTCTATAAGAGAGAGAGAGACAGACAGAGAAACATGCGACGCCGCACAGCTTACAATAGCTTACTATAGCAAAAAGTGTCGTGACAACTTTTCGTAAGAATTTTTTCCGTCTAGCCCCCTTTCACAACGCGCGATAAGGAACTTCGTTCCAAAATCTACCAAATTTTCTAGTTCTAGTTCAAACTAACTGAACTTAAATTTTCCCTATTATTACTATTACGTCAAACTAAATTGGATGTTATGGTTTCACTAAAAGTTACACGCCAAGGCCAAGCCGTAACGATACATGGCGATAAACATAGTATAAAATTATTTATTAACTTGGTTTTACGTGTTTGTATATAAATTTGTAGGCACTATTCAAATTTCACGCCTTTTGTAACTCTAATTTATAATAGAATTTATGGATGTGGATTTATTGTAAAACATACCTAGTATAATTAGCACCACCATAAACAATAGGAACAACGTAATGTTCTAAGGCAGTCAGAAGTTTCTCCGTAACATAATCTTCCGCAAATGAATTCTCAAACGACAGGTAAAAGAAATAATCTCTCTCCAAAATAGTATCACAGCTGGCCTTTTCATCTTTGGGACACGATAACGATCCGCACGACCCGTAAATATCCACTGTCAAGCCGTATCGAGATAACGATTTCTGTAGTTCCGTCACCAATTCGTTTCTACCACTTCGACTAGAACAATGAGAAACGAACCAAGCCGCCGCTTTGGTCTTATGTTTCAGCTTAAATAAAATACTTTCATCTGTTTCATCTAAATCTTCTTTCCAAGTCATATCTTGTCTAGGTCCCACCACTGCACCTTCAGCGTTCTTTATCAGTATATAAGGAAAAGGTATATCAGAATCTAATCGATATGTTGCAGTCCAATTAAAAAAATTGTCGAAAATTTCGTTGCAAACGGGGTAGTTATCCGCCGACTCCATATTGAAAAATATATATTTCTGATGGGGATATCTAATTTGAGGTAGATGCGATCTTGACAGGTAGTTTATATTTCTCCCGTTAAAGCCTATGGCATCGAAGTTTGTGATGTTGTCATAACCGAAAAAGTATCTGTTGTCCGTGACATAGCAGTTGGTGAAAGTACAGTTCTTCTCGATGAATCCTCTTTGTCCAGAACCGAAGAAGTAAACTGGAGCGTAGTCTGGCGGCGTCCAGAATAGAACGTACTTGGTATCCTTTGGCAGCTTATCCGATTTCCGATATACGTTGACATATCTGTAATCACGGGCAACATTTTCAAGTGCCTCTTGGATCAAACTCTCATCTACTTCAAACAAGTACTCTTTATCTACAAACTGGATCCAGAAGACAGAGATAGTGAAACTGATGCAGGTTACAAGGAAGAAGCACCGGATAGAAATCAGTTGCCTTAGATTTGGTAGGAGCCGTGTGGGAAAGGGGATGCATCTAGGCATTTTTGTCGCATCTTGTTCGTGTAACACTTTATTCTTTTTACAACCTTAGTAACCATTGACGAGATTATTTTTACGAGGAACTTAAATTACCTGAAATAGAAAAAAGTTAGGTAAGTTTGTGTCAGAAAACTAATTATTATTGATGAACAAAAACAAATGATAACAATCATACGAATGGAACTACCAAAATGTTGATTTAGGTACATAAATAAAGATAAAATAACAAAACTTATAAAGATCAGACTATACTTATAAAGTAAACTTATAAATACAAGAGATAAATTTACAATCAATTAATCAATCAATCAATAAAATAACTTATGAAATGTAAACACGATGCACTCAGAACTACGGATAAAGTAAGATTTTGTTCGAGATCGCTAGACTGTAGGTACTGGTGGTAAGACGTTCTGCCTGACTAGCTACCACCGGCAGCAGGGAATAGCAGTAGGAAGCAGTCCAGCCAGCAACCTTTACCATCGGTGTTACTGAAGTACAAGGGTGACAGTGAAACTCTAACGTGACGTCTGTACGTTTGTTGATTTTTTATATAAAAACGTCCGTTACTACTTGGAATGTCGGTCGTCATTAGATTACTAAGCTAACTAAGTCTTAGCGTAGAAATTAATCACTATCGAAAAGTGGTTATAAAATGCGTTGACTAAATTAATATTGCGATAAGGAACTGAGCTATACAAGGGAAAAGTAATTAAATTTCGCTTTACACAAAAGCGTAATTTGACATTCATTAGTGTTCTTGATAAGCATGCGAACAAGAATTAATATGTATGATGTCTGTACATAGATGATAAGTAGATATTTGAGAAAATTATTTAAGAGGGTTTTTTAGGAAGAGGGTATTTTCCCTCTCATTGCGGCTCTTTTTTATTAGCGGGGGGCGCCCTCCGAAACCCTGTTGGCTCACTAGAGATGGGTATTAATTACATTAAAACACTGGACAGACGTACTACAAAAGGCTATAGAAAAGAAAAAGACGTAATTAAACTAATATTAAACAATATTTCTTAGGTATAACACATAACTATAACATCCGTCGTCTATAATTAAGTATACGGTAGGTAAGTACTACTACGAGTCTGCGTCACTGCGATACTAAACCACAACAAGAAAGATAAACCCACAATATAAATTAGTCGTGTCGTGAGGTCATGAGTTAAATTTAATTTTGTAAATTGACTGACACATTTGATCTTGGAATGGAATATAGGTACACGAACATACAATTACGTATAACACGTATCAACTCACCTCTGACTCGATTTCGACTCGGTAATAGTACATTAGTACTATGTGAGTAAAGAAAAAACGAGTTATGCAATTTTGAATCTTCATGTCAATGAATACACACCTGTTGTAACGTACAATACACCTTGGTTAAAATATAAACCGTCGGGATACGAAACACCTTCAATGACACTTTTGATTTCGCAATTCCGGGTCTTCTTTATTTCACCGGGTTACACTGTACATGCGCACTAGACGTGTGAATTTCACCGATCGCGAACGTCGAAATGAATCTTGGTTTTTACTCGGCCACAGCTATTTAGAAAGTGTAATATGCCGCGTTTTCTTTGTTTTATCAATCGTTGAAGCTGTTTACACCTATACACGAAGTGATTGTATCGTGTCTGAGGTTTATTGACGTTATGATGACACCCCTTGCGTTGTTCGCGGGCGCGGGGCGAGCCTGCGAGCGGGCGGCACAACGCGGGCGCGACTAACGCTAGCCAGAACTCCAGAAGGGCAGGCTGCCGCGCTTCAAGGTCACTAGAGTTTTTGGAAAGCATGTTCATAGGCTCTGTGAACTTGGCACCCGACATTGGAAAATCGGAACTTTTTTTATTCTTATAGATTATTGTTTGTACCAACTTTTTTTTGATTGCAGTAACTCGGAAAAATAATTTGCGGAAAAATCTTTTTCGTTTATGCTGGCTAGTTTATCGTTTGTACTATTTTTTTTCGTTTGTAGTAGTTAGTTTATCATGTACCTATTATAAAAAATAGGTTAATTTTAGGACCTTGCATTGCATTCGTGAATATTTAAATGACGTGGGTTAGATATTCTCGGATAAAAAGCCCACTTTTGGACATCTCCTTTTACGTCAATACGGTATTTTTGATGTGCGTGCTGTGTGTTGTATTTTACCTAACTACTAATGATATTTATTATAATGATAAGGTCACTAACGCGCGAAAAGTGAGGCAATCAAATTCGGCTAATTGTCGTAATTTTCATTTAGCTATCTGTTTCTATCTCATACGTTCTGTATTAAATTATTGCCTAATTGCTTGCAATAATAAAATTTATCTTTCGCATCCATATTAACAATAATGTCAACGTAGCGGTTCAAAAAGTGCAACTCGCGTGAAATGAACGTGACGCATTGTTATAGATATAGACACATACATGAAATTGATTGCGAAAAGGTAATGACACATACATACATTTCCTTTTCGCATTCAATTTCATTTTAATACTCAAATGCATTTCTTACGCAAATAAAATAAAGCAAAAGTAATAAGGTAGGGTTTATTGATTTACGTAACGAGCCGACGATCCATCTGATTCTGATGAGCCGTTGCCCGTGAACAACAGTAACACCAAACGCATCGCCGATGCGTTACCTTCCAAATAAAATACATAATATAGTTAAAATAAAGGTAGGGTACTCACGATCAAATGAACACTGACCATTGCATTGTGAGGCATTTCATTTAAATGAATTCTAAACAACTATGTCGAAGACTCGGACAAGACATCTATTCTGTACCACAGTATGTACCTACTGAACTGTGCGTGATGAACTAATGACCCAATGACAATGGTCAGTATCAGTATGGTCGCAGTGTTTGTTGCCGTGACGTAACGCTTGTAATAGGCCATAAAGGACAGTTAACATAACTGACGTTACTTCGTCGTTCTTGGTGGTGCTGCGAAGGACTGGAATAGCTTGCCTGCGTCGGTGTTTCCACCTGTGTATGATGTGGGAGTCTTCAAGAGGACAGTGAATAGGCTTTTTATAAGTTAGGGCGTTCAACACCTTGGACTTCATCGCCACTTACCATCAGGTGGGATTGTAGTCAAGCATTCACTTATTCAATATAAAAAATAACTTACTGTACTGTAACCAACGTCTGAACTTTTCCAATAATACCAACCCACTCATTCATGAGATAGCACGAGAAAGTACAATTGTGTGTGGCACAAGAAAAGTTTGACATTAGCTGTCAAATTTTAGGCAACTGAGTATAATTGAAAAAACCGCTAGGCAGAGTGAGACAAAAAAATTATCGTTCTCTCTCGTTCTTTTTGTTGGCGTATAAAGATGTTCCTTTTCTTGTGGGAGTGCGAAAAAAATTAAAAAAGACCAAAAAGACCCGTGTCACATATTGTATCCATATTTAATATTAATTTGAATTGTCTACCCAGCAGGTATCCGTCTTGAATTCAATGACGTCAAAAACAGACATTTAAAGATATTTAAAAGCACATTTTCCTCAAACTTCGTAAAACACCGGAACTTCCGCCGTCAACCGCCATTCCTGACAATGAAATAAAAGAAATAATAATAAAAAATAATGCCCTTTTGTACACGAGGAACACAGATAATATACATCTGTCAAAATGTTCATTTGCGTGCAATTTTAAACTCTACAGTACTCGAGATAAGAACGTAAGCCCAAAAATATTTGTAAAAAAAGGCATAGAATAGTTATCTTTTGTTAAAGAACAACAATTGGAGGTATTTTGTTGACTGAAATACAAAGAAAAATTGAATTGAATTGTGGGCCACAATGAAGTGTTCTTTGTGTTGGAAAGGAAATATTATATTTTCTTTTTTGTACCAGCTGGTTGGAATTGATCATAGTTAATTAAAATTAGAAAGAGCAACAGAAAGCAGTGTTGTAGCCCAGTGGTTTGAACGCTGGACTCCCTACCAGGAGCCTGGGTTCAAAACCTGCACGCACCTCTATTTTTTATATTATGTGCGTATGATTATTAATGATTAATTAGTCAATTACCTTGTACCATCCTCACTATATATGTATTATTTAAACTGTATCCACGTGTGCATAAATCGTTAAATAAATAAAAAATAAATAAAATCAATTGGTTCTGCGAAGGAAAACATCTTGAGGAACCGAGCACATCTGAGAGTTCTCCATAATGTTCTCAAATTTTCATTAGATTCACTGCAAATTCATATTGTGTTAGTTTTATAAGTTCTTGTTTTTTCTCCTTATTAGTATGTATTGTATTGCAGTTTTCTCGTGAAAAAAAAATATTCTATTCAAATGTGTACGAAGTCTACCAATCCGCACTTCGCCACCGTGGTGGACTATGGCCTTAAATAAATAAATAAAATAAATAACGCTACACACTCATAGCCCCACACTAGGATTCCCTGTGTCGTGGGTACCATGGACAACACACAAGACAAGAACACACACACCCAGACCAAGAACGGAAATTAAACTCATCTTTCAAATTTCCGCCTTGCTGGGAATCGAACCCAGGACCCTCGGAACGGCGATCCGGCGTGTTAACCATTGCGCCATCCGGGTCGTCAAGTGAAAGGAGAAGACCTGTGAAAGGAGAAGGCATACTCCACCACGCTGCTCCAGAGCGGAATTGTGGACTGTTTAGTGGCCAAGCCAAGTATCGGAAGTTTTTACGCCACCCGGAGGCCTTCGACATGGCTTAACGACTAACATCTAACGATAACAAGCGGGCCCGACGGCTTTATGGACCCTCCGAAGCACGGAAAACTACTACCTTACCTTACCACTAGCGGTCACCCCTCCAACTACCTAATAACTACTACTAACTACTACTACTAACTACTACTACTAACTACTAATCAACTACTGAGCACGGGTCTCTCCTCATAACTGAAAAGCTCCACCACGCTGCTCCAGTGCGGATAGGTGAAGGGTTGCTCTACTTAGTCAATAACTTAGGGATGCAGGCGGGCTATGAACGCTTAGAGAGCAAATAAAGCAACTAAATAGTATCACCGAAAAATACGTAATATGATCGTACAAAGGCAGGCGACTCAGCGCGACCGGGATTATCCCACAAAGATTTATTGTGTTGTCCGCCCAGCGCAGTCAGCGCTACGCTGTCCCCAGTTTTCCGCCGATTATGCCATCCTATCCATCTGAGGATCGTTATATTCACTTTCAAGTCGATTCTGTTCAGCACATTGCTATTTTCGGGCACCTTGTCAAATAGCGGTCAGCTATAGGAATTATCTATACATATAATTAAAAATAAAATTTCTGTCTGTGATTTGAAAATAACAGTTTTCTCAAGTGTTTATAGTTACATATTTACACGATACTAAAACACGATTGTTTTATATTATTAGGTTCTTTAAATGGCTTTTTTTCTAGGAAGTTTTTCGATTCCGATCCGTGGAAATTCTGGAATGATAAGATTATACATATTGTGCTCTATAACTTCATCTATCTTCCAGTGAAAGTCCCATTAAAATCGGTTCAGTCATTCCAGAAATTTGCCGGAACAATCAGAAAGGCAGACAGACAACAATTTAAAAAAGTTTGTTTATGTTTTAGTATCGTGTAAATAACTAAATAAGCACTTGAGAAAACGAATAGAGTCTTAAGTTTCATTTATGTGTCTGTATTTCATCAAAAACACAGTACACAAATGCTATAAAAGAAGAAATTTAAATTTGAATATCGAATCCAGAGCGAACAACGAACGATAGGTATTAACTTTTTTAAATTCGAACTTACTAGACCGGAAGTAGTCACGCTTGGCAGCCACATCCTGCCCGGTCCCATCCCGTCCGGTATTGACTGACAGATTTATCGCAGCGTTTGGTCAAATATACCCACCCATACATATAGAGGTATATGCAACAGATCCATTTTTCTGTTTCGCTGTTTCTTAATTAATTCCTCTACCCAATTATGTTTGATGTACCTACTATGCCGTAAGTACTTTGTTTTATATATTATGTTAAAATGTAAACTTTATTTTACTTTCAATTTACATTATAATGAAATGCAATTTATTTAAAGTTGGTTTTTACAAACACATTAAATCAAATATTTATATAAAAAATATAAAAAAAACACAATTATGTACATACACGCGTGGCCATTACATTAATTTTAAACATGCAAATAAAAATAAAATCAAATAAATTTGGTTCCAAATTTAAATCGTGTATGTCACAAAATTCGCACTGCCATAAATTAGAATCCCATTGAAAGTTTCAGGCGGTAATCGGCTTATGATACTGCGCTTTGAGCGGAATAGCTACAACTTGTGTCGTAACTATCTACCTACCTACTATGTCTACAGCCCTGTGTTATTAACTAACTAACTAACTAAATTTTTGATCAGACAAGTTCTGATTTGTCTTATCATTTAGTGTTTTAATATAGACAAAAATATGCTACATTTAAAGAACCCCGTCTAACATTTATTTTGAAAATAAATATTCCGAAGCAAAGCGTGGGCATGTTACTAGTGCAAAATAAGACTTCATAATTATAGCATTTATAAAATTTGACACGAACATACCTTACATACAACGCAAGTTAGCTTGTAAAAAATACTTGAAACTGAAAATATTCAAATTACTCACAAATAATTTACTGTTGACGCAGCGTAAGAATAAAGTTGCTTAATAGGGTTTAATTGAAAGTAATGTTAATTGTGTCGAAGTTAATTGCAGGGTCACTTGTGGTTGGTTACTAATTTTAATTAAGAGAGGAATGACACGTTCGTGAGGCGTTGGCCTCGGTTCTCAGCCCGATATTTGTCACTAAAAAATATGTATACAAACTTTTCTTTCCTTCCTTCCTTGGGTTTGATGATGGCTTTCATGCATACCATGACTAACAACAACGACTAACTATCACTTACAGTCCCTACCCTAGTCCTTATACTTACTAATGAACTAACTAACGTTCTAACAACGTCCGCTAACTGGATTAACTATCCTAGTCATGATCTCAGTCTTGTTATGGGTTAGTCACAATTGTCACATGCGGCAGCGGAAGGGTGGTGATGCATGCTCGTTTGCCTTTGCTATCTTAATTCCATAAAAAAAATATAATATCTAGTCAATAGGTAGGTATATAATAGCCCCAATTTAGTAAATGTCTTGTTAACAGGGGTTAAGCGGTTTAGTTATAAATGCATATATGTAACCATTCTGGACAATCGCCATATTCGCCATACATTCAATTACATAGAAGAGGCATTGAGCGTGCGGTGTCATAATCGGCTTACGATACTACGCTTTGTGGATTGCAACCAGCGCGTACCCAGTTAAATTGGTCATTCGTACAGCTTCCTCCTCGCAGTTTGTAGACCATTGTTATATCTTTGATGTAGAAGTTGGAACCATTAAGGAGTTCAACTGATGTTAGATTAATATACGACTAAACTAAAAGGAAGTGGTCATTGTCGCCCTCAGACATTAAGTATTCCAAAGCCGTCACCGATTCATTGACGGTCAAAAAGGAAATTGAGACCGAAACACGTAAATTAACACTTAACAGGTAAAATACATCTAACGGACAAAAATTAAGGTCGTATCAAATCTGGCCATAAAAACCTTACCATCTTGCATGAATACCGGGATTTACCTGGATTGTACAGAGCTCGGCGATCAGAAGAGCAAGATCAGCAAGGTGTACCATGCAGCAATGGAAACTAGCTTGGATTCGCGATGAAAGGAGCCTCTTACACTCCCAAAACACCTTTTCTTTCTAGGCCGTTAATTCGTCAAAACTACATCATTATGTTAAATAAGAATACAATACATAACCATATATTCTTTATGCTCGGGCCACACTAACGAAATCGTCAACGTCAACGGCAATGCCGAACATCGCGATAATTATTACGATAAAATTAACGCGTTATGTGAGCTACACTTGACTGTCAAACGTGACTGCCCATCGGCGATAAAATTGGCGTTTACGTTCAAACAAGATGGAGGTTGACGATGCTCTGTTTTTGATGAGTGTAAATTTTTATTATATGAATTTAATTAATCATTACCATTAAACAAGGGATAAGTAGGTAACTAGCTACTAACGTGATAAGGTTGACGTATATTAAATAAAAATAATTAATAAAATTGTCATGTTATTATAAGTAATGTGTACTGTAAATAGGTAGTAAAATTGAAAACAATAATTGAGAGAAACAACATATCAAAATTCATACATTTGCTCGCTTCTTTCTCTGTGGTGTGGCCACTTCAGCGCATTAATTATCGCGTTAACCAACGGCAAACGGCAATGTGAATGCCGTTGTGAAATTATCGCGTTGAAGTCGTGGCTACACCTACGATCATCGCCATAATTAACGGCATTTCCCGTTAGTGTGGCCCGAGCATTATACATACATAGCTATCCAAGATAACTTGTCAATTAACTTTTACTTGCGAAAGATTTGTGATAATTTTGAATCGAGTAAAATTGTCAAGATGAAACGTGTGTTGCAAGAGTTGTATCCGCAATGTTGAACTCGACTCCTACACCAGGTCTAGCTCTCTGTTCTAGTTCTCGACGTTACCGCTTTAGATCAATTAAATCTGTAATCGTCCTCAAAGAACACGCTTATGGGTGTGTGTTATGTGTATACTAAAGTCATGTGTGCGTGACTCAGTCGTCGAACAGATAAGGATAATTGCCTCCCGCCGGTCCTTATCCTTCCCGAGTACAATAATGAGGGCTTTTTTGGCTGACTTTGCGGGAAGATTAGCATTTATTGTGCCCCCAGTGTGTCTCACCGCAGAAGATTGGATGGATATAGTTTGCTGTAATCGTCTGTTGGCCGGTTTGGGAGGCATCCTTGTATCAGGCCGCATTGAAAAATCGTGGATTTTCATGACACTTTGTGTCCTGCAGATTGTTAGATGTACGATACAAAGATGGCTATGTAGGTAATTTTGTAAAAAATTGCCACCTTACATCTTTGTACTACATAGGACGGTAAGAGTGGTAGTGGTACATATCTGGCTAGCTATACCTCCCACTTTCAAGAAAAAACCATAAATTGCGTATTTTTTAAACTTCCGAAACGCTGCTAGAGTGAAAAAAATACGCGCATAAGTATTGACAAAATATGCACATTAATGATTTTGAAGTTCTAAAGGATTTTTGTTTAAGTTAGAAGGCCGGTCGAGTCAAAGTGCAAACCTTCTCTTTCAGGATACTGGTAGTGGCGCTTTTAGTCACTCGCAGGCGGACTGTCCATCGTCTTACGCGAAGTGGAGTTGCATGACGGGATATTTAGGATCCTTTGTGTTTCCTTGATGACTGAGCACACTGATTGTACGGAAGGTTGGCTACGTCTTGTAAAGATGGTCACAAATAAGGTTTAATGCTTTGCATCACGTTAGTTTGAGGCACACTTTGTAGGCACGTAAGACTGCTTGAATAACTTTGAAAAGACGAAGAGCTTTTTTTATTTGCCGACTAACAATTAGGCGAGCTATCTGAAGGTAAGTTCGTCGCCTATGCCCTTAGTAATAGTATCATTTATTTATTTATTTATTTATTTATTTATTGAATTAATTAGAACGGTTGCGGCTAGGGCTGCCAACTCTTGAAAGGACCAACACCAGAGGCTTTTATGGATGTTGAGTGAGGGGGGTGTACTTGGAAAGAAAATGTCAATTAATTTTGAAATTTATATTATTTATTTTGTTTTCGAGCAGCATGTAAAATTGATTGTAAAACAAGCAGAGAGCGAGTACGTGCGAAGTATGCATATAATTTTTAAAACCTGAGAGAAAAGCTGGAGAAATTATTGTTCCCCGGGAGGTAGGGAGATTAACTATTATTACCGGAGTCTCCCGGGCAATCAAGGAGAGTTGGGAACCCTAGTTGCTGCGTATGGAAAGATTTAATAGTAATAAATAATAATTATTAATCTTACGAGAAGCTACAAGGGTGCCGGTTTCGATCGCCTCCCGCAACACCCTGGTGTGCCAGCCTGGGATTTGATTCATTATTCTAGGCCGCCCAAATACGATCAGAAATAAATAGAATCAGTCATCAACTCATTATAATCAGTACAAATCGACCTCAGGTGTCGGATCTTTCTAAACAATTGACTGCCATTGTTTCAAACAATTCTGTATTATGTTGCTATAACAATAATAAAATTTACATACCCAGATATCTACCTACATAATATGTAGGTAGATACATAATATGTAGGTAGATATCTACTGGGTATGTTAATCTAATGTTCTGTTTTGCCTTATTGTTTTCCAACATCAAAGTTTCATACATATAAAAGATACTCCTACTAGTCAAAAATGCTAATTTTGTCAAATGCACCTTCAATCTTAGCTCAAAGTAAATTGTCAACCCTTAAACAAACCGTCGAACGAGATCGTAAAATATCCAACGGTGTAGTGTTCCATATTGCCGTACTTACGTCACAAATTACGACGATATTACCTGTTACCTGCTTCGGTCATAAGCAAATATTCATCATAACATTCGTTTCGTAGGTACACATTTATAGAAAAAAGGCAAGCAAGAATCACTTGGTACATCGTATAAGACTCAGCGTTTTTTTTACTTAGAAATGTTTATTTGCTATAATATTAGATTAGGCGTACTAAAAATAGTGTTATATTAAGCTTAAAAAGAAGAACAGTGTATTTTTAATACCTATAAAGTATAGATATTGAGAAGAAGTGCAGTATACGTATTAATATAGGTATATGTATTACTGCTATATTTATTAAATAAAGTAAAATATTCTTTCTAGACATTCATAGTACTCACAGTGCAAATATACCTAGGAACCCTTTAATTACTGAATACGATGGTAGAACGTGGATCGCAAAGCGCACACTAGTAATGATAGTTACAAACAGCTGTCCCAGGGCTTGGATCAGGTTTCCTTTCACATGGTGAGGGGCATAATTATTGGTTAGATGGGTGAGGACTGGAGGTTTTCACGCCTTTATACTCTACGATTTAGATGTCAGGACTATTTTCTCATACGTACTAACGGACTGATCATGTAACATTCCTAATAACACCCTCTGGTAACTGGAACAGCCATTCTAGTCCCGATAGAGTCTTATTCTGGGTCGGTCCCAGTTATCATGGACGGCAGCGGAAGGACATCATTAATCATTAGTGTAATGTAAATAAATAACTAATAAGCAAACGAAGATGCAGCACCACCCTTCCATAGGCACCCATGACAAATATGTCAGATACAGAACAAGACTCGCATCAGGTTTAACATTGAAAGGTTAGCTCCACGTTTTATGGAACCTTAATATTGCTCATATTATTAAAAAAAATTAAATGTGGCACTCGGAGACTGCCGCGGTAAAGCTATTGCATAGCTTTTTTTATCAACTTATGCAATTATAATTATTAGAAGTTATATAGTTATATCAGAACAGCGCCATCTAGTTTGTAGAAAACATACGTACCATACCTTAGTATTAAGGTACTAGATGGCGCTGATTGGGGGTGTTAGGTTTTTTTCGTTACGGAATTTCTGGATTCGGTCCCCACGCTCAAGGCCCGCGATAAAAGCTATGCAATAGCTTAAAAATAAAGATAGTGAACCTAAACTCGATATTCTACCTATTACCCGCTGCATTTTATGACTTACCCCCACCACCTAACAAGCAGCTACACGCAGTTTATTCACAACTTCGTACATTCTCGCAATATGTCGCCGGGTACTGGGATAACGCTCGATTTTATTGCAAGACTTTTCAATAATTTATATGATAACACATGGCGCGATCGTACGACACTCTACTTACCTACAATAATTTATACTGTCATATCCCCAGCCGTATCGAGCTCCGTGTTTTATAGGGAGCAAACGCTTCGCAATACCTGTTCCTGAAATATTAGAAAACTGTTGAGGCATTCTTTAAATACGAGCAGGTTACTCGTATGTTGAGATGAGGTAAGAAAAGAGAGGTGTGGAGACGATATGAGGAGGCAATTGATTGACCTTGATTGAGGAGTGATTAAAGTGTTCACTACAAATAGTATCTACCTATATGTATATACGTAGGTAACGTATAAGATTTTGCTACTATCGATATAATTGATGTATCGATTGTTGATCTATCAAAAATCTATTGATGCGGACTACTATACTGAAGAAGTGCAAACAGCAATTTAAAACAAATTCAATAAGTATCTTTTAGTTTCATTTTCCTGTGTACAAAATCGATTATATAAAAAAAATACCAAAACTAAAAGAACCCACCACAAATGGTATAAAAATCCCAAAGCTTCCTATCCTACATGGCTGAGAGAAACGATACGCTAAGTGGATTTGATCCCAGGCCGATTCCCGCAAACGCTGAAAATTCCCACTTTGCAACGAAATTTCCTCCCTTTGTACCTACTCACTCTGTTGTATGAGAATAAGTCGGGTTCTTTAGAGCTTCTAAGATTTTATATTTATTGTCTTTGATATTATAGGCAGAAAATTCTAGTACATGTTACCTACGAGTTTTGATGGTCAATATCACCATTATTATCGTCGCCTATGACCTATAAATTACATAATCATCAAAGTGATAAATTACTCATTAATTGGCCACTGACCAATCACATGCCGTCAGTCCAGGGTGTCGTGAGTTTCATCAATCGTAAAGTTTCAGTTGTGCCAAAAACATTGAGAAATCAAAAAAAGTGTAAATTATTATCGCAAGTAGTAACGTAGAGGCAAGAGGGCCGTGTGACGGTGCGTATGGCTCTAGTGAGTGAATAATGTACGACGGTGGAATAACTGAGGACGCGGCCGATGTGTTGGTGACAGGCGGAGCGGAGAGCGGTGGAGTGTATTGCCTCCACGCAAGTATTGTTCAAATGACATGGCACACGCTGGGTAAGTGCGGATTGTCAGACACTTGCTAACATCATGGAAAATTGTCAGGTATGTGGATATACCTATGTGTGGTCCATGGGCGACGGTGACCACATGCCGCCAAGTGGCTGGTCTGCTTATTTGTTGAATACTAATAAGTAGATTATACAAAGGATTTAAGGCATTTAACCTGTCTTAAGTCTTAACAGGTTCACAGTTAACCACAGTCCACAGACCACATGCGGTCTGTGGACTGAAAGCACTATCAGTCCACAGACCATAATTATGTGGTCTGTTCGTGGATACAATTTTAAGGCTTTTTAGAGCTATGGGCGTAGATAGAACGGCGTCTATTTAACATGGACTTGACAGGACATATCCTAGAAAATATAAAATATCGTTTTTATTTAAAAAAATTGGACGTGGGTGGTTGTTTCCTCTCTGAAGCTTGGACTGTGATCCGCTACCCTCTCCGCTCGTCAGCAAGCACAAGCCGGTGAATTCAATCAGTTTCAGGGCGCGGTGATCACCGGTATGGTGGCGCCTGCATAAATAACGGAATGGCGTCCGCCCTCATTCTCCTCGACGGATCCTCCGCGAGTTATTGCCGGAGACTGCGATGGATGGCCTTATCAGCTAGTGGGTTCGAGAACAACGGTAGCAAACCATATTTTGTTACCGTTTACTACATATACAGTACATACAGTTTCTTAGAATGTTCATATCTCTAATGCTTCGGACACAACATAGTGTTGGTAATGAGTTGTTGCAGTTGGCGAGAGGTTTTACTCGTATGTTGACGACCTGTGGTGTCGTGGTCCAGTTGGCAGGGAGGTTCGAGGTCCCTTAGCGAGGTTCGCTTAGAGATCTCGCTTAGCCGAGGCATACTGAATTCGATTCCCGACCTTGGCAGACATTTATGTATCAAATAAATGCCTGTTTTCGGGTTAGGACTCTTTGTGGTGGCTTAATAAATCGTAGATAACAGTCATCAAACACATCAATTCGAACGATGGGCTGTATAACAAACTCTGAATTATCTGACACTTCGGTTGGCCTTTAACCCTGCCACTAAACACGTAACCAGGCCGATTGGCACTTACCAAACCATGAGCAAGGACTGCCCAGTAATGTCCACATAATGGATTGAGGTGCCATGGCATTTTAACGCCATTAGGCACCTACTAACTACATCAATCGTTACACCATACAATTACCAACCTAATGGCATAAGACCACGAGCGAATGAGCATACGATAAGAGTAATTGTTAGTAAAAGGACACCCTAAAAAGTGAATTGATGTACGAATCACACAAATTGGACGTAAGGCAAGACGAATGACGGCGGGAACAATACACTTACCCCGCTGATTAATTGTACCATCTAATACGATTTGTTCGTGTGCTCGGCTTTTTGTAACATACGAGTGGATGGCACACTGCTTCAACCCATTAATGGCCCACTAGAGGTACCGGGTTTGGGTGTGGTTTTTACTAATATATTGTAGTAAGCAATTAGTGTTTGTATCAAAGTTATGTCAGTTTAAAGATTCACGCCTAACAATTTCCGTATGTGCGTACCAAGGGACAGGTTTCCCGAAGCGAAGCGAGGGCGAGTCCACTAGTATAATAATAAACTACATAAACACTGAGGCTGTGGACGAAGGTGCCCACAACTGTTTAATATCAGCGTAGCTAGATTTAATCCGCCCTATGTTGTAGGTACCTGTTTAGACATAGACACGTTTATGTTGATTGTAAGGTCGGATATACACACGTAATTACACGAGGATTAGACGCGAGTCTTGCCCTTAATCTCGAATAGCATGAAGCCGTCACGAACTTGACTCTGCAGTTAATTACGGCTTAAACGATTACCCTTGATATAGTTCCGATATCATTGATTAAATTTAACAAACATTTCGGAATGTCATCGTTAATTAACGCTCCGTTACAGGTGAGGGTGTTCTTTTTGCGATACCTAGTAAACCACAAAATAATTAACAACTTTGCTCGGATGAAATAGTTAAGTAAGAATATATTTAAAACTAAAATCACGGAAAATACCTAAACTGACACTTAATTATTAGGTGTCCTAGCGATATAAGTATCAAGAGAATAGCGCATCGTAGCGTAGCTTGCGTAGCGTATAGACGTATCTGGTGTGGTACATGAATTGATAACCTTTGATGGAATAACAAGGATCCATGACAATGAATATTTTGATAGCACTGATGATATTTGACGTTGCCTAGTTGATAATTGCCCCGCGCGCAAAGCGAGGGGTTCTAGACACATTAGATGATGTTTTCTGTAATAATTTGCGCAGTGGTAACCGTAACCACCTCCCATTAAAGAAGCTGTAGGAGCTCCGCTGGCTGTATGACGGCTATTTAAATAGAAACATGTACGACACCACACGAAATAACTTCACTGTAACGATATCCCCAATAGTATTGTTGTAGAATACCAAAATTCAATATGGCGAGAGTTGCCAGTTGTCGTGTTCACTAGTCCCGATATATTTTTGCATATTTCACGATTTTCGCTTACACAGCTGAGACGAACAGTGCTGCAACTCGGGCGGTACATTTTCCAGTCAGGGGCTCTGCACGCCGCGTGGAATACGAAATGCGTCTTAAGTAATGTTGCTCTCATCATGTACTGGGGATGGTGGATATTGGCAGCTTGAATTTTATTCAAAACCTAGGTAAACAGGAAAGTCCAAAGTCCACAATTGAAAATTGTTATTCTTAAAAATGAACTGGAGCTTACCACAATACATTAGTGAAAATCGCTGAGATTAGGTACGCGTTCACAAGCACACACAAACAGGCAAAAGTCATTGCAATCTTTGTTTTGAGTTTTTTTTTAGTTGAATTTTAATTGTCTCCGGAAAACTTCTTGAATAAAAGTAGCCTAAGTTACTCCTTATTACATTAGCTATCTACCAGTGGAAGTCCCGTCAAAATCGGTCCGGCCGTTCCGGAGAATATCCTGAACAAACAGACAGACAGACAAAAATTGTAAAATAAATATTATGGTTTATTTCTTTATTTGTATACAACATGGTAATCTGCAAATGAACTACATAAATTATCATTTTACCAAATATTTTATACTTCCAATAGTGGCAACCCTACGAGCCCCCAATAGCGAAGTGTAACGTATTAGATTATTGGTCGTGTGAGTGCAGCTCCTTTCAGAGTTGCAACCAAATCGAATATTTATCAATACATGAGGGAGTAGCCACCTAAATTGTAAACCAGTTTTATTCCGGTTAAAACCGGTTTGGTAGCGAGTATTGGTGAGGGAAATTCAATTTCATAATGTACCTAAGTACTAAAAAGCGAAAAGATTTTCTGGTCACGGTCGAAGAGTTTTTCTGTCTAACCCTAAAAGTAACCCTAGGACAGGAGTAGCAGAACATAATTAACTTTAAATTTTTGAAATAATGTTACCTAACCGTTGGAGAATTTTCTTTATTTATAAAGTGGTTCATATAAATTAAGGAAATCTCCTACTATTATGTCTTGTGAGTTTATCGTGATTAGGTATAAAACATGATTGCTCATAATATATGTAAATTAAGCTAATGTCCTCGGTAAATACAATGTAATTACACTTCTTGCAAGGATATTTCATTGATATTATTTATCTATGATAGCTAAAACAACAATGATTATGAACAAACTTTTTTCTGTCACGTAAATGTCTGCCCCGGCCGGGACCGAACCCGTGACCCCTCACTTCGCGGGCAGGGCCAATACCAACTAGGCTACAGGGTAGGGGTCAAGTCTCCCGCTGGTAAGAGGTCATCGTCGCTCGTAGACATTATTAACGCTCAAAGTATCGCCGACGGCGTTGCTGGAAGAAAGAAGTAAGGAGAAAGAAGTAACTTAAAACGTGTTCTTTTTATCAACATAGTATGCGTTAGTGCTTGACGTCAATACCACCTGATAACAAGTGGCAGTTAGACTTTGTAGCACCTACGATAACTTAATAGCACCGAGTCATAGATGATAATGGAACGCTACGTTACAATGGATGCGTTTCCACCAGTGTTATGCTATGTGAGCCAATGAATGTGATTGGTGGATAGCAAAGGCATCAATAACAACGTAGCGTAGCACATCTCTGGAAAGGCACCCTTAATCTGTAATATTAACCGTTGAAAAGTTGCCTTGTCTGAACCAATCTTCCGCGTAGCAGTATCGGCAGGTAATACTTATCATAAAATGCACTGAAGTCGGAACTAAAGCACTGCAGAACATTTCCACGCCATTGGATAAGAGGAAGTAGCTCTAACACATCTTGCTAGTTTATACTTAAACAATACATATTAACGAACTAACACACATGAAATTCAATCTTCTAAATATTCGTTATCATAAAAAATATATGCTAAAAACTATTAATTTCTTCATTTAGTTATCGACTTTATGGAAGTTTACCCATATTTGGGGTAAGTAAAACAAAAATCCCTAATTCAATCAACAAGGTTCCCACTTAAACTGTACAAGTTGTGGGTAGTGTGTACCTGCTCGACTGCCCGTGTCTACTCAAAAACTGTTGACAAGGCCCTCCGTAATAGGCTTTTGTTTCCCGACCGAATAAGCCCCAATTTTTTGTCTAAATGGAATGGAGCTTATCCACAATCTCATTTGCCTGAGCCCGTCCGCCTTACCCGCGAATTATTCAATTTAATGCACATTCCGCCATTTTCGGCAATTACCACCCATTTCCATATAATCCACAGTTTTATTTATTGGCAGAAATACGTTAAGGCAAGGTTTATTACTTTTTTTAATGTTCTACTTTTACAACTACATCCGCTGGATAACAATTGATACGGATTAGTTAGTAACACAACCTATTAAATATTTGTCGCTTTAATGTTGACACTCAATTAGTTATCTTAGTCCTACTACTAACTGTATTAACCTCATTGCAGCAGATTAATAGGTATGTCTTAATTAATGCATTCTTTATCAATCTTGTCTTCGACGCAGTTTTCCGAATGTATTTTGATAGGTATGATAGTATATTACATAACAACTAAATTTAATTTAGGTGGTAAGTGGTAAATGCAAAAAATTGTAAATGAAAATACCTACATGAAATAAATGATTTGAGTTTGAGTTTAACTAAAATTGAGTAAAGGCATTTTCAAATGCCGACAAACTGTTTTACAGTTTGGCAGACTATTACATAAGCTAATATGTGTACTCCAATATGGTTTAAATAAATAAAAAAAAAATAAAAAAAAAATAATTGAAAACCCGACTCGATATAAAACTCGATTATTTCGCATCGACAAGTATAAAAACAGCACACGCACTAGTCGCCACTATGAATTTCGAAGGTCCGTCTCGATTTCTGTGGGATGCCATCATCAAATCCTGGTCCCTTATCATACCACCCTTGAGATATCTCCTTTCCAACAAAAATGAAACATCTATATCTGTTCATAAACGACGAAATTATCCGCGAACACACATAAAAAGATATATAAAAAAGGCATTAAATTAATTAACACAAAAGGGTTCAGTTCAAGCGTTTCCTTATTTGACGAAAAGACTGCAATCGTGCAATGGACCAGGCAAACGAATTTTTTTTTACACGTCAAATAAATCTATAAAAAATTACAAGAAAAACTGTGTTTTTACTTTTTCCATATCTCAATAAATGGCTGAGATATTAACGATCAAAGTGTGTATTTACGGCCGTTGGTTTTTTTAAAAACGCAGGCGGGCGGTCACTACTCGATGACGTCATCTCTCAGTAGTCGCGCGTAGTTGATAGGGATTTTTGACCGAAATGTTAATTTAAACTCAAGTAAAGCCGCGAGCAAACCTTAGTTATCAATAATAAAATAACATATATAATTCACATACTATCTACTACATCTATGCAAAATTTCAAGTCTGTATCTATAGAAATAAGAAAGTTATAGATTTTTGAACTGCATAGACCCATATTTTCTATACTTGCGCCGTATCTTGCTCGCGGCCGAACTAAGTCGTGACGTCATAGCGTAAGCGCGGAAATTCAAAAAAGGGCTTGAACTTCTCGTCTTAATAACTTCGGAAATACTGCATGTATTGAAGTGAAATAAAAAGTTATGTAATGTATATGACCTAAGCTCGGATTTTAGGTGTATTTGATAGTAATATTTTGACCCTTTTGCCTTCTCCATTATCGAAAACACAATTTACAAGCGCGATTGTGATTGAAATGTGTTTGGCGAATAAATTAGTGACACGAATTAGTGCGACCACATCTGAGTGGCCCTTGATTGACCCAATTCACTGTCGGAAACATTATGCATAATACATAACTTTATCACGGCCTGTCTGTTTGGAGATGATTAATGAAACTTCTCATTACGTCCTGATAGAATTTCTAATTTCTACTTGGAGAATCCCTTCGACATTCACCAGTTTCTAATGAGGTTAGCAAATGGCTTTAACGCATTAACGGCCCCCGACATCACAGCTACTTATAACGGAATAGGACAAACTCCACCAAGCTGTTTCAGTGTGTTTTAGTGGAGAGCTAATCCGAGATTCGAAAGATGCCTCATAGGTTCAGACAAGGCTTAACGACTGCTATCTAAAGATAAAAGACAGACGGATAGCTTAAAGTGCCTTCAGCGCTCATGACTTGCCACTAACTACCACCAGACCACTCGTCCAACGCACACCGCGTCTAATGGTTCTTCTCAATATATCAAGTCAAATACCAAGTATTTTAAATAATTGACATAATGTCTTTATTACCTACAGTCATATCTATGGTAGATATGGTAATATAACAAAACTATAGCACCCACAGTGGTTCGCATCACTAGTTTGACGGCACCTCCCTAACCCGACTAGAGAGAGCGAGTTCGTTCGTGAGGTACGCGTCGCTAACAGCGTTTGTTTTGAATTTTACTGTTTTAATATTAATTCCGGAACTCCTGCGCGACCCCAGCATAGTTCTGTTTAATTTACATTATTTAGAAATACACTAATACTTACAAAATAGTCTTTTTTAATCAACATCTAAATCCAAGACTATAAAACTATAAAAAGATATTTAAGAAAAACGACTGTTGAGTTTAGCATTAGGTCCCAATAATCGCTCTAAACTATTAAGAGTCCGCTGAAATCAGACATAATTATGCATGACTTAGGTATTTTGAGTCCTCTGTCGAATGAAATTTCATTGCATTTCATTTAGAAGACTATAGTTACTGATTTAAAGAGACGCAGTTTCGAAATCTCGCGAGCTGTATTCCACGACATTAAGCTCCGCTTGACATCTACTTGACGCATCATTACCCCAAACCCCTACCTCTGTTTTGTCATCCCTTCAACATTCATTATCGATTTACATAAATATGTAACGTTTTGGTTTAACCATTGACATAAATCTATGTCAATGGGTTTAACAAATGATATGCCATAGTTACTTACTTTCGTTGCTATGGTAACCGATGCCATAAAACGCGTGGTCGCTTTAGCTAGTTTTGGATAAAATTCTCACGCTGATTGACAAAGTATACCCTACACCAGAGGATCTACAACCACGTTTGGTTAAACGTTCATCTGTAACATAAACATTTGCCCCGGACGGGAATTAATTCAGGAATCTTTCGGCAGACAAGTTCAGTACAACCGAAGATAGGTTCTATGTTCAGTGCTAACTTAGCTACTTGGCTTCATCGTCGCCAAAAAAAATAGATATGTTAGTATTTCATAAGTCCAAAGGTGGCCTAAAACTGCATGATATCCTTGGATAACGATGACTAAGTACCTACTTACCATCAGGGTTACGTGCTAGTTGATGGTTATTAACAATGATATATTACACTAGATACGCCACCAATGCTCCTAACGCGTGCAGTGGAAACGACCCTACGTGAGACCGTTGCAATCAGTCGAGCTGTGGGCTGTCATTGTGAGCGCACGTGTCGACTACATACTAAAAAAAGGTAAAATGCCTTCTTGTGCATTTCGAAAGTGCAACAATTATGATAGAAAGGTAAAGAATGAGGACGGTATATCATATGACAGGTAAATGTATAAAAATATTGAAATTTTAAATAGATTAATTTATAATTTGTAATTTTAATGAATCACAGCTTGTTTCCAAACGATAAAAGAGATAGAACATTGCTTCACTCACAGGTGTAACAAAGATAGCACATACGCTAAGATCATAGATTAGAGGCAACAATGCAGACAGTAGGTACAATAGGTAGACAAGAAATTGTTACGTAACGATGTAACGATGAGTTTTTTTCATGAATTTAGGCTGAATTCTTTTGTTTCTACGTTACCTACCTATACTAATTCTTTGTCCAAGGTAGCTGCCAGATCTTCGGTCTACGGACTAACCTTTTTGTTATTTCCTTAAAAAGCTAATTCATAATTGTATGTATCCTACATGAAATAAATGATTTGAGTTTGAGTTTATGAAATTGCTGTGTTTCTCTCTCGCAGTAATTAGTTTCTAATTTAATTTAATTTAATTTGTTTTTATTTAATTTTTTGTTTAATGTAAATTAAATTTAATGTTCTTTTTTGCTTATGATCCTTAATCTTAAATGTTATATGTACTTCCAAGAGTCATAGCAGTTTTAGGCATAAATCATTCTAAGAATAAATGTCTCCTCTGTTACATTTATCTATGACACTTATGGTTAACATCAATAGACGTCAGTGCAATATTTCGGTTGGGTTTGTCAGGTTCATTTTTCATATAAGTAACATGTCTACCTCTTTTTACTTATAATGTCATAGGTTATTAATCATCTATTATACTTAGGTTTCATACAACATCTAAATCATAAATAAACGTTTCACATTTGAGCTTTACTTCCAAAATTCCTGCTGTTTTAAATAATTATAAAATAAGAATACAACAAAAAAGCATAACTAAACCCAAAGTCGATCTTTAATTTAATTTATCGCTATATCAAATGGTTATATGAAACTAATCAATTCGACTTGCTTATTGAAATACATTCGAAGTTCCGTAGTAACTTCAGCATCGGCGTCGGATAATCACGCCGTAAGAGTCGAGATGGGACTTTGTCATGTAAACGAGCGACTACGGACCAACTCGAGCACTGTCGCACTCAGTCTGGGGGTCAAGCGATCTCTGCTGATTGTTTCTGTAAGTACTCCGACTTCGTTAATCCAATAACACTTGTTTATGCAAATGGTTTCAGTTGTTGCGATTTTCAGTTTAGTCATTGGATGCCTCTGATGGATAAGTGTTTGACTGCTATTATCAATAGATAGCGCGGAAGACAGAGACAGGTTAGATAGTTTAAGAAGATATGGTCTCTAGTGGTTTTAATGTTGGGCCCGTACAGGGGTGCCTACGTTCTGTTATACCTGGAACCTGCAATGTACCTACTTTATGCTGACCAGACCCGCCTTTCCATTCTGCCTGTTTTTCAAGACTACTTCTGTTCTTGACTGTTCTTAAGTGCTTCGGAGGGCCCTGCCGATGGTCATCGAGCGGAGTCGTTTGTCGGTTATTTGCTTATAAGGATTGTATCTAAGGATTATAATATGTATCTACCAAAGAACATAGAAAAGATCTGTACCCGATAGACGTCATCAACTTTGAATACCAAAGAGCACAAAGGAGTCAAAACGTTATCTTATTCATGCTGAGCGTATAAAACATCAATACAGCGATAAATCTTTGAAACATTAAGAATCACTTAGAGGCAAGACGACACGGCCCCTCATTACCATAGGGCCTTTGTGATGGTAATCAATATGAACCCTTAATGATGATGTCCCACTTAACTGTCTCTCATTACAATATCAAGCCAGTCTCAGAGTAGGGTTACCAGGAGGCTGGATTTAGTCTGGACTTTTGGTCTTTTGTCCAGCTTGTTAATTAATTAATTATTCGTATAATAAAAAGAAAAAAAAAGAAAAAAAAAGAAGAAAAACTCGTCATAGGACAGTATGGGCTCGGCCAAAGAAACGATAGAGGCGAAAGACTAATAGAATATGCATTTGAATATAGACTAGCAATAATCAACACCTATTTCAAAAAAAGACCCAGCAGAAGATGGACTTGGAAGTCACCAGATGAAAGCGCTAAAAACGAAATCGACTACATCATGACAAATGTCCCAAAAATAGTCCAAAATTATGAAGTTCTCAATAACGTTAAGTTCCGAACAGACCACAGACTACTTAGAGCAACAGTCCTACTGAGCCAAGCGAAAAAAAGTAGAAAAAGCTTTAAACCATCACCAAAAATCCCGATAACTGAAGAGGAAACAAGAAACTACATAGACAGCCTTAAATTAAACATAGAAAACAAACTAATAAATACCAGAAACATTCCATCTTACTATAATGCGCTAGAAATAAGCATAAAGAAAAGTTTAACTAGCCAGAACAATCCTAAAAAAGAAAAACGACACAAAATATTTAGCGAACAAACAATAGCCATAGTTAATAGACGCAGTGAACTAACTATAAGAAAGAATAAAGATGCTAATACAAAGAAATAACTAAGCAAATCATATAAGGAAACTAGCAAAGCTATTAAAAGAGACTATAGTGAGCACAGACAAAAGATAATAACAAATAATTTAAACAAATTCAGAAGCACGAAAAAAGCATTCAAAGAATTAAACTTAAGAAGAACTTGGATACAAAAATTAGAAGGCAAACACAAAGAAACTAAAACAAGACAAGAAATCATACAGCAGGCAACTACTTTCTACCAAGAATTATACAAAAACAAAAATAAAACCATCGAGGAAGCCGACGAATCCCACCATTGTTATAACACGGAAAAAATTAGACCGATAGAAGAAAAAGATATATACGCCCAGCTGAAACAACTAAAATCAGATAAAGATAAAGTCCTGGTCCCGATGGAATAACCAATGAAGCTTTGAAAATAGGCGCACCAGTTTTACTAAAACCTCTCACAGAATTATTCAATCTCATACTAGAAGCTGAAATCGTACCAATCCAATGGTGCACGTCAGACATCATATTACTATATAAAAAAGGAAACCCTCTCGATATCAACAACTATAGACCAATTAGTTTACTGGCAAACATATACAAAATCTTCTCATCTATAATTCTTAAACGCATAACACAAGAGATTGAAAATGCGCAACCAATAGAACAAGCTGGATTTCGCTCTGGGTTTAGCACACTAGACCATAGACAGGCACTGGAACAAGTTATAGAAAAATACGAAGAGTTTAATAAGCCACTCTACGACTACAGCAAAGCATTTGACAGCATAAGCCACAACTCTATATGGAAATCACTAAAAAAAAATTAAACATAAATTCAAAGTATATAAATATTATAAAGTACATATACAACAACAGCATAAGTAATGTCATGCTAGAATCTAGAGGTGAAGCAATTTATATAGAAAAAGGAGTCAGACAGGGGGACCGCCTGTCACCTAAATTGTTTATTGCGGTCTTAGAAGATGTATTTCGAAGCACAGACTGGAAAACTAGAGGCATAAAAATAAACAACAGTTATCTAAGCCATCTCAGATTCGCGGACGACATAGTTATACTATCTGAAACAGCAAATGAATTACAAGATATGCTCCGCTCTCTTGCTCAAGCAATCTCACAAGTGGGATTAGAGATGAATTCTACAAAAACCAAAATCATGACAAATAACATAGAACGCCCCATCAATGTAAACGAAAAATCAATAGAATATGTCCACAGTTACATCTACCTAGGCAAACAGATATCCTTTTCAAAAACGCAAAATGAAGATGAAATTCAAAGAAGAACAAATATAGCCTGGAAGAAATTTTGGTCACTCAAAGAAATTCTAAAAGGAGACTACTCGATAAACCTCAAGAAAACTGTATTAGACACATGTATTCTGCCTTGTCTTCTGTATGGCTGCCAAACTTGGATATACACGATAAAAGCAAAACAAAGAATCACAACAACACAAAGAGCTATGGAGAGAAGTATCCTAAACATAAGAAAAATACAAAAAGTCAGGAGCAAAATAATCAGACAGAAAACAAAGATAACAGATGCCCTCACACAAGCTTTAAAACTGAAATGGCAGTGGGCAGGTCACGTATCGAGATACACAGACAACAGGTGGACAGTAAATACTACAAGGTGGAAAGGGCCAATCGGTAAAAGAAGTGTAGGGAGACCGAAAAGACGATGGGCTGACGATATAACCGATTTAATAGGGAAGGACTGGCTAACTATCGGCAGAGACAGAGATGAGTGGAAAGGACTGGAGGAGGCCTTCACCCGAGGAGGGGTCCTTATCCAATAACAAAAAAAAAAAAAAAAACTAACCCTTACTAACATTTAGATAATAAGCAATACGTAATAACTAACCAAACACTAACAATTAAATAGCACATGTGAAATGTAATAGTTAAGGATAAGGAAATACAGGCTTTTTATTTATTTATATATATTTTATTATATAATAAAAAGAAAACGAACAAAATAAATACGTAAAAATAGTCAAAAACGATTAAAATGTCCAGACTTTTGACTTTCTGTCCGGCTTTTTTTCATAGTTCGGATATTAAAAACAAACTCAATATAAACGTAATTAAAATGCAACCTATCAGTGTCATCTCAAATATAATTAACATGTCTTGAATGTTAGTTAGAATTCAAACGACTATTTTCCAATTAAAGTGTCCGCTAGGGATGTCCAGATTCGTTTTAATATCGCGACAAGCGTCACCTGACGGACAATTAAGCGTCAGGACGTAACTTTTGAGATGGCCCTGGACCCTACTTCAGGGTAGGTTCATTTGTCAGAACGCCATATTACTCGTGGAGGGTGCGGCCGGTGTGATTTTGATCTTTGAGCTAAGCTGTAAAAAACTTTGCTTCTATTAACAGCGCTCTAATTCTTTGAAAATAATAACAATACCAAATACTTGGTGCAATACAATACCAAAACTGTCTATTATCGGTGTGAGTAGGTACATGGAATATAATATTTGAGAAAAATTAATATAGGTGGTGGACATACCTATAGCACGGACATACCTATTACCTTCCCTATAGTATAATGATTTTTAAATTATGTAGATAATGATTTATGATTTGTTAGGTCAGAGAATGAAATGAAATAGAACGCCGCAAAAAGCGGGTACGCTGTAACCCATAAAATAGAAAATGTTCACCAGAGCCGATAAACTTTTGAGATTTCCGAACATAATGTATAGATTAGAAACGATCTGACTATTTTAATCCACAACTAATCAGCAAATTTAGTAAGTCAAATATCGTAAGAAAAACCATTTTAGCTAGACGTGATAAAAAATAATCCAAACTTCAGAAATTATATATTGATTACAACATTAAGGGCCAGTTTCACCGGTTCCGGATAAAGTTCCGGATAGCCCTAGGAACTCAACTCCCAGATAAACTACAACTTTTGGCATCTCAGGTAATCTGATAGAAGTGACAGAGAAAAGTGTTGGTTAAGGTATCTGCCAGTTCAAGTGGCTGTTAGGCGTTATTTGACGGATAAAAAAATGTTTCAAGTGGCGTTTCTATAACACATTAGGAATTTGAACTGTAATAAATCAAATTATTATGAATCCTACTATTTTCGTTCTATAATGATAAAATTATACTTTAAAATATTTAAAAAAGTCTAATTGGATTATTTTGAACAAAAAGTATTTTATTAATTAAGTTTTCAAAATAATTTTCAAATGACAATAATTTACGTAGTAGTAACGAAACGCAAAAAAGCGACGTTGCCGCTCCGTCAACTGTTAAGTCACTAAGTGGCAGATAAATTCCTAGGGCTATCCGGAACTTTATCCGTAACCGGTGAAACAGGCCCTTAATGCAGTAAATATACCTAATCAGTTGCTTTTCAATATCTCCGTAGACAGAAGGCACCTTTGCTCCTAAAAAAGCGTACACACCTAATTACCTACTGACAACAATTTAATCTTAAAAAAACAAGTAAATACAACAATCACAACATTTATCTGAAATCGACCACCAATCATATATTTTACCTTGACATTTAAATACCTAATACCTAATGCGTTTAAGGTGACCTTTTTTAGAAAAAAGCTACAATTATGTTTATTGTGGTGATGATCTGTCACTTCATGAATAAACACTATTCATGTCAGAGAGTGTGTTATATTCGTCTTTGATTAAATCGGCAGCCTTCTCGCCTATCATCATAGTAGGAGTGTTGGTATTGCCACTAGGTATCAAAGGCATTACGGACGCATCGACTACACGAAGTCCAGAAACACCTCGTACCCTAAGCTGCGAATCAACAACTCCATCGGGTCCCATAGCACAAGTTCCCACAGGATGTAGCATGGACGCCAGGGAATTTGTTGCATAACATTGCCAGTACTCATCAGTACCCCAGCGCAAACCTTCACATCCTGTAATATCAATCTTCGCCACTCCACCCCCAACTTTTTTATAATAAGAAGTGTTCGCCAATTGAATCATAAACTTTACACCTTCGGTCGCCAACATCAGATCTTGTTTGTGTCTAAAACATCCTAATTCTATTATCGGCTTTTCAAGAGGATCCACGCTATTTATTGTAACCTGTCCCCTGGATAAAGGATGTAAAAGTATAAGTAAAGTATAATCGATTTCACGAAGCAAATTAGCTCTGCTTATTGAATTGCAAAATGGTTTATCAAAGTTTCCCATATTAGGGCAAACTAAGGATATAACAGGAGACGCTGCAGCTCCCACACGTACGTTAATAATTTGAAACTGTGGCTTATTAGAACTTGTGAAAGAGAAGGAGTTATTTAACGTGAAGAAACCGATCTGCATTGGGACAGGATAGTTGGCCAGTTCAGTAACGGTTAGGACATTTTGAACAGCTGTTTGAATCCCCAGTTGGCCCGTGAAAATTATGGGTGTAACCTGATGATCTTGTAAATTCTTCCCAACGGGCAAATCAGCTACTACTTCGATATTTAATTTGGAAAGTAAAACTTTTGGCCCTACACCAGATAACATCAAAAGTTTTGGTGAATCAATAGCTCCTGCAGATACAATAACTTCTTTGTCAGCGAACACATTAATGGTCTCTCCAGAGTTCAACAGAACTTTAACGCCATATGCTCTTGATGTATTGGGATCAATAAGTATCTTAGTTGCTCTTGCATATTTGGTGATGTATAAATTTTTTCTATTCTTTGCAGGGATCAGATACGATTCAGCAGTACTGGATCTCCTTCCATTTGCAAAAGTATAATGAGGTCGGGAAGCTCCAAAGACTTCCGGGCCCGTCAATTCTAAAATTTTTTTAATACCCAATTCTTCGTACGAATTTAAGACTGTCTCAGTGACATGGGCATAGTAGCTATTTTCTTTAGGTCTTGATACAGCAACGGGACCGTCAACTGAATGCAGCTGCGCGTTATTAGGATTTTCGAATACCGATGTATCAGTCATACGTTCTAGTTTTTTGAAATAAGGCAGAACAGAATTCCAGTCCCATCCTGGGGCTATTTGGTTCCACTCGTCATAATCTTCGGGTACTCCCCGCGCGTATACTTCGTAATTAATTGATGATGAACCGCCTAACATTTTGCCTCTGGTCATGTATTGAATTCCATTTGGATGGATTCCTCCAGTTCCTTTGTCAAGGTAGGCATCATATTCCCAGTCATACTGAGTATGCGCTAAGGTTGCGAATAAACTCGGAATCTGAAAATAAAATAAGTAAATTAAATTTGGACGATTAGCAATGCGTTTAGGATCAACTTCATTATATCCCAACACGGCTTATTTATGTGCACGTCGCTGTCCCGTCATGTATCAGCGCAGCTTAGAACGCACAAAAATATTTTTGTTGGAGGTCTATGGACGCGACTGTTCGTTTGTGTGAGGCTGGATAGTGTGAACGCCTTGAACGTAAACAAGGCGCGCACGCTATCGAGCCTTTGCTTCTGTTTGCTCGGTTGTCGGCTATTTCACATAAAAACACCACCACCATGCACCATGAACGAAGACTTGGACCAATAGATGCAGCCACTGAAACCCAACACTTATTTAAGGCTGTCTTATAACGATACTGACCACACTACCAGGCGGAGGGTCACCACCCGCTTCTAGCAGCAGCACATTCCAGTGGTAGACCTCGCTGAGTCTCGCAGCAACGATAGCTCCAGCTGAGCCAGCCCCTACCACTATGAAGTCAGCTCTGAATCCATCTGAAATTGCATTGTCACGGTATAAATAACTGTGGCTTGTGATCGACTGAACAGTGGTGCCGTCGGTAGGTGGATAGCTGATCGATAGCGACAAAAATTTAAACGTAACGTAACGGCACGTAAATCCGTCGGGTTCGGTTGGTATCATTAGATAGCTATCATTAATAAGCCTTGTCGGAAGCCTTCGGGCGGCAATACTCCGATACATCGATTGGTCCCTGACCCCTCCACAAATCCGCACTGGAGTAGCGTGGTGGAGTGCGCTCTAGGCCTCCTAAGTATGAGCAAAATAAAAAAATAAAATGAATAAATCACTAGTGAGACAAATTTTTAACATTCCTTTCATATAGCTATCACTTTCTGTCTAATGCGTTCCGTAATTATCTTTCACATCCATAATTACAGTAAGTTCATCGGAACGGATTGTTTTTTCGTTTTCACATCAGTGAAAACGAAAAAACAGTCCGCGCGGTGATGCGTTTCGAATTGCTAAAGTTCATGGGCGACGATCACCACTTACCACCAGTCTGTCTATGTCTAGCGGTTTGTCCACTATTTACTTAAAATATATTATGGTAACTACCATGCAAATCATATGAGGTAGGCCACCCAGCCGGTCCGATGGCTTGCGATATCGCCAAAACCTGCAGAACCCACCGTACATGTGGGAGCTTCCTGAAAGTCTGCAGAATCCCTAAAGCCTGGGTCACAATAACATTCAAGTTCGTATTTAACATTTTCACTTATATGTCTTGACACACAAAAACACAAAAATTATCCAAATACGTCCATTTATCAGTAAAATTGATCAGGAAACACTTTCTACTTTAAATAACCGTGGCGTGTGGCCCAGATCTAACTAAAAATATTACCAAATTATTTTGTCAGAAAAAACTTAACAGAAACGGCCTCTCGATAAAAGTGGTGTTACTAATATAAGATCACACATTTATAACACAATATTAAAGTCCTTGAAAAGTGTTTCGAAAAACAACGATATAAAACAGAGACTGCACCTATGAATAAACTTAATTGATCCGTTCAAATGTTATGCACGGATAATGCGACATGTCCAGAATACGAACAGGAACTAGGAAACTATTCTAATACCTAAATTAAACAATCGGCGGATTAACCAGGACATTTACGTAATCTACGACGTAAATGGAACGTAAAAATACGGCAAAAAACTTGTTTTAACACGACGTTAAAAATGATGTGGCCTGCATACGATCAAAACCTGTCTTTAATCGTAAGTACCTACGAAAAGTATGCCAAACTAACGATAAACCTCAATTGGGTAACTTGATGTTTGTATGTAGGTATTTTTAGTGCATTGTGTACTTTATTAACGTTTAAATATCTTTTAAGTGTCGTTGTGGGCGAAGTGTGAGTGAGCGAAAATAATGAGGTTTTTTTTATAGCCTGAAGGGCTGACGTAAAAGCAGACGAGCTACCTGATGGTAAGTGGTCATCGTCGCCTATGAACACGGGCAACACCAGGGGAGCCGCCAGTACAACGCCGGCCCTGAAGGAGAACTCTCTTTACATCTTTCTTGAAGAACCCCATGTCATAGCGCACCGGGAATACTTCAGAAGGAAGTTCATGCCACAATTTGCACGTACGAGGTAAAAATGATCGCGCGAATCGGACCGTAGACTATGTTCTCCACGAATCCAAGATTGGATAGCCAGAACAATGTGTGTGATAACAAATCATGTTATCAGACACATCTCCGAGTGATAACATGATTTATGTCTGGATCTGTTCTATTTATGTTGATTAACTAATTTTTTTTATTTTAAGTAGGTACCTATCATGTATCCATGCATTTAGTAAAAAGCGGTTATTTTAATATTACAAGCAGACACTCCAATTTTATTTATTTGTATAGATAATGAAAAAACAAAAAATCATAATGATCTTAAACAAACTATTTACGATGAAAGATCTCGGAGATATAAGTTACTGTAGTGGTAGACTGGTAGGTAGAGACAGACAGGAAGAAAGGTGTTCTAATTATACTTGTCTTGTCATCCAGAAAATAATAGGTATACCTACTATTTCTAATTATCATATCGGTATATCATTAATGTTCTACTCATTAATAATCTAGTTCTCTTAACGGTATATCAATACAAGACTTATGTATGCTTAATGCGTATTTAATTTCTACTACGTTGATGATGTTCTCATGTTTATAACTTGTCGATGTTGAAGTCGGTTTTTTGTTTTGTTAAAGTAATAATAATAAAATAATTTTATATTTTTATTCCTATGAATCTTCTGAACTAAAGTTTTATGTAAGTAGGTGGACCTACCAATTTTCTTTTTCAAAACTACTAATTTTTGCCGATTTCTTGCAGTCTTCTTGTTGTGCAGTTTTCTAAAAACTAAGTTTGGCAACATACTTGTTAATGTCAATATCAAATCTGACGGCAAAGTACCATGTGAATCATGTGATGTCATGTCAGAAATGTCAAAATTGTCAGAGTTCAGGTTCACGACTTCACGTTCAGTGTCAGTCAGTCACTAGGTTTCATATTTCTATGATAAGGAAATACGGATTGATGAAGTGTAATATTTAATTTAATGTATGTTTAATTGTTGAAATACAAAAGAAAAAGAAGTTACCAAATTTTAAAGTTGAAGCGAAATAACCTTTATGTTATCGACACAAAGTTGTAATGTTTAAAATAATTATGGCTTATCTAATCTTGACTTTCTACAATTAACAATACATTATACAAAGTAAATTAAAGTAAATGTAAACACGTGTGAAAGTAATAAGCTACATATATATTTGTCATTAGTCGTTGTCATGTTATTGCAACAATGGACTTGGCTGAGATGACCAGTAATATGACACTTCAAGAAACGTAAGTGTACAAGAATATAATAATTATAGCAATAAGTATTCATTTTTTAACGTGCTAATTTAATTCAAATTATGTTTGTCTATTAGTACTGAAATACCCCTATGAGTTTTTATTTAGTTTTTTGGGATGAGACTTCTCAATAGTCTATTACAATGTTACAGAGCAGTACAAAAAAAGCGGGAAAATTACCTAGAATGGCAGGATTACTTTATGGCAATAGCGCTGTTGGCTGCAAAACGCAGTAAAGATCCGGTTATGCAAGTTGGGGCTTGCATTGTCAATAAGGAGCATAAAATTGTAGGAATTGGGTAAGTTTACATTTTTACTTTATATATGTATTTAATTAACCTCAACTCCATAAGGGACCCCATACCTGAGAATAAATTTAATAGGTAGAGTTTGTAGACCCCATAGCTTAGTTGTTTGTAGTGACCCTGCCTGCGAAGCAAGAGAATAGGGATCCCAGGTTCGATTCCCGGCCAGAGCAGATGTTTATGTGACCGATAAATGTTTGTTCTCGGGTCATGGGTGTTAATGATGTGTCATTTGTATTGTCCATGCCACCCGCGACACAGGGAATCCTTTATACACTCATACCTACTACCGATTACTATTTATATACTTGTTGAGACTTGTTCTGGAAAATATAGTGCTAGATGCTCATAATTATTATTATAAATTATATTTTTTGTGCTTATAGATACAATGGAATGCCTATAGGGTGTCATGATGACGAATTTCCATGGGGTAAGGACACATCTTCAAAACTAAATTCTAAATTGACCTATGGTGAGTAATACCTATGATAAAAATGCATGCTGACCTCTCCAAATGTAAATAAATATTAAAATGTATAAATACTTTTGAAGTAAACTTTAAGCCAAAGTAAACTTATGTATTTGTTGCTTGCACAAGTATTTAACGGTCTGCCTATGATATGTTTAAACCAGAGACAATAATTTTTTAATTTAATTATCAATAATTTTTAGTTGTTCTTAAAAGTTTTGTTGCCTTCACATAGATGTTTATTATATGAAATCACCAACAAATGAGACCAACATTCCGTAAATTTTTACATATTATAGTTATAATCAAAATAGTCGTAATTAATGCACCTCTAAGTAAAGGGGCGCCGCCATAAATTACGTGACGTCTTTTTGGGAATTTTTCGATGAAAAATAATTACGTGATATCTGCTGAAACCCCCCTTCCCCCATGACATTGGGTGAAATTCCTAAATGCTAAAAGTTGCTGTCCCCAAACCAAATTTTAATTAGTAAACATTAATTTCAGTATGCCATGCAGAAATGAATGCAATTTTAAACAAAAATTCAGCAGAGTTAAGTAACTGTACTATGTACGTTAGCCTTTTCCCGTGCAACGAATGTGCTAAGATAATCATCCAGTCAGGGATAAAGGAGGTTAAGTTTTTGTCTGACGAAAAAGCTCACAAGGAGATTTACAAAGCATCAAAGAGAATGTTTGAAAAAGCAGGGGTTGACTACCGGTAATGTTTATTTTTCTTTAAATTAACACATTAGTAACATCCATGACCCGATAACAATCATTGATCTGTCACATTGACAACAGAGAGCTTGAAATTATTGTTACTATGTAGATTATAATTCAAGAAACTGTAAGGCGTCGTCCTAATTGGCAGCGATCGTACGATGGCGCGATGCGTTTTTTCGTGCGATGGGATCAAACATACAGATTTCATCAGTGTCCTATTTTAACCTCGCTATTGAAATACCCATCGCACGACGAAAGCGCATCGCGCCATCGTACGATCCCTGCCAATTAGGACGACGCCTAAGGATATAGTAATAATTGTATCCAACAATGAAAAGTATATGACCAAAAATTTTATTTACCAAGTCACATACAATGCATAATAAATTAAAATATAACTTTTTCTATTTCCAGGCAATTCAATCCAAAACACAAAGAAGATATTGTGATAAAATTAACTTCAGATAAGGAAAGTGAAAGTCAACACAATGATACCTCAGAATGAGTCATAATAATTAATCATAATTACATAATTATATACACTGAACTAATGTAGTTAAAATAATACATTTGTATTGTAAAGAGTATTGTGACAGAAATGCCTTATATTGTATGGATTTTGATAAAATAAAACAAATGTAAATAAATTTGTAAAATAAAATTTTATTACTTTATGTACAAGATGACGGGTACAAAATACTCCAATCATACAAACAAACAAAACCCAACATGGCTTGTCTCAAGTAACGCGGTATTGAACAACAGTACAGGGGCAAACAAGTTTAAGCACTCCACGGGTCCGGCTGACTGCGGTCCACACAACAACTTGTAAAACCAACATTTTTGAATTTGTACACATTATGATGAGATTGGTAAATAGATCAAATTAATGTTACAAAAAATTTACTCAACAACGTATAATTTTAAAAGTTATTGCAAGGATATTGCCGCCCACATTTCGTCTATTGGTCGTTTATTTAAAGGATATTTTATTAATTAATTCAAAGTATAACTTCTTGCGTACTTTTCAGTGTTTTATACTATGTGACAAAAGTAGTAAGTAGTAGTAAATTAAATAATTATGCAACAAGATAAAACTACATTACACAAACACAACGAGGCTGCACTTCAATAAGTACGCTGATTAATTGGAGTGTACAGTATTTGATATAATTTCTAGTGAGTCAATATTTATCTTACAGAAAAGAGCAGTACGTGCCATTTACAACCTCAGGCCAAGGGATTCGCTAAGAAATTTATTTAAGGAAATAAATATATTAACTGTAGTCTCACAATTTATTTTTGATAATATTATGTACGTTAAAAAATACTATGACAGTTTCCTTAAGAAGAGTGATGTTCACGTCATTAATACTAGGAACAAGGCTAAACTGACTGTACCAAACTTCAGACTTTGTAAAACTGGAGGCTCGTTCATGGGTAGTTGTATTAAAATCTATAATAAAATTCCGTTCGAATTGACGGAAATGCCATACTGTAAATTTAAAAATCATGTCAAAGGCATTCTTATGACGAAAGGTTATTACAAACTTGATGATTATTTTAAAGATAAAAATGCTTGGACATGAGTTTGATATTCTAACTAGTAAGTAGTAGTAAGTGCTATCTGTAATGTGAGTAGCAAAAAAAGCTTCTTGGAAGTTTCTTGCCGCTTCTTCTTCCAAGACTACTCACGGTAGGGATTTGTCGAAGCGATGGCGTAGATTGACTTTCGAAAAGTGTTTGTAAAAAACCAACTTCGAATAAATTTCATTTCATTTCATTTCATTTCATTTCAGTGTTCTATGAACAGCATGTAATTACTTTCAGAAACTAGAAAATCAAACGAAGAGTACTTATTATATTTATCGTAAATATCTTGTTTATCTTCAAGGATATTACCATTAATTTATTCAGTCATGTTAATTAGTTAATCATGATACCTTGTTGCACACGTACTTGTATATTACCGATACTTGTATACATTGAACACTGAAGAAAATATCAAAATGCGCATAATATATTGTTACTAACATAGATGGATGCGAGCAACCAGCCGCCAGTGGAGAGATTGAGTCACAAGGAAAAGATAAATAAATAATATTAAATTTGTTTCTCACTCAACTAAAGTTAAAGTACACACAACAATGACGAAATCTAATGTACTCCATTTCAATAATAGTTATAATTATTGTCCAAACTTTACAAATATCTATAAACAATTTGAAACCAACAAAATGAGTGTGTTGTTACATTTGAGTCCATGTTACCATTCTAACGTTGACGCCCCCACGGCCGACAAACACTTCTCAATTCTAACTATTGTACAGTACAAACTTAAACATAAGAATTATTTACAAAGCGTACCTCGATTCAGTTATCAATATTGCGTGAGGTTTCTAATTAGCCACACGATATTTTTACACGTCACTAGACCAGTCAATATTGAATGTTACAAACCTTACTAAATATAATTTGTTATGTTGAACACTTGAGGCCACACATCACGCACTTTACAGATAATATTGGTTAGAAAAATTCAGGAGCTAACGCTCGTAATATTAATAGATTTTAAATACTAATTATTTCAAATAAATTATGTTATTGCTTTGCAAAGCTTCCGAAGCGCCTTCACAACGCTATACGCTTCTTTAGTACCGAGTGATCTTTTTGCGAGACCCCTTCAGGACTTAAAATACAATAGATCTGAAGTGTGTATTTTAATCGCGGGTAATTTGCGAGCTAACACCACAAACTAAACTAATATAACCACCAGGATATCGGCCATATTAATCGTAAATGTTTATTGGTTATGTCACTTTAACTTTATTGTATTATAATAAAATTTAAGGTGGATTCATCTCGAGTTAAAATTTTCGAAAAATGTTTCGACGTGTCCGCCGACACAATATAGAATAAGTTGATAACGATTAGGATAATTCTCAGGTAGGATCTCACATTTCAATTAATTGGGAATTTGTAATTAATTCATAAATTTAACCTTTTATTTTTAACTACCTCGAATATTTGTTTTAAACATACAAATTGGGAAAATACTTATTACTTCTTTCCGATTCGTAAATACATACTATAATTCAGGCTAAACTTGCTTCACACGAATTATCGAATTACACTAGGAGTAAAAAACAGACTATAAATAGTAGTGTTCATTTGCATTCTCTCATATCAACGTTTATTTTGACAAATTATCTATTTTATTATGCACTTTTTAACACGACTGTCGTCAGCTAGGAATTCGAATCAAATCAACACTGTTATAATATGACATTAGCTTTAGGAAGAAGAACTCTTTCATAATATTTTATCAATGATACTCGTCAAAACAATACAGACCCTTACCAATAGCGCTAAGGGGTCAAGTTAAAACGGCTTTACAACCATCTAAAATATACCTACTGTTTTACAATATGATTTTAAAACTTTTTTAACAGCTTAAGGCATAACAGATTTAGGTAGGAAGCACTATTTTACTATCTAGAATTCTAGACAATAATAAAACAATAGGGATAATTAAAATTTGATCGTATTGCAAAATGGCAGTCACAACGTTTTCGTATAATACTGCCCAGCATCGGTAGTACATTTCATTGATATCCTCATAGATTGTCCATAAACCGCATTCCATATTACTCTGTTAAAATTATTAAAAAAAAACAAATCAATATTGACGAGATGGTTCTTCGTCAATTTATTATCTTGACAGTAATTATCGATCGAAAGTTCTCCCACATTAAAATAATGTTATACAACAATATTAGCTATACAGATTGTAGTCACAAAACGTCTCCAAACTCATGTTTAGTAACATTTTTTCAATTAAAAGTGCTGTTTCTCAAATTGCAGCACTATAGCCTAATTATAGCATTTCAAAAGGAAGTTGAAACTAATATTATAATCAATTTTTGCTGTCAAGTGTTATAGTATAACTTATTGTACTTCGTACGTACGTAAGTTATATAACATATAATACATAATATGTATTAATAATAATTATGTATTATATGTTATATAACTTCTATGTGCAAGTAACATGAAAGTTAAACTTACGTACGTACGAAGTACAATAACGTAATAATAATTTAACAAAAAAAAATGAGGCCTACATCCACCGTAAATATAATTAGATTGTTAAGTTTCTAAAACGTTTTATCGATTTGATTTGGAATAACAAAACTGTGAAGTAACTTAAGTAATGCTTCTCCAAATCAAGAAAATAGAAAGTTATTGAACTCACTACCCTATGATAATACGGGTCGTGGGTAATATTACGTTAAACATTACTGATAAATTAGTTATACCAAACTTTCCATATACGGAATTAGAAGAACGGCAACAGAAAGATTTAAAACAATTTTAAGCCGTAAATTTTTCTAATGCAAGTTTGAAAGGTAACAATTATATTAATACATCAACTTATTATAATATGTGGTAGATAATTTTAAAATTAACTACTTGGTGTTTGCTCGCACTATATTAGAATCGAAAATAGTTATAACACAACATAATTATTTCAAAGTTTAATTTGAAAAGTATTAAACTAGCGCAAGGCTTACAGAGACAAAACCAACAAATTATTTACATAACTACAAACAATTATTATTATCATCATTCAGCTAGGTCAGTGCAGGTAAATAACTACCCAATTTGCGGTACCAATACAGTACCTACTCGCAACGAACGAATACATGTAATCTGTAAAATAATTATTTGCAAGTCGTATAAAACTCAATAAACTATTTACGGTACTTACGTAAATATATTTTTCATAACAATGATTGAGTTAAAAAATCCATTATAAACTTAGAATGTGTATTGGTTTGAATGGTCGACGCCATGGGCGTTCTCTATTATTTTTAAATGTAACAAATATAAAATCGCTCGGCATATAACATTAAAAATTCGCAATCAAGTTTAGTTTCACATCCAATATCTTAGTCTTTGTGACACACTGTTGCTGACATGTCTACCACCAAACCACGGTAATAGTATCATACAGTAGTGTGACTCGGCCCTGTCCTTGAACTAAATGCCTACAGCCCCGCGCGCTAGGGCCGCCTCTTTCTAGTTGTAGTGAATGTAAGTGGATAGGTAAATCGCACGCTTCCTGATTACAAACCCACACGTTCGTTCGACCCTATGGGCTTCTGCGGCTGTTGTGTACCTAGTGTGTACCAAACTCCGAGGAGCGTAGGTATGATTCGCGTTCCGACCGTTTGTATGAAGATGGAATACTGTATGATACTATTACTATTGATACTATTGTGACCAAACCTAAACAGACTATCTATCGATTGTCTATGGTCACGGCGGCTGCCGAACTTTCGAGCAAGAAACATTTCAAAGCGAGTTTCAAGGGTTTAAGGAGTTGGGTCCTATCGCATCTCAAGGGGAGTCGACTTAACAACGTGTCGTTTTAACAGCGGAGCACTGTTACCTCGCAACACCTTGCGGCAATATCTACATCGTTGTAATATTTAATCTGACGTCACGACACGACACAGACATTGCCGCATCTTAAACTTAGCTATGCATCTGCAATGACCGACTAACCAATCAAAGTTTAATAGGGTCTATTTACACAGTTTCTTATATTCATTCACCTTTCCGATGTGATGTTTGACTAGACCAGCACTGCCCTCTCCCGGTTCACAGGTAACAAACACATTTCGTTACGCAGTAGACACTGTATGTACTGTACATAATATATATTCCAAAATTGAGTATATTTTATTCAGACAAAATCGTTATTAGAATCATGTAAAAAAATTACCCGAGATCACGCAGGGGCCGTTTTCATATTTAATACTTTTACAGGTATCGGAGAAAGCTTGCTTTGCTCTTGTCGAGGGTACTTCTATTAAGGTGGCGGTTCGCGGCTGACACCGAGACAAGCGACCGAGACAGGAGACCGAGACCGGAGACCGCGACCGGCACTTGACCATAGGCAATGTATAGGCGACAACTCGCGACCGAGACCGAGACAGTCTGTCGCGCCTATACAAAGTGACGGTCACGGTCTCCGGTCTCGGTCTCCTGTCTCGGTCTCGGCCGCGAACCGCCAGCTTTAGAGTTCCCCAAACTATTAAGGTTACAGAAAAACCGGTTATTTTTCGAATGCCGAACAGTCACGCGCATCCACCGTTCCGGACACGTTATTGAAATCGACTCCAACGTTACGTATCTCAGTTGTTGACGGTGATCTCCTTGGGTTGGAGGGGTGCGACGTCCTCGAGGTGGTTGGGCAGGGCGGCGGGGGGCGGAGGCGGGGGCGACGGCGCGGGGGGTTGGAAGGCGAGCGCGTATGGATACTTGACGCGACACGCCTCCACGTATTGCTCGATTTCCGCCTCGCACGCGCCGAACTCTCCCTCCCTGAGACTGTCCAATACGTCCACGCAACCCTGCAGATTAATTACGGTTCGCTTTAGTCATTGCACATAATTATATTACAATTATATCGCACCGTTAGTAATATAATGAATGGTCTACTAATTCAAAAAAGTAATTTTTTTGGCAGCTCACGTTTTAATGATTCTGGGTGAGACATTTCAACTTATTTTTCGTATAAAATGTTTATTACTTAGCTATGAGATGCCATTTTAAACGAAAAATAGGTGAACTATCTCGTCAAGAATCTCCCAAAAAACTACTGTTTTGAATTAGGCCATTACATTACTAAGGGTGCGATATGAAGACGTGGGTTTTTGCACGCTCTGAACATGGTTAGAGTCGCCGCTAGACATGTTCAATACAAGGGTCATCCGTAAACAGACTTTACATACAACCATTTATGTAAAGAATCCCATGTCGTAGCGCTTTAACACCTCGGAATAAGGTCCACAGTCACCTGTATCGTAGTGTCGGGGTAGTGCAGCGCGGTGGCGAGCGTCCGCGCGCGCGTCACGTTGTCGCGCGCCGGCAGCAGCCGAAGCAGCGCGCGTGCCCCCCACAGCGCGGCCGCCTGCGACCGCGCCGCCGGGCCCGACACGTATTGTTCCGCCATCGTTAACGCCGACCGGCCGTTGAACATCTGTCGACGTCGTCAATACATTTTAGTTTAAGTATAATAAAACTGTCATTGATTGATGGAATAATATGGAATACATGTATTTGTGAAATACTATTAAGTATCCATAAGTATTCATTGAAGTAATAGATTTGAATTTTATTACAATTGTTGTCTGTGCGTTCCTTTTATTCAACCTACTATATGAATACAGTTTGCATGTTTTTGCAATAAGCATTTTGTAATCAGGAAACATACTCATACTACATGACCCAAATTTTACTTCATCCCCTCCCCCCACAAAATACCCCCCCCCCCCCTCGGTGACCACCCGCAGTATTTGCCAAACCGGCACCGTCTCGAAAGTGACACGACGACTATTAACATGCCACGACACTACGTCGTCGCGTCGCGTCGGGCCGGCACGTAACTAAGCGCGTACCGGTCGAGTCTCGGCGTCGACGACGGCGGCGACGCTGGGATGCATCGCGTGGCGCGCGCCGTCCAGCCAGCAGCGGAAGCGCACCAGGCAGTCGTGCAGGTGCTGGTGGGAGGAGTCCAGCCGCCATGCGCGCTTTATGCTCTGCAGCATCAGCAGTGGCTTCTCTGGAAAATGCGATTGCAACGGTGTAAAGTTCTTGTTGAAATTAAAATGACGTGTACAGACCGACCACACAGACAATAGACAGGTGTCTGATTGATTTTTCGTATTGAATGCATTCGGGCAACTAGCTGTAGTCTATTGGCTGTGTGGTCGGTGCATGTACATAATTATAATATTGTGTAGGCAGTGAGTGACAGTCAGAACTTGTTAGAAATAATTGTAACTGTAGTACTTATTTTATTATAATTATTCGACAAACGAGCACCACCGCAACAGTATGACCACCGTCGCCTATTCCTGGCGCTCCAGGAATTTAACCGAAACGCGAAAAAATATTTCACTGTTGATTTAAGGAGTGTTGGTAGCTAAGCCAAGCGGGCAAAACAAACCCCCCCCCCCTCACCCTTTCAACTTGTCACCCATATAAATGTACCTCATTACTTCTAATCTCCACGAATTATGCTAATTAGTTTTACCTTTCCTATAATATATTTCAAAGGCCATTAAATGTGTATCTATTCTATCCGCGGCGAGCGTTCGCAGCGGCAACAGGAACTTTATTGCTTGCTCTAACGGATCCTCCGCCTGTAAATTGACAATATTATAACACGTTAAAATACATACATACAAACCCCGTTACCTAGTTGATAGTGACCCTGACTGCGAAGCGAGGGGTCCCGGGTTCAACACCGGATTCGGTGACGACACAGAATAATGTCCAAATAGGTATATTCTTTGCATAAATAATGAATAGTTATAAAAACTAAAAACACGCTTTATAGTGCTAAGTGAAAGTATGTAGCGCCATCTCTTACACTATGGGCAAACTATTATATCAAAACTGCGTCACTGCATCATTCTTTGGAAGTAGGTTACGGGCGTACCGCTAGATGTCGCTATTTTTATAAAGTGTATAGGCTAGCGATTATTTCGCAAAATATAAACACTAATTATTTATAATTTTATCAAATTAGTGTATTGTCATCGGTCCTCAATAAATCTACAAAGTTTGAACGAAATCTGGCCGTTTAAAGTGGGTCAAAATCGCGCCCAAAGAAGTCGGTTACAAACAAACAAACATACAGGTGAAGCTAATAGAAAGCGTGTAAAAATAACGTTACACACTGATATAGCCCCACAGTGCGTCGTGGGTGCCATGGACGACACACAAGACAAGAAAATATACCTATCGTCAGACCCAGAACAGTAATTTAAACTTACATTCAAATTTCCACCTCACCGAGAATCGAACCCAGGAACCTTCGAAAGGCGTACAGCGATCAGTTACAGATTTATTATAATTAGGTAAAGATACCTTTCATTCTAAGGGAACACATGTCACGAGATTTCTTTGCGTGTAAACATGCAATATAATATTGTGATATATATTTAACCCCTTTAGTCTTTAATATTTTAAATTTTTTGTATGTATGTATTTTATGATGTACTTAGCGGCCATAGTAACTCACATTGTAAAAATTCAATCGTTTTTCTATTTACCTACGGTTCAAATTTAAAGCCCTGTGTCAGACGGCCGGACAGACAGCGGTTCTTAGTAATAGGGTCCCAAGCTCCCAAGGAACCAACTTGGTAACCCTAATAAGGCCATATTTTCAATTGCGTTACCTCATACGGTTACGCCTCCACTATGCTATTATCACAGCTCATATTAAAATTACAACAGCTAAAACGCCCGTGGGCTAGTCTCGTAATAACCCCACTTTACAAGCGATCTAACGTGTCAACGAATGTATGTTATGTGAAAGGCTGACAGGGATAATTTAGAATATTTGTTATTACTAACAACCTTAGAATAATAACAATATAGAAAGACAGTCTTCATACAAGCGCTCTGTCTAAAGTGAAGCACTAAACCAAAACTTTCCCGAACTTCGGCTGCGGATAATCATACGTTTTTAGCAATAATACATAAATAGCTCTTCAAATATTTTGTGACACAATTTAACTGGACAAATCTTCGTAATTCTTTTTTTTCGCGAGACACGTTTGGCGTGCGTTGACATTGAACACTACGGAGCTGCCCGGTGTTTGGAGTAATTTCTGACGTGGAGGGGTTAGTGGCCAACCCAAGTGTCGGAAATTTTTAAACCGCCTGAAGGTATCCGACATGGCTTAACGACTGCCACCAAATGGTAACAACCGGGACCGACGGCTTTACGTGCCCTCCAATCCAAGGAGACGCCCAAAAAATTTTGCCACTAGCGGTCCCCCATCCAACTACCGACCGCGCCCGCTGTTGCTTAACTTTGTCGATCACTTAAGATCGACGCAAGCCGCCGGGCTATATTGTATTATATTTAGCGATTTGTATTTACGCTGTGCCAAATTCCTGCAATTAATCACAAACATGTTACTGACGACCCCGTAGCCTAGTTGGTATTATAAATCCCCGCCTGCGTAGCAAGGGGTCTCTCATGTCTCGGGTTTCATGTCTCAGGTCATGGGTGTTAGCGTTATTCGTATACGTTTCCCACAAACAGTATATAAAATGAAAGTAATTACCCTGGCGAGTTTGTCGGGCACCAGCTCGTCCAATTGAGGCGCCTCAGGATCCCCTTGCTCCTGCTGCTGCCGCGCCTTATGGTGCTGTTCACGTTTCACCTGGAATATATTAACATGTTTATAGAACTAGTTACTACACATAGTAATAATACAGATGACCTTGTATCTCTGTTGCGGGTGAGCCTCTGTGCGACAGTCATAATATTAATGACTTAATAATATGACATATTGAGAATACAATTCTCGCGAAAGCGGAAGCGCTTTCATCAAGGGAGGGGCCGGCTTCTAATTTAATATTCATTTATTTATTGATGATTTTACTTTAATTATTACTGCAGCATCATCATCTTCCTGCCCATGTCCCAATTTTATTTGGGTACGGCGCAATATGTTTTCCACTTCCATTCTTCCCTATTGGCCGTCACTTCTACAGTTCTACACTGACTCCCTTATCTTTCAGCACCAGCACCAGAATGTGAGATCTCTTTTATTACAACATCTGTATGTTATGTACACAGTGTAATAATTCTTGGCTGATGGTAAGGTGAACTTTTTTAGGTTTCATATACATACATACATCCTCATACTAAATTTAACAAACATGAAATGAGAGTACAAAGATTTATCTTTTTCTTTATAAGTTTATCATAAATGTTTACTATTTTATGAGAATAGATACGGGGCAGTTGGTACCACGTACCAACCACCACCGCCCGCCCCTATTTTACCACGGTAAAATATATGAATTTAAAAAAGACCATGTAGGTATGTATGTACTGTACATATTATATTACCTGTACTTGTGCCGCTAATGCGCTCTCCTGTTCCGCTTTGCGTTTCGCTTTCCTCTGTTTGTTTCTAAGTTTTTTCAACTCTGAGGGCGCCAGGTTTTCTGTGGACAAGTTAATAATGTAAGTCAATTATACTTTTTTAAATAATTGAACTTTCAGTTCCTAATAGGTTGTAAGTTTATTTTGTAATTATTGCACATTATTTTAAAATATATCGAGGAGATTTTTTTCGCCGTTTCTTCACCAAGACGATGAGGACGCACACGTGTATAATCAAAATAAATACCTAGTTGAATTCCTTAATTCATCATGTCCATATCAACCAAACATGAAATATTTACAAATTAATAATAGACAATCAATACTTTTAGTATTTTATATTGCCGAGGTCTTTAGTTAATGGATTTTTATATTACATCAAGGTTACCTACAATATATCTAATCGCTTCTTATTTTTTATTTAATGCTATTGTACAAACTTTATCTTTGGCAAGCGATAAATCAACTTCATAGGTACAAGTGGGTAGATCCTTTGTTTAATTAAATGCATAAATGCAATTACAGTGTCGGTAATTAAAACCTTTTAATTCCGGTCTGATCCATTATAAAAAAAATTTAAGCCGACCGAAGGCATACGACATGGCTTAACGACTGCTACCAAATGGTAACAAGCGGGACCGACGACTTTACGTGCCCTGTAAAGCACGGAGACGCCCAAGAAATTTTGCCACTAGCGGTCTGATCCACTATAAGCATTATCATTCCGGTCTGATCCCCAATATTTTTCATGGATAAGCATTTACGGGGATCAGACCGGAATAGAAAATATTTTAAAATATAACAGACCCCCTATGGGTATCAGTTTTGGGGATCCGAACGGAATAACCCACCAATTCGTATCAAGAAGCCTACACATATTGGCTGGACAATGTCAAGCAATGTCTTCTTTACCAATTGAAGTAGTAATATAACAAAATATAAAGCAAAAAAATAACAGTTTTACAGTAGGCAATTAGGCATAGAAAAATGTTTTCTTCGTAACACTATAATAAAAATTTCATTCTAATATTAGTGTCAAACGGTCTTAAATTACAACTGACATTAGTCTACAGTTGGGAATCACGACCGATAATGTTAAAGGCTAGACACGTCTCGGTGACTGACCACTGGCCGTCACCAGCGGTATCGCCGAATCGCGGAGCCACTCACGAGCCACCGCCCAGCCGTGACACATTAGTGTCTCCAATAATGTATCATGTTTCGTTCTGATGTGGGAGCGTGACAGAATCCATAATCGTGTGATCGAATCTCAAATGTAGATAAAGATTTTTAGTCGTTTGGATAAATTAACATCATACTTTTAAAGTACGTAACGAAGTAAAGCCTCTTTATGCACGCTAATGTAGTAAACTGGTGAATGCGTTACGGGAGCGTTACGAAAAGTGTGATCGGGCGAGCCGAACGAGAAGTTGTGAGGGAGATATAACGTAGTGAAGAGAAAAAGAGAGACTTTACGTTTCGTATATCTAAGATACAGTGCAGGCCTATTGTCTGTATTGCGCTGTAGAAGCAAAAGAGAGCATTATCCGCACATTTTATTTCTTTTATAAGAAGTTATACTTCAGTCGTGTGGTATACAGCACACTCGTTTTTTTATGGTAAGCAAACGAGCACCACCCTTCCGCTGCTAAGTTATTTTGTAACTAAGTATGAGGACTGGAACAGAAACTGTTAGTGATAGTTAGTCCTGTTAGTTGTTGTTAGTAATTGTTTGTAAGATTCTTGTTCTAATTCAGTGACAGATGTGTTGCTGCCCCTGAAGACTGAGATGGTAGCCTCTAAAAAGTGTAACCGGCTCCATACCCTTCTAACCGGAACACAACTGTTAAAACAATTATTACACGGTATAAATGGTACTCAGTACCCACCGTAGCGGGCAGTACTACTACCCCGGATGAACCCTAAGCTCTCCTACCTATTAATTGTATTGTGTAAAGCAAGACTTGATTATATTATTTATTATTTAATTTGATTATGTACCTACTGTTGCCTGTATTAGTATAGTATATTAGTTTGCACCTTTAATTGAGGTGACACTAATCTTGTATTCTCAATCCTTCTTTTATATGCATGTGTAAGTGTTTACTTTGTTGGTGCAACGAATGAAATAAATAAATGAAAAAAAAAAGACGAAGTTACAGAAATCGAGTAATTCGTGTACCTACACTTCGTGTACTATACATTAGAATTCTTCGCACCCTTTTTCAAATAATGAAATTCAAATAATATTTGAGAACCACTCGATATATAAACACCGGACACGGACACGGAGACAAATTGCAATGTTATGATTGATAACCTTTCCCGAGTCGTGAGCGGGCCATTTGTCTCGCACCGCGCACCAAACAATGGCACGTTGCGTCTAACGCTCGCCTCGTCGAAATTTACAGTTAACGAGACAGACGTGGAACGGATAAATTAAATTAACATTTATTAATTTAATGACGACCCCGTAGCCCAGTTGGCAGAGACCCCGCGAAGCGTGGAGTCTCGGATTACAATCCTGACAGAAAGATGAATGTTTGTTCGCGGGTCTATAGCGAAATATTACTTTCAAGTTCTATTTATAAACATACATATACATACGTGGTCTCAATGAAAACAATTAGGTATGTTCGACGCGAAGCGAGGGCGGGTTACTTGTCATAAAACTCCATTTATGGACATAATAATAGACTCCAAACAAAACACGGTCGCGCCATCACTTCCAGCCACCGCACAATAAAACAATTGGTGCGAGTAGGTATCACAGACAGACAGTTTCGCAAACCGAACCGGCTCGCCCACGCCACCTGTGACTTGAGACCGACGTCGGTTCCTAGAGCCCAGCCGTACCCAACCTTGTTTTTTCTCTGGACAAATATTTTTAAGAACTATTTAAAGCAGGTCACAATATTACGATAAAAAAGAAACATATTACTTATACAAATTTAAGTAGATCATCGGTCCCGGTTGTAATCTTTAGATAGTCGTTAAGCCATGTCGGACGACTTCGGGCGGCATAAAAACAACAGAAACAGCATGTTCTTGGCCATTAGCAGATCTTCGTACAGCAAATGTAGATGGCGATATATGGCCAGCAAGGCATCCACCACCTTTGCAATAATCTTGTCTAGATCAAGCTTCTGACCTGTGATATAAGTTGATTAATTATATTAATTTATCGGGTGGCATATGGCCCGTGGGCCGTAGGTTGAGTATAACTGCTGCTATAACGGTTTACAATCGTAAGTCGTAAATGTTCAGATGCGCTTTACGGGCAATTATAATCAATTGTAAATGATAGGAGTCGTTGGGCTGAATAAATGGGCTTTTCATTGCATGCCGTATCTTCCTTGTTCGTTCTGAGATAATAAAACGTTATTTGATTTGATGATATACTCACGTCTTCAAACACATGTTTACATCTTAATAGGGGCATACAGCTAGCAAAAAATCAAATTTCACCCGCGCTCCACGCGGAAAATCTTAACTCGTAGACGAAACAAAACATTCCAAAAACTTCGAGCGAGTTGAGTTGACAAATGCATTTTCTTTTGATTATTTCTAAATTAAAGATTTGATATTAAAATCGATAGTACACGATGATTCGTAAGTCACTTAACATATTAATAGGGGAAACTCAGTCCTCGATTCACGTTCCAAATATTATGTAATAATATGTAATCCATAATTCCCGAGGATTTTTAGATATCTTTGAGTACCATTTTTACAACTACTACAGAGACTACTTCTTCACTTAACGATAGCCAAACCATGGACTATGACTTATATGAGCTAATCAAATAAATTAACAGATTAACACACATAACATAACACATGAATTACATACGCGCGACATCGTTCACATCGCACACCGAAATAAAATATAATAGCGTTAGTTAATGCGGATATTTGCGCAAGTTATTGTGCCTTAATCCGTCTAAGGACGTGTGGTGGCACTGCACTGGCACACACAAATTGCTGCTCTAATTCACTCGATTTCGTAAACCTAATGAAACAGCGGCCGTGACGGCTGGCGGGCTGGCGGTCGTGTCGTGTCGTGTCGTGTCGCGCGCACCGGGTCGGACGGGTCAACTTTTCTCATAATTAAATTACCAATTATGGGCGTTTTTATGGCGGGTTCATTGTGCGGTTGCGTTGTTATTATCTGCTTTTTTATAGATCTAGTGCGATGCTCTGTGTGTGTATTGTCTCGTCGTCGTGCAATTGCATTTTTATAGGTATAGCAACGTGTTAGTTGCCTAATATAAATGTACCTAAACATTTGGTATAAGTAGGTACTTTAGATTATAACAATTATGAACAATTAGATATCCAAATATCCGATCGCTTTTTATTAAAACTAACATTTATCAATTGAATTGCTTTCTTACACACACAAATGCCAAAACCCCACGGCGATACTTCGTTATAAACCGTATTTGCCTTATTTTTTAAATCACCGCCTATCTTATGCAATGAAGAACTAAACTAAACTAAAAGATCTGAACTACTGAACTGAAAACTAAAGCATCTGTGTTTCGCGTGTAAACTGCAAAAAAGTACAAAAGCTACGGCCCTAATGCATCGAGATATAAGTACTTATATCTCGATGCCCTAATGTTACAATGTCGAGTCAAGTCATTAAAGCTCGTTTCAAAAATGTAACAACAATTCTACCGACGACGCCGCCAACGTCCGATAGCCAAGCGCCAGCCGCCAGCCGCCACGACAGCGACAACGGCCAACCCTGACAACGCCCTACAACGAGACTCGGTGTCGCAACTCGCACCAAACAAAACTCGTTCGAACGGGCCACTCGATCGAGTTTCCCGTTTACTCCAAATGCTTGCACTGTTTAGACTAAATTTCGAAACAACCGCTCGGGGACAACTGTACACCTAAATCATTGCACCTGCTAGAACAAATGAATTTTAATGTGCTACATATTCCTATACCTTACTTGTGTAGCCACCTGCTATTAGGGAAGAACAAAATAGTCCGTAGTGCTTGTTATAATTGTAATAAGTAACTCATCTTATCATCTAAACGAGTATCCAAATACATAGAGCTATCAAAACGGATAGACAGACAGCGCCGGATCGCATTGAATTGACAATTAATTTGATGCTATTAAATCTATGTTTTGGATACCTACTTAATTATTTAGTATCGATATTATCCTTGACATGATTAAAAAATTCCATAAGTAGAATTATAATACAATGAATAAGTAGAGCTTACAATTTATTTTACTTAACTACCTATTACAATTTAGTTTTTCAGTATAAAACCCTATAGTTCAATGCGATATGGCCCCCAGTAAATAAATGGGGTTCGATTCACGGCCGGGTAGATAATTATGTGACATAAATTGTTTTATTCTCTAGCCATGGTTGTCTGTAATGTGTTATTGTGTGTATAATTCACCACACATGAAATCCTAGTGCATACCCCCCGTATGAGTTTGTAAACGTATACGCAATCATTAAGTAAAGTACTTTCTTGGCATCCCTCGTCAGTGAAACGCTTTAAACGCGCACGCGCCCGCCCGAAGGTTAACAGAGCGAATGTTACGCTACAGAACGCATACCATTCATGTCCTTTGTCTGACGACGCAACATCTATTTGCATACCGTTACGGCCACGAAGCGTTCCGATTCAAAACTTATTACTAGACAATTGTACAAGAGTATGCAATATTATATACAAAATTATAAACAAAGGAGACTTTAGTCGTCTATAGAGCTCATTGGTAACGCTACTCGTCGAACAACAAGTTCCGATTCCGACAAGTTCGATTTCCGACTACGAAAAAATAACACTAGGTAACAACGAAATTATATTTAAATTACCACCACATACTATTATAAGTGTCGTTGATAACAGAAAATATTATGAAAATGGTACTTGAAGAGCCAAGTTTGCGATCCTTCGCTACATCATTGGTGACAGCAGAACTTAGGACAGTGAACTTGAACAGAACAATAATCCACTAAAAATGAAGCTTCCAGGGCAAGAGAATGACTTTGATACTTTACTTCTGTTTTCGTCTTAGTAATTGGCTTTGAAGTAACCTAATAATACAGTAACAGTAAAACAAAGCCCCTGTGAGCAGTCACTCATGCCAAAAACCGACCGCGACCAACATTGCTTAACTGGCGTGATCATTTACGATTAGAAAAGGCCACAGAACCACGAACACAATTTGTAAAATGCAATAGTGTCTTTAACCACGATATATCATACGGGCCACAGCGGACTATTTGGTACTATGTACTTTATAAATAATAAGTCAATGTTTATAAAGTAGGTATTAATTGTTTTTAACAAAAATTATATTATTATTGTATGATATGAATTACATTGTTAGATTTATTTAAATGTCTATCTAAGTAGATTTGTCATGTATTTTTTTATAGTTACATACTTATGTTTCATTGCCTAAAGATATTATAACCATGGGCGCCGCGCCGGCATCGAGGTGCAGCTGTCCGGAAAGAAGGTACATAAATAAAATTACAAATTTTTTACCCGACTAAACCAGCGGGAAAGCTTTCCGAGTGTATGGATGGCCTCCCTGAAAATAATCCTGGCGGCGCTCATGGATATAACTGGCAGAATATGATTTCAAATTAAATACACCTCTCCTTCCGTTACATATAGCACCATACAAATTTGTACATAAACAAAGGCGGACTTAATGCTAAAAGAATTCTCTCCCAGTCAACCTTCGGGCAGTGGGAACACAACGGCATGGCGTGTATATAATGGTGAAAAAACCGCAAACTAATTAACAAAACAATTATTTTGTGCTTCCATGAACTAGGTACAAACAAACTATTGTAACAAACATCACGTATGCGTAATAAATAGTAAACAGCGCATAAAAAAGATAAGACAAAAAACATTAAAGAAACACAAGATAAATCTATCCAATTAAAATAAATGTAAATGATGACTTTCATTTAAATTTCACAAATCACATACAAGCAATTCGAAACGTGAGATTGAGCACCAGCGCACGTGCCCCACATACAAAAGATGGCTGCGTAAACAACGTGTCTGACGGAATGAGGATAAGCTGCGAGCGATTAATATACTAAACTTATAGAACTTACAACTACTGACAAAACTTTCATTTTTTATCTTATAAATAGAAAGGCAAATAATTTTGTACAACATTCTACCCAATTTGTATAGACGTTCGTAATAAAATTAGACATTACAAATATTGGCACTCTACAAAAAAAGACAGATAAATAATAATTTATAGATACCCAAATAAACGACGGTCGTATCGAACTTAAAATTGGTTCTGAATTAAAAAGAATACATAAAAACAATTGGTACAAATAATTAACTATTTATTATGATTATGATGTACACAATTGTTACGAATACAATTTTTATTTAATTTTGTTAATACATTTTATGTATTTAACCTGAGTTATGAAAAAACATGATCTTACGTTAATTTCGATTTCCCATACTCACATGACACAAACATAATTTACGAGATTCTAAAATATCGTTACACTACACACTCGTCACTCGGCGACATTACGACAAGTGCCTAACTTCTAGTTTATACACCTTCGGCTCAGCCACAGAGCCGTTGTTACAAATTGATGGGCGATATTAGAGACGTCGATAACTAATTGTTGTGATAGCTATGATGGATGCATCGGCAAAAGGTGCACAGGCGCACGCGTCCGTCGTGTATACATACATATAACTTGCTCATTAATCTTACGAACACCTGTTTCAATAGGTAATACATCCTAGCCTTTCCACTGGTACGAAAAATTGACATGCGAGTTTAACTAATACTGAAGTAGACAGTCGCATAAATTAATGTATACATTGGATAATTTTTAAAATTCAAATGATGAAGAAAGACCAAAGAAATTCGACGATGTTCGAGCTGTTTTATCAAAAATTTAATAGAAAGGCAAATATAATGTATATCTTTAAGCGTTTTTCATGTTTTCCCATCAAATAAATAAACATACCAATGATTTCATAGCTGTTTCAATTACAAGTCCCGATATTTTTAAACTTCCGTTCCGAAACTGGATTACTCTGGCAACACTAACACTGGCAACACCCGAAATGTACTCAACTCTCTCGACGCGAATTGTGAGAAAACGTTAGACAAAGATATTGTTGTCATCAATTAACAGTAAATGACGCAACGCGCGCACGCTTCACGAGCAAAGACATGGTCTATTTAATTATAACACTAATCTTTTCATTTTGATCCATTGGCCACCTCGTTAATGATTATGAGATTAACTATATTCGGCACGACCGATTGCGAAAACCGATCACCTGCCGACAGATAATACCGAGAACCCACTACATCAATATCATTGTACAAAATAGGAACTTGATTCTATTGCGAAATGTAAGGCTGAGATCTATAGACGATACTTAGCCTTAACTCAGACTTTACTTACGAAAAACTTTGCTTTGCAAAGACTGCGATTTGGTATTTATAGACATGTCACGCTGAGATTGTGCTCAGCATAAGCGAAGACCGCTAATGTCATAATGCCACTATTGGTTTCATTACATGCAATATACCTGCAAAGTTTTTCGTAAGTAAAGTTTGAGCTAAGGCTAAGTATCGTCTATAGATCTCAGCCTAAGTCTTGACGATTGATAGCTACTACGTTTCTGCCTTGCAATGAAATAGTGATGGAAGATAGGACTAAATACATACATAATATCCGCAATTAAAAACTCTTAACATGCGAAAAATCTTAATATTTTCAAATAGGATTACTCTCCGAATGCATTTATCAACGTAATATGTACACATAAACGTTTCTATAACGAAGTACCTATCTTTATATTATGTATAAAATATATATTTATTTTAATTATATTTTCAATCACGCAACAGTACAAAACAAAACTCTGATTGTCTTTCTGAAGGCAATAATGTCAAACAATAATTTTAAGGAATTTTCATGCGATATTTATTGAATTTAAAAAGAAGGTCGCTTGAAAAACTTTAAAATTATAGGGCGTGGTCATTATTTGTGAATGTATCGCAGAAACAAAAGCGGATTACTAATATGTAGTAGGGTAAATTACAGTGATTTATCAATATTTAGCTGATCACATAATAGTTGATGATATTTTATGCTTGACAACAACTACAATTATATTATTATTACACGGAGCTAAAGCTAAATTATTTTCTCATTAAAATGACATTACTTACTTCCATTATTAAAAATTGATTGGCAAATCTATTGACTAATGAAATACACCAATAACAACAAAACAGCTACAAATATTGTTAAAACTACGAACACTCGTGATCGAGCGTGATCGAGCTTTGGTGAGTTAGGTAATATAGGTTAGTATAGTATTTTTTTGAGATTTGACAGCAGCGCGCCATTAGTCGTTGAGTGATAATATATTATGTGCGAGTACATCGCTGAATAAGTAAAAGTTTATGAGAAGCTTGGTATTGGATAATTATTAATAATGTTAATAACTAATATTATATTTAAAGTTGTTATTTTCAAAACCGTTTTATTTCCTGACCTGGTTCTAAAAGGTTCTAAAACATATAAAGGTACTTCGAAATCATATTTGAACAGATTTCTATATTGATATAATAATTATTACGGTACCGATTTACGATAAAAGGTGCCGTGTGAAAGTACAACTGTTGCCGTTGCATGTAGATTTCCTGATAACCATTGCTAAAGATATCCTTAAAGGGATGTGATGCAATCATTGTTGATTACCGATACACAACTCGACCTCGAAGATACTACAGCAAAGAATGTTCTATATACCAAATAACGAATGAAATCAGATAAATAAAATATAAAGCTATTCATTATATAAAATCATCAAAATTTTTATCAAATCAAGATAACAAAGGTTTTTTTATCGAAATTAATGCCATTCAAAACCCTGGACTCGTTTCATTTTAAATAACATTACAAAGGGGTCGTTGTAATGTGGTGTCTGGGTTCCTTCGGTTTTTAATATTAGGTGTTTTTGTACTCTGTACCTACAGGTAAGAATAAAATCCTAACTGGAACGCGTTTGATTTTTTTACAAAACAACCTGAAGGTTGTTTCGAATATGAAGGTCGTATTGTTTCGAATATTGCACCATTATGATAGCTTATGAAACCCCTGAAAAATACTATATAATTATGTATAAGTATCCAAAAAAATCTTGTCAACCATAATGATAATGCGCCTGTCCTAACTCGACGGGGCTATTTATCCGACACGAGACCAATCCGGTCCGGATACGGTCATATCCGCTGTTTATTAAATATTAACACAGTAACCGCAATGTTACTCATAGGGTGTAAATTTTCGTTGAAACGAATTGGAAGGTCACTAATCATTAAAACACATAATATTTGTTATTTCGTATCTCCTCAGACGAACTCAATGTTGAATCATACCTTTAAAGTTTACATCACCCCCGCATCCAATGCATGATTTGGCAACAGTGGTCTAAACACGTCACGTTATGACATCGGATACTGTCTTCCACAAAAGTGATGTATGGATCATGTATCGGAAGCGGCGCAAGTGTTACACTAAATGGAACTTATATAGATATAAGACCCATTTCTTGCCAGGCGCTTCGGTGTTTTTTTATGGAATTAAAGTAGCAACCGAGAATGCAGCGCCACCCTTCAAGACTCAAATCGGGGTTGGGATGGTTAGTACAGTTAGGAGGTAGTAACTGTAAAATAACTGTGTTAGAACGTTGGTTTACATTTACTTTATTTTATCTGGTGGGTGTACACAAAACTTCAACCGAATAATACTTACCTCCGACAATAACATTCACGTATTAATTCGCAATATCACGAGTAGTTGCCGAGTGACCCCATTCCCACAAGCTTACCTGTTTATTTTTACGCTGACAAAATGCGCTTTGATAAATAGAGCCACGTCAAACGTGTTCCAATTGCGCCGGTATGTGACTCATGTGCTTAATTTTTACAAGCTACATATGAGCAATTTCTGAACCTCACCAAATGATCCTGGATGTCCTAGCATGCTTTACTTCAATCACTAATCCCATGGTATTTGATTCCTAAAATTTTGGAAATAAGATTCGTGCAACGGGACAGTAATGTTGATAATGAAACACTCATAGCAATCCCGCACTAGGATTCCTCGAGTCTCATCGACATTCCAAATAAAACAACATAATTATAAATGATTCATAAATTCTACCTCTGTCGGGAATTGAACTGAGAAAATTGTCTCTAGAATCGAAGTTGATAAACTATAAACCTCCATAAGAAAATGAGGGAACGTACATACTTCGTGACTATGTATATATCGACGTCTGTGGCATCGTAACTTCTAAAAGACTGAACCGGTTTTGATTAGTTTCCTTTTATTTGAATAGTGACTTGATCGAGAATGTTCTAAGCTTGCTTCATCTAGCTATGATTTAACTCTAAATCAATTCTTATTTCAATTTTTACTTACACATCTACAACAAAACCATCATCAACTTCGTCATCAGTGTATATCACCACTGTCCCACCCACACCGCCACTTCCTTCACAATAAGACTCTAGAACAGTATCAAGTTAAGTGTAAACTTGTCGAAAACAAAACGTTGCGGCGAGACAAATCCGATACATTTAAATTCAATGGAACAGTTGTCGAGCTGTGTTGCTACACCCGCTATTATGTCGGTGCCGGCGTCTGGGCCCTTTCTATTAACCGACAAAACCGACAAACCCCTTTCGTATGCGTAACTAATGCACCTGTACCCTACAGCTGATTTAGTATACAGGGAGAGCAAATAAAAGGAAATATGTATTTATTTTATCGTATCCGAGCACGATGTTACATCACTCCTTGTCCTTATGTCTTAATTAAGATCATTCAACTATGTAATGTATCAGTAATCATGAAAATCATTTTATACTAACAAACCAGGTGATTCGAATAACCCCGCAAAAAACATACAAATAAGAAAACGTTACTTCTAGGAGAAATGTTTTACTGAGTGGCAACTAAAAACCCTGCTAATAGTGCTACTATAGGTGCTGTCTTTATTCCATGGAATTAAGGTAGCAAACGAGCATGCAGCAGCTTCCGCTGCTTCCCCTTCTGCTACGTTTTCACGCTTAATCCGCTGAACCGTTTAGAGACAAGAAACGATTTCCGACTCCGAGGCATTCGAAGCAGCGAGCGAAAACTCGTGTAATAGTTATAAAGATAGATGGATAAGAGTGATTTTAGTGACCTTCTAAATTGAAACCGATTTCGCAACCACGAAGGACGCCGCCCGCACCAGCGCGCCTTCGAACAATTGCATCAATTATGTGCACCTGGCATTAGGTAACAATCCTAAGTCAACCGTCGCTCAGATTAACATTACCTTCTTTAGTAATGTAATTACACGAAATTGAATAGAAACGTTGAATTTTTATTGGTAGCTTGCCCATACTGTAAATCATCACTCACTCCCAATTTCAATAATACTTGTAACTAGAACGTGGAGACTCTGAAAAATATTCCAATGCCCATTTTTACTGCATATTGCTCCTCCCTATCCAGGTCCTCCGTTATCAGAGTATTACAATTTTGATTAATGCACTTTTATAAGAAATAAATTCGCACACCCCCGAGGCCTCTTGTTTACCAAAAGCTACGGTTGATGATTCACCTTGTCTAGACGCGGTTTTGTATTGTATGGATCACTATGGAACACGCTTTACGGTTGACAAACCGCGTCGTGGCAAACACAGGCTTAATTTAATTGTATTTTGTAAAACTTAATAAAAAATCAGTAGAATGAATCAGGAGGATCATGTATCAACGAACATAAACATAAAAACACCCGTACCCACATAAACGTATAAATAAAACCAGAGTATTTTAAACTTGTCCATATTATATTTTTCCAAGGTAACCTTTGTTGCAAGTTGAAAGTAAAGTTTACAATTTACAACAACAACATTATAAATTCATAGCAATATGAAACGAGTCGGTTCTTTTTATTATGATTAACATGTCAAGATTTCAGAAATAATTCACTGGTTGACTGCTTGCTTGCTACGTCGTACGTTGTACGAGTGTAAACACGGTGGATCTATTCTACTAGTTATCTTTAACGAGGTTACTGTTTCCAGGATGAAAAAATATACTTTGAACGCAGAACGTTAGTAGGTACCTTGATTCGGACCAAATAATTAAAAAGAAAATAGTCCACCCAAAAGCAGATTTTTCATACCTTAAATTACTATTACGAGCTACTTGATATGCCAACTTCTACAGATTGACATGATTGCATTTCCCCGTGTCTTATGAATTTATTATAAATATATCTTAATATAAGTATCTTATTCAACCCTATATGTATTTACCCGGTCTACGCACACAGCCGCGCGGTCGTAGCTAAGTCCATTGTGAGGCAATGCCCTAGCATACTTTAAAAAATTACCTTCAAGACAATGAATGTTGGTATCAATTTGAATGATATGATTGAGAACAAAATAATATGCTACTAGTTGGACGACAATAAACTCACAGTTACAGTGAAGTCACTTAAGGACCGGAGTAAGTCTTGTATTTATGTTAATTAATCTCTAGAGGTGACGACTAATTATACCAGCTCCAAATTGTTATTCAAACACGCAAAGACCAATAGCGGTACCTTTCGAACACCATTGAATCACGTAGTCAGCTTTAATCCAAGCTATTGATAGTCATTGACCGTATTGTCAACATGAGCACTGCCGTGTAAACATTAGTAAGAAAAAACCCACTCGAATCCCCCACATCATGGAGAATACAAAAATGGTAATCAAAGGTCCTCCGACTTACGCTACCGTGTAACACGCTTTGCGTAGGTGAGCGCGTGCTTTGCATATAAAACAATTGACTATATAGGCACAAATAATTAGGTATTAATAATTATTGTATTGATACTATTTTTTAGTCTAATACCATACGTACATACAGCACTCGAAAGACCATACACAAAGACCAGAATTAAAAATAACTTTCCTATTTTTGAAAAATTTAAATTTTCTTAGCGGAGGGTTAAATTTTTGATCAACTGTCCCTGGTAGATAGTGTTACCTTTACTATTATCCTGGATGGATTACCACCTCTTTTTGGATAGAACATTAAATTAGTATAGAAAGTTTAAACACCTGGTAAGAATAAATCAAAATAATAATTTAATTATTTGAAACGTGGCACAAGAACTTTTTAAAATACATACAAGCAATCTACTTTTAAACTGATAAGATTCTGTTTTGTTTGTTAGATGGTTAAATCAGATGATTCCGAAGATATTTCTGTAACATTACAATACCAAATGTTACTAAGCAGTATTAAATTTAGCACACGCTATACTATACAGCTAATAACAAAATGTAGTAATAATCGAAGCACAATAACAAAATGTATTATTATAATAATTAACGCAGACCAAGCTCGAATTCGCGTACGCAGCCGAGTGACGAATAATTTAAGTAAGTCGTAGGAGGTGACGTAGGTCAGAGGATACGTTCACCTCATGCCGGGCTTGAGGGTAATGTATTACTCGTTAGACTCTTTGGGAGGTCGCAATAAGACACATTTAGGCTCAATGGTATCTCGGTCATGATGTCAGATAACAGTAACCTTAAAAAAGAACTTGGCATGTTCTTTTTTTAAGGTCATTTAACAAATTCAGTATGTCAATATTAACGGGAATAAAGTGCTCAGCTTGATACTTGTTGATTACATGATTTGTAGCGGCTTCAAAACCCACTCCCCAAATTGTCTGAAGAGTGTCGATAGGCAATTCGAATATTTAACTTTTTCGCATTGGCTCGAGCGACTTTCAATATTCTTATCGATTTTTTTGTGCTATTCAAAGTTACAAAGTTACGCATTGTCTCTTGAACGCGTGCGTTATACTCGAAGTTATAGTGCAGCGACGAATTTTGTACTCGTATTACTTCGACGAATACTTCGGCGAGATCTCTACACCATTTATGTACTAGATGCATCATATTAAATCGACGTAGCCGATGTGACATCACAGGGTTCACGATGACAAATGAAAGCACAATATTCAAACGATTGAAGACGTGCCCACAAGCCACAATGACGTCATGACATGTGTAAGCGCAGGGTTTTAATTTAATACAGACGTCACGACATTGTTGAACGATGACAAATAGTGACGGGAAACATTTCATACACCACACCTGTCAGCGAACACCCTGAGTCATGCGAGAACAACTGGTATTCGTTTGAGCTACATTTATCGAAGGATCACAATGACTAATCGGAATACTTAACCTTTTCTAGACGGAGTTATAATTCATAGACTTGATAGGGTAATACAATATTGGCAGTCATTGCCGAGTGGTGTCAACGTTGGACTGCTGAACAAAGGGGCATCGGTGAAAGAAAAGCTCTTGAGGATGAAATCTACACACCTGAGAATTCTCCATAATATTTTCAAGGGTGTGTGCTGCCCCTCGATCAGTCCTTGGCCAGCGTGGTGGACGATGGTCTGTACCGCTGACATTGCGAGATGAGACCCGTGTCTAGCAGTGGGACAGTTATTGAGTTGCGATGATAGTGATGAATATCCAAAATGCTAAATTATAAATTACTATTTGTTTAAATTGCGGCTACCTTTACCTTAAACATACCTTTGCATCCTTTGTAACCATTGACTAGGACCAGAATACCCTCAGACCGATAACGGAAATTTAAACTCATTATTTAAATTTCCACCTCACTGGGAATCAAACCCGGAATCCAGGTACCAGCATGGTAACTATTGCGCCGTACGTCAAATTACATGCACATTTACAGAAAAAGAATCACCCCTAGCGGACCAATCGGGTAATAAGACGCGAACGTCAACGACGAAGGGCGAAGTTTAATCGCTATTTTATTTATACCCGGATGCGTTCAGCTCAAGGTTTATATGACGAGGTAAGGTAAACAAATGCATTACCCATACAAAATGTTAATAAAGCCATCAACACGGTAACTTCGAGTTTAAAGTGGGTGTGTAGTTGAATCTTACCATACATGCACATGCGGAATTTTAAAACTAATCGTTTCACAAAAGTAATTAGTGCAAGTACCATATAAGGATCATTATCATTAGTCACGTATATCAACTGATTTCTAGTGAATGATGATCCAATATTATATTGATATTCAATGACTGATCTAACAAATTACAATGACCATAAGAGAGATACACGAGTCGTACTTTACTATGACACAAATAACAATGAATTATGAAGTTCCTAAGATGACAAATTTTTTATTCTTGTCGCTATAATCATTGGAATCGATCGGACGAAACCGTAGACAAAGAACATGTATAGACATCTGTAGCATCTTATCTATCATCTGAAGGTACAATTGTATGTGACACAAGAAAAGTTCTACATCAGTTACCAAATTTGTATGTAAGCATCTTTGCTTTCCTTGAATAATCCACCACGCAGAGTAGGATAAAAATATTATCAATCAGTCTCGTTTATTTTCGTGTCATCGGCGAAAGTTGTTCCTTTTCTTGTGTAAAACAATGTATCAAATACCTACATTCAAAAGACAGTATTTTCTCTCTTTCTGTTCGTATCCAGTATCGGATCAGTCACTCATTACTGATCAGTCAGTCAGTACTGACCGTTGGTAATGGGGCCGTTCAAGTATTACGTAAGCAGATTTTTTGCAATTATTAATCCCCTCGTCCCCGTCGTCAGCAAAAGTAAACATGTCACTTACCCCGCCCCCCCATGCTTATGTATTTGCATTCAATGATTTCTTTATCGACTCTTGAGAATTTCGAGAGCAAAATTTCGTGGAAAATCCGGAAAAATAAAAAAAAACACTGCTGACGTAATCACCATCCAGACTCCACGGGGGATGGCCCCGTGTCATCAAAAATAATCAAAGCAAAGGCCCCCCATCCTGTAATGTTTACGTAATACTTGAATGACCCCAATAATTATGTCCATGGACGACGGTGACTATTTACGAGTACCATAATTATGGTGGCTTGTCAGTCAACAACAAAAATTGCTTGACAAACTACGTTGAATTAATATCTGTGATACTTTAAGTTATTAATAAACACACCATGTGCGTCAAATATAATAATTTTTGAACACGTGTCAGTTTCGGTATCGTACAGGTTTAAACGATACTGTTCAGTCGCGGCCCACAACATCCGTAACAGACGGGTAAAGTTCAAATCCGACTGCGGAAGTATTGATAAACACACCCATAATTTTATTATTGACTAATAAAAACAACATTTGACCGTGATCTTGCCTTATTGCGTGTTTAATTTTAAGGGTTCTTTTTATTTATGTAAATAGCTGGTAAACAAGCATAAAGCCTGAAGTTCCTTCGGTATTACACTCGATAGTACAGGGAGTCCAGCGATATTTGAAAAGAGGAACTGGGCGCGGTAACCTCGTCCGTTGGCCAGCACGGTGCGCCACAACCAGGCGAGGTCGGGTTGGAGACAAACATGGATGAAGCCTTACTCCCTAAATCTGTATGAACAGTGCTCAACGGGCCTACATCCTAGATACTACGAATAGTGGGCGTAAACACGATTTGTTCGCGGAAACGATAACAATTATACGTGTGTGAATTATACATCAATAGAACATTAGACACGGAAGGGCCATCCGTCGACAGCTACGTTACATCTGTGGGAACAAATAAATCTCAAAAAGCCTTGCACTCTTTTGTTCAAAACACTGGTTTTTCCGATGAGATATTTCAAAACGTTATTTGCATGAGCGTCGACTAATTGATATTATACATGGAGCTCCGTAAGACAATGTACTTACGAATCTATACACAATAACCTTTTTTGTTTCGTTACATATGTGGAAAAACCTAGAAATGAGTGAAGTCATAGCTGGGGACAAAAAGTAAATACGTTTTAATGTGGAAATAATATTGGTTGCATTTAATTTAGGTAAAACGATGGTGCATATGTGTGTCGTTCCACACGAATTATATAACATCCAGTTTTAAAGGACTGGGCGTATAAAAGTTTGAATTTTGTTTTTATAACACTCATATCCCCGCACTAACATACAAATAAAACATCACTTACACCCACGACCCAAGAAAAAATATTAATCGTTCAAATGAATGTATTCTACGGCCGGGAATCGAACCGAGACCCGTCGCTTTGCAAGGAAGATCAATACCAACTAAAATTGACATCCGATAAGCTAGCAGACAACAAGCTGTAGAATGGCAATTCGTCACCGACCTCCATAGACAACTAATTAGATAATCTTACAAGTAAAAAAAAAACGATTTCAAAATAACGCAAAGGAGATTGTCCATTTTTGGCCCAGCGTGGACAGAATGCTGAGAAAAAAACAATGATACCAAAAAACATTGTCAATTAAAATACGATTTTTCATTGTTCGTGGTTGTATCAATTTACACTAATAGATAATTAGTATTTCAGTTGACAATATTCATTACTCGTAGATATTTTCCGGTCTGCTTTTTGATTTCGTTGTTTACCACAGAGTACTTTAACACTACGTTGTTGTCAGCAAAAATATAACATTACTACTACAATCGATTAAATATAATATTCTATAAATCGATGTACCTAATGTAATAATAATTAGGAAAGACATAAAAAGATGGATGTGTTTTTGTTTGACTGCGATCTCACCTGATTGTAAGTGCCGATGCAGTCTATGATGGAAGTTCGCTAACCTGATAGGGTTATGGCGTTTTTTTATATAACCTATATATTATGCACTAATCAGTTTCATCGCGGCATCGTCTTTGCCAGTAGGGCGGTAACTAAGATGGAAGCATTCCTCTAGACTACCTAAGGGAATTTAGAAATTATTAATAATTATGTTCCCAAACAGACCCGAGCCGCAAATCGAACCCGGTAAAACGGTAACCTCCCAATTATAAGACTCAGGGCATATCGCTGCGCCAGGGAGGTCATAATAGTAAACATCAAGAACACGAAAAAATCAGGTTTTAAAGTTGTAAACAAAAAATAAGAAATAATTATTAATATTACCAGATTCGAAAAATTCGACTATCAATATAATCGATTTAATTGTTTTATCGGTAACGAGTTTCATGGCAGCACTAATCTATGCAGCTCATAGACACGACGGCCATGACGTGACCTGCGTCAGTCAATTTGCCAAACCAAAATCAAAATGTCATTCGCTTTCACAATTCACATCACACTTTGTGGATGTGGACTTGATGTAGAATGGAGAAGGCAAAAGGGTCAAAATATTACTATCAAATACACCTAAAATCCGAGCTTAGGTCATATACATTACATAACTTTTTATTTCACTTCAATACATGCAGTATTTCCGAAGTTATAAAGACGAGAAGTTCAAGCCCTTTTTTGAATTTCCGCGCTTACGCTATGACGTCACGACGTGGCTCGGCCGCGAGCATGATACGGCGCAAGTATAGAAAATATGGGTCTATGCAGTTCAAAAATCTATAACTTTCTTATTTCTATAGATACAGACTTGAAATTTTGCATAGATGTAGTAGATAGTATGTGAATTATATATGTTATTTTATTATTGATAACTAAGGTTTGCTCGCGGCTTTACTTGAGTTTAAATTAACATTTCGGTCAAAAATCCCTATCAACTACGCGCGACTACTGAGAGATGACGTCATCGAGTAGTGACCGCCCGCCTGCGTTTTTAAAAAAACCAACGTCCGTAAATACGCACTTTGATCGTTAATATCTCAGCCATTTATTGAGATATGGAAAAAGTAAAAACACAGTTTTTCTTGTAATTTTTTATAGATTTATTTGACGTGTAAAAAAAAATTCGTTTGCCTGGTCCATTGTGGAGTTGTGGAAGTTACTCGTGCGCACTGTGAATATTGTGATAATTCTTATCATTTCTTTGTCTTTCCGTTTTTTATCTCGACCTTGCTTTATAATGAACACCGATGACGCTTTTTACGACAACCTTTGCATGCCTACCGGTACCTACTGATAGAAAACCAAATGTTGACCCCCCATTGAATACGGACGAACCCACTCCTAATCCAACAGACGCATTACCTATGGACCATTTTGATAACTTATGAAGATGAATAATTTAAAAAAATATCAAAAATAAATAATTATTTTATTTCAAAAACCTTGTTTAAGACATCTCTTTAAAAAAAACTTGGAACACCTGGATACAAAACTTTATTATTTTTCTGATTCCTACTGGCTAAAGCTACTAATTCCATATATCGTTTTTATTTTTAGTGGCTGTTCACTCTGGGCCAAAACACCCATACAAAGTGGACATTCTCCTTTAAGAGTTAATATGGTGTTCTCATGGATGCCATTGTCAGAACTGGAGCAAATTATACACACGGGAAGCACCAGCTTTCGAACAAAAAAAATCATCAAAATCGGTTCATCCAGTCGAAAGTTCTGAGGTAACAAACATAAAAAAGTAGGATTGAAAACCTCCTCCTTTTTTGAAGTCGGTTAAAAAGGAGCGGTGAAGCATCAACATTCGATCAGATCTACCAATAGCGAATAAGTCAAAAATGCTCCACGAAAAAGGTAAGTCGTGATAGTGGAAAATTCGTGGCACATTTTGCTCTTTAGCCAGGAACGCGTTGGTGTTGCCTTCTATGTAACTGATGTCCATTGATTGATTCTTTTACGTCATTATCAGCTATTGACATAAAATAATTGACATCATTAAAACACATGTATTTAAACGAGGTAAGTACATTTTTTGACATAGTTAACAGCGGACGAACCTTAGAAATGACTTCATCGGCGCATATTTATGTAACTGATTAATGAGAATGTACCCAAATAGGATTCATAAAGTCAATCAGTTGACACTATTATGACAGGTCGATGGCGTGAATTCCACGCCTGTCGGTGGTCGGTGACTATTCGGAATATTCAATTAACATTATTCATTACGTACCGTATCAGTAATTGCATACACGTGTCTAACAATGTTTCACTAATGGCCGTTAATTAGATGTTATGTCGGGCGAAACATAGTCCTTGACAGGTATTGTTAACTTGTTCAATGAACTATTGAACCCTTTTAATAATTATTTAGATGAAGAGAAAGCTCATAATTATGATTCCTGATATTTTGAAATACCACTAAGCACTCAAGTCACTTCAAGTTAATCTGTTCGTGGTGCACCATGTCGAACAACGGAGAAGGCTTTGACGCTAGGTCCCTTTTAAAGGTTACCGAACTCTGTACTAGCCAGTTTAATGCCGACTCGATAGATAGGGATTTAAATAACAAAACAGAAATGTTTATTCACCTACTTCAAAAGAAATAAACGATCTTTGTATGGCATTTTTTTTTCAACATGACTGTGATGCGTATCATGCGTAAGCGTACCTAATTATTGTTTTTACTTTTTAGTATGTTCGTTGAAACTTTTGGTAACTACTTCAGAATATCGTAGATATTTAAAAGAAGTTAAAAGAAGAATAATTACTAATTCTGAAAAATGTATCCACTTCATAAAGCTGGTGGTTCTTTAACATGTTATTTTTTCTAGTCTATTTTAAACCACGCGTGGTCTGTCAGTTAGTGTTAACGATTTCATTGTCCGGACAAACAAATTCGCCAGTTGAGTCGGAACTAATCACGACATAAGTGCGTCGTGACACGGAAGTGTTGCACTGCGAGTACCTACTCGCACCTACCTACTATTTGGGATCGAGCAAACGCCATTAAACACATACCAATGTGACAAGATCGTATTACGTTCGCTATAGGAAATGAAGTACGACTGTCAAACTACTTCCGCACCACAGGAAGTTAATTTGCTGTCGTTGCTTTTGTTTTGTAAAGTTCAAGTCAACTATATGTACATACTTAGATCTATGCAATTGATATGAAACTTAATTAAAGTTGTAGGCACATAAATGTTTTATGTAAGGTCACTATATAATTTATAGAACAATAAAATTTTTAGACCACCGTACCTACTTTATATTGTAGCCTATCATTATAAAATAACTGCTGATCCAAGCTCTTGTTTCGCTTTGAGAAAAAAATTACCTACATTTTCAGGAGTTTCATGTTTTGACAATTATTTTAGGTGTCGGTTCCTCTTGTTGTTTCGGAACTGTATATTTTTTATTATGTGCTGCAAACAAAACAATAGGTCTTTAATCTGTTATAGTGCTTTTGATTCTTGAAATGCTTTGCGTTTCACCGTAACAGACAAACGGGAAATCATCCAAAAATAATTGTTTTGGCCTCTGTATCATGTTAATTCAATTCTATAGTAATTTCTACCTACTAACATACTTGCATGGTGATGTAGAAATTTACGCACGTTACAGTTTTGATATTAGCGATAAATTAAAGATTTTTTCATGTCTTCTACGATTATTCTACAACATAGATGACACAACCAAATCAAACCAATATCCACATAATTACAAGTCATGTAGGATCCAAAATAAAATAATGGCAATGATCATGATTTTATTTTCATTTATGAGAACCAAAACTAATAAAAATAAATTATATAGAAGCAAACTTACAGGTGGGAGACACGAGACACGACTCATCATAAAAAATCATTTGATGTTCCATTTTAAACGTAGTAAATTATTAAAAAAAAAAACACTTAAGTCCCAATTAAAATTACAGTAATAGGGTCCTATAAATCCTATAAACACGTTCTATAAATCGTGTGAATCTAACATGTACACATATACAGGCATATACATATTTATATTGCCTAAAATTCTGAATTATATAGGTACCCAGGATTTTAATGGTTTATTAATGAGTCTAATAAGTTGTTTCAATAAACTATATTAGGGACCTATTTCAAAAAGCTGTAACTGTCAGGCGTGTAAGTTATTCCGTTACTGTAAGGATTTAATACTTTCTGTATTGAACCCTAAAAAATTAATAGTCACGCAGCATTTGAATTATTCAAATTTTACAATCTCAATTTATAATAAATATAAATAAGATAAACTGAATGAAATTACCGTTACTCTTATAACTAATATTGTATGCTGCAACAGTTCAACAGATAAACTATTTACGATTAATGTTCGAGTATTAATAAAACATTTAACGCTCCTGTTAATGTGTTGACCGTGTTCGGAATAAAATCAATATAAATTGAGGAAAAAACTTCAGCAACATTTGATTTAATGCATTTTAAGTCACTGTTACAGATTCTTTTATTTGTAATACATACTAAACATACATAAATAAATACAAAAACTTGTAATAAAACGGCACATTATAATCAGACGTCTTTAGCTATTTCATCTCAAATTCCAATTCAAAATAATTTAATCATGTAAGTACATAGATATTATGTCAATAGTCAATACAATTTTGGACGTCAATTTTTTTACTCTCAACGTTTTGTAAGATTATTTTAACATGGAGGAGAAATAACCGCAAAAACCTAACACCTGTTCAAAACCGAAATAACAACATCAAGAAATTGAATAATCATGAGCTCTGAGCTTGAGTGTGAGGACAAATCCTGCGAACGAACGGCGTCGACTAAAATCCAATAACTACGTATATTCTATAACATAGTTATTAATAATTATTATTGTAAATAGCCCAAGGCTAGATGACGTCTCTCGAACGATGATAAATGACAGACGCATCAGTAGGTACGTAACACATCCGCTATGGAAGAACCTACGCGACTATAATCAAACAGGATGTGCAACAAATCGCGTCTAGTTGTAATCGCTCGTACGATTGATACTTCCTTGTGTATTAACCAAACGCAGATGTAACATCAGTCAATATCGATTATGTAATTATTGAATAGTGACGAGAAATGGTCAATTAGCAGTAGCACTTTGAGCTTCATTTGCGCAGCTAATAAGCTATCGATGTGTTTTTTAAGTACTTTTACCAGCGAAAAATAATACCTAGAAGTGTAACTATGAAAAATGAATCATCAGATGGTTTTTGGTCACCATTGCCCATGGAGATCAGTAAGACCAAAAACATTGTCGATGCTTTGTCGGTCAAGAAATAAGAAAAGGAGAGAGAGAGGAGAAAGGAGAAAGAAGGTCTTATTGAAAGTCACCGTTCGTGTCGCCCAGACTCGTAACACCAGAGTAGGACGGAGGGACGTGTTGTCGGCTAACTAAGGCATTGGACTATCAACTTATTATCTTAATATACAAAACTACCACCAAAACCTTAAATATTGGTATCGGAAGATGCTTAATATGTAAAGAGGTATATAATAAAACATTCAGAAAAACTTTAGCTTTGATGGTTTAACCAAGTTAACGTTAACAATATTATATTAACAATTAACAACCGTTTCCCCTTTTACCTCTAACGATTTAATCACAACACGACAAACCGAACAGCTTCCTGGCACAAGCTTTCTATATAATTGAATTCAATTCAAGCCACAACACCACAAAAGGTTAATATTCAATCTGAGAATATCTGTTGGCAACTAAACAGAGTGCCGCGTGCGTAAATGCCACATCCGGTTGCACTATTATTAATCCTTAGATGCAATTGTTCAGTGTTTCATATCCTCTGTGTGGGTTTAGATAAAGTTAAGATATGCAAATTTGATAGTTATCCAACCAATCAACGGCACAAAAGCGCTATTGTTCGATCGTAAAAATCGTACGCTGATGGAATAATTAATGAATATGACACAGGTATTGAATCTGTCGCAGATGAAAATATGATTCATAGATACGCCTACGGGCGGACGTGATGGTAGCACTTAATATAGAGTACACGTTCGTCCTCAAAATGATTTACAATACACTTAATGCTTACGATTGCTGTATACGTCCAAATTTATGTTTACGAGTAGATACTCGAAAAATATTATTACGACTAAACACTCACTGATATAAAAATATTTACATAAACAAGTTTATCCAAGTATTCCTGTGGAAAAGGCACATCCTCTCAACCTGCACCATTTTTCATTCAATCTAAGATAATTATTCGTTATCGTGAAATCTACTTATCGATCCAGAAAGCTAGTTATAAGAGATAAAGCAATATCATAAACAGGCCATAGAAAATAGAAACCAGTACACCTGAGAATAATTTATGCATTGAATAAATAAAGAAATAGAATTATAATTAATTCAAAATGGATTGGACTGAATATCTTGTTTCGTAATTACACCAACATCCTGGCGTCAAATGAAGTGATAAATGATTTATTATTAGCAACATTTAATATATTTCAGTAACACAAGATGAAGTGTTTAAGATTGAAATATATCAATATAACAAAGCTAAAGAGCTTTTTGTTTTTTTAACGCGCTAATCACTGCCGGTCGGATAAAAAAAAATTTTGTGAATGATAATCAAATACTCGAGGAAGGCTACAATTTTTAAGTTAGCCTTAAATATTAATTGTATCGAAGCGGAGCGAAGAGGATTTACTAGTTTTATTTATATTACCAGACAGTAGATAACGGTTATTTGAGTTATTGTAATAACTAATTTAATAACTGACATAAATTGCATAAGAACATACATTACATAAGAAAAGTCAAAAACTTTTGAAGAATTGTGTCTACATATAAACATCCACAGATAAGAACAAAGAACGCCCGTGTTGCATAAGTTCGCTAAGCAAAAGCTCAACATTAGCATTTATGTAAAGTTTATCCATTACCGCATATTTGTACGACAACATGTGACACACCCGATAGATTCGCTACGAGCGCCGCGTCGGTCACGAAGCAGTCCTCCGTGACAGACTAAACCCCTCTTTGTTAGACCTACCTATCACTTTGCTTATGACTAAAAATAAACTTATTTATCGGATGGGACAAAAGCTTACTTTGATAACTTTTCGGCAGTTTTACAGTTCGAACTGATACATCAAGTCCTCACTTTTATTGACCTAACAAGCTGTTTACTGCCTTCTTAGTCACCGTAGTTATGACGTCCCTGATGATCAAAACTCATTTCAGCAAAATTCATGTTACTAGACTAATAGACGACATCTACTTAAACCTTCAGATTATCGCAATATAGAGTTACTTTATACAACTATGCTAAATTATAAAAAATTGTTCATTGCAGTCATTGATACTAATGTTCTCTTATCGACAAGTAAGTTAATTAGGTGTTACAAAATAGTAATTTACACACGAAATGTGTACAAGCATACTCCGCATGGTAACAACGTCCGTGGATTAACTAGATAAGGTTTTTTAAAGGATATATATGTTACCAGTCACCGAGTGGGTTTTTACATACATTTTAATGGTAATGTAGAGGAAATGCTGAGAGTTCATTTACCAACTGTCTGTCGTCACACGGCTAAGTGAGATTAGTGAACAAAATACCAATATGTACCTAAATAAATATTGACTTCGTTTTAAACGTAATTATATTTAAGAAGAAGCCACATTATCTAGAAGAAATGCATTGGACCCGCTTCTTGAAGGACCCCATGTCATCTATATTCAGTTTCAGTTACATTTAGATCAATTAAATAATCGTAAATGGGGGTCTAGTTTATAATTATTTCCACAGTATTCAAAGTAAGGCACCGTGGCGCCTGTATTCCTTCGGCGGTAGGATCGACCGTGGCCCGACGGTGGCTCGGTGCCAAACCAGCACCTGATGAATAATGATAATTACTCGCAGGCGAGACATCCTGGATTTTTACGCGTACCTATTAACCTTAAACTATTTTTATACCGAGGAAATTTTATAATGCGTTATGCATACAAATAAAAATTTGATTCAGTAAGCGTTAAATGTTTTTCCAATGAATGGACATTTTATTATGATACGGATACTCATGATATATAATTTTGTACTCAGATATTTCGTCGCAGTTTCATGGATCACAACCAACCTTGATTTACTTAGCTTACATGATTTGGAGTTACTTAACTAACTTGGCTATTTACTTCAGCTGTAGGTAGGGTATTGATAACATCGATTAAATCTCCATGTATTTATTAGCTATTTTCATGCTATTTACAGCTGTAGCCAGGCAGAAATACCTATTCATTGTAATTTACAGAAATACAAACATACTCGTATTAAGTAGGTAGGTACAAATAAAATGAATTTGCAACTTCTTGCCGACAACAGATCGCTTCACCACTATCGCTTTTTAACATTTCCCAGTAGTTTCTCAAAACCGGTGTCATCTACGCAATACGCATGCGAACTGCGAAGACGATACCGGTAACCGACTCGACCGGGTCCGGTAAGGTACTTACTCTCTTTTATAATTACATCTGCACGATTCAGTGTTACGGTTACATGAAGCCACCAATCAAGTTCACAAACAAGAAAAACTTGTGTCACACGTACACATGTATCTAACAATGAATTACGTCGTCGATGCATGAATATTTACGATCTATACAATTTGTTGAGTGAGTGGATAACCCTTGTCTCCCTAGCAAATTGTTAAGCATGCGTAATTACTGAACAAGTTTATTCAGAACTCGTATCATTATTACTGAATGGCAAGAAGTTGGAAAAAGCGCGGTAGGTACCTACTGTTAGACGGAATACGGGAAAAGGGATAATGTGCAACACTATGGCCGCGCCGATGTGACCCCATCACTAGCGGGAGTTTGACAGCTCTCTTACCGCGCCCTTGGACGAAGTGAAAAGTTATGGCTTAAGAATAAAATAAGTATTTAACCAGGATATTTTATCAGTATTAGTACATACTATTTATATTTGGATTTCATTATATAAACAGTCAACAAACGAGCACACGACCCACCTGATGGTAAGTGGTCAACATCCTCCATCGATACAGTAACAACAAAGGATACCTTTGTTGTTATTGATCGATTTCTGGTGAAAAAAGAAGTCACGTCAGGCTCTCACATTCTTTGACCGAACAACGCAAAATACATTTCAGGGTCATATTTCAAAGGAGAGGGCTGGAGTCAGGCGGGTAAAAACTATTAGATTCCTGGATGTTTAACCACCCGTCATAGAGTTTATATGTAAATGATATGAGTGTGTGAAAGATTATTCCATGTCTGATAATCCCAACTTAAATCTTAAACAAAGTGTGAATTATGTAAGTGTCGGAAAAAATAATGCTCAATTACTACGCAGTCGGGGAGACCGTTAAAAAGCTGGGTTAAAACTTTAATAGCTACATCTTCGGTCTCAACGATTCGATAAAGCCTGGCACTGCGCAGAGTGCGCATACCCCTAGATGCCAGTTACCGCGTACCTACGTTCAATTAAAGCGTTTAGTAATTTACGAGTTGGCTTCATTATCCGTTTAAACCGTGGACGACCGGAACCGACAATAATTGGATGTTACATCTGTGTAGTTTCCAGCTACATATATGCATCGCAAAGATTTTTATCTACAAAATAAAACTCTAAATTAACTATGTTTGTTTTGTATATGGAAGATATTTGAGAAAAGTTATTATTAATAAGGGTATTTAATAAAGCAATAGATTCCATAACATTTTTACATGTTTTGTTCCTTTGCGTATGCGTTGGAACCGGTTAATCGCAGACGCAGCTTAAACTGATTAGGATGCGGCTGTCAATAATGTATGTAGCAAGCTTGGTGTAACGTTTAGTTTTCGTATAATTTAAATTGTTTCACAACCAAAAAGTTTTTCAATTTAATGAATCTAATATAAACATTTCCTCGAAAATGTATGATGTTCCTGGTAGCGAAGAAAGGGCACGTAGTTCGTTAATAAGGTCCAACGTCACAATCCACTTCACCTAATTTCACCAATAATATTCACAATAATATAAAATAAGTGTTTGTACTCGGGCCATGGGTGTTACTGATGTGTTATTTGTGTTGTTCATGCCACCCGCGTCACAGGGACCTAGTCCCATGAGTGTGTATTTAATATTAAATATAGCTGAACCGCAGTAATTGTCTAAAGGTACTCGTATAATTATACTCATTTACAAATGAATTGCCCACGTTTAAGGAAGTCACTAACGCTACACCTATCCGACTGTCTGTTTGTAAAAAAAAACAATTAAAAATTACATTCAATCAATTTAAAAATTGTATGCAAAGTGGGTATGCAAATGATCTATTACAATCCCGCAGATCGACAATAGAATTATTTTAATGGACGCAATGATTATTGCGTTGTACTATTTTCAAACATGGTAAATCATTTGCTACATTGCGCAAACGTCCACGTGAGCAGAATTATCCTTTTTAACCTACATCGGTACACCAATAATAAACAATTGTACGAGTATATTATGTTCTTGTTTATCTTTAATTTATTCACAAGTGACAGGATTACTGACATATGTCTTATGACAATAACCGGGAATCGAACACACGAGCCACTAATAGCAAGCGGTCACCTTCGCCTATGGACATTGTGTTGCTAGGCACAATAATTTTTTTTCTTTCACCTTTAAAATTGTTTAATATTTACCATTCCGGACGAAGACAAATCCAAAAACACAAAAACCATAAAAATTGGTCCAGCCTTGAGTTATAAATAGTGTAACTTACTAACACGACTCATCTAAACTTTTTCCAGTGTGCGAATACCTACTGAGATATGTTTGTTTCCCGAAGCAATGCGAAGCACTTACCAGTAAATGCTTACAATTTACAAGTACCTTTGTATTGTTTGTACATTTGTACATTTGTACATTTGTAGTGTACATTTGTAGTGTACATGTGTACATTTGTAGTGATATTGTTAATATTTAAACAAACACGATTCCCAGGGTACCATGCAACACAGAGTCTCGCAATAAAACACAATAAGGGACTTCAAAACGTCCCAAATAAAAGAGAGAGCAAAACAATCGTTGTGTTGCGACTTGCGACTGTCTTAGTTCATGACCAACTTACTATTGTTGTCTGCAGTTGTGCGAGACGCCAGGGTGTCCAGGCTAACGGTGACATTAAAAAAATACATCAACAGCCTTTTCATAAAACATTGGCTGTTGATACACAATCTGCCCCTAACGGATCTACATCGCTGAACGTAACATGACCCAACAGCGATCTCTAACAGGAACTACAAAGATGAATCATTATTTGTATCGATATGCATACAATCAACGAACACCAGAGAACCAACATTTAATTATAAAATAAACTAGCTGTACCCTGCCACGCTTTGCTGTGGCACAATGTAATTGGGAACGAATATTGTTTCTCGTGTGACTGCGTCACTATTGTGGTTGTCAGCGAGTGTTTTCCTCGCTTCCGGTAGATGGCGCGGTCACCGCTGATCGTTAAAAAAACTGTTTTTTCGCGGTCGCGGGTATGTGACTGATGCAAAAAATAGATAAAAACAATCCTTGATGCGGATTATATATCAAGCTAAAATCAGCTACAGTCAGTCTTATCGTAATTAATTTTATTCAAAAACACCGTAAATTTATTTCAACATGCAAAAGTTTCACCTACAAGTAACTAGTTACTACTCTAACTGGTTACCATTCAAATAAGCAATAATTTACATACATATTTTTAAACCTGCCTGACCTTACGACGAATACTTCAATACTTACCGAAGAAAGATTGACGTTAGATATCGATATGACTGTAATGGTTCTTTTTTGAAAATGATGCCATGTTTACCGTTTTTTAAACTTTACTCATGGTGACCCTTACAACGCGCCAATTATATTCGAATCAAAAACTTATACATTTAAACCGTGATATCGGCGTCGAGATGATGCGTAGGGTGTTATTAAAACCGCTTTCATTATTATAACAGTTACTGGGACGTAACTAATAAATCGCAGTCCAACCGTTATAAGAATAATAAACTTTCATAACTGTTATATCCCTAATCGGTAGGGGTTGTACGATCTGAGGGATGGTATTTGAGAGAACACAATGAAACGCAGCTTTCTGTTATTCGCGATATATTCGGAATGAACTACCTCCATAATCTGACAATATAAAAATGTACCCACAATATATCACACCTCCGCACTTAATTTATACTTAAACTATAAAACTTAGACACAACTATAAACATAATACAATTTGCTTAAATCACTAAATATCCTTAACTTACTTACTAATACTGTACTTACTAGACTAATACACAATGCTTAACTTAATTATTCTGAAATCCGTACCTATTTACTAGTTTTCTCACGCGCCTGGGACGGTTTCTGGCGGGACTATCACTATAAGAGCCTGGTGAGAGACCGGTCTCTAGTGTCGGCGGTTCACCCCCTCTTGTTGGTGATCCAGGTATATCACTGGATTCCTCAATTATTTTGGCAGGGGTATCTGTCATCCTAACCTTCGAGGGTGTCGGTGGACTGGGCAACGGAAATGACATCAAAGATTGCTTTACTTTAAGCTGGTCGATATGTCTTTTTACCGGTGGACCGTTTTTCCTGCAAACCAAATAATTCCTGGTCCCTAACTTGCTAATAACCCTACCAGCCTCCCATTTCTTCCCCTCGCCGTAATCCCTATACCATACCTCATCCCCGTCTGAGAGCATGCGCGTCGTACCGCCGGCGTACTCCACCTGCTTCTTTTGGCAAGCCTGTACCCGGGCTTCTACCTCACCTCGCCCTCGCAGCAAGTCTAGCCTGTTGCGGAGGCTGCGGCGCTGCAGTAACATCGCCGGCGATGCCCCCGTGGTACCCTGCTCCACGTTCCTATACGCCAGTAGGTACGACTGGAGCGCTTTTCTATATCTACCCTTTCCGATCTGATTGAAATGATGAAAATTTTGCCGTTGAGTTATGAATGAAGAAATATCTTCAAAACATAACAAATTTTCCTATCACTTTATACAAATTATTACAAAAAGCGCTTGTTAACCCGAAGACGTCTGTCATATAATTATGTGATCGATAAGTTAACCAATATAGGGTAGGTACTAGGGTACATAGGTCAAACATATGAATTAATTATAGGAAAAATACCTCTCTTCGCTTTTGAAACCTATGCCTTACGATCCGGTTACACTTTTTACCGGCGACCATGTCAGTCCTCAAGGACAGTAACGCATCTGTGACCGAATTAGAACAGAACTCTAACTAGACTATTACTAACAACCACCAACAGGACTAAATTTCACTAACAGTCACTGTCCCAGTCCTCATACTTAGTAACAAACTAACCAACTAGTGTTCTAACACCGTCTCCAACGCGGACTAACTATCCTAGTAATATATTGTAATTAAGACTTATCTTTTAGATAAACTTGATACTTTAGTGGATTTAAAGATAAACGTGCAGTCATAAACATAATGTACACATGGCACTTATTCATATTTAATGGTTCTCTCATTTAGCAGAACGCTAATTAGTACAAGTAAAAGTGTCAGAGTTGAAAAGCGGCAACATAAAGAACTTTCTTCGCACGCCAGTAAGCCAGCGGAGAAAGTGCGAAACAAATAGTGACATTTAGAGAAAATGTCGCTTATGGATCACCTTGTATAATTACAAAGAGAGTAACCGACAAAGATTACGTGAGATAAATACCGATACCTACTCGAGGGAAACAATTTTAATGCTATTATATGTTTGGATGAGTTTGTTTCACAAATCTGTTTACTTTGGAAACGTAATTATATGTATCTACAAGATTAAATTTATCCTATACAAAAATGTACGAAATTGTTCTAGTTTATGATAGTGGGTTTGAATTGTGTGTGTTTATTCTATGTAATGTTATAAAACGACATAAACCTTTCGGTTTATAACAATATGATAACACAATAATTTCTGTTGTCGTTCGACAAATTTTAATGCAAGAGTCAAGAACGCTGTCCCATTCCGGACTACACATTCTTCTATCATTCCACTGACACTAGACAGTAACTACTCTTAATACTTAAAAAAATATCCCAAAATTTTAGTACGATATAATTTTCTGAATCATATCATTATTCCACATGTTAAAATAAATGTAATTCTTGTTCAAGTAGTGAACAGATTCAAGTGAAAAATAAACAATGTGCATATTTTGACGAAATAAGCTTGTAATTTTCCAAATGCCCTACTTGGCAATTTGGCATTTGGCTCGGAACATCGAAATCTTGGCACGAATGCAAATACAAAATTTGCCGGCTATTTACAGATTTCTTTTGACACATTAACACGGTACACATACTTAATTCTTTCAAATTGTAGGTACATTTTAACAGTTAAAGGAAAACACTAATACCTAGCTGAAATTGCAGGAATACGACCTTCAATATTTATAATTTTTGCCAAACTCATTTAGTGTGAACTTGTTACTAAATTGCATGTTGAATAATTTTGACATTTACGACTTACATTTCAACTTTAACTGATATTCATTTCTTAAAATTTTATTTTGTCACAACGTTCTTTTCTGTGAATCTGTAGATTATTATGCTGAGCAGTTGATTACTTATTTTTTAGTATGTTTTCAATTATCCCAAATATTTTTTACCTAGTATACATTCTACATGGAATAGTGCCCAAGCTTTCAAACCATTCAAATAAACCAAATTAAATTAGAAAACTGAAGCAAAAAACAACACGAAGCTAAACTTAGCCATGTACTTCGTCATCCATTACGTGTTAACATTATCCCAGGAAACCGTCTCGTGTTAATGGACAATCAACGATACAAATAGAAAATTTGATGCGGACGATTAGTGTGGGAACGCAAGAACGGGGCTATCAATGCTTCTCTAATGGTAATTGGAGCGTAAGAGATGTGAACTTGCGTCAATTGACTTAAACACTGTTATTAATTCCATGAGACGCAACCACAGGTGACACTATAATAGTATGTATATGTCTATCCTTTATCCTATAATCCTATTAAACGATTATTATATTTCCGAACTTATTATACGTTTAAGCTATCACCTTGGAGCTGGTAATGCATTGGCGTTGGCGTGTAGCTAATTATTACGCTCGTTTTGGTATCAATAATGGCGTTTGCGATTAACAATAAAATAAATTATTCATTCCTTTGTAATAATAAGGATATTAAGATAATGTTGTCTAGTCTTGTTTCTTCTCCATTTAAAAATTAAAAATTTTAAATAATTAAAATTCAATATTTAATGTGGCTGGCACCTTTGCGAAACTTATTTGAGAAAAGCTATTATTAGTGATATGAAATAAAATGTTGTGATCCATTTATACCTGTAAACATGTTTCTTATAGTAATTCATTACATAGTAGATAATATTACTACGTAGCGTAAAGTTTCATAACAATGGATTTCCGCACAGTAACGACCAACGCCTGACGCGATAACATAATTGAAGCGTTCGACAGATGTACGCAAGTAGGTGCCAGTTAAAGTAGAACGGACATCTAATCGGACTATTGTGTACGTACACTTATTTTTTAATGTAACCAATCACGATGATTGCAGGCTGCGCTCAATCGCGTGCTCTAGCACAAATCGATCGGAATGCAACAGTTTATATCGCAACGTTATATAATCATTTTGATGACGAACCACTTTTTATATAGGAAATTGTTAGAAATAACATTTTGTATCGTAACAGAAGAAATTTATTTATATTGTTGTATTACATTTTACTAACGTAACAACGTGAACGGTATATCGTAACATAGTGACCATTTTTGGTCAGTTAGTACTTAGTAGTGAAAGAAAGGTTGAGAGTTCGATTTCAGGTCGAGGAAGATTGAAAAAAATTCCCGGGTTTGATTCCCAAATGGTGCAGATAATTATGTGACAGATAGTACAGACACTCCATACATACAGACAATCCGTTCTCGAGACACGCGTGTTAGGGATGTGATATTTTGTCGTCCATGCCACAAGCACTTCGAATCCCAGTGTGGGACGGAGGGCACATGGGTCTGCTGCATGGTATTACATAAAATAAATAAGATTAAAAACTTATGATTAACTGAGTAGACAAAAATTTTGAATTGCAAAAAAGTGGTAAAACCCTGGAGAATGGCCAATGTGCCAACTATTCGAATTTCGATTTCGAATCACGTGTATCGACTTAACTTAGGTAATTATTCGTATTCGTAAACACGAGTCACGAAGCTCCAATAAACACTTCACACGTAGCCGAGTAAAAATACAAAGAAAACAATTACTTCAAGTTCAGCAATGCCACATTGACGGAATGCCAAGTAAAAAAACTGTTTAAAACGGTCACTTAATTCTAATTGGTGATTAAAAACTTTCCGTTCAATTGGAATGTGAAGCGGCAACATTGCCAAACCTTTGAAACAATGGATGTCATCTTTTATGCCAAACCTTTGAAACAATGTATGTCATCTTTTATGCCAAACCTTTGAAACAATGGATGTCATCTTTTATGCCAAACCTTTGAAACAATGTATGTCATCTTTTATGCCAAACCTTTGAAACAATGTATGTCATCTTTTATGCCAAACCTTTGAAACAATGGATGTCATCTTTTATGCCAAACCTTTGAAACAATGTATGTCATCTTTTATGCCAAACCTTTGAAACAATGTATGTCATCTTTTATGCCAAACCTTTGAAACAATGGATGTCATCTTTTATGCCAAACCTTTGAAACAATGTATGTCATCTTTTATGCCAAACCTTTGAAACAATGGATGTCATCTTTTATGCCAAACCTTTGAAACAATGTATGTCATCTTTTATGCCAAACCTTTGAAACAATGTATGTCATCTTTTATGCCAAACCTTTGAAACAATGTATGTCATCTTTTATGCCAAACCTTTGAAACAATGTATGTCATCTTTTATGCCAAACCTTTGAAACAATGTATGTCATCTTTTATGCCAAACCTTTGAAACAATGTATGTCATCTTTTATGCCAAACCTTTGAAACAATGTATGTCATCTTTTATGCCAAACCTTTGAAACAATGTATGTCATCTTTTATGCCAAACCTTTGAAACAATGTATGTCATCTTTTATGCCAAACCTTTGAAACAATGTATGTCATCTTTTATGCCAAACCTTTGAAACAATGTATGTCATCTTTTATGCCAAACCTTTGAAACAATGTATGTCATCTTTTATGCCAAACCTTTGAAACAATGGATGTCATCTTTTATGCCAAACCTTTGAAACAATGTATGTCATCTTTTATGCCAAACCTTTGAAACAATGTATGTCATCTTTTATGCCAAACCTTTGAAACAATGGATGTCATCTTTTATGCCAAACCTTTGAAACAATGTATGTCATCTTTTATGCCAAACCTTTGAAACAATGTATGTCATCTTTTATGCCAAACCTTTGAAACAATGGATGTCATCTTTTATGCCAAACCTTTGAAACAATGTATGTCATCTTTTATGCCAAACCTTTGAAACAATGGATGTCATCTTTTATGCCAAACCTTTGAAACAATGTATGTCATCTTTTATGCCAAACCTTTGAAACAATGTATGTCATCTTTTATGCCAAACCTTTGAAACAATGTATGTCATCTTTTATGCCAAACCTTTGAAACAATGTATGTCATCTTTTATGCCAAACCTTTGAAACAATGTATGTCATCTTTTATGCCAAACCTTTGAAACAATGTATGTCATCTTTTATGCCAAACCTTTGAAACAATGTATGTCATCTTTTATGCCAAACCTTTGAAACAATGTATGTCATCTTTTATGCCAAACCTTTGAAACAATGTATGTCATCTTTACGTCTCACTGCTTAGCATTTTGAGGCCTGCATATACATAAGTATAAAATACACATAGTGTAATACTAGCAAACCGCTCTCGCTTCGATGCGGCATAATGCCTTAATACCCACAGTCGAAAATACTTAGACGGGATTCTATATATTTTTTATTTGTGAAACAACGACACAAAATTTTAACCGAAGCTTACCACAATACATTATTGAAAACCGCACCCAAATGGATTAAGCCGTTTCTGAGATTAGCGTGCAAAAACGCACAGATAAACAGACAAAATGACTAACAATCATTGTTTTGGGTTCTATTGCGTTAATGAAGGCCCCAATAATAGTTTTTTTTATATAGATATCTGCCCACCTGATAAAACAAACATGAATCGTCCATATTTTTTCTGGCCTAGCCGGGCACCGAACCCTTTGCTTGGCATGGCATCTACACTACAGTTTGGCGATTACATAATACGAACTGGACTCTGAAAGAAGTACCTATTCTGCGTTTTGAAACTAGATGAAGTCATTAAAAACGTCAGGAGCAATTATTTAGGTCGGGGATAAATTACGATACATAAGGTTGTATTGCATGGAACAAACATACTTGCACACCTGAGCTTTATTCGAATAATCCATCATGTAACTGGTCATGTGCGAACACCGAATGCCGTTGACTTTACCAAACCTCAAACGAAACCTGATTATTTTAGTTCACTCGCTAGCAGGGTTGGCAGGTGCTCCGACATTATTAATCATACTTTTTGGTATTTAACTACACTTGATGTATCATACCGTCATAATATAAACAATAAATAAATCAACTTGATTCCTATATCACTAAATGTCTAGAGTCTGTGTGTAGTCATGTTTCACATGTTCCAGTGATCTGTAGACATTACGGGAAGATGTGTTTTCAGTAAAAAATTAACGCCCCCGTAAATATCACCAAAGGAGACGACTCTTTGACATCGAAGAAAGCAAAAAATACAATTATACAAAACCTCTCCGACATGGCTAGCGAAACTTCGTAAAACTGTTATCTATTTCCTCGCTTATGCGTTTTCGCCCCCATTTTGCTATTTAATTAATATTTCTACTACATTTGTCCGGCAACCCTGCTCGCGAGCCGTACAGATGTTATCAGCCGAACGGATAGTCATGACACACTGTTGCGTAACACGATAATTGTTATGATATATTTAGAGCAGGAACTTGCCAACTAATAAAATGTTATTTATTACTCCTCGGTGTTACACAGGGACGTATTTAAACTAAATACAAATTAGGCAATTACATTTATGTACCTTGAAAACTCTTGTTGCATTAAACCAACCAAAATGCGCAACATTCTTAATTGTATACGTGATAATATGCAAAGTTGGAGAGATTTTGAAGTTATACTTTCGGTGCGTTTGAAAAAACAAAGTAGGTACAGTTAGCGCACAAAGGAAGTTGTGCTCGCCGACGTTATACAAAACTAATTATTTACAAATATAACTTATGATATAAATATACTTAAGCTATTGTAATATAAAAATGAGCAATTTCTTAAACATATTTCACATTATAATACTTTTAGCAAAGATATCATAACTGATTTAAGTAATTTCAAAGATTTCTCGCCATTTCCATTTGCCACTACAATAAACAAACACCCTAACACTCCATCGGTTTATGATCGTAATACTTCTTTCTATTAGATCTTTATAATTCAAAACTTATTTCTGATATTTACCATCGGCCGATTGATCAGTTAATATTCGTTTAAATGTCAATAAAAAATTGACCTCAAAGAACCTATTTGCGCGTGTAACAGAGTCTTCATGATATAGTCTACAGAATTATTCAACATAATATATTATTTTGCTAAAGAAAAAGGATTTAAAAATTACTCCACCTCGGTCCTGTCTGGTACATCATACGCATAAAATGATTCCGTTTAGAACTGTTTCATTTAACATTGTGAATGAGTAAAAATTACGCAAAGAATTATTATAAAATGCTTCAACTGAAGTGAATTGCAAGATTGGCCTATTTTTTTAAACTTGATCCATCCGACTCATAAAATTGACACACATAATGCGGCCCTCATTTATATAAAACTAAAATAACTTACCAAAGACTTGAGTGAGTCTGTATGAACGTGATGATAATCTACCGGCGCGCGGCGTCCAGTTTGTATTCATGATCACTAGTGCGCACGAATGGTTTGAATGATTGCAATAGACACAACTGCACTTTGAAATCCATATATGTAATATTGACTATATTTTCCCGTTTATTAAAGGCTAGGCTGTTTACTGAAAGCCTAATTTAGTCGTACGACATTTATACCATATTCCAATGCGTATTAGGTTCATTATGTATTGCTACTTTTTACCTTAATTTTATTTAAGTCTGCATGAAATGTTGCTGGGTCTTACCTGTAAAATAAGAGAGATTTATATTAATATAAACATAATTGTAAAACCACGGAATATTATTTAATACCGATAGTATACGAGTATAATGATTGAATAGTTTTCAGGTAGGAAAACCTAATGACAAAATAATCCATGTAAGATTTAGTCGTACTAGGATATAAGAAGTGCTTATATCTTATTTCTACCAGAAGCAGAAGAGTAGCAATCGATTAGGGATATGAACGGACGTCATTGACACGTTAAATTTATTCCTTGACCAGTATAAAGTTATTCATTCTTTCAACGCGAATCGTTAAATCGTATTGATAAAATTATGATGTTAGGTTTATTAGGTAGTTTACCATTCCTATTCATTACAATCCGGGGTTTCCCGCAAGAGCATTTTCTAATCTTTGCTTATGACTAAAAATAGCCGTTATGCATACCGATCGTTACATAACATAGATAAAGGATATTGCAACATAATATTGAACCCGGACGCTAAACGGATGCTGCATTCGACAGATACCGGTCGGACGGGAAAACACAAACGTTGATCACCTGTATAATTAGATATTATCACACACGACAATTATTCATTACTATGCCAATATCAAACAGCCACTGTGGTGTATTGCCCAATTTGAAATAGAACAAAACTTTAATTAATTTGCAGATTCATTCAGATAAGCGGATTTTATATTTTCAAACCACGAATGAACCAAGAATAGAAAGACATACAAACACATTTTACATAATATAAAGTTTAAAACAAAAAATACAAAAAAGAACTTTATAAATGCGAAAATTTTATTCTTGCCATGCCGATAAGTGTAACAGCACATACAATTTGGCAAACGACTTCCTTTTATTATGTAGATTAAATTGTCACTTAGAAACTAATTCGGTAAACGCTACAAGGTGCTAGACAAAGTTAGTGCGCTCTACCACCCAAAAGTCCCAAGACCACATCTTCACTTACCATCAAGTGGGATTGTGGTCAAGCATTAAATAATAAAATATAAAAAAAATGTTGAAATGTTTAAATAGATATACATATTTTTACATTTCAAGTCATCTTGAAACCTAATAATTGTAAGCATCTAAAATAAAAGTAAAACAATATAGATCGACTACGAAAGAGTCTGAGTCAGATATATATTTTTTATTACATTATAAAGACTGTTACAGGGATGAGAATAAGCAAATTAAGCCTCATGTAGCATTTCTATAAGTACTTATATCCATCACTGTATTATCACATACGACAATCTCCATGTTGAAATAAACTTTTCGCTGACCTTTTCACGAGTCACATTTAATCTTAATCTAGAAGAGACTTAATCCACTAGTAAAATTATTAAAACATTTGTAACGTAATGTTCCTCCATACGATCGCCGCTGGCCAAAAATAAAACGATGTTAGTGATAAAATGACAAATTAACAATTAATCTTACATCTTACAATGTAATCATGTTCAACAGCCGGCAGGCGCGTTTAAGAGCCATTAAAACAAAAATCGATCGATATGATTGTATTAAGGGGCCATAATGCGATTTAATGTTGCCAAAGAAGCCGCGCCTTCTACGGATAGCAATATAAAAGGGGCAGTGACCGGATCAACATCGTAAGCGATCGATTTGTTTTCGTAATGCTGAGATTATCAGAATGATTGAGCCTTGTCTACTTTAATATTTATAATTGTTATTATAGACTTTCGTATATTTACCAGTCCAAATAATACTTAATATACGTTTGGTAGTGCTCGCGTTTGGTAATATTCGTTCATGAAAGTTATTCTGAGTCTAGCCCATCCTTTATTCTAATTTGTCTCGTACTGCTGTCAGGTTTTCCTTACAGTGAAGGTTAAGGCGAACCACCCACAATAATCCACTATCACCTGCCTGATGACATCGCCTGCTAACTAGACTTTTTTTTATTAACAAGCTCCGTGCTTTGATGTATCGTGTTTAGCGTGAATTTCGGTAAGTTCCTATAAATGCCAGCAACGTATCAATGCATTCGTTCAGTGACGCACATGCTCCGTAGACAGCAGTCACTTACCTATCATCTGTTTGTCAGACTTCACTTTAATCAGTCATTATAATGAAAAGACGTGTTAGACTCAATCCCACTGGCGCAGCATAAATTTAGTTCAATCTTCATTAAATAAAATCCAAATTTGAATATCGAGGGAACCGCGCGAATAAGTTCGGCTCCTAAGGTCCTAAGCTCGCATCATTGTGCGTTTTATATTTTCTTTATACACATTAGGACGTTATTAATTTACTATTAAAATGACCGCGGCGTTTCGCTTCGACTCTGCACCAGTGAGATACAAGCCTTATTATATTATATTTTTGTAAAAGGGTTTGACGCAGAATGTGCATTTCGCAACAAGCGCACCTGACGCAAAACGAAAAACCGTTTATTACTGTTGTCTGCTCAATGTACCTGTGTACCTAATCTATGTGTTATTAGAAATATATAAAAGGAAGGAGTGTAAGAATATTTATTATTATTTTATAACGTACCTACCTATAAATTCATACATCCTCGATATCCGGTTCGCTGAATAAAATTAATCTTGCATTATGCAGTATTTATGTGACCTTACAATGTCGATGGTTCAGACGAGTGCATTTTAATAGATTATATCAACAAATCATCGCTTAGGGTGATCACAAACTAGAACATTAAAAAGTGTCTACAAAAACCACAACTAAAAAAGCTATAACCAAACTACAATAACCAAACTGCGTGCGTTGAAATCTTTTACAGGGAAAATGAAAACAGAAAGATAAGTCAATTTTGTAGCGCACATAAGGTTCGTAAAAATATGTGCTAGTCCATTTCAACGCTATGTATAGCGCTAGTATAGTATATATAACGCCTATTTTTGAATTTGAAACCTAATGATAACCAAAAAAACCATTTTAATTCAAATAAGATCTTAACATTATATTCGTTATCGTATGTAACCATCCTATTAAATGAAAAATAATTAATTTTCCTAGAAGTTGACTTAGTCTTACATAAATACAAAATAATTATGATAATAATGAATTGTAATTGAGATGTTCATTATAATCCGCTTATAGTTACTAGAACATTCTTTCTACGTATTTATAGAATAAAGTGAGATTCCTTGCATACCGATCGATAACATCAACTACAACATAACACAACTTACAAACAAGTTTTCATCTTGTTATAATATAGCTCATACATTTTTATTACACGATACGAATGTTTGAATTTTATTTAGATATAGTTTAAGTCATGAGCGCGGAGAAACTAGAAAGTGGTCATTATAGTTCGGACAGTCCACAACACCCCAACCACCTTACTACACTGGATAACAATCCATGAACCCTTGTTCATCGAGTTCTGTTTTTGGAAGATAAAAAATGTTAAGGGCATGACGCAATTTTATTTTTTCAAATATCTGACATGGAGCCGGTATTTATAAGGTTCATGATAAAATTGCCATAGTCTAAGATTTACAATATCTACGAGTACATTTTAATATTGGATTGTATATGAAGTTGTTAATCGTTTGTCAGCTGAGTCCACTTTAAACGTTTAAATAATTACCTACTCAATGTAACAACAATACTACTTAATAATAACACAACAACAAGAAATCACTAAGCAGTGATAGCCGTGTGGTTGAACGTTGGACTGCCGAATCGGAGGGTCCGGGTTCAAACCCCGCACGCACCACAAATTTTCAAAAATTATGTGCATATTCAAAATTTAATTATCACTTGCTTCGGTGAAGGAAAACATCGTGAGGAAACCTGCACACCTGAGAGTTCTCCAGAATGTTCTCAAAGGTGTGTGAAGTCCACCAATCCACACTTGGCCAGCGTGGTGGACTATGGCCTATACCCCTCACACTGTGAGAGGAGACCCGTGCCCAGCAGTGAGACAGTTATGGGTTGTGATGATGATGATGATGATGATGAAGAAATCACTAGAAGCACAAAGACAATAATATCTAAACAAAATCAATGGTGCAAGTTCGTGCATAAAACAAGTGTGGCAGACAACATATCGGACTTACTTGCTAATACCACAGTCGTGTTTATATTCACAGGGATGTACGATGCACGAATACTGGGCTATTAAACTTTATAGTATCTAAATCTAACTAGGACTTGATGATAGAATATTAGACGAACAAACAGAGCCTCCCTCGATGCCGACCTAAATAGTTGCATGTATGACTGCAATTGTTCTGGGTTGAATTTATACCGACCTATGTAATCAAAATAATATAATTATAAAAATATACATATAAAAATAGTTGAACTACTTGAACAAAAAAGCCTCACTACGTCAACGAATGAACTAATTTGGATGAATTAGTGGGAATGAAAATTTCTGGAAATAACATAACTCAAATTGACTTGTGTGTCTAGTGTCTATTGCCACCTGCGGCAAGGATCTGAGTGACTGTGATGTAGTTAATCTTACTAAATTGGTTTAATTATTGCGATTTCTGTGTGAGAACGAAATATACATAATATGTAAATGTTTATCCAACTTCACGCGTAACGGCCACACGTAGGTGCATACGATTAATTAAAAAAAAATTATTAACCTCCCCTGACCCGTTCTGTTACAAACATAAAAAAAAAACTAAATAAAAAAAACTAAATTTTTATTTTGTAATTAAATGTTGTTCTTTAAAGTTCAGACTGAGATTGCATTAGTTTTATCAAGATTATGATAATCACGTGAAAAAAACAAAGATACTACTAAGGGTATTCTTCCACACGCTTTATGTTCCATTGAGTACCTTATAAAAAATATTAAATCGAAATATCTTTGTTCTTCGTCTTTGCATTGTTCACGGTGTGTAATTATGAACTTGCAACATTTTCACATAAACTTTTAAAACGTAAACATTGCCACATCCTTGGTAGATAAAGAGAAGCAAAAATTACTATGGATATTTGTGATAGAGCAGAAAACGAATAGTCGTAGTTTTAGGGTCTATTAGCAAACATCAGTGCCGACACGAATCAGTAACGTGACATATCCGAACATAAAGCTATTCTTCTTAATTGTTGAAATATTTTTGTTGCGGTCACTTGTGTTAAAAATGTCACTATATTCAAAAGCGCAATTGGTTGCGATTAATGTTAATTAATAAAGCCGGTACATACATAATTTAATGATTATTATCAGTCCAAATTCGTCCTATATTTTAAAATCTTATCTGTACTACACTTTCACCGAAATCACTGATACTGTCAGTGTCACGGAAGATCACTAATGTCAAGACATTTCTTGTCACTGACGCGGACGTGTATGAACGTGACCATGAAAAGCATGAAACAATAATATTTTTGACTGACACTTCACGGTATGGCACTGATTGTCCCGCGTCGGGTTGTACTGTACTAATGTGTGCTGAAAGCTGGTTTCTGCAGGCTTAAATAATGGATATTTGCTCCAAATTCATAGAATATCCCAAAAAAATGTAATCCACTGTCTGGCATAAGCTATAGCAATAAGTCGATAACGCTACAATGAAAATCTGGTAAATGTATCTAAGCAAAAAAAATTTTTTATTGTCCATTGTAATAAAAACAATGGAATATAGTAAATTTTATTTTGTTACTTTAATATAAGTAAATATTATTTTAACTGCATTACTTATTTGCTATAGGTTTATTGCTTGTTCAGAGACTATGTTCACTGTGAACCATCTACTCACATATTACAATGAGGCATTGAACTTTAAACATTCAAATTAAATTGTATTTCTAAGATTGTCTTTGACAAACGTACATTGTTGTTTATGCTTCACCATCTAAAGGCTACGTCGCCACTTACCATCAGGAGGGATCTCTTGACTAAGAAGTCAAGCGATAACTTACATTCAGTAAAAAAAATGTAAGAATTAAAATGTATAAACTTGTATCTGTGATTCGGATACATTAGCGACACAAAGCGCCGAGACCCCTCTGTCCCCCACGTGAAATTGGGTGATTCTTCTCGACAAACACCATCTGCCCTTAAATCACACGTAATATACGAATGGACGGCCCCTTAAAAGTTTTTGCTTATTCACTCAATTTCTACTCCTAGTCGTTTATGATTGAGGAAAGATTTTAATGGGGTTTTTACCAAGTACCTGATTTGTTCTGTAAATTCCGCAACCTTTAAAAAGCAACAGACACGTTTCCTACATGCCGCTAACCCGGGCCTGTACCGCAGTAGTCAAGAACGAAAAGGTTAAATAAAAAAAAAGTGAATTCACTCACAAGACTAATCTCAAAACAAATCGCAAGGCATTGACCTCGCTCACAAAGAGCTCGAACAAGCAGATCATAGGCGGATGAAGTACGATACAAACATTACACGCATTCCAGTGTTGTTGTTATTCCTAGACATAATTATAGTAATAGATAAAACACACGAGGGTACCCAAGAGCTATTGATTAAGCACTCCGGCGAGACAAAAGCCACTTTCGTAACCTTGTGTGAACCTACAATCTACAAAGACAACAGTGATTCATGACCACGCTAGGGTTACTTTAAGAACAATGAACATTTATACTTTTCAAGTTATAATATTTTACGCTTTATCCATGATGCAGGCTCTCGATAAAATACGTAATAATATTGAATGAAGTTGGCCGTCTCTGCCAAGTTGTGTATAAATTACACAATCTATAAATGTTGCTTCTCCTTCCCTTTTTACCCCGTCGGATTCGATTCCCAGCCGGGTTAGAAATGTATATTGTAGATAAATCCCCCGGGTATTGTTCATTAATTTCCATGCCACCACAGGGAATCCTCATGAGTGTGTTAACGTTTAACGTGAAAATAATCTCGTGTGCGGGTTACCTACCTTGGCGTTTGGGTACTAAAGGATAGGTTTCCCGAAGCGAAGCGAGGGCGGGCTTACTAGTTATGTGTGTATTTATAATGACACTTAAAAAAAGTTTTGAAGGAAACTGAAATATAAATATGAAATGGTTAATTTAGAAAAGGTTTGTCCAATGCATCTTCGATACTTCAAGTTCAGACGAAAATTTGCCCTTTACAGGAAACTTCAGTAGTTCTGTAACGTGAGTAGTCTGCACTTAAATATAACCAGTGACAGCCCTACAGGAAACTAAGTTCGTGGTTGTTAGCGAATGCACGCTAAACCTAGCTTATCATTACAGTGTCAATCAAACATTCGTGAATACGTTACGCCCCTCAAATACTTACTGTATGAGATAAACGTGTAGACGACAAACAAGTTTCAACGTCCAGTCCGAAATATTTATATTATATTTGTTTACAATGTAAGAAATTCTTTTTACCAATGACTGACAATTAATGGTCCAATACGGAGCACTCCGCACTCCTCACTCCTCATAACTGATGAGGAGGTGACCCGTGAAACAATACTGTATCAAATATCACAGACATCTTTCAATTTTAATTACAAAACGTATCTTGTTTTCTTCTCACCGAATCGTAAGCGTTTGGCATTCGCTGGTAAACAGCAAAATACGATTTTTCATAAATGTTTCCGTGCTGTGCTTTCAGAAGACGTATATATTGATCTTATCGGTCGCTAGCTATAGTTTGGTAGGTAACAGGCGGTGGCATTTAAAATATGTAATATATCCCCCTAATGTCAAAACACCAATCTGTCAGTCCGTTGATAAATATCCAGCGCCAGTACATCATCCAGACCCCGTGACCTTCACGTCTATTCCCGGCGCGCCATCTGTCGGCGTCCCACTCAACCGTAAACGGTGACCGAGATTGATATGTCGTGATGCGTTATTTATCACCGGTGTGGTTAATTTATAACTACCTCCAGCATTTGAAAGACGGCTTTGACAACCGGCCAAGTACTGGTTAGTGTATCTTTCGTGTTCCAGTTCTCACATATATGTTCCCGCTAGATAGATAGCTGATGCGATGTATTTTGGAAATTCATATAACGCGCAGTAGGGTATTCTTAAATAAGACTAGGCAATAAATGTTCTGAAAAAAGTGTGCCAATTCGATACAATTTCATAAAGACCTTATAACATAAATAGGTATGAAAGAATGGTCCTATGATACGAACTTACCTAGTTGATCGGTTACGTTGAGGTATATAACGATATGATTTGCTATAATAAATGATAAGATTAACTTACGCTGGTAATTTATTTAATTCTTCCATTTAAAACAGAAATAAAATTATTAAATCATAATTGGTACAAAATCATGTCGGTATTTCCCCATCTTTCGCAAATGAAATACCCAGGCCAGCGGGAAACTTATAATTCATTATACCTTTAAACGAAATAGAGTCATCGACCTTTAGGAGTACCTACTCGATTGTTCACGGTAGGTGTACCCGAGGTCAAATTAGACATGATTACCTCAAGACATTTGAAATTATATTTTGCGAGCTGAGTTTATAAGAGAAATAATTTTTAGTACCCGATAAGTGATAGCAAAATAATAATTTTAAATGCTTCTGCGGGAAGCAATAAAATTACCACTATTGACGTTGCTACTAAGTCTGCCTGGTGCCACCATTTTTTATATTTAACCTACAGTTATAACTTTGTTAAATAAAAGGTCTCAAAGTCAAATTTAAAGTAACTAACAAATGTAAAATGAACTGTATAAAAAATACAAAAATTGCGATAACGGAAAAACAACAAGAGAGAGAAAAATATGCACCATAATTTATTACTTTTCAATATTTAAATTTTTAAATAATTTAGGTGGACATATGCGTATTAATAACTCGTAATTTTAATGTAGGTACCTAATCGACCCACCAAACGTTTGCAAAACATTTAATTGGTATTGCAGAAAAATAGACTACTTTCTAACACACTTTTGCCATTGGTTACTTGGTCTCGATTATTTAAAACGTTTTAAATACATATTTACAATTAATAATACCTAGTCGGGTCATAAGTTTTGTCAAAAACTTTTAATGTGATTAATGATACACTTTTTGATAATTGTTTACAAATTATATATGAAATGAAAGGTAATTAAATGCACAATCCAATAAATTTTACATTGTTCAAAATGCCCTCCCCCATTTTGAATACATGCCCGTTATCGACGCGGCCAGTCATCGATCGCAGCACGCACCACATTCATGTCTATTTCTGCTGCTGCTTTAACCAGAGATGCTCGGAGAGACTCCAAATTCTGATGAGGTTTAGCACAGACAATTTCCTCCAAATGTTGCCATATCTTATAGTCCAGTGGGTTTAGATCTGGACTAGAAGACGGCCAGTCTTCTTGACCAATGAAGTCAATTCCTCGGGCGGTCAGCCAGTTTTGCGTGCTTCGTGCCCTATGAGCTGGCGCAGAATCCTGCTGGAATATCCAGTGTCTATTTTCGAACATTTTTTGGAAAAGGGCTTCCACTATGTTTGTTAGGACGGTATTTTGGTATACAACAGCACTGGTTTTCACGCCTTTTTCACAGAAAAACACCTCAGTTAATCCTGAATATGAGACTCCAAGCCAAACCATGATTGACGAAGGATAATGCCCGCACTGCACCCTTGGAATACACGCGCTTGCTTCTTCACTACTGGGGGCATACACTTTATCATTTTGTTTGTTATAGCTTTCCTCGATATTAAAAATTTTTTCGTCTGAAAACAAAATTTCGCGGTATTTTTTTGCCGCGTACCGCCGTAACAAAGCCCGGGATCTTTCCAGCCTAATTTTTTTCAAACGCTAGTTCAAAAAAAATTTGTCCTTTTACGATAAGCTCATAGTCCCAGGTCTTCATTTAACACTCTTTTGTTCGTGGTTCTGCTTAGGCCCATCTGCAGAGCTAAAATTTTATGCTTACGCACCGGATTTCATTGAATCCGCGCCTTCACGGATTTGATGACCGCTGGTGTCCTAACAGTGCGAGGTCGGCCGCTCCTCTTACGATCTTCGAAGCTTGAATCTTCAGTGTACCGTTTGATATATGCGATAAAGAAATCGTAGAGTTATTTTCAAATTTTTCAGAATGTTGAAAATCTCTGTTGGCGCGTAATCACAGCGGTGCAATGCGATAACCGCGACTCTATCTTCGTTTTGCGACCAATCCATATTTGAAAATGAATAAAAAGAATTACTTTTTTATATTTGAAAAGGGCGAATGTTCTATTTTTAAAATTAGTCAAAGTATATCTGGCCAGTATTTGAAAATTAAAACAAATATGGGCGTGACAGAACTTACGACCCGACTAGTTAAATAAAATATTTTTCATATTCATATATTGTGCTTGTATTTTTCTTTCCATTATGTATATTGACGCGGTCGATTTTTACGTAATTGTAAAACCACCTAACTAACATTCTGCATTTATTACTCAATCTTATTTAATAACAACGTTAGAAATTACACTAACTGTAGAATCTTCATGAGAATACAAATAGTATTACCACCACTGGCAACATTTATAAACTTACCCAGGAAGAGCTTATTTGAATTCCCATGCGATTTTCCCAACAGCGATACCGTATCTATTCAGGGTCGCCACTTAACTATACGCACAGCTAATAGATTCATGAAATCAAAACTAAAGCCTAATCTTACAATTCGAGTCACGCATAGCTAGTCCTAACCCGACAGTGTTTTTGCACCATGTCGTAATAAGTCCACAGCGACTTGTTCAACTCGATATATTGACCAGCACATTGCATCAGGGCGTAGCCTTTTTTGTCTTTATCATATCTGTTAAATGTTAATTACATAACTTAGAATAAAATAAAAGTTCAGAACGAAAATTCGCAAAGTATACAAGCCTGCAACATAACCATGAAAAATTAAGGTTAATTTGTTGACCTCATGAATCCGTATAAATTAACTGGTTCATTACATAACTACACTTTTCTACTATAACATACATCGTAATGTCACTGATGTTTTACTCCGTTACACTTCTTTAGTACTATATTTATATGTATGTACTTAGACTTGAAATAAGGTCAACAAAAAATGAAACTACAAGTTTAATTTACTTCAAAAAAACTGTCAAAATCTCATTCTAATAGGTTAAGCCGTTTTTGGGATTAAGGGGAATATACACACAGTCTCGTCTGTATTTTCGATCTATGTATACCATTATATATACCATTATTACATTACATTACACTCATCTACGATATGACCAGTCACCATGCCAACAGCGCATGTCACGATTTCTAACGTCACTAAACTAAACAACCTCATTGGGTCATCGACTCAAACCTTCGGCCGTACAGAGACACTATCACGTATTAATTTCTTGTGCGTTTCTTAACAGTTTTCATTAAAATGTCCATTAATTCGAGAGCAGTCCAGTCGGCGGTGTGCCCTTGCGCGGTGGTTTCTAGTCCGCCTATAACATCAACCTTGAGTCTTGGCCAAAGGTTATTGTTGGTATGTCGAGCTTTCAGTTCGCGTACCACTTCTTGGGTTTTGTCGTTTATCGCGCTTCTGACTCAAATAACACAACTATAATGTAAAGTAAGTAAGCGTTTATTTATTCATCTACAATTTAAGCAAAAAGTGCAATATTGTTACGTTGAAATGAGTTTGCTTTATATGTATAATTTTCAGCATCTTTGGGTAATAAATTTTCTAAAATTGTCATTTTCATATAAGCAGTTGCATGGAAGACGTTACAAATACTTTATGCACAATTATTAATTAACTTTATACCTAATATAACATTGATGTTACCCCACAGAGCCGATAATGATATCGATTTCCAACAAGACTAGCAAAGCGGCAGAATATCATGGAATTAAGACATTTAATCAAATATGTCATAGGTCGGTCGATGTTCTGCATTACGTTGAACCGATTAATCTGATAACGTCTAAGCGGTAAACAGTGATAAACTAGGCGTATCACCGCTAATTAACATAAATGTCAACAAAGCAATCTTTACTGGAATCATTAGACTCTGATATGTTCCCCGAGCTAAATTAACTATAGACGTTTAAATATATTGTGTTTACTCATAGAGTGCATTTTACGTCGCAGAACATTTGCATATTTAGTGTCAAAATCTGAGCCAGAATCTATTTCGAAATTGTGATTAAATTGCGAATTATTCATAGTGCACACGTACCAAAACATCATCTTTGTGCATCAAACGTCATTATAATCATACTTAAAATAACTAAGAAAGACGTAATGCGTCAACAAACTACGGTCCTATTTTCAAAGCTACATATTTATAATATGTATCCCAACTTCGGTCCCTAAATAGGGTCGACATTTATTAGTTCTTCATAGTATTTTATGTCTTACTTGTTTAGGCCACAACCTACATAATATATTATAATATGATTACCGTGAGATTTGCTGCAAATATTCTTTGTACGACGATTTCGTATAATGCTCATTGTGAGCATAGAAAGCTTCAGGATGCCAGTGGATTCCACTGGCACACACGCCATGTTTCCTGTTTACTGCGTTATTAGGTTATTACTTATTACACGTCTATTACTTGTTTAACGATTGTTTATTTATTACTTCACATTGTTCTTGAATTTCTGCTTGTCAAAACTCGTGCGACGTTTTGTCGTCTTTCATCTGTCATTATTTTTAAAAGCTTTTATTTAACTTGCAATGTTTGTATCTATGTTTCGGTTCAAATCTTTCAAGCTGAATTAAAACTTCTTCTTATTCTACGGACTTGAAATTTTGCATATTGCTTTAGTTTTGATAACAATGCAATTTTGTGAAAAGCATGTACCTACGGATACTATTCTCAGGATTGGCTCCAGACAAGGGACGCTCCTCAGCGATTAACAGCAGTGACTACAATTGTTTTATATTTACAATTTTCTTATCAACATAAAAGTATTTAATTCTTCTTATTTTTATTATATCTAAAAAGCCAAAACTAATTACGACATTAAGTCGGAAAGGCACACGCACACCCTCCCGATAAGAACCTGTGACAGTGCGGTAGCGGGTCTCATTATAATTCCAATCAACGTAACGCGATTGTAGATGTCCATGGACTGCTTACGCTCGTGCCGGGTGTGTTGTGTGCGAATACTACTCATATTGCAATATTGCGAACATAATGTGGCAGTGAACTTCGCGTGCCTATGTGTTAAGTCCTCTGTACGGTTCGATAGTTCAGATGGGATCACAGAAATTCAGACAATACACAAATATTAATTTTATTTTATATTTTATAATAGTAGGTACTATAATAGTAGGGCCATTGGCCCAAGTCTACTAATTTATACATAAATACTTCAATTTCGTTTTATTAGAATAGTTTGACACATTTCGTATAATAAATATTGTGTCAAATGATTCCGACACGATGCACTAGACTTCGGCACCAGTTTACTTACACTAAACGATTTAGAACTGTGTTTTGAAAACTTTCTTTGTAAACACAGTTCTAAAAGCGTTTTGGTGAACTCACCTAAACATCTACGTTACAGGGTTAATGGAGTGTATTGCTGAAGCCGAATTGAATTATAACTAATTTCATCGCTCTTATAACTTATCAATAACTGTTGGATCGATAAAATATAGTTAACAATATTTCAGAACTCTTTGATTGTTATGACCTGTGACCGACCCAGAATAAGACTCAGATAGAAACTAGGATGATTAGTACAGTTAGGTAAGGGTGTTATTATTTAACTTTAGTTAATTTAACCTACAGTATTAAACAGTACATAATCGCTAGCGTCGACATTTTCCTAGTACCTATATACAAATATTATACGAATATTGATGATCAATTTATAGGTCAATTATATAACCAAAATGACGTCACATTTATTAGACAATCATAAATATCGCGTTGCACAGTAGTAGGTACTTTAAAAACAGGTCAACTTGTCATGTCACATCGTGTCATTACCACGGCATACGATTACTTAATGTTTATAACGAGCTTGTAGTACAAGTCCCAACCGCATTTCACTTTTATCTCTAGAGGCAAATGTTAACTACTTAAGATATAAAGTTCGATCAACTCGTAATAATCTATACATACATAATGTACCTATAATGAAACGTATCTCTGATCGTTGTCTGTACATGAGAGATATTTGAAAAATCTAATATTGGTAGTATTTTATCAACTTTCAATGCGTTTCTTTCCGCTTATCTCAGAAACGATTTTAACCTTTGAATGCGGTCTACACTACTGTATTGTAGTGATCTTAGGATAACGTAAGACATACCAATTTAGAGATTCCAGAAAATAATACAACACAAGTTTGTCAAAGCAAAGCGAAAATGTAAATTAATAATATTTGATCAGCGTGCGGAGTTCTAGACAATAAGTTGTGAAACAATACTAACAAAGACTACAAAGATCATTTGCTACAACGGAATGGCAAATTCGTTACATATTATTAATTGCGACAAACAATTACGTATTTCCGTAATGATGATGTTGATGATGCTGGTGATGATAATAACGATGAACACTATAATGATTATGATGATAATTACAACAAAGTCGTTGGGTTCTATCCCATTGTTAACTCTATGCCTGCCATTCCTATATAAACATTATGAAGATAATAAAAGAATAATAAGATAGCACAAAGGAAGCTAAGTATCCAACGAAACAAAGCCCTCTATTTCGCAACAAAGAAATTTGCAAGTTGTTTCCTCACAAGCTAATGTAGTACGCCAGTTAACGGACAAGTCGTGACTGGTCGTGATTTTATACTGTGGTTTTGACTAGTTTCATAACTAGAGTGGACCAGGACTGAACTTGAAATGCTTAAACCACTATAGAGCAATTAACCTTTTCGCATGTCCTGTCTAAAATGTATCCGGTTGGTAATGTCAGCTAATGTAGATACCTTATGGATGTTTCATACTATCAACCTAAAGCTTGTAAAAGACAATTATGAGATAAGAAAACTCAACCGTTAATTATCATCAGGGCGACCACTTATTCAAACATGTTTCTTTTGTAAGTAGAAAATTCTAAAAATAGCTACAAAGCTCATAAACGTAACGAGAACAGTAACTTTACTCTTGTTTTTCCCCTATTATTCCGGAATTAGAAATACCAACATTAACGAGGAAAAGTTGATATCATATGTCGTATCAATGGAAGAAACGTCTATGTATAATTATGTTAACCTGTCATGTATTTAGCCATAACCGACCAAACGAATAGTATATTATACTAACACCCCTATTGTGTTTTCAGTCGAGAAAAAAGCCAAAGGCCAACGGCGAGTATCATGTAAATTAATGTGCCTAGACAAAAAAAAAGAATTAAAAAACCAATTTCAATAAATCAGACGCCAAAACTTACAACAGTTAGTTATTTAAAAATTATATTGTAATAGTAATGCAATACAACAGATCTTACCTGGAGAATTTACGCAACACCTTATTGTTATTTAAAAATCATTTGTAACAATCATTTGTAAGAAGTTATGGGTATGTTTCATTTTGAAATAAACTAACATTCCATCCCCATTAAATTCAAAACTGAATTAACTTCTTCACAAGTTAAAAGGATTCACAACTTAAAAAAATTTGCAACGATTTCCAATCAAGGCCTTATATTCAACTAGTGGACCCACCCTCGCTTCGCTTCGGAAAACATGTGATAAATTCTAAAAAAAAAACGCTATAGAGGTGTCAAGGGACACCCGGATGGAACGAAGTTCCTTTCGATTAATTAGTGAATTAATTGTGTTAGTATGTGAGTGTGTGAGTAGTGAAATTAATTAGTGAAGTTATATTTTTTTATTATTAACAAATATAATGTAATAAAAACTTAAATAATAATAATAATACTACTAATAAAATGATAAATACTTAAAATAAACTTTCTATAAGAGAGAGATAGAGACAGGCAGGGAAACATGCGCACGCCGCACGGCTTACAATAGCTTACTATTGGTAGGGGAGCCCGTGGTGCTAAATGGGGATTTACTCGAGCGTCACAGAGACCTATTGGGTTGCAAAGCTTAGATGATAAGAAGAAAAAAATGTTATATGATATATACCTTTTCATCGGTGGGGGAAGCGGCTATAGATTTTTAAATATGTAAAAAAAAACTGATGCATGGACATCCTCGAGCGCGTCAGATATTGATAGCATCAATGCCCTACGTATTTTTAATAATGTACGTATGTTAATCTGACCGTTTGCATGGTGGGGGTGGTTGTATGTAAGGGTTGAAAATGAAAAAAAAAAATTTAATCGAGCGCGTCAGATTTTCTAAGGGGTTGTTGTTAAGGTTGAGTGAGTGTTGAGTTGAGTTGGTTGAGTGTTAAGTGCACCAAAAATAAGCTCTCATTCACTAATCTGACGATTTCGATGGGACGCAAACTCGTGGCCATTCTCATAATATGCAAAAAAAAATTCGCCATTTTGACATACTCAAGCGCGTCAGATTAAGATATATATGGTTCATCTTTATGTTCTAAACGTACTGTCTCATAATCTGACGATTATCTAGAGGGATTCGCCTAATCTGACAAAAAACGGTTCACCCTAAAGGCCATCCCTGCAATTTCCCGCTAATTCCATTCCTGGGCGCTTAAAATTGTACTTATGACATTTATTTTGAGCTCGCGGAGTTCAAAGAAATAATATTTCTATGCATTTGAGCTCTCCCAGCTCAAAAGTCTGATAGAAGTTTCATAGAACACTATTTTTGGAATTTTCAAACCGCAATAACTTTTGAATGGATCAACCAATTTTCACGCGGTTGGCGGCATTCGACGCAGTTTTATCATCCTCATAAGTAATTTAAAAGTTTTAATTGATCAAACCAAAAATTTCGGAGTAATCCCGAAAAAACACTTTTTCGGGTTTCTTTCGTTCACGATATCTCTCGAATGAATCAACCGATTTTGACCAACTTGGTGGCGATCGACGTGGTTTTTCAAGCTCAAGGGCGGATTAGTTTTTGAAGTTTATCGATAAAGCCGTTTAAAAGTTATTCCAAAAAAAACCACTTTCAAAAAAATTTTTGCTGGAATATGGTGATGGCGTCATGACAGCAGAAACTGGAGTGGGGACGGAGTGAGAGAGTAATAGATAGAGAAAGAGTGAGAGAGGAATAGAAACGCGGAGAAGGAAATATAGGCATCACGCAGCTGCACGCATTTAACTTTATCGACGATTTTTTTGTTATTTCGGCTTGCGGAAATCGTCAGATTATATATTTTTCGTTATTCTTGAATTATTTCCTTCAAAATAAAAAAAAAAATTAACTACGCTCGAGAATGTCAAGATGACGTTTTTTTTTTACAACTTTGCTGCCCTCCCCTTTCTTTACGTCACTCTCAAATTGTCAGATTAGTGGAATATACACTTTTTAGGAGGTAATTAACTCACCCTACCTTAATCTGACGCGCTCGAGAATGTCTGATGATCAATTTTTTTTTACTAATCTGATCCTGTATCCTTCACGGGCGGCCTTATATATGAGGCTCATTTTTGGTGGAGTTACTTAACCGGGTACAGGGTATCGCCCTGTATATTAATCTGCCGCGCTTCTGTAAATCCCGAAATCCCCTCTTGGGCTCCCCTACCATATAGCAAAAAGTGTCGTTACACCTTTTCGTCTTAATTTTTCGTTACAACTTTTCGTCTTAATTTTTTCCGTCTAGCCCCCTTTCGCAACGCAACGCGCGATAAGGAACTTCGTTCCAAATGTAAAGGACGATATACTTATTTGGATAAGGATTAATACTGATTAGGAAAAAATATTTGCAAATAAAGTAATATTTTTACGAAAAACCCCTTCAATATACTCGTAGCTGCAACAGACGTCAAAAACTAATTTAAATTTGTGTTCACAATCTCACCGTTTAAAAAAAAGTGCAACACACAAGAAGACCGAGAAAAACAACTTGACAGCACAAAATCGACAACCGCTTTCACGTACCTAATAGTTACAACAAATTATATGTATTCACCAAACTCAATTTCAACGTGCAAACAATTTCTAAACTACGTATTTCTAGTCTAGAGGTACTAGAAGTTAAACACAATATTTTCAAAGCAATGAAAGCTGCAATGTAAGCAGCGAATGAACCATTCATTAATACTTTATTTCGAAAGTTTAAAATGAATTTTAACTTTTCAGTTGTTACGTGCACTAAGTAAATATAATACTTTGCGTAAGAGTATTTATACATTTAATGACTAAGTATAGAAATTGTGTATTAGTTACAAATAAGATACTGGCTTCAACCCATTGATGGCCCACTTCTGGGTACGGGTCTCTCCTCATACCTGAGGAGGCCTAGAGCATACTCCACCACGCAGCTCCAGTGCGGATTGGTGGAGGGGTTAGTGGCCAACCCAAATGTCGGACATGGCTTAACGACTGTAGCAGTCATATGGTAACAACCGGGACCGACGGCTTTACGTGCACTCCGAAGCACGGAAGCGCTCAAGAAATTTTGCCACTAGCGGTCACCCATCCAACTACCGACCGTGCCCGCTACGTAGATACTAAGTCAAATTTTGATTACGTACAATCTTGATGACTTGAATCAATATTATACAAATCGACCTCAATCGACTCGTCAGCCTACAACAGGTCCAAACAACAAACAATCCACCGCAGCGATCTCTGACACGGTATTGCTGAATCGTAACATTAGAACGCCGATCGGCCAGTTCGGTAAAGGTCAAGTGGACCGGGACGAGCCGGAGACCATCCGAGAGCGGCGCGCGGTCAAGTTCACGGAGATCGCAGTGTGCGCTCTGCCGACGATCGTCGAACGCTGAATGATAACCACCCAAACACAATTTTTATTTTTTAGAGGCGAAAATCTTAGTCCTCAAGGGTAGAGCAACACATCTACATTATGAACAAATTAGTAACAACAGGAGTAACGATAACCAACAGTCCCTGCCCTAGTCCTCATACCGACTAATGAACTGATCAACTAACGTTCTAACATCGTTTACTAACTGACTAACCATCCTAATTCCGATTTGAGTTTTATTCAGTGTCGGTCACAGTTGTCATGGGCAGCAGCGGAAGGGTGATTGCAATATTAATTCCATAAAAAAGTCTACCAATCTATTATAGAAACTATATTATCTTTTCTCGTAGGAACACTTTTCAGTTACACCTCGTAGATAGTTGTACTATCTGTAAACAAAACGAATCGTTTTTCGAATACAGGAACCGGGCACAAGTGGACCGGGACGACCAGAGACCACCCGACAGCGGTACGCGGTCAAGTTCACGGATACCGGTGATCTCTAGCGGGGCCGAGCTGTGCGGCTTGTGCGCTCTGCCGGCGTTCGTCCAGCGCGAACGCTGAATGATAACGACCTAAACACAACCATTGCGCAAGTTCATTCACGTAACCCATGTAAATACCATATTGACAAGCACGCGTAAAGTGATGACGTAGATCGTCGAGAAATATCGAGAAGGTCACCGACCTCTTCTATGGTTATGGCACGTGAAGAAGCTGATGATTTTCGTTGAGAAACGAACTATACCAGACAATGTCTTACTGTTTCGATAGGTCATTTTTTAACGATTAAAGCAATAATATTATAAACGTAGACATGTATTTCACTAGCTCTGTTATTTTCATTCATCATCTCTTTCTGTCTCTTACGTTCCGTAATTATCTTTCGGATACATAGATACAATAAGTAATGTTAACGGACCGGATCAAAAAGTGCGAGTGGCACTTCCTTACCACATACATACGTAAGTAGAACTCTAAATGTGTTTTTTCGTTTTTAGGTATGCTTTGTAATAGTACTAACGTTCCTTTTTTTCTATAGCCTCTGAAACAAACTATTTTAAATACAGATTTAATTATCGATTACATTAATTACATGCCCGTCCGCAATCGCTCTCTCTGAAACACCACTCTGTGTATTCTTTACTCGTGTAATAAATAGAATAAAAATGATGTGGTGTCGTGGGACACCAGGTAGGAACGAAGTTCCTTCGGCTAATGAAGGCAACGGCGAACGAAAAGAAAGAGGGAGAAAGAGAAAGGTATTATACACTACTCGCTTGTGTATGCGACTGTCGCGCCTGCGCACGTCTCATTTAACGCTTTTATTCCACGCATTTTTTCTTACGGTTTTACTATCACATATTTTTCAGTTCGGTCGCTGCAGCAAAACCTATCCCCTCCAAGCCTGGCGTAAGGAACTTCGTTCCAAAAAGGTTAGATGTATATCTAAATAATACAATTTAAATTAATATGTCATTCAATAATTATGTAGGTACTTACAGGGTGTCAGAGGAAATGTATGTCATACAAAATAAACACTGCCTGACCTTGCCACCGGATGCAAAAACTATAATAAATCAACCGACAACAAGAAAACGAATTTATTTCTTCAATACCTGTATAAGAACATAATAAATTAACGTCAATTCAAGGAACTAAGCATGCATGTGCTAATCGCATTAAAAATGATATTTTATTTTACTACCTTGAACATGCATTTTGTAGGTAATATTTACACCATAATTATTAGGTATACTTTAATTTCATATTTCTAGACAATGAAGGTAAAAATATTTTGTTACTTCTTTATATTTTTTAATTTAAAGTGCCAATGTTTTCCCCAATATTCTACTTTTTTCAATGTGTAAAGCGCATTAAATCCTTTACAATTTAATACAACTTGTTAGTAATTGAACAGGAAATTTATTTATATTGATCCGAATCGATTCTTGATAATAATTCTACAGAAAATTGGTTCATATTGATCGAAATCGATTATTGATAATAATTGAAAAGAAAACGATTATGGAATACAAGCCTACACACATCATTAGGTAGGATGGAGTCGTAAACTCAACTGCCTACTGACAATCACAAACGTAAACAAGCATAAAAATACAGTTTCCAAACGAATTCGTGACTAAAACGTGAACAACACAAGCACATTCCGTAAACGAACCAATGAATGGAACTGACTGAGTAAAACACGCCCCTGTAATACAATCCGATGAGGATCGGTGGCATCATGTCAAGTTCAGGCATCAAGACCGCACACTGAGTGGTGCCCGCTGACCCGGTCAAACTCGTGACCGAAATCTATGACTTTGCATTGAGTACAACAGTCGCCGTTCGTTTTATTATTAATATAAGGAGGATCGTCTACACAAATCTATGTCATTATGTCAAGTTCATCAAGTCTCAGAAACTTTGCTCATAGAAACTTAATAAGGTGTGATTACCATAAATTATACACACATTTTCAGTGACGTACGACAAAATTTATAAATCTATCTTTTATAAATCTATTTATTTATTTATAAATCTATCTTTTCTTTTTTTCGCATCTTGATTTACAATAACTATAAATTTGCATAGAATATCGAAATATAAATCTTTGCTTTTAATAAATATTGCTCATAACATGGGAAATGTAGTACTGACTTTATTTGTAAATATGTATGTAGTTTATATTAATTTATTATAAGGTAGCTAATATGTGAGAAAATCATGTACGTAACTCGATATGGCAAGCAAACTTTAAAGAAACGTTGAAGTAACCGAATGTAATTCAGATAGAAATAAAATCACTAATTTTATTATTAATTTTTAAATAGCATTGACACAAATTTTTCCCCTAATAATATTTATCGACCCGAAGAAATATGAACAATACGACCAATAAGGAGTGGCCAATGGAACCCGATGCATTGTTCTGACTCGACACACTCCATCAATTTGAAATATTACAGCAACAAAATGTGCACGCAATTCTAACATTTATAGGAACCAAGCAAAAGCCACATTTGCGTTCAAAGCTTCGGGTTCTATATGATACGATTCTAACCTTGTACCGTTGTCCGTTTTGAGTGATAATGACCTCTAACCACGCAGCATGGTACAAGACAAAGTGACTTTCCCCTAATAAGGCCGGCCGATCGTAGGAACGTGGCAGTTAATTATTAACAAAAATGGGAGTTGCTTGTTGAAGGGCCCCATGAGTTAATTTTCGTTCGTTAGTTAATTCCGTCTTGACAAGAAGGCAATGCAACAGAATATTGTTATTACGCAACATTTATTTTTGTAAATTATATTCGCTTCAAATTCAGATAAAAAAACTTTATTTAAATATTGTTTTGGAATTTTCGGTAATCAATTATTTTTTTCTTAGATTTCTATATCTAGGAAATTTAACAATACAATAATCCATTTTGTATAGAAAACAAAAATTGGTATGGAAGTTCAGTAAGTTAAATAAGGGAAAACCGAACCCAAAAAAGGCAAGGGCTCAAAAATAACCGGGTTATACATAATTACGTCGAACAAATAATCAGGTTTGGTAGACGGAAATAGACGTATGGAATATATTGTAAAATAACAAGTTCTAAACAACACGGAAGTGTGACGATCGGAGGCGCGTTACCAATCTTTGATAGCTCACATGCAATGCTTCCGCAGCTTATTATGTTATGCAATATGATACACCGCGCCGCCATGCGCCAGTCGCCTTGAAGTTTGAAGGAATACTTCAAATTTTATACTACGCGAAATATAATCCAAATATATAAGTCGAGCCACCTTGCATTTTAGTTGTCATTTCACACTTATATATAAATAAATAAAAATCCTAAAATTCAACATTTGGTACAATACTAGTTCAGTAATTAAAAATACAAATAATGATCGCATGAAAACCGGAGTACCTACAATATTATCCGCGGTTGCTACTGCATAATAGGCTAGTTGACTAATTTTGAAAAACTAAATCATAGTTTGTCAAATGGTCTAATTTAACTGAAATATTAATATTTCAGTAAAATACTAACTGTAACATATTTTATTTTATATTTTCATGAACTATTTGACGTTTCCGTCAAAAAACGCGTCAAACTGTCATGCCGACTCGCGTGACGTCATATGTTGGAAAACGAATAGCTGTTTGGCTGAGCGGAAAGACCAAAATGCTATGTCAAGTTTGTTTAGTTTTGCAACGTGTGACGTCACGCGTCGTATTGGCGTTCGCTGTCACGTGACTAGTGACTGTAATTTCGGGATTTTATTTCTCAAAAATATTAAATAATCATGATTTATTTAATCAATAAGATCGATTTTTCGCATTTGTAAATATTAAGCTACCATAAAAAATAGAAATATTCAAAATATTTTCTTACTGTCAACTACCCTATTGGTGAATTTCTAATTACTCCAATTGCCATGTCGGAAATAATTCGAAATTTGTACAACGTTGTTGTAGGATTCATTCGCGGCGTCTAATCTGACGGTAGCCTACCATTTGGTATTCCGTTACATAAAGTTTCTACATTTAATTTGCTTACATGTATGGTTGAGCTCCTTTTGCTTTTCCATCTCATGACAATGTTATTTATCAAAACAGTTAAAAAGAAAAAAATAATGCAATAACTTCAATGATATAAACTTGTTTCATTTGATTTAACGTAGATGACGGACAGCCACGCACAACACAATCGTTGACCATGAACTATTTGGCAAACGGTTCGCCAGTTCAGGACCTACAAAATATTCAACTAGTAATATACATATTCTACTAACAACCAGTAAATCGCAAGGCATAACGCATTGCGTTTCGTATTACGTTTCCGTGTCGTAACCGACTGAACTCGATCGGCGTAACACATCGATTGACCTTATAAATAATCGGCAAAGAATTAAAAGGCCATAAGAGAAACGGCCGCACCGCACAAAGAAAATTAACATACATACGAACAACGGTGCATTTCCAAGTTTTGATTGACATTTTGAGCTTCGCAATCGAAACCGCTGACCTCTCGTATCATCCGTTGGTATTGATTGAAGATAAATTATTATTATTATTAATGATAACAGTTATAATATTTATTATTACACGATCTTGTAGCCCATTTTGCTATTTAGATACTTTTTCTTTCGTCTAGTCATTGCCATGCCATGCACTGTATGAATACATTCGTAGGTACTTTCCCGAGTATTGTTGTGACAGATAAATATTGGTTTGCTTGTTAGCTTATTTAGCATAATTATTGACGTCTTATTTATGAATATTATCACCTACCATCCGAACCACAGGAAATCCAATGCGTAGGAGTAAATAAACGTTATTTAACTGACCTCTAGCAATAAATTTATCAGAAATATACTAATAATAATAATGCATTGCAAAAATTTATTGCAATTTTTGGCACAAAAATTCACCTAATATATTTTTATTTAGTTAAATTTCAACTAATATATTTTTAAGAATATAAAAAATAGTATGAACACAAAATATATTAACAAAGGAATAATACCAAACACTTATAACGTACTCTAATAGTTAATTTCATAGTTGAACCGAAACAAATCCGCTTGAAATCACGGTAGCCCGAACCGAACGGTCAATGTAACGAAGGCCGAAATAATTACTCCTGACGAATAAATTACACTACAGTCCAATCGACACTCGAAACATTACCTCCGCAGGATAACAGTACCAAAGAATGTATGTTACATAAATATTACTTTACTTTTACGCATACCGTACTTAGCAACGTTGTATTATTAATTTAAATGATTTGTTATGAACCCATAGTCCTAGACTAATGGTTTCAGATATGAATCTACACTAACTTTAATATGTTGCATAAGCCGATTTGTTCTTTACGTGACATACCACCGCGTAAATAAGAGCATCGTACGATATCGCTGTTAAAAGTTATCAAATCTTATGAAGAGCCATGCTCTATCTAAAGTCTTAAAATTATAGTGTGTAACGTAACCTTTATTTTTGTCTAATGTACGACTCCTATCGTAGGGTACTTGCCTACTTGGAAGAGGTAGTTTTAGGGACAAACTTGACCATTGTTTGCGACTAAAAATTCTTTTCTTTACTAGCATTTTTATCGGTTTGCAATAAACTACCTAATTTGTGTTTGATATAACAAAGATGGGGAAAGTACGGCCTCTGTAAGCTTTTCATGTGTGAATCAGTGGTTGCAGGTATTTAGCTTCCCCGCCTCTGTGATTTACCCATAATATTTAAAAATACCTTTTAAATACAACACATTTGGATTTTCCCTTCTAACTCACGTTAATGGCGGTCCGCGGTGATTTTTTCTCTTCTTGGTATTTAATATAAAACGTGTAGTATTTTCCATAATACATTTTCTATAAACCATTATATCCGATCCCGTGCGACCGCAACGCAACGGTGATAAATTACAGTTTATGTTAGTTTTCCTTTTCGTTATTATTTCTTTAAGCTAGCTATATTAAGAAAAAACCTACTTAGTCATTGATTTAATTTAAAAGTATATCTGAAGTAAAAACACGATAATATTTTCCTTTGTACACTGGATACCAAAAGAAAATACAAGACATTTCGTACAACAAGTCTCTCATCAATTATTATGATACATATTATCGTTGTAAACTTTGGAACTATTATTTACAAAACGAGGCCAACTATATCTATGTTTTAAATTTTCACGTATTCACCGACAATATCAAAGTCATATTTCTTCATCGAAATCGCTGTAGAACACATAAAGTGTAAAATGAAGGTACTAAACAATGCCTGAATGAATACAACTACAAGGCTAGACATACATAATTATATTACACGGCATAACTGGCCATTAGTGGCGCGCAACAACGGGAAACGTATCACCACCGTACACCGTCGCTCTACCCCATGGTTACGTGTCGAAATGTTGCGCTTGCTTGTTAGTTAGTCGACGTGTTTCATAAATTGTTTCCACTGCAGCTAATGTGCAACTATGACGATGCATTGCACCGTATCAAAGCATGTTTTATAGTTTCATTTCAGGGTTTCATGGTTATACATACATCGTATTGACACATAACTACTATTGCACAAATAGCACACACTCGAAGATTATATTTATAGATAGGTGTGATGAGCTCACTATGAATAGCGATGGTGTGGATGTCGAAGTGACAAAAACTTCCTTTTATTTCGGGTGAGCTTAAGTTTCGGTGGGAAGAATCCAGTTTGTACCATTACCCAGTACCATTGTAAATGGTAAACTGAGTCTAGCTGACAGTTTTAGGACGTCTACGAAAATTCGTACTTACATAACGTAACAGCCTAGGAGCTTGCCAGTATTCCTTTTAACTATATGATTAAACACGAAAACACTTCCGAGTCACATAAAATTTCTCCGGGAAAAGCAATATAAAAACATCATCCATAGTCAAATAGTGACTAAGAAACCATTAAAATGCTGATTCAAAACATACTCGTATTTAGCACCCTGTCGGTATTGTCTCCGAGAAATATACGAAAGCTCAGTCAATAAAATGTTGAAATAGATTGATAGAACTTTACAGTCACAATAATAAAAGGTGTAAGATATATAGACCAAGAGCCCAAAGCGATCTAACATAACTTATTTTTGCATGGATGAAACCTTAATTTCTCAGTAGCGTCCATGTTCTTTGAATACCCTGCGTGCTTTTGGAATCTCACCTGGTGACACCTGGGCAGGAACCAGGTAAGAAAGGCAGTTAAAAATACCTAATGTTTTGTCAAAAGTTTTGGCCCATGGAAAGTGTCTGACACTTATGGATACTATTTAAGAATAATATTCTACAAAACATATATAAAAATCAGCCATGTGAAAATAACTGAAGTAGCTCTTATTTTTACCTACTGAAGTAGCTTACTGAAGTAGCTCTTATTTTTACCAAGATTGAATACCAAATATACCGCATGGCGTTACATAATTATTATCCACTATAATTTATCTAGTAAAAGCAAGAAAAAAGGTCATTGCTATTCACGTCAGCACTTAGCAATACATCCGTTGATTGCGCATACATTATCATTCGTTTTTCATCGATCAAAGCGCGCGCTTTTCGCCGTCAGCCATCTTGTGGGAAACGGCAGGAAAGTCGAAAGTGCTTCTCATTGTCAGTGCCGAGGCCGCGGCATTGTTTTCATCCCTGCTCCGTGTGACTTTAACTGGTACTGTAGACGCATCCAATGCAGAGTGCACCTTGATAATCTTCTTTCACTTGTTATCTTGTTAAATCTAATTAATATTAAGCACGCAAATATTTTCTTTACACCTCGACCTAAATTTCCAGTAACACATTAATAATGTACTTTATCACGGAACGCTTTACATGTGTTTTATCACAAGATGCTACAAATATTCTCATATTAGATTTTTGATAGCGAGGTGAACTTTAAATATATTTCTAGAGTTTTCATATTCTCGGTGTTTATTTATGCAAATCGTTTCGAAATACTCTAAAAATATAAAAAGGATTGTGGCACTATAAATATTAAGAGCATTTTAAGTTTTATACGAACCATATAAAAACTTGTTTATGTCCTAAAACGTGTTGTTATCTGCTGATCTTATTCGAGATAATAGAACTGGTTCAAATATATGTATAGTAGTATGTTATAAAAATGACACTTACTAATCACGAGGCGAAAACAATGAGCTAATTAAAGAAACAACCAGAAACATTTCAATCTTATACAGAGGTGAAAAATTTGTTTCGTTTTAGCATACCTAATTATAACAGTCACCTAACAATTAGAGCAAGACTTAAAACCTAAATGCACCAATACCTAAGGCCATAAAATTCTAGGTAATTAGCGAAGCATTACCTGTTTTAAATTACAGTTTTGTCTAGACAAAAACCCGTACAAGGCGAGCATAGTGGATAACGGCCATAATTTATTTTAATTCTTAAGACATTAAAAATTTAAACAGACAGCGGTTGTGGTATAGACTTGGCGCGGTAGAACTGGCAGTCATCCTTTTGATGTTTTAATTCGCGTTTTTTCGAATAAGGCTAGGCGTATGCTGGAATGCAGGCGACGCAAATCACAGTTCAGTACACCTCAGGGCAGTTGAGGCAGACATGTGCCCCTTCCGTATGCTGCGACGCAACTCATTCGCATCTTAGCTAGTACAAAGAATAGACGTTTGACGTTTGTTCTATTGAACGTTCTGTCATGACTGTCATTGCAACAAAACTACGCCGCGCGTCGCGCTGAAATCTGTGCCGGCTCTACAACGGGACGCAGAGCAGGACTGACACATGTCAACGTCTGACGTGCCTGCGTCGCAGCATACGTAGCTCAATGACGTTCCATACTTTACAAAATCTGCTCAGTTCTGCGTTGCGTGGAACTGCGTCGCCTGCGTTCCAGCATACGCCCAGCCTTAGGGTGCCTTTCCATTTAGCTATGGATACGTTTGCTAACCACCAATCACATTCATTGGCTCACATAGCATAGCTTAGCGGAACCCCTCTCCACCAGTGATATGCTATGTGCTATGTGATATGCTAGTATAACATAATTACCTACACCAATTACAGTTCGCATGTTCATGACCTAAGTCAACGTAGTTTTTCTTTAATCATAGTCGTTTAACTACAATCATTTCAACGTGACTACGAGTATTGTATACAAATACATTACCTACGTATACGTAAAACTAAAAATATATGAACCGCTCATATCCCGACCGCTTGTGTCAGCCCGTCACAAGTGATCGATCGAGTTGGTCGATTTTTGGATGGATGACCGCTACTGGTATAATTGTTAAGGCAATTCCGTGCTTCGAAGATTATGAGCCATATATAGGTCTCGGTTGTTATCGGATAGTAGACGGTTTGGTTAACGGCCGTTCCCAGTATTGTCCATGAGCCATGCCGGTAGACCTTCGACTTTCAATACTTGGGTAGTTACTATCACCCCTAACAACCCTCACTGGACCAGCATGGTGCAATACGCTCTGCACATTATGAAGATAGACTTAGGGTGCGTTTACACGACACCTTAGCTTTCGTGCGGCTGGCGAAATCTATCGTGTCGTGTAACTGGGGCCTTACCCTGCTGTGGACCACATAAAACTCATAAAAAAGCCGTTAGCGTTCGAGAAACGTCTAAAACTACAGCGTAGTCAATAACAAATATGTAATGATAATTCCTACATTTTATTAATTTGCCATAAGTTGCAAAATATACTGTAAATATTAAAATACAAACTCGTTGGCGCCGGTATGTCGCTCCCACGTAATAATATTATTATTTCAGGATATTAGCTATGCTAATATATACTCCGGACCCATCCTTAATAATGTCGCTAATATATTATGTTTATATTCGTTCGCTATTAATCAAATGGCTTTTTACTCGAATCGGTAACAGTGTACATCATAATCGCGATTCCATTTTTTGTATCACCTCGTGGCGCCAATACCCTGCTGAGTTGAAAATGACCTCTGTAACTGTTATGTTAGGGTACTAATCCGGTTGTGGGCGGCTGGGCGGCAACGGAACTCGTTTTTTTTCGGCGGTCAGTTTGCGTCAGGATAATCCGTAGGGTTGCCAACAATTTCGGAATTCCGTCACGAAACTACGTAATAACGACTGCATTACAATACAAAAACGCTTGTGAATTAAAACTTTGAAAACATACACTTTTTAAGCCGTTACATATCAATTGCTTTGCAGCAAAAAGTTTTGATAGATTGATAATATTATGGTAACGTTCAAATCTCGTACTCATCAACAACAACACTTTGCGTGGCAGTCGGCAACCCTAGCCGATACGCCTCGAGCGTCGGAAGGCTACGTCGCGAGCCGCGTGTACGATTGTTTACGATGTCGCGGGTTTTTCGTGATGTCGCGCGTCCGGCCGGCCGGCGTCGCGCACGCCCGCAAGCCCGCACGCTGGCACGCCGGCACGCCGAGAATGCGGAGATGACCGCGCGCTTTTCGACATATTTTGACAACTAATTAACATACGGTCGCGTCGGCGCCCGCTAAATGCCATTAATCGTCTCCCACTTTGACCGCACAGACATAACTTGCTAAAGGTTTTTGTTTTGCTAATCAACAATGATTTCTATCGATTACTTGAAGAAATTAGTCAAGTCGATTGGGCGACAATAACCTTCCTTGAAGATAATTTGATAATGCACAATTGTGATAATGCAAAACCACAAGCTAAATGGCTAATAGCATTTGCACATCGTATATCATTATATTTACTTGCTTAAATATGAATGTGTTAGCCAACGAAAAGTCAAACAGCTAAAAAAAATAGGAAGATCGAAGATCTCTTTTTACGAGTAGCCAGACGCGTACGAAATTACATTTTGTTATGATTAGTGTAGGACTACTTAACATGTCCGTGAGTTGCACTTAACACCGTTCAAATTCTAGTTTGCACATCACTTTCATTATGGAATCGGATGCCCGTAAAATGGGGTTCCTTATGTACTTAATAAAACGCTAATTTTGACCGCACAACCTAAGTTACATCAAAATTACATGCTTCTATACCCCCGGGGGTTTAGAAGCATGTAATTTTGAATGTAAAGGAGTTGCTTAAATAGTATGGGAAAGCAGTAAGAATAAAATCATCAACTAAGTGTGTACATGGGGGAAGGAGTTATGTTTGTCAAGTACAAAAATAAATATCGTCCAATATACCTGAAACTTAAGAGTAGAGTAGAGAACTTTATTCATCTTAACTGAATTAGTAAAAATGTTACTGGTAAATTACCTACCTGTTTTCGTATTTTTAAACACTTAAACAATAGCTGATGTTAACATCTACATTCCTTATTTTTTTTATTTACCATAATTTATTTCTCTGTTATACACACATACTCAAAATTGATATCACAAAAACTAAACGAAAATATGGTATTAAATGTATTAAATTAAGGGGTCCGCAATTTTTTTTTATTACTTGACTAAAAAAACTAAGGAACCCAAACAAAAATTAATGAGATTGTTAAGCCACTCGGCTCGGTTCTACGAACTCTAAATATAGTGTGTCTTTATTTGGTTCACGGGTCACGGTCAATGGAATAATTTCATAGGAAATTTTTAAGTTTTAACGGCGCCACTGTTTATGTTTCTAATTGGCCATCTGGCGAGACGTTATTTTAATTAATTCGAAAAACATCTTTGATATTTTAATCGTACATTTCTTTACAATTCAATGTTTATTAGCAGGTATGTATATTTATCTCAGTGAGGTACCAAAAAAATTTAATAATACGGTAAATATTATAATGGGTAAGTCATGCTCAACATTTTTTTTTATTAGGTAATGAAAAGATAATTATAATAACGCTACACACTCATAGCCCCACACTAGGATTCCCTGTGTCGTGGGTGCCATGGACAACACACAAGACAAGAGCGACAACACAAGACAAGAGACACCCAGACCAAGAACAGAAATTTAAATTCATCATTCAAATTTCCGCCTCGCTGGGAATCGAACCCAGTACGCTCAGAACGGCGATCCGGCGTGTTAACCATTGCGCCATCCGGGTCGTCAAATATTAATAAGTACATAATATATATCAATTTAAGATGAAATAAATCAGTTTCTGTGGCAAGTCTTTAGGCAACCAATTGCTATTGTGTGTACCAAATAAAGAAACTGCCAAATAATGTATAACCTCGATGATATTTATAGAATTACTCAAAGTTTTTACATCGAAATCATCATAGATGTCTTTGCTAAGGCATCCGGAGATACGTCGAAATAGTTGCTTGGATCGTTAAGTAAATTTGCAGCTTCGTAATATGTATTAACATTTTTTTTTATTAATTAAGGTAGCAAACGAACATGCAGCACCACCTTCCGCTGCCGCCCATGACAACTGTGACCGACTTAGAACAACTCTTATGGGGACTGGGATAGTTAGTCCAATTAGGTGACGGTGTTAGAAAATTAAGTACATGCAATCAATACGTATTAAATAAGTATCGTGCTAATGTAACTGTGTCTATGTAGGTAGTGTTTTTTGGTAACTATAAGTAGCACATTGATTTGAACATACTTTTTTGGTAACCCTATGAGAAGGGCATTAATTTGAACATACTTAAGTGAATCACCACACCCAGAATTCCAATTGCATGCGTTTACCTGCTTAAAGTATGTAACTTGAACTCGATCACTATTACTCGTATGTTTCAGTTATTTTCCCGAAACGGAAGAAAGGTTGGATCATACAACATTTAAGTAGCATTTAAACTTTATTATCATACTAAACGTTATCGATTATTTATCACAAGATCCGTGTATACAAAATGTCGATAACAACGACCGTCATTAGGACGGAACGTGAGTGCATCCATCGGTGTCGAAGGTCGGTGGCGCACACGTGGTGGGGCATGCTTGACGGTGCGTGATGTGATGTTGGCTGAGTTGGCTTGTCTATGGAGCGTTCACTACTGCAGTGTGGTTCCGAGATTCGATACCAGGGTATGGGTGTGTAACGTTAGGAAACGTTGGGTACGTTTACGTTACTACGTGATCCAACCAGGGGGAGAGGGTCTCCAAAAATAATTAATACTCTGAGGTCTATTGAAGGTTTATAACGTTCAATAGACCTCAGCGCTAAAAAAATAAACGACCAAGAACAAATTTAAACTCACTATTCAAATTTGGCCTCGCCGGGAGTCGGAACCAGGACCCCATCAAACGACAGTCCGACGTTGTAACCATTTCGTCAATGAGGACGTCACAAACAATCAAGATTCTTGAAGATATATCTACATCTGTGACATTATTTAAACCGGTCCAGATGTATCAACAAAACTACTAACTACAAACAAGCAGCCTTAAACAAACAAATAACTCATTATGATGATGATGATGATGTCCTCCTCATCATGGCCGGTGACGGCGACCCTTGCTACGTTCCTCCATGCGCTGTTAAATGGCTAGCGAAATTAAATAGTAATTGAAAGCAATAGTAAATAATAAAATACTAACAAGACTACAGAGCTTATCAGTATTGTTATCTTTTTTTAATGTTTACAGTCCGCAAACGAGCAGATGATCCATCTGCTGGTGAGTGGTCACCGTCGCCGATCGTGTTATGATTATTATTCCAAATCAAGCGTTGAACTCTTTTGCGTTGAGCACGCGAATTAGCAAGAGGAAGTATTAAACATCAAAGCAGTAGGCGTAACTAAATCTATATAATATATCTCTATACAAAGTATTGGTGCCATTTTTTCGACACTCAGGTTTTCATGTATAAGAAATACTTACTTAAGCAATCGATAAATAAATTAAACATTGCTGACTCACGGAAATTAATTGTCGAAATACATTATAATGCCGTTGATGTTATACATGGTCCGATAGTTCAAGAAATACATAAATATAATCTCAAAATGTTTAATGTAACAAGAAAATCAAACAAGAGATTATTTAGAATATTTGATTAATCATTTAGAACTGGAAATGTTACAAATTTTATTATACACTTAACTGAATTTGGTTTCGATTACATTAGTACACAAACAGGGCTAATGAAACCGAATACCGACCTATCAATTATCGAATACGGAATTCGCGTACCGATCGCACTTTTTGTAATGTTGAGACTTATGAAAAAGTTACAAAATGACCCACGGCTTTAAAATGTGGCGAATGGACGCGATTTCGTTCGACCGGCGGACGTTGCGAGATATACAGTCCTTTCCCCCTCGATCGCTTAAAAGGCTTTATGTTTTCTATTTTCTAGATCGACGGTTATTTCTTGCAATGAATAGGAATATTATTGTCAAGTTTGTACGTTTGTTCGTACTACGTACCTAGTTACATATTAACGCGTAATATTTTACACAATCGTGAAGTTCTGAACTACCACCATTTAGTGTTTCACTACTGGACACAGGTTTTGTTTTTTACTCGATGGCACCCGGGGATTGTAATCACTATTATAGGACATTTTCCTTCATCGCCCTTTGAACTTTTTGTTCCCTTAATTGGCACTTAAGCTGAAAGCATTGAAACTTTAAAGAATAAATTAGTTTAAACTGCCCTAAAGTTAAGACTATTATAAAGTAATATAAGGATTACGTAATTATGCGCAACCATACTTAAAAGTTTTTATAAAATACTAAAGCAGTTGTTTTAATTGCAATTTCGTAACTGCTCAACATTAACCGCAACTATCGTAAGAACGCTCTCTATACATCAAACACTCACAAGTCGCCGTACACAGCCAGCGCAAAAGCCTCTATTTTCCCATACGTCCAGTCCACTTTCTAAACTATGTTACGTCCGCGGGAACTCGGTACGCTCGCGTCCGTTGCATAATTATACTCACAGTTAAATATAATATTAAACGAAAGTGTTTATCTGCCCACCGTTTACCGTTCCGTTAGCGACATTAACACCTTAATATAATTACGTTGACAGCAACATGAGTAGCTTTCGTCAGTTACATTGTATAGAGAAAACTTTGAAATAAAATATTTTAAACTATAACTATTCCTCATACTTACAAACTAACCAACTAATGTTCTAACACCGTCATCTAACCGGACTAACTATCCCAGTCCCCATATGAGTCTTGTTCTAAGTCGGTCAGTTGTCATGGACGGCAGCGGAAGGTGGTGCTGCATGTTCATTTGCTACCTTAAATCAATAAAAAAAAATTTAAACTATAATATCGTCGACGACAAGTGAAAACCTAGTTATTTGTAATTTCAACAAAATAAATTTATTTTTATGTAGTTAAAAGCTCACGTGGCAGTACTTAAACGCGTGTGATACAACGTGGTTAAGAGAAATCCAGGAAACGGCATGGAAAAAAATTCAGGAGAGTTTTTTCCTCTCGTAAAATTTCATTTTACACACAAAGTTTTCACTCGTCGCCGATGGTATACATATACTATAATAAAAGTTATTGATAACATGGAAAATACATTAAATGGCTTTCTTTTAATGAACAACACCTCACTAAACTGTATTTCAATTTGCTACTCCGAAATTAAAAAATTAATCAAGCAAGAAAGAAGAATCTCTGACCGCCTTCAATGCATTAAAACAAGAGAATACAACCGTAAACAGAGCAATCTGATACTGGTGTATATTTCACATAGCTACAGCATAAGCAAAAAGTATCATACGATAAAACGCAATATTGTTACAAATATGTCAGTATTATGACAACAATGGTAACGTAAATGGTGATAAAATTGTTGATAATCATCAATTCAACATCGAATATCGATTTGCCAATTGTACTAATATTTTACTCGTTTACTGTATTGTATAATATTAAAGCCATCTTAACAGTCCTTTTATTGTTATCGTTTTGTGTATAACGATAAAATCTTTAAAATATTGCAATGTTGTAAAACGGTAACGAGTTTTGATAGGCAGTAAGGAACTCTGTCATTTCTACGGAAAAATCCATTGGAAAAAGTAACTTTAAGGTACATAATATCCTGTTATAAAATTATATTGCTCATTGAAAACTTAGATGATGCTGTCCGTACGACCATTGGGAACTTATAATTTTTGTATCATACGAGTATTTCACGTTTTATCTCCCTATTTTACAATTTCAATCCTCTAAAAGTTATGCACGGGATCATACGCGATATCAAATAAGATAATAATTCGCTCGCTTTTTCTCTCCTTCAACGAGAAGGTACAATTAACGTTACTTACTATATTTAAAACGTAAAAATTGCTGAGAAAAGGTTGCGGCCAAGTGCGAAATGGCAGCTACGACTTTTTGAGTCCTCTACGTGTATTTCAGCCTCTACGTATATTCACCCCAAAAAGTCATTTATTCTAAATGAATGAATGCTAGTACGTTTATACTAGCGGTCATTTTTTAATGCGCAGCCCGGCCAAACCATATTGCACGGATTGCCCCTGTTGTAACACTTGTAACTGTACATAAAAACTTGACTTTGATTACTCTATGAACGATGCAAATGTGTCGCGGAATCTGAGTATATTATATTAGACGGATACACTAAACTTTGTTTTTATGCAATGTGCTGAATTTCTTATCTTTTTATCTGATCTGTATACAACCCACTCCAAATTGTGAATGCTAGTAGTTTTGTAACCGTCAAATGTTTCTCTTGTTTGGGCCGGAGAGCCAGTAATAAACCAATATACCTCTTTGTAACGATTATGAAGCCCTAAATGTTTCTGTTGTCTGCAGACAGCGATGTCCACTTACAATCAAGTGGCTCGTCGTCGGTTATTTATATAAAAACAACATGTATTAAACATCAAAACAAGTTAGAGTAAAACCTTGAACGAGATCAAACATTGCCCGAGGCAAATTCTCGTGTGGACCACTCGTTTTCCACTGAACATAATATAATAGCACAGGTTCTTATGACATTTGTGCCAGAGCGACAAGTGTCCATCAATGTAAGAAAACATTTTAAAATAAAAGTGCTTGTAACTGATAAAGGATAGATTAAAACTTCGCCAAACTGTCCAATGTTTTGTTAGATTCACTAATATTATTATATATGACAGCCATGCTGGAGTCTCTTAGAACGTTTAGGATCAATACCACAATCCACCATCCTAGACAAGTGGACATCCTAGACATCAAAGACTCCACACACCTTTAGGGACATCATAGGGAAGTTAAAAATCGATATTAGATTGATGTATAAAATATAGTCTGGTTCGTGCGACATTCGTAGCATGTCTATAAAAAACATGGAGACAAGGATCCTTTAACACGGCGAACAAAAAAATGTATAATATGCGTTTTGATTTAATGCATTATTTGTTAACGTGTTCCCAGCATCCGCATTTGTATGGTAATGAGTCTTATTACGGGCCGGATGTATTGCTTACCTGTAGCTATAGTTTCATGACTAAGATCAAATCCGCGTCAAGTCAGCCAGCCGGTTTCTTTTGTAACGCAAAAAATTACGACATGTTTACTATTATTGTCGTTACAATAATGAAATAGTCAAAACTTGGGTTACATTACTATAACAGTTAAGGTTGAGGCTACCATTCCGTCTGGGTATTTCTAGATTGCTCATGTCATCAAGGAATTGGAGCTGCCCGGCAGAGGTTTTTAAAAGAGTCCGTATAAAACATGATAAATTATTAATTCCGGAGTTTTAACAAAATCGTATTTTTAATTCGAAGATAAACCAAAATTATGTATTTGATAAAAAAAAATTTTGTTCGTGAAATAATTTTTCATCTCCGATAAAGTCATGATTTCTCGCAAATGTTGTGAGTTCTGGAGATACCAACATACCTATTTATCTGATGTCGGCATTCTAGGCGATAGCCCTGGTTATTAAGGTGAGTTTTCTCTTGAGAAAAGGTAAGTTATATTGATATTGAACACGATCGCTATCCGCAATGATATCAAAGGTTTAACTACTTAAGAATCGGTTAACTTGCCCTAGTCTCAGCTTGACCATGTATGCAATGCATTCTAAATATCGGTATAAAACACAAAAATCACTAGTACACATTACAATAATAATATTTAGTGTCTGCAATGATAAATGTAAAAAAGCATAGTTTACACTAAACCATTTAGTTTTCTCTATTAACAACAGTTGAACTGAATCGTAGATTACCTACTTTGCCTATACTGAAATGCATTTTCCAGAACTTGTACTTATTTATTAACATGGAAGTAAGGAAGTAAAGATAAATTAGAAGATTAAATAATAGATTTCATAGTGCAACAGCAATTGCAAGCTTATCCTTATTTCTAACTTACTGAAACTTTATAAGTATAAATTAGTTAACTACCTAATTAACAAAATACTCGTACATAACTACCTAGATTACAACAAAGAAGCAAAAATGGATACCTACTTATTTTTCCTTAAATTAGCTGCTACTACTGAATCGCTCACACAGAAAATTGAAACGACCTCTTATATTTTTAATAGCACAAAAAATATTAACAATGTAAATTTGGAGTTTGAATTCGATTTCTGTATAACAATAAAAACAAGACTTAACAATGTAAATAACACTATCAGCGGTGGTAGGATCCGCGTACATCCCGCTCGTTAGCGTCCGACGGCCGCGCCACCGCCGACCGCCGCGCCGTAGAATCCGCAATCCCGCCAGTGCGTCGACCTTGCCGCACGCGCAACCCACGACGCAGCAAGGACACTCAAAGTGCGAATTCGACTGGTTCAGATGCTACAGATATCTTGTTGCTAAGCATTTTACGACCGCGTGCTCGGGTTATCCAATTCACTCGGATTTTGGGTTTATTGGCTCTCGGTTTGGGTGTCCCAGCCATATTTGGAAAGTTTCGTATTGGCGTAGGTGCTTCGACGAATACTAAGAATAGCAGGTCAGTTTAAGAAAAAATAGAATGCTTTCTTTACTCTCGTCCTTAGACATTTTGTTGTTCTATTATTTATCCGGTCGAAGTACATTTTGAAATTACATTAACATTCGAAAATCTAAAAACAACAGGTTTCGAATCCGAACAGGTCCACGTGCACATAAAACCCTACAAATAAATTACACACACACTCACACACATACTTTATAGACACGTGTACCTAGTGGCCAAGAAAATAATAATCTAGGAATGGGTAAAAAAGTAATTGTTTTAAGCAACATAATAATAATATAACCTGGCGTGTTGATCTATCGGTGTTTTTCTTTGCGCGCAAAAACATCATAATTGCCACATCGTTTAGGCTCTCTACAAAGTTACAGACTTTGGCACCAAAAAGTCTTTCTAAAAGTTGGGAAGCAAAACCAACTCAACAGCTCAGTAATCTTACTTTTGTAAAGAACCTTAAATCGTGATTTAATCAATTAACATCTTTAGATAGTTAATAGAAATATCTGAACAGAATAGAAGCGCGCACAGAATCGGGCGTTCATAAAATGATTAGCGGAACAATCGAGCATGACATAGAAATAGAAACACGTTCTATCAGACATCTTGGCATTTCAAGTATCACAAGCATTTTTTGTCATTTAACAACCGAATTAGAAGCCGTCCGTGAAGTTAAATAAATAAAAAACCATACTAAAAGTTTGACCGATTGTAATCTGATTTATAAGTTACGTAAAATACATAGAATTGTGTACAAGCACAAGATTCTATTACAAATGCCATCTCGACTTAATTCAGTTTCATCTATAAATTCAATACATTATATAAATTGTTCAATTTCCCTTTTTGTAGCACGAAAATTGCATTAATGCTGCACCACACAACAAGATACCGTAAAATATAAGACTATGAAAATAGCCAATTATACAAGACCAACTATTTCTGCATCATTAAACAGTCTTATCTTACTAATGACATGTACAGATTTCGTAATTTACAATCGGTAGCCGATGCTTTTTATAACTGATTTAAAATATTCTACCCAAACAAATTCATTCCCAAATTTATATCAATTGTACAAATCGTAACATATTGATTTATAGATTCGTAAGTTGCAACATATTGTATCCTTACTGATAATTGCACTACATAACGGCGAGAGTAAGACGGTGCTAACTGAACACCAAAACGTGCTAAATATTGAACTAATCAAAACAAGGTCCGTAATTGCAACATCTCATGAGAAAGAGAATCTTATAGAATAACTGAACAAAGATTAGAACAGACGAATTATATTTATACCACAGATATCGTTATAATGATTGGTAAAAACAAAGAATGCAATAAAATAAATAAAACTATGAAAACTTAATAAAATGTGAGAGAACTACTTAACAAAACACTTCGAGATACATCTAGAGCATATTATTTGAACAAACAACACATTGGAATGCGATAAATTCTACAGACTCGTTCAGTTCGGAAGAATACCAAATTGCTAAAGAAAAAAAATAAAATCCGTTTCCAAATCAACAAAGCATAACTCGTAAATCGAAAACGTCACGGAATCTTAGAGGTATCGCGAATACCTCTATTTAAATAATAATCAGCAAAATAAAGCGGTTTGTACTAAAAACACAAACACTACTGATTAATAATGAGCTTGCGAGAAAAATATAAGGATGGCGCCAATGGATCGATCAGTGTTTGCTTTTTGTAATTATAAGTTGAAAAAACTATACAAATCACAAGCAAGGATTCGAATAAACTATATATTGAAAAAATTAGCTTAGACAGTGTAAAGATCTAGAAACTTAAAACTCAACACGGTGCAAAATACTACACAGACAACAATAAAAAAGAATTTATCTTGTTGCTAGCAACTGTCGAAATACTTTGTCGTCTCCAAATAACCCAAGCGTGAAACAATAACTGTTGTGCAACCGAACTTGGTATCTAATTAATGAAAACATTATTACCAAACAATAGAGTGGAGTTATGGTGTCGCCATTACAAAGGAATTCCATAAATGTGGGTGAAAGTAAACGTATCAAAATAACGAATAATTACATAAACCACAAAATAACTCGGTAAACAATCGCGCGCAAAACAAACCAATTTAATGTCTGAAGCTACCATTGTGTAAGGGAATGTAGAGTTTCGATGGATGCCAATGCCAGTATCGATTAAGGAATCTCCACGTGTTTCTCCGCTACAAAAAGCGATCGCTCCAACTGCAACGCATCCGAAAGGCGTCATGTACCTATATTCGATTACATAATTCAACGAAACAAGCCGGTCTCCGGCGCCTCTTCCAGTCGCGCGCCAAGCCATGGATTTCCTTAAATGGACAGCCTGTTCGATCGGTTCAACAATGCTTTAAATGTGACATTTTTTATCTCCAGCTAATTTTTTTGTATAATTTCGAACCTTTTGTTTATTTTCCTGTTCAGTTCATTATACATACAGAGTGAAGTGATCATCATCATCTTCGCCTCATCCGTGAAAAAGTTGAACATAAATAAGTTAGGTTCAGTATGACATTGGATTGAAATTCAGCCCACTACTGCAGGTCTTAACTAAAATTAATTTTATCAAAATACTTATATGGGTCTGATTTCGTTTTAGCATTAGTTTTAGCATTTAGCATTGGCTATTTTGTTCGTTAAATACCATTAGTTTCATACATAACCTCGAATTGTTTGAACTTAATTCTTCAAGTAATCTGTCTACAACATATTATGATTATCTTTATGTGTTTCAGTCACTCGAGTCGTGAGTCCTGATATTTAGTTATAGATTTTCTTAAAACGTTATCAATGTTACATTCGAACTCGATCGCAAGCCGTACCTAATCTTAACGAGATAAGTTCCGAAACAGTGTAAGTCGGACGAAGTGGTCGAACGGTCAAAGCCGAGCGCCTCGAAGTCGCGGAATGTGGTACGGACGCGGCACGCCGACACCACCCAAACACGATTCTGAGAATAAAATTAAAACGACCTCAGAGCAATGCATACGGATGCAACCTCCACCATTTACTATTCCACGACAACAATCTAGAGAAAACAACAAAGTTGAAAACAAAAAAAACAAAATTGGTGCACCTAAATAATCACAAGTACAAATTAAGTGATAATTATGCTAATTAATTAAATTAGATGATATGTTATTGTAAGGAAGTACAAACATTTACGTTTAAGTAAGTACACTTTCCTGCTGTCTATAATATTGACTAACATCTCTTTTTTAACTCTTAAGACTTAATAAATTAATAGTAGGTCTACAAACAAACATCAGATGACTTGACAAACAAACAATAAACAAACAAACATTAGTCGTAAATCATTTTAGATGTGAATATCTATATTTAACTTCCATTCCAATTAAAAGTTTTAAGTACATAAAGCAAATTAGAAAACTTGTGATAAACGAAGGGATATATCAAAATACCTTATTACCAATCAAGATAATGTACCGGTTTTCAGATCCGTTCCAACGCCGGATAATCAAAAAATGTAATAATCACTGGATAACTGAGGCAGTAGAAAACGCTTAGAAAGTATAATGTCTGTGAAATTATGGTGGGTTGTTCTGCCGCGTTAGAAATTTTAAATCTATACTTCAAGATGTTGAAATCAAACGCTTTGTTTAGTTCTTATTCGTGTAAATATTCAGGTACATCCCGTACATCTATTTCAGCTATCTACTTTTACTTCCTACACGAAAGTTATCCTGCAGTTTTAGAAATTTAAATTGAGATATTGTAACATTTTCATTTTAAATTCGTTCGTCCTAATATTCTCTTGGGTATTTACGTTGCTCTTCTATAAACAAGTTATTAGCATCTCCGATTGGTAGCATGGGCACTCGTGACCAGAAATGTTATCTTCCACTCTAAATAACTTACAAACAAATAAGTCTGTGGGCACGATGACAGCTAGTATCAATGGCCTCATAACTAGTCCACAAACACAAACAGATGGTTCTCGCATGACGAATAACTCAAACATTTTTAACGATGCTCCGCCTCGCCCATTTACATATAAAATATTTGTTAGTCTGTTAATGCACAATCAATTGAGTAATACAGCAAATACAATAAGCATTACCATTTTAGCACTTCGCTGTGTGCCTTTCGTAACGTGGAAAGAGTCGTCGTTATTAAATAGGAAAAAAACTTAAAAAGAATTACAAAACATTACCGAGATGATGTGAAATACTTAAATGTAGAAAATAATATTATAAATTGTGTAAACGAAACAAGTTTTAATTCAGTGGAATACAAAATCGTTAGCACTATTAAATCTATCGAACGAATTGCGGCAGAGCTTGTAATGAATTGATAATTGTACCAATGAAAAGGCATTAAAACGGTTTTAACATTGGGTATCTCTTTGCACAAAATCATGATTACTAAATTCCGCTAGTACAATGTTAATCTCTCGTGAATTTATGATATATTAAAGATTCAAACATGAATAAGGTAACTAATGAGGTGATATATGTATGCATTTAGAGACCACCTTGACAATCCTGTCGTAAGCAAAGTAAACTCTGAAAGAATGCGATTGCGACATGGACTTGACGTAATAATTGAATACAATCGATGTATTATGCTCAAAGTTATTCCACCTTGGATATGCAAAATTTGTTATCTCAACATCATAAAACAATAAATTCATTGATTTAAATGTAAGGTTAAATGACAAAGTAAACTGTTACATTTGGGATTACATGCATATCAATACCAGTATTGTTTCCGTATTTTCAAGACAGATCCAGAATGTCGATCATTGTCAATACATTGTCGATAATAATTGTGTTACTCACAGTGACCTTTTCTTTGTGAAAATGTCAACTATTATCGTACGGACCATATGCATCGCGACGCCCATTAACAGTAAACATGACCTCAAGTAAGATGGCATGTTCCCATAAAACTGCGTCACTGCACGCGGATGGCGCCGGAGTCAGAATGTTGCTCCTCTTTATATGGAGATATACTCGAGACCATTGACATTGACTGAAGAATACTTGGAATAGACAAGTCACCCTAGACTCTAAGATCTGTTAGAGATGACATCATCCGACCTCTTCAACTTACAAGGTTGCAGATTCGATAAGGATTGTGGTCGTACCGTGCGATTGTTTTTATAACATGGTAGTTACAAGTATTTTCCTCACAATTATCATTTTTACGTGGGATATTATGCCATGAGTTTTAGCATCAAAATGAAATATCAAGTTTTATTTCTTAAAAAAGCCAAGCTCGCTTTTTTAAGAAATTCATCATTGCAACCCATAACTGTCCCACTGCTGGGATCGAGTCTGCTCTCACTATATGATAATGCCATAATCCAACATCCTGGATAAGTACTTTCAGAACATTATTGAGAACTCTCAAAAACCAGAATATTTCTTTTTAAAATTTTCGCTACAATCAATTCTATACATCTATAACCATGTATGGGTTATGTATACCACGTTTGTCTAAACACCACAGCATAATTGAAATAGCCAAACGTACGCAAAATAGTTTAATCGTCAGTCAATTAAACAAATCGAATTCACAAGAACCGCATTCCAACCATCTCCGTGTAATTACGTGCCGGCTTAGTGTTTGACAAGACTGTGTAACAGAATATAAATATACGCTCGATCGATGCAAAAAAATGATCCCGGATCCCTTGCATGCGAGATGCAAACGATTAAACACTCAAATAATCGATTCAACATTCGAGTTGTGGCGTATCCGGCCCAGACGTTTATTGGTATTGAATCCAAACGTCGGATTGTTTGTTGGAAATTATTGAGATGTATGTACGTAGGTTGAAGTTGTTTTTTTATTTATTTATTTTTCACATAAAATGTTATGACCATCGTGTTAATAACCACTCTTAGTTATAATAAAACGATCTGGGATTGAACACATTACGTTTGTTACTTTAATTACTATTGCATCCGCGACGGGCGATGATCGTTCGTACTATACAGTGTCCCGTAATCAGTGACCCAACGGAAGGATGGTTATAGAGATCATTTCCTACCAGACAGTGCAAATTATATTTCCGTAACGTCACTATTAACAGAGTCACTATTTACGTCACTATTACACTATATACAAAATATTGTTTATTTAATAAACCACATTAATATTTATTAATATTTCAATGCAAAATTATCAGAAAGCCTTGTATCTTCTTGCTTAATTTTTTTTTATTAAATGGAAACAAAAAAAGATAAAGCAAAAACTGTATGTTTTAAAATAAGGTACTAACTTTTGAACTTAATTTCGTTCGAAAATGGTAGCGATTATTTTGGAAATTTATTTCTCTTAAATTTTTTTTCGTAAGTTCTGCAGTGAATATTCGTTGCAAGATAAAAATAGTTTAAGCCTCATTGCTATATTATTATAATTCTGTAGTCTGCCATTTACATTAATGTACCTCAAAAAAATATCTCGAAAACTACAACGAATGTCTTGCCAAACTTCAAATTGAAGTAGTCACTCAAACTCAACGTCGATTTCAATGAAGACAATGAAGTCATATTTATTAAAATTAAATTACAATTCGTACAGTGAGCTTTACTGGTGACTTACCACTCGTACACAGTAGCATATTTTATAATTTTAAATGTGAATCATTTAACTATTTTTAGTTCGACGACTATATCTTTACTTATTTTTGTCACTTTTAAATTATTATAATCAAATAATTACAAAATCCACAAGATCTATAAATTTTATGTTTTGGAACATCTTTATTTTAACTTCACTTCTTTATTTTAATTGTATGATTTTATTATCGTGTTCCTTCACTCCTACATGCCGATTTGGTTAGTTATCAATATTACTCGTGAGCTACGGGCAAATCTTAGATTACCGTGACCAAAGTTAACATTCCAGTTATACAGGACGTGAACATCACTACGATTATCACCCAATAATCGACTGATGTCATCGATGTTTAGGTCCCATCAATGACCTATTCTTATCAGTTATCGTAGACGATCATTAAAATAACAATTTAAAAATATACAACCAATGAAAGTCTACGTTTACGCAACACCTATTAACTAAGAATGAAATCTTCGAATTTAAGTTTTCAATAGCCTATTTAAAATTCAAAATATTAAGCGGTTGAAATTTTCTTAAGTACGTGTCAAATATAAAACAACAGATAGATTTTTTTCGTGTAAGAGCCATACGATATTTAAGTCGACGCAAACAAGATCGCGGGCAAAGCTAGTGTTGATACAAAATAAGATGCGATATGTAAATGCGGGTCCCGTTCGGGTCCGTGCGACCTTCCGAGGACGCGGCCGGTTCGATGACTCGATCCGAATACCGGATTAAGGCGTGTTCACATTACACGCGTTCTACGATCACTTGTATGTGGAATCACTTTATATTGTTTTGATTGCGCTTAAAACATCAATGTACCTAACTATGACATGGGAAAAATTGGAAAAAAATTAAGTTTCACTTAATTACTTGTTCTTTGTAATCAAGAAAATTTTGCAGGTGTAGCTTTAAAAAATCATGCGTTAATGGAACGGTTTATGGGAGAAATTGTGATTTTTATACGACAATTAAATTTCATTCGCACATTAATGGAAAACATATTATACACACATAAATATCACGTTGTGAAACGAAACGAATACTCAATTACGACAACTACGAATAACGAAACGAGTAAATCACGTACCGACCTATTGCAAATAATCCAATGACTAAATATACGCGACATCTTCCATATCATTTTACCAACTCGCGAGTATATCATTAAAGCTAAATTTAGCACCCGCAAGTATTGATTAAAACTAAGATTTATTTCATCCGCAAGTGTTGATTAAAACTAAGATTCATTTCATAAAATTAATCATCACTTACAAATGTGTATCACTGAAATACAAATACGCACGATCCAATGAAAGCAGATTAGTTTCAATACGACAACCGAATTACAAATGTCACATATTAAATTCATTACCACACAATGTAACCATGTATCAATTGGTAAGAGACGTCTCAACTATTTTAGGGACTGAAAACTACAATAAGTAATTTTAAGCGCAATATCTCGAAATAATTTACATTGATCTAAAAATACGGATACGTAATGTTCGATCGAGAGGTCGACCGTTACTCAAACAGCATGAGGGCTAGGGTCTCATCTGCCTGATCGGCGGCGGTCCAGCCGTTGTCATCGATCGTATCGTAGCGTCACCTGTAGCGTACGGGCCGTACAGCGCTCGTATGCGTCGCTGTAGCGTTGTGTGCGTGCGGTGCGCACGCGCTTGCGGCGCCGTATTTACGCTCGCGCCCCTACCACCGCCGCCACTCATGCGCAGCTCGACCTGCCGATCACACGTGCACCCCACCACTCGCCGGTGACCCTCGGGACAGAAGACATTCCACCGCCCGCGACCACCACGAGCCGACTCCCAGTCGTTCCCAGCATGTGCCAGTGACCGAACGTTGGTGTTACGAAACTCTAGTGCAGTGACATGTGCAACTAATCGAACACGATCCCGAAGTGTTACTCGCAGCCGCAGCCTCAGCCGTTATCAGTAAATGTAAGATTGTTTGTTTACAACGCTCGATAATAAATTTTAGTGCGTGTTTCTAATGGCGCGATAAAACTCGGTATGCGTCTCGTGGATAGGGTTGAAGAATGCATGCAAACGACAATTACAACAGTCCAGCCGGGTCCCCGACCCAGATCTCACGGGCCGGATTGGACGTCGGCAGCAGCTGCCGGCCGATTCAGCTCCGGAGACAATGCGGCGTATATCGCGACACTAATATTAGAGTTAAAGTTTCACAGAGCTCAGCCTTCGGCATAAGACTCAATGACATACGAGTGTAAAGAAACACCTGTGAGAAAATACAAACAAAAGTGCGCGGTCCAAAGGATTGTTGTGTAATTCGACTATGAGCGTCGTACGTATGTCGTATGATAGTCATGAATTAAATTAATTTTAGAACAGTGACGCTTGCAAGAGTATGGCTGAATTGAGGTTCGTTTCTTTGAATTCGTAAACCCACGCGGTAATGTTTCATCCGTCATAAAACAATGACTACTTACCCACAATAATACCCCTACACGCATTGGATACGTCAGTGATTAATTCGGATAATCGTATTCAAATATTTCGTAATGTCTAATATTAAAATATTAAGATTCGTCAGCGAAATGTAATCTTGCATACATTGAACTTAAAATAATACGTTTTCCATTAATGGATCCATGATTACGCTTGGGAAACAATTTCTATTTTAATTGAAACTCGCCGACACCGGTTTTCAAAGATACTGCAGCATTCGAGTTAGAGGACAGGTTATTAGAGTCGAATGGCTGCATAGAGCGGTAAAACCTCATTAAATATTAATACTGAACTAAATTGTAAGCAATCATAAAAAAACTGTTCCTCGACAAACTAACAAGCATCTAATGACTCAGAAACGTAGTTATGCAAATAGTAAGGTTAATTTTTATTGTTATAAATGCATGAATAATACAAAAAATCCTACGATGACATCTAAACACATGTAATAGCATTAGGAACATCCGCGTAACGGGATTCCCTTTAACGTAGCCAGGCACGTGATAAGATTACTGATTCGTAAAGGTTTTTATTACAATTCCATTTTCATTGACTAAAGAGGCGCGTAATTGTAAATTAGAGGTTACGTCACGCGCCGACCGAGTGGACTCTAAACTAGTTTGAAATTCGACAAAAAGCCGATAGTCAAAAACATTTACATACGAATTCGTGTTCCATAGTAAAAAATGTGCATGTAACAAACGACCGACAAGTATGTAATGTTTGATGTGTTGTTCAATTTAGTGACATAACACTGATGTGAATATCGTGAGCGAACAATAAATGATAATCATTCTATATTATTGATTATAGTAATCATACGATTCTGCGCCGTGTGCGTATATAATCAAATCATTGTAATTGTACCTTACATCCGCGAGTTTGTCAACATTTGTAGCTGGTGAGATTATTCTCGCACCAACCGTGACTAATTATGTTATTTATTAGCATTTAAAAGTGTATATATTACATAATATATATTTATTCACTTTACACGATTCAACCTCAAGGCTCTAATTTCGTAGGTCAATGAAGAGAGTTAAGGTCACGACCCACCTCACTGGCCAAGTGCAAGTGAAATTTAATTTTACACATCGGGAAATTTGGGAATCTCTAATTTATTTAATGATATGAATGAGTGTCTAGGTTTAAAGAATTTAAATTATTTAGGTTTGCAAATGATGACCACTATTTATTGGAACGAAAAACATTGAGTAAACCTAATACTTCGTAAGTTAAAAAGCGAGTAATTAGCTAGTAACGGGGCATGTTTAGTAGAAAAATTATAGCAATAATAACCCTCAAACTAACAACATGGTACAAAAAGTATGTTACTCTCATTACATTTAAAATATACGACTAACATAATGCCCATACATGCAGAGAAGCAACTATTACGTAAAATAATAGTGCCATAGATAAAGTAAAATTAGTTATGGCGCTAAATCTCAAAACATTCGAGGAAGTAAACAATTTGTGTAAACGGTTTAGTCTGTTAGAACGCGTTCCGGCAGTCGTAAATCGTGTGAAAATGACACAAACATCAATTATAATCACGGATGTTGGAAACTCGTGAGATATTTTCGTGTAGGTATCCCAAGACTAGCGAGGCAAATTAACTGCTTTAAAAGCAATATCAACACAATAACACTTGATTACGATCTTACCAAACATAATAGTCCGTGTCTTAAGTAAAATACTGGCTATTGTCCGGACTGATATATTATATCTTACGCGAATAAATAAAATCAGGTACTTAACAGATTTTAATTCAACAATATTACTTTAAACCTCATTTTTATAGTGTGCAACTTCAACAATAAATAAAATTGGTGAATTTCCATAAATTCCATCATGGTGAACACACCAAAATATGAGTGCAAACTAAAGATATAATTTCATTATAAATAAAGGAATGTGACATTCCCAAGTGCTTCGCGCTGCGATGATCCAACGCTCACCTGCGCGACATTCAACCTTCTACACCACCACGATGTAGTCTCATTCTGCTGTCACGTTAACTTGCCTTGAATTAAACCAATGAATCAGAAAATTACCGACGATATATTCTAAAGTTATGTTTCCGCGTCGCACACGAAGGAAACAATTATAAGACACACACCTTGATTCTATTAAGAATAGCATGACATCAGCACAGCCTCTCGGCATAAGCTCGGCCTCGCTCCAATTCATTCCAAACTCAAAATTATTTATAACATAATACCAATACGTGCCGATATTGCTATAGTAAACGTGTCGTACACTGTTAACATGTTTACATATCAAATGCAAATCGATCGAAAACATCCAACTGTTCTCTCTAATCGAATACATCTAACGTGATAATAATACAAAATACCCCGCTTGCGTCATCGGCTCGTATGTCCGTCAACAAAAAATGCGCATCCGGCTTAAAATTCGTGATGTCCATGTTATCAGTGCGGAGATTAAAATAACGAGAACCGGTCGGGGTTCGACTTGGCAATTACACGAAAGCAAGGTCTGTGAAAATCGTTGCGAAGAAAACAATGTATAAAACCTTTATTAGGCGTGTAGCGAGATTGTCGCGATGTGTTGGGCTCGAGGAACAATGGGCAGGTACGCAGTTTCTTAGTGGCGGCAGCCATCGTGAATAACACAGGCAGGGCGAAACGCCTGTCGTGACACTAAAGATATCTACTAACCGTAAAATACACATATCTGGCGCAAATAATGCTTCACCTTCAAAATAATTGCCGCCAACATAAATCAGATAATGGTCGACCGCTCGGAGCAATTGCTCTAAATTGCGAAATTTGCTATTAAAATATTCAGCTTTCCTCGCACCACAAGCGAAGGACTCGGGCGCAATCTAAGGTTGCCTATTATCCGCCACGCTCCGAAAACCACCAAAAGGTAGCACACGGAGCAACGGAAAAATTTTGAAACTAGTTGCACAAGCGACACTCATATTAAACAATATAGAAACGGGTAACTAATAGCCGCGATTATCTAAAATCTACTAATTGATGTTTACCTCATAGCACAATACTGGCAAGAGATCGACGCTCGGTTTTAATTGGTTTTCAAATCGACAATAGAGGTAGGAGCACGAAGCTCTAACTTACCAATATAATACACCGAGACTGCTTAATCATTAGTTTCTTACCTGAAACAAAAAGAAGCCTTATTTTATATAACATCATTAAAAATGATAATAAGTATATTACGAGCAATAAATGTTCATGAACCTAACAAGGCTCACGTAAAGGTTAACGAGGAGTTCGTATATTTTGGACATAATGTGTTCAAATTTACGTGAAAATTACGAAAATTTCTAGATGCCGTAACAGCAATTACTGCTGTCAGAAATGACGGCGGACGACGTGCATTATACAGAAGATTACATACAATAATTCCGAATACGATGACTCTTGTGAAATTACGAAACAAACAATCAGGAAAGCATCAACAAAGAACCAAGAAAGTATCAACATAACGAAAGGAAAGCGCGCTCTGGGTATTATAAAAGCGTATCACGTAGTTAAAATGCACAAAGCCTTTGCCAGAACCGTTACAAATAAAAATTTAAAATTCAGATTGCGCTTGAATATTAGGAATACTTTATATGGATAAAAGTTTCCATTAATGATACCTGCATAACGGACACAAAACATATTTCACAAACATACGACACACATTTCAAAGGAATGTATTTTAATGAAAGACATAAAATACGGCCAAGATGTAGGATGGAACAGTATAGTGATTACCAAGTGTATTGAATTTCTATGAATTGTTTATGATTAAGCATTTGAATTTGATAGTTCAATGGCACAAATCAATTTCAATTACAATGTAATTATCGAATTGTTACAACTGATATGGTTGCACAATGCTGAATGGTATAACAACCTTGTCGTTTTCAAAGATAATGTTATAAATCATAAATCTGCCAACAATGGCCCACATGGCAACCACATAAAAGTAGCTCGAAACACTTTGATGTGACCCCGAAACGGCGCGTGCGCATTCTAAGCCCGTGATATCTACATATCTAGTCACGATTGCAAGAAACAGATCATTTTTTTGTAATAAACACGAACTAAATTTATATTTGACTATTTGAGAAACAAAGCAAAAAAGGTTGACAGGTTTAATGCAATATAGCAAAGTGAACATAATGTTGGAAAAACGAAAAGAGTAACAAATTAAACCAAACGAGTACCATGCAAACATAATGAAAACTTAACAAGCGTAAATTAAACTTGAATCAAAGCACGCTTAATAAGTTTAGATACAGAGATTACGAAACTTGCCACTGACTGAGAAAGCGCGGTTATATGTGCAAAGCAAACATACTACGCATTCGTTAACGCGTAGACTATTTCAATTAGACCATAAGAGGACATAAAAGAATTCCCACGTTGAATGCAAGGCTGTCTCAAATGGGAATGACTGACATTCTATAAAATTTAGACATTTAGGTATTTAATAAGGCCTTTACATTACATAATCATCTAATCTAACGGTCTATGATGGGCTCGCCTTGACCACGTACTGCGTGACAATTACTCGAGCCGTGACATTATTAGCACAGCGAATCGTTATTAAAGTGAGCATCAATAAACAATAACAAGACATTGTGATCCTGTGGATATGATATCTCATTACGTTAATACAACGATACAGTTATAATAGTAACAAAGTTAACATTCCGGTTTTAAAAATTCGATGGAAGTCATCGAGTTGAACGAATAAAAGCATCTGTAACGAGGCGTAAGATCAATCAGACTAGACGCTGACGGCACGCGCCGACTCCTCCGTGCATCGTACTCCATCCGTAGGGTTGCGACATTACCAGATTTTTTTTGTGTTGTAATGTTTTCTATGCAATAAAAATTATGTTTGAACAAATTAATTCTTACTTTGACAATCAGGTGCGAAAATTATTACATAATAAAATATGTTAAGTGTTAACGAGTCATGACTACATACCGTGCGCATTGCGCTACCGGTTTTGAAATATCAAACTCGTTTTTGATGTCTTGTGCCCTTTTAGAAGCTATGTATTACATAGTTTTGCGATGATCTAGATTGTAAAGAAAACACTGAACGTGCTCCGTAAACACATCGGCAATGAATCTTTTGACAAACCATGACTAATGCTATTTCGCGCCGCGTACCGTTATATGAAGATGTTTTACTTGCAATGCCAGCATAATTCGACCGTAGGTCTTATAAGGACATCGTGGTTACAATGGCATGATTTGCGTCGGTCGTGGTACCCAATGCCATATGTCGAAAGCAACTGGGACAGAGGACATACTAGCTTACCATAGCGCAGTGCATGGTTAACGATCGACATAATACCGATTGACCGTCGAATAAAATTTATCGCGTTTCGTAATTGAACGTTCATGTTAAGAATGCGTTTGAATTAAGGCGAATCCAAGTCTGACAGATAGATTTCTAGATCTTGTACACTCTATGGTTTTAAAAGCTTTCCGACGTTCAACAAACTCAAGGAGATCAATGCATGCAATTACGTACTAAGCAGCTGCCGGCACGAGGTAGATATTATTATGTTGTGGACTTGCCTACGTAATTACGTAAATTGCCACTAGCGAACCTTCAATTGAACGACACGATCGTATCAAACCCTTACCAACACGACGAACAGTTGCCAATTCCTTTAATATGCATTTACATTGAAATGGTTTCAATCAATCGTATCGTTATTGAATATTGTTTGTTAGAAAGCGTGGCAAATGCAGTGAAACATTCCAATCAATCAACATATCCTGGCGATCGAATGTGTTGGACAAAGGCCGTTGGAAAGTTGGCAGGTCGCGAACGGCCACAGAATACTAATTGGAAACAATGAGTGTAGTGAGCATTGCCCAATGCCGTCACAGCGACATGGGAGTGAAGAAAGCTTGAAGTATCTGCGCTACGCATTAAATATAAAACAATAGATTTATCTGTGACGAGGACACGGTACTGCAAGGCTGGCTGCTTACAGATCGAAAGAAACGCGACACCACCAACCGCCTGGTTTGTTAATCGCTACACGTTTTACTCCGACCGCAGAAAAATATTGGTCGCGAGGTCACACGTTTGCCATTACATCTCTCATGTTTGTTGTACACTGCTGGCTATTCGTTACTGAACCATATCTTCGAACCCTAATTACGCGTGCCGATTTGACAATTTTGTTACAACATCATGAAAAACTACTGAATTGATTTGTTATTGTCGATTAGAAAAACATATTATTGTAAACAAAATGGAACTGTTAAAAAACTGTTTATACCTCGTTTTGCCTCAATCCTTAGATCGTACGCATTCTCATGGAAAGATTCGTCAACAACGGACAAACGAATCTACTCATGACGAAAAGGAAAAATCTAGTGCCGAACATTCAACAAACTGAATAAGCGAAACACAATCAACGCCTCTAGAAACGAGAGTTTTTTTACGAAGGCAAACGAGTATCGGAAACGAAAGGATGCTCTTAAGCGATGCACCTAGTAAATGTCAAACTTTATTTAATGTACGCGCTGAACTTTGCCGCATCAGCTCCGATGTAGTGTTCTTACAAAACAATGTTTCAATTCCAACTCGACTGTCATTGACATGATACCGCGGTTCCCGATCCACGGATACGAAAATTTGGGTTTTGCAAGTTTTACAGTACCCATTGCTGGTAATGTTCGAATAAACGATTTGTTATAAATTAAATCAAGGTTATTATGATCATTATGACTCAGTTGTCTAAGAGACCGGTACTCTGATTTTGCGCTTTTATGGATATTCAATTGATTCAATTACAACACCGTTTGAATACGAAAACCCACACAGTCATGTTTTAACGTCTTGAATAACATTATGACAAGGTAATATTATAACAGGGGTATTAGATAGGCAAATAAATGTAAAAACTATAGGAAATGATAATTATCTGTGCCATGGTTAAATTTAACATAAAATCGACAAACACTGATTTTTAAGATAAACACAACCAATGACACAGTTCTTAATAGTCAACAATCGTAGTCTTGAATACCGGAATTATTTTTAATCAAATAAATATATACAAATTGTAAATTATGTTTAACAATATGCAGACATTATCCATTGCAATTATTGCTACATCCAACACAAAATGTTTATTTTCAATATCATAGACTCATTGTCGTGCTTGACCGCCGGTAGTTAAATATAATGGGTATAACCAAAGTACTATTATAACTTCTACCATTCGAAACCAATTAAAACGGCGATAGATTGCGGTTTTGCAAGAACCGCCCTGTTAGGTGCAGTGAAACAATTTTGGTGCATACCTTAGCACAATTACCTGTCGGCCGGCGCACGGCGCGTTGCGCTTATCGAAGGCGAGACCGATGAACTTGGGCGACCGTGCCTTTCACGGAACCTAGGACACGCCCAATCGACTTTACCTTCACTGCACTAGGTATAACTAGTTCGACCATTATTCTTAAACTCGGTGTCGCGTAAATCCGCGCGCTTTCGCTACAATTATACTGACCGCTCTTGTTTTGCAACAAATTAATAAACGGCTTTGTGAAACTCTAACCAGCTAACCACCAGTACGCGACATTCGCCGCCCAAGCCTCGTCTCCTAGACGAGAAACAGTCCGCAGCGGATCAGAACGGAGCGAAATGATCCACATCTCGAAGTGATATTACGTTTAATGTCGTGACTATGTAAAATGTTACGTTATTAAGCTCGTGCAGGTTGAAAATTAAAAAACGACGCGATTCGATAGTTTCGTCATCGAACGCTTTCTGTAACAGCACAATAATGCTCATAAAACATAACAGCAAATATATTTTGTAACCGCCTCAACGAGGCAATTAATTTATATCGAAGTGAAGTTAAGTGTGCATTGCGAACATTTTGTAAAACGAACCGACGACAGTAGATATTGTCGCGGCCCGCGCGGCCTTTCTGTCTAGTCATTACTCGCTAATTTCAAAATTAAATGGTCGATTCTCAATGCCAGCGCTCCGCGGTGGCCGGCATGTTCGATTTAATAAAAGGCGGGTGGTGGCGCGCGGCGCACCAGTGCCGAAAACGCTAGCCACCACCGTTTTTATCTCCGCCAGTCCTTTCACTTCGCTCGCCCATGACAGTCGACAAAACTTATTTGCAACACAAAGAAAATATTACTTAGATAAGTTGTTAAATTTTTATCCGTGTAAGATTCATAAATTTTCATAGTGTAACATAACTAAGAGATGATGTTTTCTAAACTTTCAGATGGTGAGAGGGGCGGCGTTAGTGCTGACGCTAGCGCTGGCATGGGCGGCGCGCGCCAGCGTTCTGGTCCCGACTTACGTCCTGCCGCCCGACTCGTTCGTGCGCGATCAACGCTCCCTCGCCCCACCCCCCGATTCCGACGCCGCCGGCTCCCAGCGCACCATCAAGCGCTTGATCGGCGGACACATCAAAATCAAACCGGAAAAGGAACATGGCTCTACGAAAAACTCAATATTGTACGACGCAAAAAGTGATAGTGGTAAATTCGTAGGCGTGATCGCGTCGGACCAGTCGGGCAGCAGCGTCGGCTGGAATCAGGGTATATGGGATGACGGGATGCTCATGTCCAGCGCCGGCGAGGGAAAGGACGCGGGGAAAGTGAAGGAAGACGAAGAGGACAAGAAGACGTTGTCCGATCAGGTGGCCGAAGGGAAATATGGTCTCATTCAGAATGAAATATTTTCTAAGGCCCCTAAGCGACCAGGAATCGTCAGCTACGAGCTAAATTCGGAGACGAGAGCGAAGGACAATTTGCAAAGCCTAGGAGGTCTTAAGAAGGATGAGATATGGCTCGCTGAGGATCACCTTCTAGTTCTCACGGGAGGATCATACCCCGAGCGTACGAAGGAGGAGAGCAGGCCGTGGCCACCGATCGATAACTACGAAGCACCTAGAAGGCAAGTAAAACTACCGCAGAAACCTAAAGTGCCACCGCCCTTTCCAGTACAACTCTCCGACAACGGACCGCTTGTCTTCCTTACACCAAACGGCAGTGTCCCTGCGTCCATTTTCCCTCCCTTCTATGCGGGAGAGGGCGAAGGCCCTCTACAACCACCGCCATTCGTTCTCCCTGCGGGAGCGCCCTACCCCGCGGGTGACAATCAGGGAAACACTACTGCCGGGGAAGCGCCGATGCGAATTCCTCCGTTCCCATTCCTACCTGGGAATGCGAGCGAAGGACCATTCCCCTTCCCTGCATCCATGAATGGCTCTTTTCCAGAAGGGTTTCCTCCGGGCGCAGCGTTTCTTCCACCACCGAGCAACCAATCAGACCTGTACGACGAAGACGACCCTTCGATATACTATCCGCCGCCATACAATTTTTCTTATCGCGCTGATTACAACAACAGCGTGCCAGCTGGACCACTTGTGCCTGGAATAATTCTACCTCCACCGCCGGATTTCTTCGCGCCACTTGAGGAAAAAACAACCACGGAAACGGTTAAAACGACAACAAGGCCAACTACGACAACGACACGTACAAGGCCAAAGGTGACATTGAAACATTCGTCACCGACGGCAGGGTACAGAGGCAAGTACAAAACGAGACCGACATCTACTGAATCGATTAGAACTACCGAAGTTCCGACCACAATAACGACGCCGCCGCCTCTAGAAATTGTTACGACACCCAAGCATAGAAAGCCCCAGCGCGTTCAACCGTTGCCTCCAAGAAATCCAGTACGAGTGCACAACTTGCCTGACGAAATTATCACGAGGCCCAAGACTGATAAACCAGTTTACAAGACGAGGACAAAGGTTACGTCGAAACCTCTATCAGTATCGGTATATTACGATTATGTGGAACCAATTTACAATACTGATGCTCCCATTACGTCAGAAAAACCTTACGTCGTATATGAAGTACCACAGAAAACATCAAATGTGATCACAAACGAAATAGTCACATCGACCCAAGTACCGCTTAGAGCGGAGTACTATTCCAACATACAAAACGATGAAGTCCCTACCACTAAATTACAGCCAGTGTATAACACACAAAAACCGAATGAAAATGGTATAGCCTCTTTCTACTTTTATGATGAACAACCGAAATCTTCGCCGGCACCCGAAACATACTTCGATGGCCGTAATTACTACAAAACTGTGCCAAATCGAAATCCGTTCGTGCAAAAACATAATGTTATTCCACAAAAAAGTCAACCCGCATACTCTCCGGCGGTCGACGTCTCTTACGGCGCAATCGATCAAGCGGACGCGCTCTTTTTATGGCCTCAAAAACAAGGACCTAGAACGCTTACTCAAGAGTATTTTAGCATACAAAAACCGAGACCGCAAACACTTTACGTGCAGCAGCCAAAACAGAGACCGAATGCGTTCTATCAACAAATAGCAGACATTCAACAAACTATTGACTTATTCACGACCAACAGACCCAAGGCGCATTCGCTTCGACCGCCCTCGAACAAACCGAAACAGATTACCTCGCGGCCCGTCTACCAATACAGCTACCAATCTAACCCGAGGCCGGAGCAAACGTTCCGCGCGCCAAAATTGGACCCGGAGCCTTTTAGACCGATGGTGAGTTACAGCAAACCATTTAACTTAGAAAACGAGTTCAATGCCATAACACCAACAGTTTCCTCTGGCTACCACCAACAGTACCTAATTGAAAACGTCCGAGTGACGACCGAAACACCAACATCGACAAGGTATTATCCAAAAACCAAGATAAGAGACGAGGATTACGATGACGCTCCTGTTGCTAAACAGCCCTTGCCTACAGGGAGTAGGAATCACATTCCCGTGCACACGGGAAAACCAGCGGTACATCACATCAATAGGTATCCCAGCACCACACCTAATCCGATCAGTCACGGATATTACACGAAACAAGATGAGAGGTACCTCGATGACATCACCAAAAATTCCTTCGATATTTTCGGGCAAAAACTAGAAGACGGAACGCACGATGTAAATGGATTGGCGGTTACACCACCACTCGGGACAGTGAGAACGCCTGTCGACCACAACATACCACAATACGACTACGAGATCGTAGAAGCGCAGACTCCCAACCCGCCTTCCCTAGATAGGGACACCCTGGTCAACTACCGCCACCCACGGCCCACAGTAAACACGCACAGCGAACTGATAAGCCAGGAGCATCCGAACGCTCAGCTGGTGCAGCAACAGAAGCCTCCGTCGCTCCTGCACGACACCGTTGTCAACAATAGGTTGCCGCGGCCCCCGATAAATCCGGACAGCGAGTTCATTCCGATCGCGAACCCCGCGTACCGACAACAGTACAGACAGCAGGCGAGCGAGTTGGACGATTTGAACGGGCCCTCCCTAGCGGGCGACACGAACGTGAATTACAAGAATCCGCGACCGCCCATCAATCCGGACGCGGAGTGGATCGGGCCGGGGAACGCGGCGGGGGAGGGGAACGCGGGCTCGCTCGTCTCGTACCGGCTGCCGGGCGACGGAGCGCACGTGTACTTCCTCACGCCGCAGGCCGCGCAAGGGTCGAGGGATAGGTACAGGACGCCCTACGGACGGTGAAACCAAAGTCTAGTCTGAACTCGAGCTGTCGTTCTCGACTATACGTGTATATACAAAGCGCAAATGTGATGTTAAAGTGTCCTAAGTAGTATAAGGTTAGAGACTGGCGGAGTGACCGCATTGCCATAATATTTAACGCGATTTTTGTGTGATTAAACGGTGATCGGCGAACTTTGTGAAACGAATTGAACTAATATTGAAATGAACTAGGTATGTGCTATTTATTAAATTATTGTTAAGAGACTGGTGCAAGCGTTAGTTATAGTTAATTTATTTATGAATGACAGTATTCTTAATGAACTTTCTTGGAATGATGTGATGTGATACAAAGTATAGTGTGATTGAGAAAGTTGTTAAATATAATGTAGTAACGATAACATAATGTTATCATATTGTTATGTAAACATAACATCAAAAATGTGTTATGTCACTGTACTGTATTTTCTAATACAACAAATTGTAGATGGTATATTAAAAACTTTTAATTAATAAATGACTTTCTTTTAATAACCGAACTCTTTGAGAACTAATACACTCACGCACACACACACACACTGCAGAAATGCGATAAGATGTCATAAAAAAACATGAGACCTGTGAACACACATTTATGTCTCTACTAAATATGCTCCGTCCGGGAATAAAATCGAAACTACCCAACATCTGGAGTCATCAATATTCAAAGTAATTTGAAAACATTATATATACATATCAATATTTTGTAGTAATAGATAGTTGATTCTACAAACTGCATAGGCTATCTGCTCTAATAAAATGCAATAAAAATACTTTAATAACATAACTCAAGATAAAAATTAATTGACGTATTGAAATACATAATTACAAGAAGAGTGTTTGTTTATGCTTAAATATTCATTAGGATTATCTTTGTATTCAATCGCAGTTGTATCTAACATGTACATGCACTAATAGCCGAGGCGGTGTAAGCCCATTACGTATGCCATTATCTAACTTGAGAAATCGATTTATTTGTTTTGATTACATTAAGCTTGACATTGCTGATAGAACTGATGAGTTGTGAAAGTCAAGGACTAAGGTAAACATGAGATCAGTACATTAAAATATACTCAATTGGAATTTTGTTTGAACAAATAAATTGTTAATATCCTAGTTACCGACAATTGGATTAGATTATGTAAATTACCAAATAAACTGTAATTTTCGAATTAACTCAATATTGCCCTTAAATAGCGCGAAGCGTTTATAAAACCTTGAACTCATTAAATGAGTTCAGAGAAGTCTAAATTGAGACGGACGTGAAATGAAGACAAAAAATTATTAGTCATGGTGGCAAAAGTGGCACCTGATAGTTTCAACACATCAGTTTCAATCCGGCACATTTACCTATTAGTAAGTAATGGTCATAGCGCTCATGACTATCCAATGATACCATGACTGTATGTCGTACTATATGTCGTGGAACCGTACTATAGACCGTATTGGTTTGTTTTTAGCATTACAAAATAGGTTTCGTACCTTCGACAACGACCTTAATATGTCGCTCAGATAGAGAGCTGACTAACCAACTGCATAACCTCTCAGGGAGAGCGTATGACTGTAGCTTCGCTGACCCTATGCCAGACCCGGTCGAAGGCCTTAGCGAGATCAAGGCTGACTGCCATCTACGTAATATTCTCTATGATGTAAGTTTGGTATAAACCGTATAAACTAACAAAAACCCAATCCTTTCTAATCGCTGCTTACCATCAGGTGGGCTTGTAGTTAAGCATTAGCTTATGTAAATCAAAATATGCAATTCACACGTGCTAGAAGTGAAAACTAATACTGTCAGTCCAAATATTGAAGTTTTGCTTTGCTTAGGCCGCTATTTTGTCGATGCTTCCTATCTCATTTTCTTCCACGTTAAAATGTGTCTGACGTTGACGTTTCATTTCATTTGCGCGTCATTTCCGTTTCATCGAATTCCAAATCACAATGATACTATGGAAGTATTCACTTCAAACACATCCACCAACCTGTGTCCGGCTCGGCGGTCCGCGGCGCGTCCTGCAGCGGCTGCGTGTGCAGGCGCAGGTACACGGTGATCGCGGCGCGCGCGCAGCGGAAGTAGAACGGGTGCGAGCGCAGCACGTCCTCCAGCCGGAGCAGGCCCACGTACGAGCGGAGCGTCATCTTGCGCATGCAGTATGAGTGGAAGTCGAACTGGTCCTCCATTATCTCCGAGAAGTGCTGCAAATTTATTTATTCATTTTTTTTATTTTTATTTATTTATGTCACATAGCACTAACATTACAGGATATTACATCCTAATGTGTTAGTGCAGGTAAATTCAAATTAAAACATTGTCAAATTATTATTAGAATAAGGCACAGGGCGAGTCAATTAAATTAATATAAATATTTAATATTACCACTTATCACCTCATCGTGTATGGTGTCACCGCTCACGTATCAAGATACCAACGTAAACAGTCGGAGCACGGCCGCTCCCCAGTCCTAACACTTACCCTGACAGGAGATCTCTCTCTGCCAAACAACTAAGTGGTGGGCATCACCCAACGACACGAGTAACACGAAAATCAAAACCGATTCGTCGCTGGTTCAAATGTTCAAAATGTCTTACTCTATCGACTTCATGTGCCTTCTTTAGGGCTTCGCCCCACTGGTGTAGCCTCTGATAAGCGGCCGCCGCTTCCGTCTGGAACCACATACATTGCATTTCGTTCAAGTTTTCAGTCGCGGGTACTCCTGAAATATAAATAAACAGTAATTAGTGTTTTAGAGAGCATGTCAGCCAACCAGCTATCAGCACCAAATCCAATATGTAATTATCATTCAAGGGTAGATGACACAACTTAAGACTGGTTGTGAACTCTTGACACTAGAAAAATCTTCACCAATTTATACTGGTGCAGCATGGTTGATTTCTTTACCGATTTTTTTTCTGAGATGACGGTAAACTAGTCTTCGCATGTCCCTTGTGGGCGGGATAGATTGGTGTCGATAACACCAACTAATCTGGATGGCAGTTAATCTGATTGTGCTGCCAGACAATAATTGTCACAGATAAATTTAATATTTTTTGTTGACTCTTGCTTTTTGTTAACTCGTACTTAACGTAACGTACATACTCGTACTTATGAACGTCATTTTTTGCATTTTCCGTTTCGGTAAGGTACCTTTAAATTTTAAATCTTAGAAGAGAAAAAGAAACGGCGAAATTATATAATAATAACGGCGATATATTCACACGTCAATACAACGTAGCCTCACTCACCTTCTCTAGTGAACTTGGCGCACATCTCCTCGGCGCGCTTGACGTGCCCCGCGCGCAGCATGTACCGCGCGCACTTGCTGTTCACGTACCGGTCGGCCGTGTCCATCGCCTGCGCCTCCTCCAGCCACTGGTACGCCGACACCGGGTCCCCGGCGTGCTGGGGAACGCGGACAACATCGATGACCTCGTAAAATTTATCACAAAAGAGCTGTGCCCGCGACTTCGTCCGCGTGGAATTTAACAAAAAAAACTAAAATAAAAGGAGCCTAAGTTACTCCTTATGACATCGGGAATCTGCCAGTGAAAGTTCCGTCGAAATTGGTCCAGCCGTTCCAGAGATTAGCTCAAACAAACAGACAGACAGACAAAATAGTTTTCAATTTTTCCAAATTTTAGAACTGGAGATAATTAGGCCGTTTTCAATAACAATCCACCACAATCTCTAGGCAAGATAGTAGGTGAAGTAGTATTTCTTTTTTATTCTCAATCCATCATTTCACATTTTTCACTTGACCTTAGTTGTGAAGCTGCTAACGTATGTAGACAATAAGGGTCTTAACCTATTTGTTAGGAGTGGAATCATTGACCTACTTTAATAGAACAGTGCTCGTGTTTAAGATTCTTTCATAGCTGTTTGAAACTTTGTACACATGCAATATATCAATGACATTGTATTTTTATAACCTTGGAAGTCTGCTACATTTTTTATATAATAAATGTTGGTTAAACAATACATGGACTACCACAACCCATATGGGTAAGCATTGATATGGATGAAACTATACCATTTACTTGTTAAGAACTGATCTACGCGCGTTTGAGACATTTTATACCTACGGCCAGCTCGGATCCGGCCAAAAATACAACCGTAAGTGAAACGACATTAAGCTCTTATTTGAATGATTTCCTATGAATTTAATCTGAGTAGAGTTGTAGAAGAGTTGATGTAATGTGCGTAGACTCGTAATTTTTCTTTTTATTCTTTAATCACAAAGATTTCACCAATACAAATAATACATGAAATTAAAAAAATTATAACAGGCAATGATTCCAATATAATCATCCATTAATCTAACAATGTAAGATAAAAGTTTATATAGGTTATTGAACAGTACAAATATATTATTATATGTAAAACAATATAAATATATTATATACAGAACTCACCTTGTATATCCTTCCCTTGACAATAAAAAGTTCTATTAACGTTGGTGTGTGTTCTATAGCCGCATCAATATACTGCAACGCTCTATCAGTCTCCTGTTTGTGATCGAAGTGCTGAGCCGCGTAGTAATACGCCCACAATAACGCACTGGCCGGCTGCTTCACTTCATCGGGGTCCGGACTAAACATTCCCTTGTTTGATAAATTCTCTATGTACATCAGGATTAATTTTTCTATCGTCTCCGCTTTACTCTCAATTGTGTATAACGATCTGAAAATAATCAATAATAGGTCAAGTAACATGTTAGTACCTTTTTTGTGATTAATTAAATACTATTTCACCACTGTATCACAATTTATTGTACCATTGTATCATGTGCATTATTAAATATCGCTATAAAATCGAAATTTAAATTAATATTATTACAGATTAAAAAGTATTATTATTCAAATATTTAAAATGGTTAATTTAAAAAAATGGACTTAGAATATCCCAGACAGGTTGTTAGTAGTGTAGTAAAGAAAATTAAACAAACCTCAGGTCTACAAATAGGGGAGGAATGCCTTTGTGAAGTCCATGCCTCAAGTATTCATCGACTAGCTTCTCAAAAACTGGCTGCGCCTGAGCTTCATTTAGCTGCAGCCGCCGGGGCGCAATAGCTCTTGGATATTCTTTCCTGGAAAATAAAAATTACCATAAATTAAATGTCTACAACCCTTTAATGACTCACTGCAAACTTACTACTTTCCAAAGAGGAGACGCATTAATGAAATTTTTCCCTCAAATATTATATGTGCATGCTTGACTGAATCATACCTACAAAGTATGATGCATGCTCTTTCGATCAAGACAATTTTATAACAACAAAATGGAATAAAATCACCCGAATCAACTAATACCCTGCAGTGCAGTCCCCTTTTACTGTATAAGTAATTAAAGCTAACCACTGTATAATTACAGTATAGTGTTACATACACCATAATAATATACCAATTGTAATCACATCAAATCATATTTAAATATGGTAAACATGTTGAGATTCTAATTATTGTAAACAAAATGCAAGTCATTACATCAACATGAAATTCAATTAATCTATTTAATTACTAATAGACACAATACACAATAATAGACATTCAAAACCTAAAGAATATGTGCATGTTCAGGAAGGTAGTCCTCTAGGTTATTATGTGTATTCAGTAATAAATTTATGAAATTACACATTTATGTATAAAATGTTTGGAATTTTCAATATTGTCAGTACCGTAAAAAGATAAAATGCCATTTATTCACTTAAATGCATGATATTGTTTCAATCGAGACACAAATGGGCTATATTTTGGCTCATGACGTGTAGCAAAATTAGGTACGAATATCTTCATCATCACAACCCATAACTGTCCCACTGCTGGGCACGGGTCTCCTCTCACAATGGGAGGGGTATAGGCCATAGTCCACCATGCTGGCCAAGTGCGGATTGGCGGACTTCACACACCTTTGAGAACATTATGGAGAACTCTCAGGTGTGCAGGTTTCCTCACGATGTTTTCCTTCACCGAAGCAAGTGATAATTAAATTTTAATACGCACATAATTTTTGAAAATTAGTGATGCGTGCGGTTTGAACCCGGAACCTCTGGTTCGGCAGTCCAACGTTCAACCACACGGCTATCACTGATCTGCTATCACAAATATCTTAGTCCACAATAATCTTAGTCCTTGCAAATTCAGAACAAAGAAAAGAGAATTACTCACTTAAATACATCATAAAAGGCCACTTTTTCATCAGGATCACTAAGTTGTTTAGCTTCTATTAACTTCTGATAATACATTACATTCTCTGGATTTCTCTTCAACAAATCTTCGTAGACAATTTCAGCCTCCTTAAATCTGGAAAAAAATAAAATTCACAATAATATGGATAACTACATATATTAATAAATGATACTTCAATAAGATCAATAATTTACTTTTGGAAATGTTGTCTCTTATCTTGTTTAATCCAATTTCTTAGAAAAAAAAATTTAAAATAAAGAAATCCAATACTGATAACTTCTCTTACCTCTTCAACTTCAAATAATATTCCCCAGAAGTCTCCTTTATAGACAACTTATCAAGTATTTGGCTTTGGAACTTCTGTAAATGCTGCAATGCCCGTTCATACTGTCCCGACTCTGCCAGAACCATATTCTGATAGAGAAGGAGTTCCGAATGTTCATAGTCATATGGGCCCTTCATCTGATGGGTACGGAAAGCGTCTAGAATACTATTTGCCATTTCATAGTCACCTAACAAGTGGTAGCTCATGGCAAAACCAATCCACGAAGCTCTCTGGGTTGGTCTCAACATGAACAGCTGATACCGAGTATCCTGGAAAAAATACAAAATAGAGACTTTTATGTCAATAGTTGACGACCAAGCAGATGGTCATCTTTTGATGAGGAGGTCCTCTACGACAAATTTATAATTATATTATAATATGAATTAGAATTAGAATATGTATGTAAATAATTATATATATTTTTAGGTATACTAATGTTTATCATTATAGGTATTATAATTGAACACAATACACCTGTATGTAACAAATTTTTATACATGTATTACAAATTTGAATTGCTACCTCTGAATCGCTAAACTTTGAATTATTTTACACAATTCAATATTACAATATTGTCACTACATAGTATAAAAGGTTTCTTCTTTTTAACCACGCAATGGATTTTTATGCAGTACGAGGTATAGGATATAAAATGGTCACATACAATGCAGTAATCGAAAAGCTATTTAGAGGGATACAGTATTAATGCTTATCAAATAAAATATGCAAGTTACCTTAAGCATTTCAGGCACATTATTAAGCCTTTACCCTATATAATTTAAATGAAAACTAAAGAGAGAGGAAATAAATTTGTGCGTGGGTCACATCTAACAATTTAGGAGAGTGGACAAAAGAGAGGTTTCCCAAAACAAAACGAGGGCAGGTTTACTAGTGGTAAATGAATTATGAATGAAATGTATGTACTTACTTTATAACCCTCCAAATCTCTCATTTGAATTTGAAGCAACGATAAATCCCGCAGGATCTGAATATTTTCCTTTTCCCACTTGAGGGCATTACGATAACATTTAATGGCTTCATCATACTTTTTGTCGGAGCGCTGCAACAAGCCATACACGTGCCAGCAGACGGGTGATTTAAGATCGTTACGGAGCCCTCTACGTACATACTCATAAGCTTCGTCTTTTCTACCAAGGCAATTCAAAGTTAACCCTTTCATAGCCAATGTTTCTGAAAAAGAAATTATATTATCAATGTTCCTCCTAACTCAAGTTGATTTAGACGGTCATATGAATAGAGAATGCCAGAAATACATTTTCAACTCATTGAATAATAAGTCTTTAAGACATTATGATAAATATACAATTTAAATTAAATATTAGCCAGCCTCAAAGTAGGGAACTTTAAATCCATGCAGTCTATAATTACACTGTAAGTTTAAACTACAAGAAGTAGTAAACTGATGCACTATGCAAGTGATGCCTAAAAATAAATTGCTCTAAATTAATAACAACCACTTACCTCCATGCTCTGCGAATTTTGGATTAGATAATATTTGCTTGGCGAACTTCAGCCCATTTTTATATTGTTTATGTTCATAGCAACGCTGGAAAATAACGATGCAATTATCCTAAATTGTTAACCTCTATTTATTATTAGATGCAGCCCACATAATGCAAGGCCGAAGGTTTATATTACAATTGTAGCAAGATTTTGTAAAATGCTCTAAGCATATAAATTAATTTAAATTATAAGTAAGAGTTATGATACAATGAGAACGTAAAAAAATAAGTTTTATTGGGCATTATTTTTTATTTAGAACGTACAGCGAAGAATGACAAGCTCTTCGGTTTCAAATTGTATGTTTACAAAACGACTTACCAGTATTCTTTTGAAAAGAGCATTTTCTTTAGGTGGTAAAGGATTACTGGGTGGCATTTTGTGTAGATATTTGTAATTAACTTCTTATTAATTCACTAAAAAATTGAAATATTACTAAAAACCTCGTGGCTATAAACCAAAGAAGTCGATGAAGGATTTTTGTCTATGGTCTTTGGTCTGTCTGCTTCTGCTCCATAGGTCGTTCGACATGCCTGGTATTGCCAGTGAAATAAAGCTATAACTCCACATTAAAAGCAATAAGCAACACAAAAATACTGTTTTCTTATTTTAAAAAAATATTGTCTTTAGTCTTAACTCTTTACTTTACACGACAATCATTGATATAAAAACCAATTTTTATATTTGTGTGTGTACAGATTAGTCTGTGATACGCGTGAATCGATGGTATAGGTTATCTATGGTTCGTGAAGATCGCGAGGTCTGTCAAGTTGTAATCTGTTGTGGAACGTCAAGCTGACAGTAGTGACAGCTTCAAAAAATACCCAAAACAGAGCTTGTTGTCAACTCGTCGGCATTTCATAACAGAAGGGCTGTTTGCGTGATTACTGATTATCGTGACCTGCGACACACTGAGTCACTGACATGATTTTAAGCGTACCTATTGTATTTATAGGCAGCCTATAATTATTTCGCTTAGTCTCGCCTCAGTTTTGACGTGACTAACGTCGTATATATTGATGAACACCGGCAGCGCGCACGAAATAGTGTCCCGTTCCGCCTGAGCCTGTGCGTGCAAGCGAGAGCGCGCAACAAGCTATAGAGAGGCACGTCCGGCCCAAGCATTGGCTTTCAACGCCTCTATTTAACTCTCTTCCACTCCATCAAAGCATGCAATTTGTCATCAATGTTTCTAACGTTATCACGTAAAATTATCGTCCGTAAACCGACTTTACAGACAAGCATTTATTTAGGGTTCCGTACCAAAAGGGTGAAAAACGGAATCCTATTCATATACTTTCGACCACATAATTATGAGTTAATTTTACTATTTTTTTGCACCGTAACTTCGTGAAGTCGTGAACACATTCGCATCGCGCCTTAGGTAAATGGGTAAAGCTCACGAGCCACGACCACATCTCGGAACGAAACCGAAACGTTTTCGTGTTGATGGTGTGCACTAACCCTTAAATACCAAAGTCAATGACATTTTGACATTCTGAATCTGAACTCAAAAGTCCAAACTTCAAAAGGTTTTACTGGGTGGCTAGTAAGTAGTAGCTATAGCTATTAGCTTTAGTGGCCATGGGCGGCATGGGCAGATAAAATTAAGCCTGCTGTCAAGACGCCATCTTATTTTCTATGGAATGTATTGTAAACAACCAATCATTGTTTCGCAAAAAATATGTTTAGCTTATATTAACCAATGCTTTTGCGGCTCCCGGTAAAAGGGAATGAAGTTGAAGTTGTTGGTAATCCTGTTCTAATTTATGTATACGGGCTTTTTAATACAATAAAATAAAACTAGTTAAATTCTGTCCTGTGCCTTGGCTAATTAACGTGAAGTTATTTTAATGATGTGTGTATGTACAAGTTGAAAGAAACTACTTTAAACTGGAAAGTGTTATAAAATAGTAGTGACTAGTGTAGTTAATCAACATTTTTGTATTCGTTGTACCCGTTGAACTATCAGTTCGTCCTTGTGATAAAGATATACTATGGGTATAGAAAACATGCGTCGCTGGCAGATGTATATCGTGTTCGCTACGTGCATTTTTCTCACCCTCACACTATTCAATAGCTGGGGAATGGAAACAGAATTACAAAACCGGATCACCGAAATCAGTACGCAATTACAAGAATGTTCAAGGCAGCAGACAACATGCATGGAGGAATCATTGCGTTATTTACAACAGCGAGACGTTTTTAATACAAAAGTAAATGACTTAGAAGGCGAAAAGGTAAAATTAACCAATGATGTTGCCAACTACAAGAGCAGATCAAATAAATGGGAAATTCAAGCGAATAGAACGTTAGTGGATGTAGAACTTTGCAAAACTGAATTGCAGTCATTGAAAAATTTGCAAGTAAGTAAGTCTGCTACTTTAGAAACTTTGAGGTTAGAGAAGGACACTTTGACGACTCAGCTAGACGAGAGGAAACAGAAGATTGATGAATTAGAAAAAGAAATTGCAAGATTGAAGTCTGCATTAACTACAAAGAGTGTACCAAACCCTCCAGTGTCCTCAAAAGTAACTCCTGCTGCACAACCACCAAAACTGAGTCCTGCACTGAATGCTGCCAATCCTATTAACGATCCAGTCGATAATGACGCTAAGGAAGAAATTGAGGATGCCAATGCCCTGAATGACGGCAATGACTTTGATCAGCAGATCAATTAAGGGTTCATCAGTACCAGTAGTGGTGTGAGAGCTATGTGATAATGTAATACCAGGGAATATACAGTTAGTTATTGGAAATACAATGCAATTGTATTGCTGTGCAATTGGTTTATATTAACTTTGTATATTTTCTACATTATAAGTATGTTCGTGAGATCTCTATGCATGGATACCACAATAAAGATCTTCCTAAACTATGTAATAATATCATCAGTATGTTAGATACCGATGTAGATAAGGAGTATGTTACAAGCTAGAAAAGTTAATTACTCCTATAAATATATCAGTACTATAAGATATGATTTGTAATATCAGTATGCATTATTTAAGTCATGGTAATTTCCAGCTAGAGTTAATGAAGCTATTACTATTTTTTTTATATCAAACCGTTGACCATTAAACGTAATTCAGATTAGTGAACATACTCATTAAAAATAGCAGGAACTGGTCAGACCTATCTATCTGCCTTAAGTGATATGTTTTGTAACAGTTAAATGTCTGCAATGACCTAGTCGAGATGATTAACTTTTCTGGTCATAAAAAGGGTTTTGTCTTAATAATTTTAAAAATACAATACTTAGGTATTGGTTAAGGTTTTAATGAATGAATAAATTAAATTTGCAAACTAAATGATTATAGTATAATTATAATGGAAATTTAATATTATTGGACAAAACAAACTGAATATTAATACTGAAATATCCAATGACCAGTTCAAGAGACCTCTTATTAACAAAGGAAGGAGCAGTTAAAGCGAGCAGCTTGGTATAATTTTATTTGGGAAGTTCCTGTTTTATTATAAATTTTATAATATCATTATCCATGATTCTATTCTTTTATTCATCACAAGAAGTTACTAATGTGCAATTAGTAAGGAATTTTAGTTGTCTTCCAAAACACAGTTTTATTTTGAAATTGTAAAGCAAATTTTGTAAAATAAGAATGAGGCTTGTATGTAATATTAAGAAAATAATAAACATATTAATGTAAGGTTCTTACTATGCATGCCTTGAAAGTATTGTAAAGTATGTACTCAAAATTCAGCCAGTAGATTAATATTATTTAGGTAAAATATAGGTTTATTATGTTAAGTATTAAAAATGCCATGTGCGTGCCACATAGATCTGATAAAATGTTAATAATATTTTTCTCGCTCAACATGTGCAAAATTTGGTGCATAAATTATTCTCTCAATATAAACTTTATACTTTATGATATTATCCGTGACGATATGAAAAAATGGAATAAATAGTTGTATTTTTATTAAATTTAATTTTGTGTAGTACATGATACAAATAATTTGTCAAACTCTCATAATTTTGTTTCATAAGTTTGTTAAAAATCCCAAAATGATTAAAATATTGTGATATGGACGCAAACAGTAGTATATATTTATACCTACCAACTAAATAACTATATTTTTTACAGTTTTTTACTAAAGTATTATATTGAGATCAAAAGAAACCCTAAATCAGGGCAATCTTAGTTATGTAGGAATAGGGGCAACATACCCTAGTACAATAAAAAAAAGAAGAAAAATGTACTTAAGTGCTGCCTTAGGTACAAGGACCGGTTCCGCCGGTTCGAGCAGTTCAAATGATAATCATAATAGGTCTGGTGTTGCAAAGCTTAGTACTATTGCAAAGAACACTATTTCATAAATTAGGTAAACGCCAATTGATGTAAATACTGCAATGAGTAATCCAAATCAATAGGGAGGTACTAGGTCTAGGTATTATCGTCAGTCAACCGAACTACTGTTTCAGACTATCTACGCGCGATTGAAGAAGCTATGCCTAATGTCAACTCCGATCTGGCCGAAAATTCCACCGTAAGTGACTCGAGTTTAATGTGCGCAAACCTTTAATAGGTATTTTAAATTTTCCAATCTTTTAATACCAATAAACAACTCCGTGCAACAACAATAGGGTCTATAATAGAAAACTCATACAGCTTTAAGGATAGACTCACACGAGGTCATGGTCTTAATTGCTTAAAAGTTATCCTTCAAATTCAAACTGCTGTGCAATTTCTTTCCCTTCGAGTTATACAATAGAGTGTAAGTGAATGGACATCGGCTCAAATAGTTTATTGCACAAAGTAGATAAGTAAAGCACTTAAGTAAAGTTTATTGTTATAAGATATTATACTGTTTTTATTTTTACGTTGACTACGTTCATTGATCACATGCATATAACATAATTTTTCTAAACATTTGCCTACCCACCATTTGTTACCCTAAGATTATGCATAAAAAGTGTAAAAAGGTTGCAATAGAATTTTTTATATCGTGTGAATAAAAAGCAAAAGATAATAAAAGCCAAATAAAACAATTTTGTCTTAATAAACAAATTTAATAATCTTAAACATCTCTAGCATAATCAAACAAAAAGTTTCCGTTCTCATTACTTCACAAGTATAACATAATAACTAACGAACAACTTACCCAACTAAGTTTAAAATTAGGTAATTACTAATTAGGCCAAAATCTCATTTCTTCCAGTCCATTGTCAATGGTTATTAATTAATATTAAAACATACATCATAATTCTGAAGGTAAGATAACGTGAATAACAAATAAGTGCTGCCATCTATTTTAACTCAAAGTGCAAATAGTAATTTCTATCGGGTTATTAATAAACGTAATATGCAAGTAAATAAATACACGTGATTGTAGCAAAAGCTCTTTTTATCGATCCTGAAATTATAAATTATTCTCGATCATTCAGTTAGATACCAGTGTGTGACCTAAGAGAAGTGTCACACTGTAACTTAAAAAACTATAGGTTCCCTATGTGTCATACAAGGCGATGTGAATGTGACTCAGCAGGAATAACCTACCATAAACAGGATCGAACTTACTGTCATAGATACTACTCCCGAGGTTTAGGTAAACACCTCAACTGTAGCTCAAAAATGATATTTGTTTATAAGTTATATTTAAGAAATTAAGAAACATGAGATGGCAGGCTTAGCATAACCATGTCCAGCAGATAATAACATAAAAGAGAAGTTGCACTGGTAAATCTCACGATAATTACGCGTAATAAAATTACTCATCATAAATAAACATACACACAAGAAAGAAGTATATAATAATATAGTCCACGGGCGTAGCAATAGAGGGCAACTTTTAGCGGAATCTTAATACCTCTCTTCATGCCAATCACATATTTTATGTACTTACACAAGTACAGACGATAAACAAAATTGCACATTTTAACTTAGATTTGAAACTTTTCAACCGCGAACACTGCCTAAGCTTGGAACTGTTTCGGGTACTCACGATTTTATCGACAATTTTAATGCAAAATCATGAGATCCCCTTACAGTTAAAATTCATTTAAATGGATAACAATTTGATGTCACAACATGACTCAAAAATCATATTTCTGTGTGAACCAAAGTGGTACCAAAAATATATTTAGCAAATATGTATTAGTAGTCTTTTGTTAAACTATCGCGTTAAACGTCTGTGTTAAAATATCGTGGCGTTAGGCAGTGACTGAGTATTTAAATATGGTTTGATAGACATGGTATTGCTATGGGTTTGAATACTCACATCATTCATAATAAAGAATGGAATCATAATTAAAATTAACATAATACTAACAATATTTACACTGGAAAAGTGTGACCAACTTTTAAAATAAAACGTTTCAATTTTCCTTTGCTATTTAATTCTCTGAACTAAATAGACAATGTGCAATGTAATTTACGTGAGTTTTCTTGTAGATTGAATTGATATGACCATAATGGTCATATCAATTCAATCTATTTTTTACATAAAAGTTATTTCATTCGCGAACGCAGAGTTAATTTAAATATGGAAATGTGTATGTACTGATGTGACTAAGTCACATTATATTTGAAAAGAATTTGCAGTAAATTCAATTTCAACAATTCATAATAAATGTTGGTACAAAGTAAAAAAATATCCTCTATTTAGTAAATATGGAAATATCAAAAATATAAATTTAAGAACTATGTAAATAGGGACACACTAGAATGTCATTTTTTTACTACTACACAAAGTAAAATAGTTGAATGTTGTAACATATTAGATAAAATCGGATTATTCCCTACAAACATGAGATATAAGTCTAAAGATTATTAACGAAATGGCAGAATTAAAGCTCAGAAATACACAGTTGGAAATTAATGAGATTGTAAGCAAATCTTGTTTAACATTTAAAAAAACTACCTAAATTAAAAACACTATACATAACTACTTAACTAACCAATCACATAGTTTGATGTCCTTGTCGACAATATGGTCCCATAATTTGTTATTATCTAGATATAGTATTACATTCATGAAACTATGACTTCTCATCCATAGCAACTTTCTCAAATTCATCCAAAAGATTCCTTCGACATTTATTTTCGTCATGATAACGCACAGCCCAAATAATGTACTCTCCAACATTCAATGGATCATCAGAGTAGCTGATTTGAACTTTAAATTTCCTTTCCCATTTTAGTCTTGGAGATACAACACCATTGTTCCTACTTTTAGGAAACTCAATGTAACCGTTACATTCAACAGCTAGTTTAGGCAATTGTGCATTCAATGTTTCATGTGACCTATCGGAGTCCGTACCACTGGTTGATGGGAGACAGTCTCCCTGTCCCACTTCAACATTGGGTGGCGTGATCAACACACATTTAGCTTTACCCTGGACCCCATCTCCATGATTACTGATCTCATTACCATTTCCGTCAGATATGCTGCTCCTCACGTCATTAGTTTGATGTAAACAATTGTTTTCAACATTCATCAGCTCGGTATGATTTGTTTTTAACCGCTTCCTTAACCGGTGGGAAGTATCATCATTAGGCTGGCAACCTTCAGCCCACTCAGGGCTTTTACATTTAAACTGTGAATACCTCCTTTTACCGGGCTTCGAACGAAGTAACTCTGGGGAGTGCAGTGGACTAGCGAGTATCAAATCATCTTTTCTGCAAACAAACAACTTAATAAGAGCCCAACATCTTTTAGTATTGTAAATTTTGGTAACAACAATTTTTTATTCAATTCAATTTAGCCGCCTGACGCTAAGTGATTAGAATAGCCCGTTGCTATCAGCAACATCCAAGGCATCACCAATGCATTGTCAGCCACAAAAGAAGAAAGGAATCTGCGTTATTTATGGCTTTCCGACACTGCGACCTTAACACATACAGACATTTCACAGTATATTTTAAGAGTTCCAGAGCTAGCCAGTCAGGTAAAAATCCTTCCGCCATACATGAGTACCAGCAAGATTAAACTGGGGTAATGCAAAGCCCAACAAACTTCAATAGGTCCTGGCTCCAGAACCTTATCCATTAATGGGCAGAATACACTACAAGCGTACTAGGACTCAATTACATTATTTGAAACAATAGTCCCCCTGTAACATTGTAAGGCAATTTTATTTGTGTCAAACTAAATTATCAAATCAATTTTTCTAGGAAGATTGAATTGATATTTGAAATAAAAACTCATTGTGATTGAATTCTCAGTGTGTATTCTATGTCCAATTACAACCTTAACAATCCATTACAATACACACCGTTGCTGTCTGTCCTGTCTCCATTGAATCTTCTCAATGACATCCACAGATATAAAATGATGTCTTGAACACTGCACATCATGATTTAGGAATGCTGAAATTTTTTTTCTCGTCTTTATAGTCCTCCCAAACCATTCTAATATTGCATCGTCTGATAGATAAAGACTAAACTTCTGCCGATTGTTATCAATCATATCACTGTACCACGTTACAAAGGACCTTGCTTGTTGGATGCGGGGGAACTGGCCTCCTTCCACATGTTCGGCTAATGTTGTACTGGATTGCTTAATGGATGTGAGGGGTAATTTAGACATATTTTCTGTAAAAAAGAAAAATGTTATATTAGGTACTTTCAGTAACACATCTATTGTATTTTTATACAGAAAAACTGATTATATTTATACAAAAATATCAAGAGTCAAATGGTTGGTTAAATACGGACATACTGCTGAAATATACGGTAATTTAATGCAGGATTGATTGCAACCCATAATTGTCTCCCCGCTGCGCACAGATCTCCTCACAATGATTTCCTTCACTGAAGCAAGTGATAATTAAATTGTAATGAATCTATAAATCATTATAGTATAAATAAACAAATAAGTTCAGATATACTTACATTTATCTGATAATATTTCCACAACCCTATGAGAACTTTTCGCTTCGTGCGCTAGTTGCCCTCGTAGGGACAACAATCTACGTTTACTCTCTTCAATGTATGCGGTAACAGAAAGGTTAATCTCCAACAATTCTTTGTGCAAAACGGCAAGATTTTGTAACTTCGAAGATATGTTTTCTGTAAGAACAATTAACTTGACACTGAACTATACCAAAACAAACGAAAGTGCTTTCCAATTTCAAACAAAATATAACCTACGTAGAGACTTCGCTGTTTCCAAAGCTAAGTGATCCCTGGGCAAATCGTTGTCGTCAAATACTGTTGAATACATTATTAACCTCTTAAACTAACATTCGTTAACTTTTCAATATTGTAAATTATCTTAGAAATCTTATCAAAAAACTTTGAAATTAAAGTCGCAAAACAAATTAAACAATCCGTCTTACAATGACACTGACAATAAATTGAAATGAAATTGAATTGACAAATCGCAACGCAAAACGAAGCGTCGTTTCCTAGGGATGTAAGTCACGAGTCAAGTCACGACTTAAACGACTTTCTCGAGCGAGATGTATAATACTAATCGATTAATCGAAAACATCGAAGACTTTCCATGGAGCATAGTATGATCCATTATAATTAAAGTATAATTTTTATGAATTAAAAAAATGAATTTTATTTGAATCGACTTAAACCATTATTCGATGACTTGTAATAACTTAAATTTATCGTTTTTCTTCCTAATCGAGCAATATAATTAATTTGACAAAGTACGTAATTTTTTTTTTGCCACAGTAAAGAAAAGAAATGAACCATTCATTAACCGATATAACTTCAATGAAATGGGAATAGTACTAAGTACATGGCATATTATTTTTGTAATATCTATTAGTTCTATTACCACATAAATCCTTACACCAACGGATATCATGTTTAAGTCCTATATTTGTTAGATATATAGGTGTTCTGAACTTGAAAGAGATATTATATTTCTAGAACAAAATTAATTAATGGCATAAAATCGTTTTTCGGTATATCTATTACCTGTTCTACTACGTTATTCCCAAAAAATCCCCAAGTATGATTTTTCTTTCAATGCACATTTACATACAATACAACAATATACATACATAGAAATAGAACTTCGTCAATGTCCTATACTTATAGGATTGCACGACATAATTAAATTAAGCTTATATTATAGAGATAGAGTAGTTGTTATAAGACTTATAAGCTAGTGGGTGTTCGCATCGCAAGCGAGAACCAGTAAACGAAAAGTAAACCACTGTATTGGTTAGGCCCCAACCGCGCTTATTTCTGAGTGGTAATGTGATCTTCTGTAATTACAGCATTTGCAGCGCTAAGTTTTATAGGATTGTATAACTTCATTTAAGGCTATGCAGTTTTAAATTGTCATGTAGATTATTTTTATCCTGATCACAGTTTGATGATTGTCATAAAAATCAAATCGTACTAAAATGTTTTTCTCGAGTACCTAATAAAAATTATACTTTTTATAAAATTTGAGATGTCTAACGAGAAATAGCGTTCGCTCATTCGCTGTAAATTTTATAAAAATAAATTAAAATATTACAAAATGAAACGGTTAATTTAATGGGAAAAAATAACCGGAAAGTAAAATTAATAAAATCATTTTACAAAAATTAGATCAACATTAAGCGCTTTTAAGCGCTTTCACTAGCGATATTTTGATAGGTGGATTGGTGACAACACTGTTAATATTCCGAACCAATCTACTGCGTTCTTCTGATCATTGACGTCGGCCATTGGTCTATCCTTTGTCAACCAATCATTGAAAAACCAGTGAGGAATTGAGGATATCAATGTAAGTTTACAATTTTCGCCGATAATTACAATGAGTGTTCTTGTGTACTTTGGCAAATTAATAAAATCTTGTAGTTTTCTTGTCCAAAATGTGTATGTGCGCAATGAAATTACATGAAAAGCAGCCATTTTGGTTACGTTGGCTTTGGCCTCGTAGCCGTGACGTAGTATAAAATATTTTCCGATAATCTACAAAATGTACTCGGCAAGTCAGCAGTCAACACTTGCTCATTTGATTTCCACTTGAACAGCTGAGCAAGTTTTTATATTCCCTATAAATACCAAATAGTAATATTACTAATTCGTTTCCATACTGTATTGTTTCTTCTCTGAAGTTCCAGCGATAAACTAAAATGAACATTTTTTAACACTACAAAGTAGTCTCTGAAGACTTGAACTTTGTAATATAATATTACAAGTGTGTAATATTTATTGCTTACATCATAATAATGAAATCTAAACAATATGTAAAATCAGTCCATTAAACTATAATTTCAGTCCATAAACCATGGAGCACGCTCAGATCCAGACCTCGGAGGGCCCCCAGGTGGTTACTATTAATGGTCAGCAGCTGCAAGTCCTGCAAATGAACAACAACCCTCACATGATACAAGGACCTAATGGTCAACAGATTGTTGTACACGCTATACCTTCCACAGCACAGACCATACAGGTATAATTTTTTACTGATCCATTATGATGATTGATAATACTAAATTAAGTTTTACCTCACATTTCAGATATAACTAAAGTATATTTTGATAAAAATACTACTCAAATCAGCTATTCATTTAGTATTTGTTTGTGTTAAAGATATAATCTGAAGTAAACTTGTATTTTTCATGCTGCAAAAAGATTGGGACACCACAGCTTCAAGTGGTTTGTATAATATTGAAGATTTTGCTTAATATGTTGTACTAGCAGAGAAAGTCATATCTGTACACTGGAGGCACATTGAGGTGTAAGGGCCTTGATCCATCTTGAGTGTGCAGCCAACTCCCGTAGTGTTTGTGGTGTTACCTGCTGAATAATGAACTATAATATGGAGCCAATTGCCTCCTGTTGGTCGTATCAGGCAGTGTGATCTCAACAATCACCGTGCATAGTGGTAGCCTTTAACCGAGTAATCTAGATACCATCTTTCTTCTACTATGTGTCCTTATACTGTTAAATATTTTTAACATCCTTCCATTGTATTTCATGAGTTTTATATAGTTACGTTGAATCTCAAATTGTTTAAAGAACTAGAGATGTTTGAAACACTCAAATGTGGCTTGCCAACAGACTGGCCTCAAGTTAGTTATCTGCCATTTTGAGTACTGGTTTTAATAATGGTTTTGGGTTCAATATTTATGTTAGTGAAAGGTTTTTATTAACCTTTAGGTAATAATGTTAATGCATGTTTATTTTATTATTATTAATGAATAGAATAATAAGTTAGTGTGCATGTGTGTCATCTATGACATTTTGTTACCGCTGTATTATTTTAACTACCTTAAAAGCTAGAGCCTTTTTGAGCCTTTATAATACTCATGTTTGTTTTTAAGGTGGCAACACCAAACGGGCAACAGCTGCAACAGTTGCAAGTATTGCCGCTATCCAGTATTCAAGGTAACTGTAATAATAATAGTATAAAATATAAACACATTTTTAGGATTGTGAGGCATTTAGTAGTTAACTGAGTTTGTTAAAATTTTTATAAAACATTACAGGAGCAAGTAACAATATGCAACCCATGCAGCTAGTGCAGACGGCGGATGGTCAGACTTATCTATACCAGCCCTCGGCCAGTCAGCAACAACCCACTATTGATCAACATCAAATACTTCATCAGCCTACTGGTAAGTTTACTTATTAACATCATAGTTATGACTAAAATAAATAAATGAGTTATTTCAGTTTCAATAATTGTTACTGTGAATTTTTAAAATATTCCAATTAAGCGTTTATTTTAAAGTAAAAAATTCAAGGTCATTCACTTAGATACTTCTTTGATGTATTTGTCTTTTGTTTTGTAGAATAGAATAGAATAGAAATATTCTTTATTGTGCAATACAGGAATTACAAATTTGTATTATTGTATGAGCGTTTTCTTGATTGTGCTACATAGTTATAAATATTTATAGATGGGAATAATATTTTTACCAATTAAGACGAAACCAAAGCACATAGATATATATCATGGTTAGGCAAATAAAAACATACAATCAAGCGATAGTGTAATTTTGATTGTACTACACAGTATAGAGACATGAAACTCCAAAGTTAATGGTGAAACACCTGTTATTCACCAGTGTGTGCAATGAGTAGGCGTGGTTTTATCTTGGACTTGGCACAGATGGTATTACTTCCACATCATTATTATAATTATATATTGGTCAACTGTTTTCATGTAACTACATAGTCATTTTTAATTCGAATTTCAGTTATAAACCTTAATGGAAACCTGGTGCAAGTGGCCAACATCGGCAACACAGTGCAACCCCAGCAGATTGTGAATCAACCTAACATAGTCATGGTAATTGATGAATTATAATTTTACATTATTAACTATTTATATATAAATTTAGATATCAGATATTTGGATGGATATTATGCATATTAGTTTTCTTTTTGTAAATTTTGAATTTTTGTTTTATGACATATCTACTGCTTTTTTACCTAAAATATCATTGTGTGTATTAGATGGTGAACGGGAACAGCGGCGCCAGTTCGGCGGCATCGGCGTCGGAGGGCGCGGGCTCGTCGGCCGCGGGCTCCGACGAGGAGCCCCTGCTGTACGTCAACGCGCGCCAGTACAAGCGCATCCTGAAGCGGCGCGCCGCCCGCGCCAAGCTGCACGAACAGGGGAAGATACCCAAAGAGAGGCCGGTGAGATTATTTTACTTCATCATCATCACCGGTGCGCGCAAACATAAACTGTTTGCCGCACCGTTAGCGCACACCGTTGCGACGGCGAACTCCCTATTCTACGTGTGACTCTCTTCTGGATGCATACACTGATTGCTGTTTGTTTGCAGATGAATTATTGAAGATATTGTGTGTATGCTTGAAGTTTTGTGAGCGAGAAGCATAACTACACATTACTATTATTATTACTATTAGTAATACACATTTTTTTTTTAATTAGAGGTGTTTGCAGAATTCAAATTTGGTAGTCCAATGTTCAAATCACTTGGCTATACAATAAATTAATTCTTGTGAAAAATCCCTTTTATGATTTTTCAGTGTAAAATATTATTACTGGATTCAGTAGTAAAGAACTCCCACTTCTATAGTATGTAAAAAGTCAAAACATCTTACAGTTCGACACTGATTGTTAATATGGTGTGCTGTTAACATTTTTTTTTATTTTTCAGAAATACCTACACGAATCAAGACACAGGCACGCAATGAACAGGATACGAGGAGAAGGTGGCAGATTCAACCCTGGCAGTAGAAAGTAAGTGTAGATTTTTTTTAAATACACAAAACTTGAGAAAGGAGAATCTTTTACGATAATTAATATACGCTTTGATAGAAGATCCAACTTAAGAGTCTTTGTTTGGTAGGTGTGTTACTCGTACTTTTGCACTTAACTAAAGCAGACTGTGAATTAGTGTGTTTTATCTGAAACTATGGTAAGGTGAAGGATTTCCATACTGTTATGCTAGTGTAAATGGAAATATGGAATGAAAAAGGTTTGTTAATTTTTAAATATGTATTTCAGAGCAATGGAACAAGCAGAGCGCGAGAACGCTGACGAGGCCCACAAACTACTAGAGGACATAAAACCTGACACCGTCTCCATTACCATCATACAGGTACAATACACATTACAAACAGTTTTATCTATTACATTTTATTGTGTATTCAAGTGTCAGTGTACAATTAAAACATTAAGCATTATGTGGGTAGAAAATAATAAAAGTTAGTTTTTGCTGTCATGTCAACTTGTAGTATCATTCTACATGAATTAATTTAAGATTTACATCTTGTGTCTTGTTGTCCAATGACACATTAACCGATCACATTAACAGTAAGCAACTGACCTATTGTTCGCCTGCTACTGACTATGACTAACCTGTATATAAAAGTAACACACTAGTTCCACTTGATTTCTGCCTGTTAGATGATCTTATTGGACGACAACATTGTATAAATAATTTGCCTGTTTTGTTGTTACCATTCAATTATTATACAATGCAGGTATTTTGATAAAAAGAATGAATAGGTACGTCTTAAGTAAGTGTACATTACCATCCAAGAGTATAAATTTATAAACATGTCCAAAATGACTTGATTTACAGGAGGATGAAGCGGCCGAACGTCAGCCTAACCAGTGGCGGAGGCTCGCCCCACAACCGTTGCAGTCCACATAGCAGTTTGCTATCCCGTGTGCCTAAAGGACTCGATGCAATGTGACATAGTGCCTAATTTATAAGTGTGAATGTACTGTGTTAATAACAGGATGTGAGAAGACCATGTGTTGGATCTATTGACTATTCTTAGATAGTCAAGTTTCAACGAATGAAAATTAAAATGACAGTGAACTGATAGCTGACATGGTCACGGACCTATGGTATGTGCTCAAGTTAGATTGCAATTGATTAACTTGATTAACTATTATTGATTTAGGTTATCAATGTAAGGCTTAGTTGAGAGTCGCTTTGGTGACAGCTAGTGGAAAAAAATGCATTTCCTTAGAGATTCCTCACTGAGCGATCAGTTTTTTTAAAACTGAGTGTTCTAGATGCTTTTGGTCTGTATAACAGTATTCTGTGTCCTCTATGCTTCCTTACAAAACCTCTTGAAGGTATTAGTGTGTTACAGCCAGAAGCAAATAGTAATAATGATATTGAATCAAGATTAATAAGTGTTTCCAGTAGATTAATACCAAAAATGCCGAAAATGTTATCTTGATTTGAATGTTCTAATATGGTGAGCGTGTAAATAACTGTTTTTGATGTATTTATGGTAATTATTAAGTATTGTTGAGTTATTGTATAAAGTTATGAGCTCTGAGCTATTTCCATAAAAATGTACAAAAGATTCATTTCATCACAAAATACTATAGCTTACAAAATATCAATATTTCCTATATTTTCATATCTCAAAAAAGATTTTATTATACATAAATGATGAAATGATGAAGTAAATTTGATTATTATTATTATTGAAATTGGTAAATATATTAATTATGTTTTGATCAGATTTTTAGGGAATGTGTAATACGTTTTTTTATTAACACTAGCAGGATCATAAAAGGGTTGAGATATTTAGAACCATCTTTCTACTTGGTGCTCGCTTGGTTACATAGCTGTTTTTGTCCTAAGTAGAATAGATTATGATTGACGTTTAATTGGTAACTGACTCCTCGGGTGTTGCTCGTGATGTCTTTTTTTTTACTGAATATAAGTTATCGCTTGACTACGATCCCACCTGATGGTAAGTGGCGACGTAGCCTTCAGATGGTGAAGCGCGTTAACTTAGAAAAACCCTATTCACTCTTGATGATAGCTAGAATGTATGTATTAGTATGTCTTTGTCGATACTTGACAGTGGTCAGGACCAGGTTTAATTTTTGTGCTCTTGTTTGTTATTTCCTTGCTTTTGCACAATGTTGGCATAATTAATCCTTTGTTAATGTGGGTCATGGTAAATCAATTTTGAATGAAAACTTTTACAAAACTAAGAAACAAGTTTGTCAAGGGTCAGACTAAAAATAAATTAAGGCTCCTCCTTGTCAACTGCTGTATGCTTAGTCTTTATTGGACTGTGTTCTTCCATTGATTTATTATATTTGGGTCGGTGGCATTGACTTATTATTACTATGGACGTCGGGTCCGCGCTGAAAAATGTCCGAGCCTAATGAGCAACAAAACGCTAGGAGAGAAACAATTCCGCGTTCACGACTGCAATTAAAATTAAACCGTGATGTAATGATTTTAGTGCTTAAATTACCTTGTTAACATTTCTATTCTTGCAATGGCTGGCGTTCACGACTACAATCGAAATTAAACCGTGACCTAATGATTTTAGTGTTTAAATTACCTTGTTAACTGCATGACATGACATGACATAACTGACTGGGACATTTTTATCACGATTTTAGTATGACATTAGATGTCCATAGTAATAATAAGTCAATGGTTGGTGGTAATTCTTGTATTTAAACAATTTATTTTCAAATTTTGGTTTAATATTTCAATGTAATCAGAAATTAAATACTTTAGCCTCTATATTTCTCTACCTAATTGTTTGTGTTTCTAAAATATCAGTTTTATTTGGCCCGGTGTAGAATTTGAATGAAAATACGAATATTTTTTTGTTAATTTTCAAGGAGCTCTAAATGTATGTATGTAAATATAAATCATATAGATATGTATATCATAAGTTTTATATTGCATAGTACAACAATATACAAATTGATAAATTTATGTGGTGTTTTTATTAAAATAAAGAATATTGATGGAAAAAAGGTGTTTATTAAAATTGTGGTAAACATAGATACAAAAGATTTCAGTTAGATTAGTTGCATATCACTAACACTACTACCTAAATTGGCATCAAAACTATTGTGGTGGCCTTCAAAGGACATTATTTTAAACATATACTAGACATACTACATCATTATTCGGGCTTATACTAAACTATAAATAAGAGTTACATGATATAAAAATGAGAGATTAAACATATAAGAAAACAATAACGTAAAAGAATCTGAATTGATTTCTTTGATATTTGCACAGTTTTCAGTTTAAATCACCATAAGAAAATTTAAAATATATGAACTTTATTGAAGGTATTACATTCCCAAAAGGCAGCATTCTTTTCAAATTCGCTTATGGACTGATGTATTCCTACCGTAGATTTTACATGAACTCTACTGTGAACAAGACTTATATGTGACAATTATCATTTTAATTTCATATTTTGTCTGTCATTATTTTAGTATATCTACAGAAAATACAAAAATCACCGACAGACAGCCGTTATCGTTTTAAAATCCGGTGTTAAAAGTTAGTTGATTAGAAGGGTGGTTTTTGCGCATTATCTCGTATACGCTGTATCTCTGTCTTGATGGCGGAGATGACCGGCAACGCTGGGTCGTCGTGCCCCAGGCGGGCCTCGGTCATGATGAACGCAGGATTTACACTCGGCACTGACATCGCTCCCATGGACTGCAAAATGGACTAACTTAAGTGCTATCTGTCATTGAGAAGGGAATATCTCCTTGGGAGTTCCCTGTCGGTTCTTCTAGGACTACTCATCGTAGGCATTTGTTAATGTGGTGGCGTAGAATGACCTTCAAAAAGTGTTTTGTAAATACCACCATCGTTGAGTCAAAAACCAACCTTTTTTGTGGTGCACTCTGCTGAAAAACGGACAAGGATATGGCACCAGGTCCCTCCTATTTGAGGTCGCTGGTACCACCCAGGTTAATCTCGACGCACTGAAGTATGAAACCTAGTACTCACATGCGGCGGCGTGGGCCCCCACGCGGGGGCAGGCACGCGTCTTTCGGCCACTGGGCGCGAGATAGACGTGCGTGGTCGCCCACCAATGCTCTCGGGCATAGACACGCCTCTCCTGGATATATGGGAACAAATGATTACATTAGGGTTAGTTCCCACCGAATAAGCAAGTTTTCGGTGAAAAATATTACCACGTTGTGTAAAATTATGCTTTGAAAATCCGCTACGCGTCGTTGCTCTTAAAATGGATATTTAAGTGACTAGCTACAACAAGGCTACAACATTATACCTAGCAACGTAGCAACATTACGTATGTGAACACGAGCAGGGATACCACAATTGGATCGATATACATATTGGTACTTCGATCAACTCGGTCTTTATCTATTTAAAAGTACCTACATGGATTCAGTGGTTTCTTTATTGATTCATGAGAATTTTGAGAGAAATCTGCGGAAAATCCGAAAAAGTAAAAAAAGTATGCTGCTAACGTAATCTCCATCCAGACTTCCCCACCCCCATGTCATCAAAAGTAAGCAAAGCAAAGACCCCCCGCGCGCCCCTAAAGTGCTTACGTAATACTCGAATGACCCCCGGGCGGGGTCGAGGACGGAGTGCTGACGGTCTTATCTGTTCAAAAGTAGCTGCAGTTACCCAGCGCTTGCAGATTTCCCTCGAGCGGAGTCGGGGACGGCGGGCCGTGTCCCGGGAGGCAGCCGCACGTTGTCGTTACGCGCCTGGGCTACTGTCTCTGCTCCTGGAAAATTACCTATTATTATTACCTTACAACACCTTCCAACAAGCAACCGCTTTTCTCGCATCCTCATCTTTTGACCAACATAGGTTCAGTTGGTCATTTTAGGATCTCATCATCATCATCGAAACCCAGGCAGTCCACTACGCTGGCCAAGTGTGAATTGGCGGATTTTTCCACTTCTTTGAGAATATTATGGGAACTCTCAGGTGTTTTCCATCGCCGAATCAAGTGATAATTAAATTCCAATACGCACTTAATTTTGCAAAACTAGAGCAGGATTTGTAGGTACTCGAGCTCCGCGTTCGGGCGTCCCATGTTCAAAACTTCAAACTTTGCCTGTCATTGCCTTTTTCACGTCAATTTTAAATAAATCTAATCCGTAGTCTGGTTTTAACCTTTCGTTTTAGTACCAAGCACAATGCAAAGCATCCGTCCGGTTAACATCACCAGTCCTCACACTCCTCACCAATCTTCCTGGTGCCCTTGGCGTCGTCCACGGTATACGTGTCCGGGGAGTTGGTGCTGGAGTGTGTGGAGTGCGCGCTGCCGAACAGAGTGAAGGCGTCGTCCATCAGCTCGTTGAACCGCAGCCGCATGCGCGACGCGCCCGGACCCCCGCCTGGCGACTTGGCCGGGCTCGAGGGCTTCGAGGCTGGACGGGACAAGACCGGAGATATATTCAGCACAAGGTAATTTTCATGCATGCTCGTTTAATAGGCACCCGAATTCCGTAAAACATTCTATAAGTACTACATATAAACTCATCTATATTCTATTAATATTATATAACTAGCTGTCCCAGCGAACTTCCTACCGCTCTGTAATAAATTGTTGTGTTTACTACTTACATATATTCCTGGCATTTTTTTTATATTTACTCACCTTTTAACCCTTCTGGGTTAGAGAGTAAACAGTACTATGATTTTTGCTTATTTTATTTCGGTAACAAAATGGCGATTTTTCAATAATAGTATCAAAACACTAACCATCTTTGATCCTCTGACAATGCAAGTCCCACACCAGCGGACCGATGACTCCCGGGTCCTTGTCGATGCTGCCGAGCCGCACCAGCTGAGAGGCCATTTGTCTCCGCGGGACCACGTCCTTGTCCTTAGGCCTGGCCTTGGGACTGGCCACCGGCGAGTCGATGTCCAGGTGACGGACCGACACCGGCTCCAATATCCTCGACAGAGGCTCTACTACGTTACCCCTGGAAATGTGATGATCTTGATGAAGTTTCGAGGAACTTCAACAAAATTGATGAACGCTCAATCTTCAGAAATATTAGGTACATTAACTAAAACTAAATCTAACACTTGTCGTATGGCTCAAAGGTTACCATTCGGCCTGCCGTTCAATAGGTTCTGGGTTCGATTCTCGGTGTGGTGTAAATCGGAATGATTAGTTTATATTTCTATTCTCGGATTGGATGTGTATTAATGTCTTTGTTTGATGACACAGTGATCATAGTGTTGTGATATGTGTGTGTTATGTCATTCACCTGGGGAAAGCAACCACGGACGGCATAGAGAGGTAGGACGTGGGGGTCTGCGGCGCGGACGGCTGCGCGCTGTCCGAGCTGTCCAGCCCCGCCGCTTCCAGCAGACTGTCTGTAGTACCCACTGCACACACAAACAGTACAAACACACACACAGTTGCTTGGCGGCACGGCCAGTACCACCTGTTGCTTGAGCCAGCCGCAAAACAACTTGTGTTCCAGCTGGGAGCTTGAGACAGTACTTTCTTTTATTCTTTCTTCCCTGGCCGACAACGCATCGGTGGTGCCTTTGCTGGCTGACATCATCAGCATCATCATGACAATATTATTTTTAAGTATACATACTATACTTAAAAATAATATTGTCATGATTGTCATGAAGAATTTATTACATACTAATAAATTCTTTGTATGTGTTTATTTATGGTGTACAAATAAAGTCTTTATCTATCTATCTATCTATCTATGTTAAAATGTGTATTTCGTAGGTGATGCATGTTACTGACCTCTTTTTTTCTGCGGCATTCTAAGTGCATGAGGTTTCTTCTGACGCCGGCGCAAAGCGGCCGCTACCTCCGACACTCCGGACGACGATGTGGATGACCTAATTGAATTGTTAATAATAAAATATTAATGCTTTATTTCCGTGGTAAGACATGGCCGAATTTTATTTGAAAACAAAACTATAAAAGTATAGGACCCATAAACTCACCCTGAGGCACTCCCTGTCCTATAAATAGGCAACAGCGTGCTGCTCGGTCGTGTCCTACTTGGAGACACGACGCTGATCAACTGAAAGCAAACCATATTAATTAGTTTTTGCTATAATTCAAAAGACATTTAAGTATTACTGGTTTAACTTTTTATATGGTCTGTTTGAAGTGTTTGAGACAGTCATGAATGCTTTATGTATGTCCATTGATTAATTATTGCTATAAAAGTGTTTGTCAATGTATTTTATGGAAATGGGTATAGGACCGTCATTAATGTTACCGAATAGTGTTGTTAGCAGTAGGTACCTACTATTTACTAATAAAAATAATTTCCTTATTCCTTTCCGATGCGGCGTTTAATGTCAGTAGTATTAGGCGACAAGTATTTTGTAATTTTGCTATTACTATCTAACGTTATTACAAACCCTGCCATCTTTCTCGTCGTGGACTTGCTTCAGCTGATTGCGCTCCGACTCCCTGATCAATTCGTTTCTGTATGCCCGAAGAGACTCTGCCGATTTCAACGACTTCTTTCTGCCAAAGACAATTTGACGAATGTTTTGTATAAGGCGTCATAAATACATTGTTCTCTCTATGATAGTTAGCTATGGAAGAATCAATGGAATAAGTCCAGAGCAATAAAAAGGGTATTTCTGTTGGGTCACAACTGGTTATAAAATACTAAGTAGGTCAAGCTATCCCCGTATAGTTATCCGAAAAATCGGATAATTTACTGCATAAAAAAAGTGACTTTAGTACAATAGATTGTCCCCATAAAAGGAAAAATAATAACTAACACCTCAGCCGAGATTCAGTTTTTTGCCATTATTTAAAAGCCGAATTTTTTTATTCCTTTCTCTGTAATGTTGCTGACTGTAAGATAAGTTTAGACTCAGGAAGCTAATGTCTGCAAGATACCTATGAGCAAGACACAGCAACGCAAGCAGCACAAGCAGCAACAGCACAGCGATGGTGCCGCCAACGGCGAGCGCCCACAGCTCGGTGCCGTGCACCCCGCCGCTGGCCACATCCCCCTCCAAACCCTCCGCCGCCTTCAGGTATGCTGCTGGCAAACGGTTTGGGAAATCAACTGTAATATTGTTATCATTCAATCCGTACATTTGAACCGTCAGGTACTGTTGATTTTTGTATTTTTAAAGACCTTCATCCGTCCAACGTACGTCTACAAATGCAATGTTAAATCACAGTTGATCAAGTGACTGGATCGATCCCGCATTTGTGGCAGATACAATCACCATCAGCTGGCTTGCCTGCTCGTTTACCGGCTATTAATATACAAAAATCCACAGATGATGTTACAACTTACGCTCAGCCTTAGTGGTGACCACGGCTCCCAGTTCCCGAGCAACCTCGGCGTCTCGCACCAGCCGCATGTCCCGCGCCGCCACTGCCGCCGGCACCGCCCGGCCGCCAACCAGCACAACGTACACTATCTGGACGCTGCCCGTTTCTGATGACTGCAAGTAGACATTGACCTAGTACTTGGTATGGAACTCAATTACAATCATCTGACTAATAGCAGGATCAATAGGTGCAGTTATCGATGCAATTCAACCATCCTTCTGACAATTTGAATTATCCTTAATCAATCCGAATTAAATTAAATTCGTCTAGCAAGTTTAGTTTCGACGTCGAGTTACCCGTAAACCGCACAAGTTGTTGCATTTGAAAATGCAGGGTAACCGAGGTAATCTTCTTAAAGTAAATTGTGTTTTCCTTTTCGAGATCGAGACGTAATTGGATTAATTTAGTTCAGGGATGTAAATAGTATCGGACATTTTTATTTTCCCGAAACTTACTTAAGTACAATTTAAAACAAATTTAGAATATCAAATAATTATCAAATTTACCTCTGTAATATTCTGAATGTGGACGTGCACAGGTGGCTGTTGCTCCGGTTTTATAATTTCACGCTTAAATAATAATGTCTCGTTATTGGATTCCTCCTCTAGTGGCAAATCTATTATATCTTCTCTCATGTCTTCTAATCTTTCCTGTTCATTATCCGACACATCTCGTTTTCTTACTACGACAGTTGGAGTGACTAAAATCCACGATTCCACTTCACTTATTTTCGTTGGATTTATATAAGCATTTACTAAAGATTCATTTAGATCATTAACTAAAAATAACTTACTATTATTGCTGTTCTTATTTTCTACGGCAGAATGTAATAACTTCAAGTTTGACTTATTTTCCACCTTTAATATAACTGAGTTGGCAGGGGAAGCTTCTAAATTTACTATGGAACTTTGAAGTTCGTAATATTTTACAGGAGAATTGGCATTATTAGAGCTAAGTTGGCTAAAACTATTGTCTTTATTTACAACGAATGAGTGAACGTCGTGTTTCTTCCTAGAGGTAGGTGCATCTAATGACTTGATGATTCCTAGGTGTTTTTCTTGTTGTCTGAAAAGATTCCAAATTAGTTACTACTACACAAATCTTATGTTTCAATTTCTCGCCTGACGTCAAAACATACCTTAAAAATGCTTTCTGGTATAACCTAGCAAGCTTCAACTGTAGGCTGTCTGGTGTGGATCCTTGGATCACGGTAAGCAGCCAGTACCTTCGATCATCAGGTATTTCTGGCTCAAGACTGCCCGGTATGCCTATATCGTCACAATTGAGCACGCAATCCCCTGTCGTCTTGTCCGTCACGGCCTGGATTTGGAACCGAACGCTGTTAAATTTAACTTTCTGCAGTAAATCCACATGCATCATAATTAAATTGTACTTAATTCGACAAAAAATTGGATTACATAAACTACAATTTTATTCAATGAGAAAATTGATGATCTTTAACGATTTTATCTTTATCGTATGTGGCTTATAATATGTGTGGTCTCAACTTTTTCATGATCTAGGTTACGCTTAATTAATCTGTAAAGTTACACAATAATCGTGCAAAGACCATTAGCTTCAATTTGATTGGTTGAATTGATTTAAGTTCTCCCTAGTTTTCCATTTAACAATAATGAATTAATTACAATGACTTACTTGTGGTGGATATGAGTCAAGATAGACTGTGGCAAGAACAGTGGTCGTCCGAACAATCGGTGTGGAGGGGGTAGGGACTGGTAGCGACAAGTCAGGAGGTGGCGGTCCGTCACCAGACCCTGTCCAGAAGAAATCCTCAAGCCGAGGGGTTCGGGCGTGCTGATCCGGTGACACCAGCATGTACACTGTCAAACATACACAGGTGAATGGTCCAATGAAACAGCTCGTGATTTGAACTAATTCTAGCCACTGCATGGTAAGTGATCACAATCCCCAAAAATCACCGCAACGGGGTCTCATATTATTTCTGCTCGCCAACAATTTAACTCAGTTAATCATTTACGATTGACACAAGCTGTTCTAGGAGCGCATACGTTTTCTAGGTCGTTTAACTCTTCTATAAAGTAATTAAGTACCAAAGTATTCTTTTTTAGATTTCCATGTCAAGAATTGTATCGATTTTTTGCAATAATACCATGACCTGACCTGATGACATGACTCGCATGACTCATTTCAATTAGGCACATTTAACCTCACACCACAATCATTGGTCTAATGATATTACGAGTAAAGTTTTCTTGTTTTATACTTACGTACATGACCAGCAACAAGCCTTGATACCCTTAGGGACACCTAGCTATGCCCTTTACCTACGATTGCTACTGTTTAGATCAGGTGTTATACAAAAAAATATCGTTTATGCGGTTTTTTGGAGTTCTTTAAATTATAAATATTTGTGAAAAAACCTTAATAATAAGTACTTAAGAACCAAGAACCTCTTCACTGAGTTGCGTCTCTAATCCCGCGGGAATTAATCTATTACCCGGGATGTAAAGTATCCTAGATAAATGACTCATGATATAGCTATGTTACGTATGTGAATTGTGAAATAGGTGATATATACTAGGTGATTATTAGTCACCTGACATTTTAATAGGGGGTACTCATTATTCGATTCTTATTCCAAATATGTAATTAAAAAGGGTGCTTAAAAATTGTCGTAATTAGCCATTACAAACAGATAATGTGGACAAACTGAGCGCACGCGAATATAGAAAAATATTCAAGAATTTACTCGGTACAAATACAAACTGCAAAGCAAAACCAGTGAATGTAAACTTGTCGAGCTGAAAGTTCGACCGACGCCGATGCCAGGATGGCGTTTTGGGGCATCGCGTGATCGGATCACCAGAATACAGAGACACAGGGTTTATTGGCTTCCTCGTAACTTCACTTTGGCTGTGATGACAGGGTCTCAAGTTATAGGGAGTAAGCGGCTTTGAATTTATTAACTTGTATTGTTTAAGGTCGGTATTTTAACCTATTTTTGATTGCGGGTAACCTACGTATACGTTACGTACTATACGTTACTTAATTTTGATAAACGATTGACCCTTCGAGCTATTTGTCAATTTCATGGGTAGAAATGTGTACCTACTCTATCGCTATTTGTCAACTGACACGCAAAAAGTCAACTACTTAATAGAGATATTTCATACGACGCTCTACTTATGTATAATGTGATGAGAAAGATCGTATAACCGGCCGTTGTACGTTTATACTTAGGTATTACATTTTGTGCTTTGTATATAACAGGAAATGATGTAAATGAGACATTTTATTTATTCTTTTATGTATTTATTTCTACAAAAAGAGCGCAGTTAGTAACTACCTAAAAGAATGTTAGTCAACATGTTAAGGCCGATAGTGAGAAGTTTTGACAAATGACTAACGAAGTCTTGGCATTAAAAAATAAAAATAATATAAGCATACAATATTTTCACAGCAATCAGCAATAATTGTGGTCTTAAAAATAAATTATAGCATCTTACTTATGACGGTCTTACGGAGATAAATTATGGCTTGGAACGCTTGGAACGATTATTGCGTAGTTATTTATAACGAGATCGTTGTTTACACTGATTGCTGGTAGAAACGCCATTTGCTTATTAATTAAATTACCTCGAAGACAGGCCGTGCCACCCGCCGCTTTGTACCGAACAAAACGCATTTCCTTCCATGCCTGCGCCTACTATTTCCATAGATACCTACGATGTCTGTTATAGATAGTAACCATAAAATAAGTATGCTTGTAAGCTTGTAACTGTAATATGGATTTTTATAGCCTGAATGACTTCACGACACAAGCAACGCAAACAGTAGAAGTCGCAGTGGGTATGGCGGAGATGAGGACATCAAAGAGTCGCCTATGCAATGGAAGTGAGCAAGGCTTAGAGTAAAAAGTAAAGTATATACTCTAAGGAGCAAGGACAGTTTTACCCTATTTTATGTAAACAGCCGATACAGGAGCTAACGTGCTTTTGATGGTAAATACCGTAAATTGGTATTTTTGACCGAAGCTAGCCAGGCAGGCTTAACGGGTAGATAATATGACAGTAATAATCAAGTCCTTTTATTTGAAGTAGATACATTGCTTTATTAATTGCGATCGGGTGTACCAGCCTTATTTTTATCATTGCAGTTAGGTACCTAATTAATTTTTTTTGTAAGTGCCTAAATTTCAGCACAAACAACCCACGGACTATTTTTTTTTTCAATAAACATTTTTACTATTTAAACACTTATGTAAAGAAAAATATAATGTGTATATAGGTACCTATTTGATATCGGACTGTGTATAGATTGGTATAGATATTGGACGATAAAAAATATTTTTCTTCATCGAGTGTCATATTTAAGCCAAATTAGTTCGTGGGTACGTAAGTACGTCCATGCTGACCAGGTCACGCATAATAGTACAATTATCCGTATAATCACGGCGTAATACAGCGGTTCACGATGCGTAGGGCTGCCGATAATGTCAATGATGTTGTTTAATGTAAAATATGTAGGTACACGTTGTAATTCGTAAAAAACAGAATATAAATATATCAAATACAAGAAAAAATATCAATTAACACTAAAAAATAAAATGTTTTTATAAATTGCATCGATTTTTTAAACTTTATCCTTTTTTATTTTTTTATTTTTTAATACGTATTGTAGCTTTACGATGTCAGTAACTTAAAATAAATGTATCTGAATGCCTATATCATTTTTATGCGTGGCTTATTTTACCAACCCGAGCCGTGTGCTTGAGCGTCCATTGTCACCGCCGGAAGTGGATGCGGGCGACGCACCCAACCGTGGTGTACCTCTGATTGATAACCAAAATTACGCGTTTCTGTGCCATGAGCCTGTTTAATTTAGGACGCCAACGTTTTAACCTAGTATCCCTGAATTTAACGTTTATTTATGATAATGATACAACCACACGACATTCAAATAATTATAATGCATGAAATAGTAAATCGAGGTAAATCCGTCAGCGATATAATTTACTAATCGTAGACGAGATGGAGCGAAACAGATGTCTTTGATTCTAATCTGTGATGTCGAAATTACTCCAATGCCTACTATTTTTTCTTCGATTTGTCGAGTTCAATTGAGTAGAAGAGGGAAAATAAAACAAAAAAGTACAAAATAAATCTACCCTAATTTCTCAGAATTTCTACTGATATTTGAAACCAAATAACTGAGACTACTAGAAAAATAGTTTTAAATATCCGCTTGTTTGTGGACTCTTCAAAAGTCCTACAAATGAAACTAAGATCAAAATGTCGTAAACGATGACACATTTATAAAGTTTTTTTTACATCTGGTAGGTCAACTCCCAAGCTCTCTTCCCCTAATATCGTGCTACATGGATCAGTTATATTAATAAAATAGGTATACTTATGTACATAGACAACTAAAAGGTATAACTATTTTTTTAATTTCTTTGTGCCAGGTTGCCCCATAAAACTATAGTGCAAAGATATTATGTAAATTTAGGTATTGTAAACACAATGAATTTATAGTAAATTGAAAAAATATAAGTAGATGACATGTTTACTTTTATTATAAAATATTGTAAAATAATATATAAGACTTACTTTTCTCATCATCATATTCGTTTGCACTCACTCGACTCACATAAGTACAGTATAATAAAAAAAAATGAAATATAAACATTGTTTGAATTTTTTGTTCGACTGTACACAAAGAATATTCAAGTCAAGTCCGATTAGAACATGTAAATAACATCAAAATCATTTTGATTATTTAATACAAGCTTTTCATTATTTGAAAATAAGACACATTTTATTAATAAACACGAGTCTTCATAATCCGAAACCTATACTGCAGATATGCGGTTGTCCGTAGGTCAACACGTACACTACCGTGCATTTTGAGTTTGGAAATATTATTGCGTTGCTAAGCAACTAAATTGAATCACGCGCCCTAATCGACACAACATCATTTCCAGATTAACACAACACAGGCAAAAAATGTAGGATCATTTGTAGATTATATATCGCAACAAGGTAAATACCTTAGGCGATTTCTACTTTTATTGCATAAATAGCGGAATGTAAGTGAATAGTGTTTAAATGGTTTCCTAAAATGAAACTGAAATTTTGTTTAATTTTAATTTATCGAGCTAAAATACCATTGACATTTTTAATTTTTTATATTGTTTATGGTCTAAATGTTATAAACATATAAATTTTCTACCAAAACGAATATATTAAAATGTATATGGATATAATAATTGTGTTAACAAACAGAAAAAATTACGAATGTATTGGCAAACATGTAACGATCTTATTTATGTTAAAAGCTGAAAAACAAGCAGACCAGCCACCTGGAGGTAAGCCATAACTAACACCAGAACCATCATCGGTGCGTTGCTAGCTCAGAAAGATGGGGGAGGACAGCAAAAAGTATAGAAGCAAAGCTAAGCTTTTGTTGGAACTATTTATAACACACAAGAGTAATCCTCCAAATGCGATAGCAAAAGACTATAATTTTAGTGTAGAGAACTGTAACAGAGTGTAAATGAAGAAGAGCATGTATGAAGGGAATAATTAAAGTGGACGAAGCGAAATAAGTATGTAACGATAAGAGACGTGAAACGGGAAAGAGACTTGATTATATGTATGTATGTATTATATATGAATATATTTTATGTGCATCTCACAACATTAAAGGTAACAAAATTAAAGATAAAATAAAATGTGCGAAAATTAATCATGGTAATAAAAATTTGATAATTTAAACAAGAAAATGAAAATATAAAAAAAACTATGGTAATAATAGTAGATTTTTTATTAATTAGGTATAGCAACACTCGTTGCGCACCATTCCGTGAACCGCAGCTCCATTCGTGTGAGTTCGTCGGCTTCGTCGCTTCCGCTCGACGGACTTTGTGCGACGTGTACGGGTGTGTGCGAAAGTATGAAGTGAAATCGTACAGAAAAGTGTGTGAAATGTTTAGTGTTAGTTTTTACTGTGCTATTATTATAAAATGAGTGCGAACGGATAACGTAATTTCCTTATTTCGGTACAAAAAACACTGTACGATCGCGTACACGCAACATTTGTATGAACGGTTTCAAAATGGCTGTGTTTTGAAGGACCCTTTGTCCGCTTTCATGTGCCATTCCAGCATGATAGTGGGATCATACTGGCAGAAGGTTGTCTTTGAAAGGTAAGAAATGTACTTGGGTGTGTCCTATTTGTTACGGGTATATTAAATTGAATGGAAAATTACTGCTTACATCGAATTGTCGTTGATTGCTTTCTACCAGCGATATCAGAACGTTGGCTTGGAACGTGTGAATGTCGAATAACTCTGTAAATACTCGCTCGGTTTACTTTAAAGATAGTGGCTCATACATTCTGTATCAATATGCGTTGGCTTGTAGTCTTATTTTATGTAGCATTATGGTGTAGCATCTATTCTTAACCGCCGCATGGTAGGCGTCCTAGTCATATGTTTACTTACTAGCGCGCTACTAACGAATTCTTGCGATAAGTAGAAGCTTCCTTAGTCCAATTAGAATTTAATGTTCTCGTGTAGTAGTTTATTAAGATTGGTCTGTGTTATAATAAAAGAAAATTAAATAAAACTTCAGTTTCTACACATTTAAATAGTAAATTAAACACCGCTTTTTTGTTTATTTTATTTATTTACATAATTAACACAATTTAAAATTTGTTTAACTACTCTAAAAATATAATCATTATTAATATACTTAATTAAGTGTTAATTGACATGAATTAATTACCTACTATAAAATAAAATTTTCCATATTTGTATGCATATGTTACGCTTAAAAAACAACACTGCTCAATGGAACAAAATGTTTTGGTTTTATTAAAATGTTAAAATTCTGATATTTGTGTTTGGTTTATAAAATAACTAAATGGCACATTGATTAATAATTTCAAAAACCAGAATAGTGAAGTTTGTAAAATGATATTGGTAACACATTCAAAAAATGTAATGAAGGTAAAGCGATTATATGGTAAAATTATGTCCTTCCTATGAATAACTAGTGATCAGATCAAGAATGCATAATAATATTATACTTAGTTGAATATTAGATTATAATTTATAAATTTAATTAATCATTATAGATGCATAAGGGATTTGTTTGACTACTAACACCTAAACAATTGGCACTAGTCTAAAATGGAGTATGCTCTAGGCCTCCTCAATTATGAGGAGAAACACGCACCCTGTAGTGGGCCATTCTCGTAAAACTGATTAAAAAAAGCTACAATGTTAATGACATTCTATTGTTAGTACTCAATGGAAAGTTGTATACTTTACTGGTATAAGTATTTAAATTTTACAGAGAGGTATAAAACAGTGAGAGTGGCATCTTAAATAATGAATGTATTCTTACATAAATTTAATAAAATATATGAAATACACTCTACTGGTTCTCAGTATTCATGCTTGAATTGTCCAAAGTTTGAGGAAATTATTACGTTACCAATATAAAGGCTGATAAGCCATATTGTTAAGTGATTGTCAGCGTGGTTGGATCTGTATAATAGCAACGGTGTCACAAACACATTGATGGTCAAGACAGTCTGTCCCCAATGATTGAAACCACTTACACCTCATGACGCTTCTTGCAGAGTGCAAGAGATGTGATTTGCTGCGGCAATAACAATGATTTATTGGTAAATAGCTGTCCTTTTTGTAAGTAAAGAGAAATCTATTATATCAATTTATATAGGCGAAAGAAACAACCATAGTATTGTATTAAAGTGGGTTACGTTACGTATTTAAACAAGCCACACAATAGAAAAATTTGAAAGTTAAGTGAGACTTGGGAGCTTGTATTTTTTTAACAATTTGACAGACAAAAGGCAAACGAGGCAGCCATATGGAATTTCACTAAAATATTAAATAACACCACAGTAATGCATGTGGAAAAACCATGAACAGTGTCACAATGGCGCCGCTTTGCGACAGTGTGCTGCGTGCGTGAGCGCAATGTTCTGCAACGCCCAGAGAGTTGGGAGTGTGTAGAAGTGTCTTAAAATCAATGGTGAATTAATTGATTGACTATTGGATGTGGGTACGCTAAAATGTAATGTCTAAAGTCTAAAGTGAAGGCCTCTATCCAAAGTACTGGGCCCCATGTGTGCTAATTTATAAAAGTTTCAAATTCTTCGTGTTTGAATTAGCAGACTTGGGCTTGTCTGTTGCAGCGAAAGGTATAAACTTAAAAATAATCTTTATACTTTATACAAATAATCCCCAAGGACATCCCCATCATGACCAAGGGTTGACTGGTAGAGAACGCCAATAGGCATTAAGTCCGCCTCTCATAATCTAGCTTTAGGTTGTTACAATAAAGATTTAATAAATAAAAATGAGTTATGAACATCATTTCTAGTAGACACACGGTCTACGGCCATAATACTGAACTGCGTTGTGACAATGGCTCATGCTCATGGCGGTCCGTTCCGTTACGCGTTTCGAGCGCAAGATAAGCTAACGGTGCCCGCGACATTTCACGATCAGAAAGCGAGGCTCAGTTTGCCAGCCCGCAGCCCCGGCGCGACCTTTGCTCGGGCGCCCGGGCGCTGCGCTCGGTGTACGTGCACGACTGCACTTGATGCGCAAATTGTAGCAGCTACCAGGATATGCTGTTACGAACGTAATGCTAATATACTCTTAAGGTTATTGTCGTGATAACTTATTAACAGGATATAGGTAGGTACATGTGTAATAACAAAATAACTATCTGGTGTTAAAGAAATTTGCTTAACATTAGTTACTATTAGGTAGGTACTAATATAATAGAAAAACTCAAAATAAGTTCATTAATAAACTTGCGTGGAAATGACATGATTAATGGTGGAAAAACCGACTGTAACAATACATTCTGTTCACGCTTTCATATCTTAGTAAAGTAATTGACGACAAACGACGTCAAATGTCAAACGAGTCATCAGGGTAAATGCTCAACGTCGCCCAAAGACATCAACACCAAAGACAACACCAATGCGTTGCTATAAAAGAAAGAAAGATGAATAAGGGCAGACATTTCATGTGACTAAAATGATGAAAAGAATGAAGGGAACTTTATAAAATCAAAAAACCGAAACTAAAACTATAGCGGCTATTAATTGAGACGCATTTTTTATTATAACTATAGCAATGTATTCATCTATTGCATGATATCTTAGAGATCGTCATTGCTGCGATGACTTGATACGATAAACTACATGAGCACCACAAGCGACGTAAGAACTTTCTAACCAGATCGTTAGAGCCAGTAATGTCAAGCGATGTCGTATGCCAATTAATTTCCAAGTTGTTGGGGACTTTGTATCTTCACCTAAATAGCCGATGGCCGACCGGGCTAGTCGGCTGCCCACGCATTTGCCTTAGAAAGTCTGGCTTCGTGGCTACAGATTACATCGACGGCACACATTGTCCTCCTCGTCAATAGTTGTTCGGAAACTATGTACTGTTGTGACATCGCCTATATAAATTACTATTAAATCCGCCCTCGCTTCCCTTCGGGAAACGATGATTTAGTACTTAATTACTTTTTAAAACATGAAAGTCGTTATTGTGGCGTCGTAAATATAACATTTCGATATACATAACTATAATTATGTGTGTTGTTTTTGAGTGTAATAAAGTTGTTTTGTATTATTTAAATGCATTAAAATCACACAGACATCACAAAGATAGACACGTTTTTGTCATGGTTTTGTATGTATGTATAACCGATCTCTCGACACAACTTCCAGTTTCAGTATACAGAAATATTAGCCTTAATTTTTTAACTGCGTTCTTCTGTACAAATTGGTTTTGCGTTGTCGCTAACAATTTACAAATGCCCCGAAGCTGTCGAGCCTTACTTCTGCATCGAAGGGCATAGTTAATGTAGTTAGTTAAATGTAACAAATTATACTTTAACCATGCAGATTATTACAATTAAAATGTAATAGACACTCGGCTTTTATGATTACATTGTTACATAATGATAAATTGCAGAAGAACGCCTATACTAGACATTTGGCGTGAAGCTTTCGAAATATCCCTTATTAAATTGATAAGCACCCGCCAGATTCGGGTCTGATGGTGATAAATTGCTTGCACGGTGTCCTTCGACGTCGAAATTGATGTTAATATAACAATATTAGGTCGTGATTTATGAAAACGTCTCTCGTTGACGTGAAATTATTTTGATGGAATTGCTAGGGTTTGTAAAGTGTCTTGTACTTTAAATAACGCCTTCGAGTTAACGAGATAAATGACTTTTGCAAGCGGTATTGTTCTGTGGCTTGAGAAATCGGTGTTGCTGAGTTTTGTCATATTCTGCTATTGTCTAGCTAGTTGTGTTATATTTTGATGCCATAATTATGTTTGTAAACTATTATATTATTGGTAGGTTTTTCTATTTTTAGCACTTGGTTAAATTATGATACACCTTGCCCTGAATTTGTTCAAAACGGTCAAGCGCTTATTATTATCTTAATGGACCCTGTAATTTTGGTGATACATAGTTACTCGGGTATTAATATCTGGTAAGGTCGTAATACAACGCGATATCTTGCAAGTTAATTGACATACCTAGCAGGGTATATCTAGCCAGTGATTCGGCTAATGGCGGGGCATCCTCTAGCCGTAATATAGGAAACTATTCCGCTAGTCTAGTGAATGAGCGAGCTGGAAGCATTCCGCGCTTTTACCTTGGTTTCATGTTCGTTATAAGTTTCGTAATAACATTGCAATAAACCGCGAATTAATGTCGCAACTTTGAATACAATAAGGATTTTGTTACTGATTAAAGAATCTTGCACAAGTGTTATTGAAAAGCCAAGGATTCGCATAACGGCGAAGATAACAAGCATCTAGTTATATTTGTGTATGATCATAGTATTTGTAAATGTAAAGAGAACGATGATATTGCATTTTGATTATGTTTTTAATCTCTATTTTAAGAAAAGCCTAACGGCAACACGTCTGGATCTAGCTAGAATTATTTGTTTGATGGGCCGTAAGTAGGCTGCATTGTTGGAAAGTCTGTCAGGTTTGCTAGCTTCCTTCTTGATCGACAGTTAGTCGATGAAGACATTGGTGTTACGAATGCCAGACGGCGGTGACCTTTTACCATCAGATAACCCATCGTCTCATTGGCTTCCTAGTTATTTAGATTCTTTAAATATCACTAATCGTTCCGCCGAAGCCGCGCAACCGTCGGCCTCAGATTTATGGTAATAATCGGCTTTCAAGTCGCCCAGTGACGATTACTCTAGTCGAATCGAGTTACAATGTAAATCTAGATTGCTAGACTCCACTCGGATTTCTTCGGTGTGAATAGAGTTATTGCATTGTTTCGACCGGTCGACCGGTGATATGCAACCGGTGAACGGTGGGCCGCGGCCGGTATATCGGTTTGGTGAATTGGCTCGGTTTTGTACTTTATGTCCCTAAAGGAAATATTAGGTTACTGTCTCTGTAATAAGAGTAAAGCACGAAAGTAGAAAGGTGAAGACAAAAGTGAAATGCAGAACTACAGTAGCACGTAGAAAAAATAAAATCGAAACTTTGATGCAACTTGCCTACAATTTTATAACGAAAAAACTGATAACCTCGTTTTTTTCAAATCGGTTAATAAAAAGATAACCAAAGCCATTACAATGAATTAACCTTCATAGCTAATTAACTGCCAGCTATACAAAATACCTAGTCGGCATTGTTCGTTAACTTAAAAATAATGTTAAATTATAACATTGCGGACACTAAATGTTTTAATTGCAAAGTTGGCTAATTATAATAACTAGTAAATAAGATCAATCGTGAAGTAAAACACAGGAGTTAGTTACCATGCCTTCATCCTAGTCGGCAACGTGTAAGTGATTCTGTTACATCGGTGGCGGCTATATTTTCCTGTAACTATAAAAACTGTGAAAGGTGTTTCTCCACCTGCTATTAACTATGTGGCAATTTTGTGAACTAACCCGCGCGTTCCACTTCCAACAGGTAGGCTGGTTAGTTGACCTCGAATCGCCCTTGAAGAAGCTTACACCCAATCGCTTTGTATTGATTAGAGGCCAACCCGTGCATTGGAAGTTTTTATGCCGCCCAAAGGCCTCCGACATTACTTAACGATTGATATCTAACAGTAACAACCGGAGCCGATGGTTTAACGTGCCCTCCATAGCACGGAAACTTTTTTTTCGCTTCACTACTTGCCTGGCGCGTATACGAATCATTCGATTAGTACCGATACCACCGAATAACATCAATAACACTGGTAGTGGTATCTATACTATATGGGATGAAATATTATAACAAACAGATACAAAATAAACATTGATCTATCACAAATATCTGCTTGTCTGACCCCATGCTTCGCAGGCATGAGTAATCATGCCTTGCTTGCTTGCTAGTAGCTTGGTAGTAATATTCACCTACCAACTAGGGTATGGGGTCGTCATTGATGGAGTGCAGATTGATTGGACATGTCGACCAAGGCCGATTGAGCAGGTGCTCAAGCACCATTTACGTAGATAGTTACGCTTATTTTTCCTCCTTCCATTTAATATTGAGGTACATCCAGTAATTCTTCGATTGAAACTCACAACACAAGACTTCTCCGCGCTCTTGTCCATGGTAATGGTTGCTCTTAACAAATGAGAACTCGTTTTACGACGATTTCCGTTCAATTACAACATCCGGCCCGCCGAAGTTATTGTAATTAAATGCCGGTGCATTTATGAGTGAATTGACGTACATACTTGAAAAGGAATATAATAATAAAGGCATATAGAAAAAGTCACAATTGACGTATAACTGCAGGTATACCACCGTAAACTTCGGCCTCCTATGGTATACGAACACGGGGCGGGTGTAGGTACAGCTTATTCGGAAGTTAGAAAATAATATTATGGTGAGAGTTTTGGACCCGGAAAACCGATATCTATTGCGGTGTGAGAACCTTCACTTTTATCAATATTTTGCGGTGCATTCGTTATCAATTTATTTATAAAAATTTTGCTCTATTTGCTCATAATGTCGTGTGACAATGAAATAACAATTTGAAATATGATATAAAGTTTAAATAATAACATTTTAAAACCCTACTATCTAAGGAGATAATCTAAGGAATTTCGTTTTTTTTCTTTGTTCTCTGCACGCTGCAAAGAAGCGAAAAGTACCTACTAATACTAAACCTTAAAAATGTATAAGTAGATATTGCCGATGTCCATGTGGGACGGTGATTCGTCTGACCATTTGATAGCTGTGTTACATGTATAAAAAAACCTACCAATCAACCAGGCACCTGTCCTAAAATAACAGCCGTGCTCTTTCCGCGCGGGTTACCATAGTTTTATTTTAATAGCGGACAAATGATCGGACGAGCCACCTGATGGTAATTGCTTACCGTCGCCCATATCAGTAACACCAACCAAAGTCATCCCTGAATTCTTGTCGACCAAGAAAGAAAGAAGAATGCTTGGCTCTGAACCCAGAAAATTTATTATTACTGTTGTTGTAATAACTCTAAAATAAAAACACGGCCCGTGATTCATTTACCAAAAGGGCCCACTGAAAATCAGCGCCGTTGCAAACGCTACTGCAAAACGCTGAGTGGATACCGTTCTCTGGCACTATAGCTCACGCGAACGTTAAATATTGTTAACCTGGTATACTTTGTTTAGTTACGTATTATAAGTTTAAGTAAATTTGTTGTCATTTTGTGTTGTTGAAAAAGCCAGAAATAAACATTTCTATTCTATTAATTTTTTCTAGAATACGGTTGAAAATATACTACCTACTTTCCTGTTAAATATTCCATGGTTGAACCGCACCGTTGTACCGTCGTTCCAGGGAATGCATGTCATGTACCCGGAGCAGACGCAGTATCGCAGCATTCAGCCAACGAGCAGCGAGCCAGAGCAGCAGTCGGCAGTGTCGCCGGGCCACCACCAGCCAGCCAAGAAACGACGGTTGCTGAGCCCCGCGCATCCGGACCCTCTCGCCGCCCAACGCGCGGTCACCGACCACACTCTATATAAGGTATGTTGTAGTCCTTACTAATATATTATCTATATAATTATATATAGGTATATAAGACTCTCGCGTTACTGAGTGACTGACAGACAACGCACAGCCGAAACTAACTTCGTTGGGGAGTGTAGGGGTATTTTTGGAAATCACCATGTTTCTCGAACGTTGCAGAAGTAATATAAGAGCTATATTATTTAATTTATTTTAGTTTTTGTGGTGTGTACACGAATTGTAAGTGTTTTTAAATATTATTTTAACCGCGTGCGTCATCGTACGTTGACGTTATTATTTTACCGAAACAAATATCAATTTTACCCGCTATTTAGACAATAATAAAGTTTAATGTAATTAAAAAAATTGTAAAATAGAGTAAAGTAAATGCTAGAGAACCCAATCTTATTAGATTGTGTGTTCAAGAAACGAGCGAAGTCATAGAATGGGATTGATCAGAGCCGACTGGAATGGCGCCAATTAGCACAGGCCTTTGTCCACCTGTGTGCATTAAATATTGATTTGTCACGGATTTACATTGAACAAAATACCGAAAAACATTTAAAACGTGCGCTTCGTGTAGATGATATATTTACGTTCATTAACACACGATAACAATGACTAGCAATTTTAAATAGTGCGTTGGTGTCCCCAATGTCCGACTCGTGCGAACCTCGATTAACGCTTGTGTAACGTCAGACAATAACATTGACGTTATATTTGTTGCTAATGTCCTTGCCTGTCGAATAGATAGAAGGTCCCGGGTTCCATTCCTGGTCGGCGCAGGCTTGTGACAGATATATGCCTATCGAGACAAACAAGAAACAGGTATAATGTAAGTGTCTTTAGTGTGTGTGAATAATGTTGTATAGAACTCGCGTATTTTGTAGGTATCATTAGAAATCCAGTCATTTATTGATTAATTCTTTGCTGTCTTTGTAACAGACGGACTTAATTTCTGTTAACTAACACATTATAGGGTCACCCCACAATTTATGACGCGAAATCGAAGTAAGGCAGTTATAAATAGATTTATTTCTATGATGATACAGGCAAAAACGACGTCGTCCAACTCTTCTCGGTATGGCACGACGCGCCGACCAACGCATATGATTCGTTTTAGCTCTTATTACCACAGACAAAAGATTTTTGGAATTGACTAAGCCGAATCCGCGTCTACAATTATGTATAAGGAGACCCACACGAGTTAGTTCGAAATTAGAATCCAAACATACAGTTAAACGATTCCACAACAAACATATGACGTGCGGTAGCAGTTCTCCGATTGTATCGTTAACAATCGTTGTTGACCTTCACGCCGTATGAAATAATATTATATCGTATACGTATTGCACAGATAACCAGATTTATGTTTTTCGCGTTTTCTTGAAACTAACATTTTGCAAGAATGTACTGCATTCTCAATTATCACGGCAGTAGGTACTGCGAAGAGACACCATTACGAAAAATAATGAAAAAGTTGCATATTATTTAGGGCGGCGTTTGACAAACCGCTTAACCGTTGCGTAAGTTGGTCAACGTTTTATCAACACGGTTTAGTAATTATCAAACCACTTTATGCAACGCTTTATGAATGTACACGACGGGGTTTGGACTGTATTTCTACATAGCTTAGTGCTACATAGACAGCAGGTATTAAGTATAATTAGTAGGTAATATTTCATTGTAAATCGTTGAATGACGAAATGTTTAAAATAATTATGATTTTTAAGGTTAAAAAAAAACTTTTAATCTGCTAGATTAAAAGCAATCCTCCAATATAATGTACAGAACTCTGCAAAACAAAACAAATGAAACCCAACCTTGAAGTGCTTTGTGATAAATTGATAATGGTTGAAAAGTTCCACTTTCCATCACAAGATTCTGTCATCAGAACCTCGTAATCAAGGAAACTATTATAATATTGTATTGTTACAGGATAGCAATGCATCTTATAAAGTTTTATTAGAATCGCTTCTGTACAGGTTAAATACGATTTCACAAGATCTCAAACAAAGCCATATACGGGGTCAAGCTAAATAAAAGCATTCATTTAAACTTTTATAATATTATCTTTTATAAAATCCAGCTCTTTGCTCTCAATTCTTCTACATTTGTTATGAATAGTATAAAACAAAGTTGCTAGTACTCTCTGTCTGTTTCTGTAGTTAGCACTTCATATAATATACCGGAAGGTTTAAATTAAAGCACATTTGATTAAAAAAATAGTAAACTCGCCCTGGCTTGACTAAAATTGTTAGACGTGATTCTTTAAACTGACATGGTTTTTTTTTATATAGAACCGATGTATAAACACATTTATATAAAACAAATAGCCTTGTTTCCACTAACTACAAATCGGATGCATCATGGTTTCTAATGATCAATCATGATAATATGGAAATGACAAAAAATATAATATTTTTATTGTAAAAGTAACGATTTTTATTGTTAAATTAACGATTAACATTACTTTTAAGAAATAAACTCGACGAAATATGGCATGCAGTCACGTGACTGAAAACCCCAGTCTGACAACCATGACGTCACGAAGTGTTAAACTGTGGAGATGTCAGTAGAATTATAGTCCAAATTTTTCGGTTCGGAAACGCCATGACAGTCTTGGGCGTTTTCGAAGTAAATTTAAATTGTGTTCCAAAAACGCAAAATAAATACTTAAGGGAATTTCATTATTTAACCAATTTTCGAAATTTAGTCAACTAGCCTACACTTGATCTTAATTGAATCTTACCACAATACATCAATAAAAACCGCCCTCAAATCCATTAAGCTACAAAGGCAAGGCGACAAACAGAAGGCCCAATTCGTTGGTTTTCATATATCTTCCATGTGCAACGATCAGTTACATTTTTATTATATGTTTAGATATAGATATAGTGAAATCTCTATCTTGTCTAGCGAAGCAGTCGCGTGATATCTATTTTAGATAAATATTATTTACCGTATGTACTAAAAGTAATTTCGTTCATATTGCATGTTGAATGATTTCCCCGGAGAAGCAACGTTGGAACTTATTGCTGTGAGACGTAAACAGGCAAACTGTTTAATATTTTCTTGGACCCCTCATCACTAATGCACTATACGAACGTTGGTCTCTTAATGGATGGATGTGCACTTCGTACACTTGAAATGCTGTTTTTGGCTAATGAGATGGAATGCCTATTTAAAAGCAATTCGAACCATGTGGAAATACAGGATTGATTTGTTTTTACTTTATTTAGGTAAGCCGTTCGCCCGCCGCTTCGTTCTTTGCGTAAAGGTATCTTTGAAGCCTTTGGCGTTACTGATGTGCATTCACGATGTGGACCACTCACCATCAGTTGGCTCGTCCGCACGTTTGACCACTATTTAGTAGGTACTATTTACCTAAATTAAAAATAGTCAGATGAATGGGCTTCTCTTCTGTTAATAATGTATCATAAAAGTATGTGGTGCCAAAGTGTTTATGACGTAATCTTATCGCAGTCAAATATCTTTGTGTATACTTTTGTCTGATAAAGGCGCCATGTCATTGTGTCGTTCGTTGAAAACAACGCTTACTGGAATTTACCAACAAAATACATTTCATATGAACCAGTATGACGATAGTAAACTTTATCGTTTTATTGGTGTATTCGGAGCGGCATTACATTTAAATTTGCCGATAAATTTTTCATGTGTGGTACATATTAAAATATTCCATGGAAACGTCTCGCCTTATGGGACTACCAGAGTATGGAAAACATGTTTTCCAATTGCGCGATCTGAGTAAACACCAAAGGCATGCGTGATCTCGTCACGTGGTATGAAATCTTTATGCCTAGTGCCAGTGATATTGTAAATGTAAAGTGATGTTGAAGTTAAAGTGAGTTGAGAGTGAGCCAATCATTTCATTTATGCCATTTTTTATTTAACTTCCTCCTTCTCCTTCACTCGCATACGTTCCATCGCATCCAGAGTGTCTTCGGAGCGGATCAAAAAGTGCACCTCGCGTTGTAAAAACGCGATTTATAATATGTTTGCCTAGTCTACAATGTTCTTGGAAACGGACACAAATCGTCAATGGGATCGACGACGGAAGTCAAATATTCAGCGGTATTCGATTATCCATTTAATTTTATTTGACTGGGTTACATTATTTCATATCGTATTGGTTCACGGTTTAGTCATCAATTATCATAAACATATACTTACGCATATCACAGGACTGTACCACTTCTAGGCTCTAATATACTCTCAGAACAGATGACCACTTAGATTAGATTGTTTGTCGGATTTACATATACATATTTATATAAATAAAAATAATCGTTTTAAGGCCACAGTTCATCGCACACGAATTAAAATGTATAGTACACAATAATGTAACAATGATATTGACGGGTGAAAGGCTTTTTGTTTCGTTGCACGTGGCTTTTTAGACCTGTGCATACGTTATGAAATATTATATTCTGTAAATAAAAAAAACATAAGGGCTGTACTTAGCGTGCAATCTCTCGACGTTTCTCGATTTATCGAAAACTCGGTAAATGCAGGCGCATCTGCCGCTGTGTACCGTTAACAACATCTGGGCCACTTTTGAAAGTAACGCTGTCGCTGGCTTGGTCTTGCGCTCGCTGCCAAAATTGTATTGCACTGTTATTGCCCGACGTTGGCGGCCATTTTGTATTTGTCGTCTCCCGCACTGCTGGTAATTTTTTCTCAGAACGATTGTCAAAAATGGAGGTCTGCTTCTGGTCCCACAGAGGCATGCTTTATGGCGCTTTAGAATTATAATCGTCATTTAAAAACATTGCAATCTTGCTGTATCTCCATGGACCAACTGTAATTTTAAACTTCTTACAGTAATTATAATTTGATTAGAGTTAAAAAGGAAATAATTTTTACATAACAATACGACGTACAGTTTGGAATTGAATGTGAGTTGTTCCGTTTGTGGACGTGAAAGTTAAATAAAAGATAATTATGTTTACTAGCGACATCTTTGTTTGGACGATTAAACCATTTATCCGTATAGGCAGTGACGTGGCCTATTGACCTTAGTGTCAATATCAGGTCTTGGCTATGAAGTTCTTGTCGTATGGTGTGATGGAGGTGGAGTCATCTCATAGCGAATTTTTAATTTGAACTTACGGGAATAAGTAATTACTATAATTACTAATAGGTTTTAAATTTAAATATCCCATTACATACATATATGTATATTATGGTGAATATGGTTAAAAGGCACTCGGAATACAGTGAATGGAATGATGTAGAAATTTCACTTAAAATATATTACGTATCAAGAACAGTACTTGTATGTAATAATATTCTTCTGCAACACAATTGCAGCGATGCATATTATGCTGACGAAGACACCGAGACGTGACATTTTGTAACGAAACAAAGATTTTGCAATGAATTTGCTACTTTTATAATGGTATTATCTGAGTTGTGCTTTGTATTCCTCATTATTCCTCGGTTAAATGATTCGTGCGGTGTCGATCGGTCGATAGTTCGACACGTTCGGTTGCGACACGGCTGCGGCGGCGACACGATGACACGTTGTTACCAGCACGTGTGGTACTCGACCACTGCCTACGTGTCGGCTGCGTTTTACAGTTCATTACGGTAATAAATTTGGGTTTTACTGACTGTTTGGGCGAAACGGAAAACATGCTATTTCGTTTTTTTGAAACTTGATGAAAAAATGAGTAGGTACCATCGAGGTCGGTCTGGGCATTAAGAATATGGACCAGTGAACTCCAAACAAGAGTGACCAAACATGAGTTGAATCCGAGAGAATTTTTGGAAATCTTTTTGGAAATCTTGAAGGATTTAAAATTTACATACCTTGAGAGGATTTACATGCATGATACACTCCCCAAGGGACATATGTACATGCCAAATTTCAGCTTCTTGCGTTCAGTAGTCGCCTGTGCATTGTCTGTTAGTCAGCAACGACAATCAATAACGCAAGAGTTTTATATAGGTACACACGTGCATACATATATTGATGTAGACGCTTTGATCAAGATAACGTAGGAGGGAGCTACACAACACATCCTCCCTCCAATTAACGTTTAATACGCGTATATTATGTTGTTTGTAAAGCTACTTTAAGTATGTAGATATAAATCATACATTGGTTAGCAAGTAAGTAAACACGCGGCCCGTGTGGGATAACGTGAGACTCGCTGGGAATACATTACATTCTACTTATTCAAATGGTTAGCATTTGTATTCAAATTTTCGTCTAGATTCCCAAACTAGATCAATAGTGTATACTGTATACACATGGCGGCCACGGCGCTTATACATAGCTTGAATAAATTTGAAATAAGAATAGTTTTCGGTTTTATTTCAATGATATTTATAAAGAAGTAGCAAACGGGCATACAGGATAAAATGGAATCCGTGACCTATTGACATCTGTGAGAGACTCATAATAAAACTACGGCTCAGTTTTAGGTTACAGAAGCTACTTCTAAAGACATTCAAATACAACCTGCATTTGTAGATTTAGATAACCCTAACGCCCTTCTTACTGAAATTCAGGGTAGCTTTTTTCACGGCAGAATTAGTAATTGGTAAAACTCAAGGTGAACTAAATAAAAATGTTCTGCCACATGTCCACTCAAATTCCTATTCCATGGTCACTGTTATGAGTGTAGACGTAACGACACAAATTTCACGTTCGAGAAAGTCCCAAAAAGCAATATTTATCCTTCACAAATAAATATACCTCGACCGGGAATCAAAAAAAAATCCTCGACCAGGAATCAAACTCTTCGACAGGAAAGACCATAATAAGCTGAGCTGTTGAGTTGTTTATTTTACTTTATACTTTTTTTGTTGCGTCATTGGGTACCAGTAAAAAAATGTTTGTATAATATTATAGCAATGACGTATAAATAAGAAGTGGTGCCCATTACTAATTCGCTGTTGAATTAGGTATTAGGTGGTAGAATCTAGAAGTGAACACGTGGTCCCGTGGCCAGGTAACGTGACGTATTTACATGCAGACAGTACAGTGTAATTGATTTTAAACTTTAACACACCGTTGTTAGCGCACGTTTTACTATAATATGGGTGGAATAATCCAATGGATAGAATGGGTTGTCTATTGGGTCGAAATATTGGCGAACAAAACATATTATATTATCGTGTTTGCCCATTTCATATTAAAATGTCCTGGTAAGTCGTTGTTTATTTAGTGGTTCCAACAGAGGACATACATGCGCTCCTTCTGTTTTATTCGAGAATGTTTCGGCGACTTTTATGATATTGCCATTGTGATGTACTTGAATGTATCTATACCTTTACGTTTTGAAATATGTACATGGTGTACCGGATGACGGGTTTACATCTTGATAGCCTCGGGAAAGCGTTATGGCCGCAATTACAATTGAAAACTCAAAATTACTGAACGGATTTTCATGCGGGTTTTAGGAGTATATTTACAATCTGTCCCAGCACACATTTCGATTCTTTTTTAATAAAATGTTTTGCTTATTTCTTGATGTGAAACTTTGAATGACGTTTTTTTTCTGTAGCACTCATAATGAACTACCTACTTATTACTACTACTCGGAACTAACAGGCCAAGAACTGCTTTCTACTTTAAATAGAACAAGCATCGTATTCGAAGTGTTGAGGACTAATTTTGAAGGTCGAGATTGAATCGCAAACAAGTTCTTATCAGATAATGCTATCGTAACCAAGCTACCGTCTTATGTAATACATACAAAACTTATTTCTAAATTCAGTATACCCAATGGTGGGGTGACAAGATGTTCTGATGTGTCCGGAATAGTATACCTACTTAAATTAAAAAGAAAAATTGCAAAACTTTATTTTGTAAAAAAAATGTTAGCGACTTTTTTAGGAATGTCCGGATTTTTATAATATCTAGTTAATTGTCCGGACTTTTCAAATAAGATGGTAACCCTATACATTGGCAACTTCTAACAGAGCACGTGGCCTGAACACAGGACAACGTGAGTTGAGTGGAGCCGGGAATAAATTGACCGCGGTGTATTTCTGAACGCGGCCGCTTTCCATTTCACGTTTGTTTTGCCTCGTGAGCTCGTGACTCTCACACCGTTTTACTCGTACCTATCCACTTCTATTTTTCCACTCGAACGCAGGTTTGTTGGGCGTCACGCGAGGTCAACTTCGATCGGACGACGAGCGCCGCGTAATGCCGTCGATTTTGTTATGCATAGTTTCATCAATATTTTAATCAGTATTGTATGTATCTCTGCGTCAGCGAAATGTCAGCATCTAAAATCACTGTGCGGTATAGAATAATACTATTAGTATTTGGGTTGGTTTTGTATATTGACTGTTTGCATTAATACAGGTGAACTCTATTAGAAGAAAGGGTTGCTGTCATATACATACGTACATACTTCATAATAAGGGCTTAGCGGTGATTGTAGCACTGACCTAATATTAATACTAAACCTAATGATGTTCATATTATAACAGCACAACAAAATGTATTTGAATCGATTATGTACCTACATGCTTAGCTGCTATATACTCTAGCTAGATTACTTGATACTTGATAGTACTTGATTACGTCTAATTGAACTCAATGTAATTACACATACAAAAGTAGATAATTGTAGGAGCAAATTACGTTATTCAATCCAACAAGAATGTACAACATTGGGGAATATTCACATAAGATGTTTACAGTAATATATGTACATACTTGAGGTGGAGGAGGACCTACCTTTTCTTTTGAGCTTCTTCAAAGCTAAGCGTCATTACGTCAATTTTTATGTTTTTCATACGCTCCTACGTTCTCGGAAGCGTTTCGTATAACCAGGAAAACAAGCAATTACCTTGTTACATTAGGTTGCACATTTGGTAGGTTCATTTCAGTGGAGGTATGTACGTTTTGCGAAAGGTATAATTTAAAGGCGATCCGTGTGTTTTTATGAATTTAGATAGTCCTAACTCAAACTCAAACTCAAATCATTTATTTCACGTAGGTAATTTGCATACACTTGTGAACGTCATTTTTTGCATTCACCACCGTTTCGCTAAGGTGCCTTTAAATTTTAAATCTTAGAGGAGAAAAAGAAACGGCGAAAGAAAACTCCTCGGCACATCTTTTAAAAATAGTGCTTATAACGAATTACAATATTTTTGCTAGGTACTAACATTTTATACCTAAATACTAACTTGAGCGGAACTGGTTGCGGATGTCTATTACCAAGCATCCTTGTCATTAATATACTCATCGATAGTATAATAACTTTTCTCTATAAGCCGTGTTTTAACACGTTTCTTAAATATTTGTAAGGGGAGGTCAATGATGGACTTGGGCAATTTATTATAAAAGCGTACACCGAGCCCCACAAAAGATCGCTGAACCTTACGCAGGCGATATGAGGAGGTAACTAATTGGTGCATATGTCTAGTTTGCCGATTGGTAACATCGCATTTTTGTTTGTATAAACTCACATTTTTCCGAATAAACATCAAATTACTATAAATGTATTGTGAAGCTACTGTTAGTACATCAATTTCTTTAAATTTGTCACGCAGTGATTCGCGTGATTTTAATTTATAAACTGTCCTAATAGCTCTCTCGTCACGTAACCAATTCACGTAATCAAGAATGTAGTTTATAACCAATATTATTGGCCTTTGATCTCACCTTCATCGGCGCCGTGTTGACGACGTTCTATTTTATTATTTTTCAAATATTTTCTTGAATTTTATCACTATTTATTACTCATTATAATGACCCCGCTGCACAGTGGTCTGAAAATCAAGCTTCATACTCATAGAAACTGATTGTCAGAAATCAATAATTAAAAAATGTTATTGTAATAAGTACACCTCCCTTTGTTAACTGTTATAGTATGAAGGTCGTGAGTAGCTCCATGTGTGAGAAAAAAAATATTGTATATTTTTTTGTATGGGAAAAAAACTTCAAAGTGGATTTTAAAAAAACTGATCATAACTGAGGGTCTGGTATTCACATGAGTTATTACACCTTACATGGCGATTAAGATGACATACAATTGTTATGCCTTTCGGTGCCGCTTTGCATGTAGCAAGCTTTTGAAAGTTTGAGTTTTTGGTAGATGATTATTCAAGTCTTCATTTTATATTATAAGGATACATATAACTTTCAATATGAAAATAATTAAAATTTGTATATACACAAGGAATAAATACGTACTTAGGATATATTTAAATAATATAATTGTTTAAAAAATAGGAAATAAAAAGCACATATTCAATAAAAACTGTCAAAATTTCTTTATTTGATTATACTATTAAATATTATTTCAGTAAATTATATAATCAAATGTAGTAATACTCAGAGCTTTACATATATATTATTCTCTATTACTAACTACTTATAAAAGACCAATTATCTATCAAAGAGTATCTTCTTCATCAGAGTCCAGCATAGGTGCATTAACATCAACGAATTCAATATTCTCCTTGTCTATATCTGCATCATCATCACCAATGAGAAGAATCGGTAATAGGTGTGCGTTTTGATTTTATCAGCTGTGGCCTTATGCTGGACAGGTAGGGATCTGAAGAAACAAGAAGACCATTGAAAATGTCTTCGTTTGTTGCTTTTCTCAATCCGGCTCAATTGCTGCAATCTCAGCTTCAATCATAGCTTGTTCTTCCTATATATTCAATTTGTTTCACTTGCAAATTTGAAGTAAAGCGGTCTGCAGAACATTGTGGAAGATGGCTTTGGATTCTCCCATAACTTTTCTTCGCCACAAAGTGTTAAAGGCACAAAGGAGCACATAAAATTACTGTAATCATCTTCACCCCCCATAGTTTGCTTGTATATACTTTGCCCTGAAGCACCATCAAAGCCCCACTTGCATGTTAGTGTTAATACTTTTCTGTCCAGACATGATTCCAAACGTAGGAATTTCCCAAGTCTAGCAACAGTTTTGTCCAAAATCGCTTGAAGCTTAACTTTTACCCCTCTTTCAGTGATATCTATAGTATTTTTTGGTGGGTAGGAGTCCTTCTTCGCCTCTAATATAGCAGTATATGAAGGATATAGGGGTATTCCCTCTTCTTTTGAGCAAACTCTTAATGTTGTATACTGCCATTTTGAAAGTTTCAACGAAATCAGTATACCTAATGCTTTATCAGCGGAATATATGGGCTGAGCTTTCTTGGGCTTCAACAGTTGCTTTATCTTAACAGCTTCCTCGGGATGTTCTGTGATTAATTTAATTATATCTGGTACGTTTTTGTTACCAGCACTTAAACCAGTTGCAAAAGCAAGGCTTTCATTGGTATGTGCTAGTAGCTCTTCCACTCTTCTTCTCTTCTGTAGCGGGCTTAGCTCAGAGAACACTTTTCTTGGACTCACCTCTGTTGATGTTCCAACACTGCAAGTCTCTGCATTCAACCCTAATGATGTTGATGCGCCCTCATTTACACTGCAGTCAAAACTAGAACATGGTTGCTGCTCTTCTAACACCAAAGAAGGTGTGATTTTTTCTTTTATGAACTCAGGCCATTTTATGTCTTCTTGCAGCCATATCTCATACTTTTTTATGAATGTTTTTCTCATGCGATTACACGAGATCCATTTGTTTTTCAACGAACACACAAAAGTCTGACAGAATTGTTTAAATTCTTTATTTTCATTTTCTGACAAAGTAACGTTTTTCACTAAAACTTCAAATAATTCGCTGGGTTTTGAAAAACAGCTATTGTTCACCACAAACATAAACATATCCAAATTGGTACTGAAGCTTTCCATTATAACACGAAAACAAATCGAACTAAATAAGTATAGTAAGCGCGAACAAGTGCAAAGAGCTACTAAATTAAGTTAGCATATTCGTCCTACTTATATTATAACTACCCTCATTTACACTTGCTGTCGTTAATATGCTTATCTTATCAAAACTTTATTAAAATTCAACAGCAATGAAGGTAATTACTTAATGAGTTACTTTATCAAAGAAATTTTGTAGTATAATGTAAAAAAATCTGCACCTTTTTTATTGTATTCATAAAGAAGGTCATTGGCAAGTTGTTAACTAATGACAACATCAGTGATGTTATCATCATGTAATTATATCAAGGGTATGATTCAACTACCAAAGACTCAAACTTTCAAAAGCTTGCTACATGCAAAGCGGCACCGAAAGGCATAACAATTGTATGTCATCTTAATCGCCATGTAAGGTGTAATAACTCATGTGAATACCAGACCCTCAGTTATGATCAGTTTTTTTAAAATCCACTTTGAAGTTTTTTTCCCATACAAAAAAATATACAATATTTTTTTTCTCACACATGGAGCTACTCACGACCTTCATACTATAACAGTTAACAAAGGGAGGTGTACTTATTACAATAACATTTTTTAATTATTGATTTCTGACAATCAGTTTCTATGAGTATGAAGCTTGATTTTCAGACCACTGTGCGCTGTGCAATCAGATCTCAATATTGTCTGCGATAATACAGCGTTAGGCCCCAGTTGGACGACGCGATAGTTTTCGCGCGGCCGCCGCGCGATAGTCGCATGTTGGCCACGTACTTGTTTTTTTCATAGCAAATTAAACTTTATTGACTAGTCCACAAAGTACAAATTCTTAGCAGTTGCCTTACTGCGCGGCGAAAAAACTTTGTAGGTACGTGTAACTGTGTAAAAAGAATTTGTACGTTGTGGACTAGTTAATGAAGTTTAATTTGCTACACACCAGGAGGGGACCGCGGCGGCCGCGCTACGATCATGCGTGTCATAAACGCGCCCTTATGGTCAAACAGGAGTTGATAAGAGCTTATTCCACTATGCTGGTAATGCGGTCATGGTCATGAGCATATTAGCTAATTGCACACACTTTCGAGTTTGTGCCTACCTAGTTATTCAGCTTTAGAACGTCAAAAAACTTAAAAACTAGTCTAAAATCATGCGCGGAGGAATTCGTGAACAACAATTTAATCATATCACTTGACAAGCCACTGAAAATAGCGCTCTATTCTCAGTTTCACACAGTATACTTTTCAGCCAGCAATGGTATGACGCAATAGTTTGTTTACGCGCCTACTAAATGGGTACATGCATATCGCGAGCGTCGAGCGAGCCACGTCAAGTCGATCGGTCGACTCGTCGCTTGGCATCGTGTTGCCAAGTCGCCGCTTGTGCCAAATTTGGCTCCACTGTTAGGGTTGACGCGGTAAACATGCGTTTTGTACAAAACAAATCGATTACCATTAATTTTTATTTAAGTTTAGCAAAATCTATCTACCTACATACATAACTAAATAATGAAGGAAACCTACATACCTCAGAGTTCTCCATAAGGTTCTCAAAGGTGTGTGAAGGCCGCCAATCCGCACTCGGGCAGCATGTAGGGCTATGGCCTGTACCGCTCACGTGCCCAGCTACAGTGGGATAGTTATGGGATGTGATGCTCATGATGATGATATTTATTTCACAAAATATTAATGTAATCATTGGGTCCGTTTGTGATCGTGTAAACTTGTTCTGGTCAAGACTAAGTCTACCATATTGAAGTCATATTTCCGGTAAATACTTATTTGGTTGAGATCAATCATCGTTCTAACTACAAAAACTAAGCCAGGATTCGAGTTCATAATTGTTTATAAAAAGAAACTATGTAATTACTGCACAAACGTATTGTGTTGCAAATTGAGTAGGTATAGTTACATTGATTATATAAATTTTCAACTTCATACTGTTAACCGAATCAGTACCCCGCCGTATAGTTCCTAGGTGTGCGGACGAGACAGCCCTAGTCCGAATAGTTGGGACACGAGAACCACAATAATGCCATGACCACTTTTTACCACATCGACATGTTTTTCATACACCGAATTACCGACTGGACGAAGATTGCAAAGTGTGCCTCTAAAAAGCGGCATCTTGTTTTCTAGTGCAATGATGTTAAATTAAGTTGGCGTGGCTTGTACTATCTCGGTTCGTGTGTCACGCAATTCGTCCCCAATTACCAACGCCCAGATACGAAGATTTTGTGTTGAATCTTAAATTTGTACCTTAGACTTTTATTGACACCAAGTAGGAAATTACAAGCTTCGGTTGAGGTCGGGTCGGTAACAGTTTTATCACTTTTTAATTACACATTCTAAACGTGTATCGCTATCACTGCTAATGGGGGCCGACGGTTCTCGAATTTTATCGTTCTAACAGCGCATAAAGAGTTCTTTGTAATACCGAGAGCCACCTGTTGCGACATAACTGCATCTGCGTAACATATTGCCTCGTTTTTTTCCACTTTTACAACATTTGCAAAGAATAGTTAACTCTTATTGCCATGACGTCATCTGCCGAGAAATCTCACAATCAAGTACATTCGGTTTATGCAAACCAGGTTGCACTCGTTGCACACTGCTACCTATTTTGCACCCTATTTTGCTGCTAGTACAGTTGATAATTTCGATGCTGGTAAAACTGTCCGACATAAAAAGTTTCCTTCATTGGTTTGAGTAAAGGGGTTTTTCTTGTCGATTGGAGCGACGCCGACGCGACGTTGTCGATCGCCATTCTGTTTCGTGCGCCACGGTACGGTGCACAGAAAAACCGATAGTCGTCGCCGGTTCAGTCGAGTGGATAAGTTGAAAAAGTTGCCGCGAAGGACGGCTTCCGACTTTACGAAGAATGTTTCACGCTTCCCTGTAAGACGTGACTGTCTAATCAAATGTTTCCGTAACTGCGACGAAATTTAGAGATTTTTGTAATCGATTTCCTAGCCGATAAAGCGATAAGTTTCAGAAATAAATTATTTTTATTATTGCAACTTTAAAGTGCTACTGTTAGTATAAATCTTAATTCTCTGGATGTCTTTGTGTACAACATTTTGTATTGCAACAGTAAGGATACGGTTAATTAAAATTAAAATAATTTATACTGTGGAAAACGTCTGCTCACCCAATGACAAATGTCTACATGAGTTTTATTACACGCAGGTATACCGATAGATATACACACAGTCATAAACTTACATGTCTAAAGAACAAATATTTTTCTTTTTTATACCAGATAAATGTTTGACCCGACTGGAAATAAAACGCAAAACGACTCTAGATAGTCAGTTACGCCAGGCTTACAAAGCCATCGCGCGGTATTCTTTACTCTTAACTTTACTCGAGTAAATAATTTCTTGGAACAACTCGCCTGGTAGTATCAGTACATCGGTCTGTCCGTACAAAGCGAAGCCGCCCCGCCGTTTCCGCGAGCGCTCAGTCAAGACGCACCGCATCCGCGTCGTAAGCGGAAACGTTACAATTGCCAGTGTCGATCTCGGCTCGGATCCTCTATCCGCTAATTGTCCTTTGTATTTATCCTCTGTGCCAAGATGACGCGCCAGTATAAAAACGAATCGTCAGTTGCGTAGTCAGAGAACGATATAATAGACATCTGGTGAGCGTGGCCAACATGAGATAGCACAACAATTGTGTGTGGCACAAGAAAAAATCGACGGTCAGCTGTCAAATTAATGTGCTTGTAAACAACTGTGCTTTCCTTGAAAAAAAAACGCCACGCAAAGGGAGACAAAACATCGTATTATTCCGTCTCGTTTACTTTCGTGTTATTTGCGTAAGTTGTTCCTTTTCCTGTGTGAGTGCGATAGATGGCATCCATAGGTCTATACTCTTCTCTGTCTACGGTTAGTTACCTCCATCAAGCATGTAATCACTGGACATGGAAATATACTGGGAGTGGAGGAAACAATCGACATTTAGGCCATCATAATATACATAATCGACATTTATCGTTCAGACCATGGCCTGTGTGGTGCTTATGCTTCAATAACGTCATGTCGGAATAATTTGAACGATTCGTATACCTTTTTAAATTAGCAGACATGGGCCCCTGCTGAAGGTTTGTCAGCCGCCTACTGAGCAGTGACCTGCGGTGTCACTGTGAGCCCCAAATGTAAAACCAGAATACTCATGGCAATTATGTACACAATGATGAAAGTTACGATAGGAAAGCAAGCAGGTACTCACGATTTTTGTCTTTTATAACGAAATATTATAGCCAAGCAATTAGAATTATGGATCCATGCAATCTGCTCGAATAATGTAATCCATGTAATCTAATCCATTATCGGTATAAAGTACAAAAATCGTGATTACCCATTGCATCTAAAATGTCGAGGTTCATTTGATGTTATAAGTTAAACATCACAATGGCTATATATTATCTATTAATATTATATAATATATTTATAATATTTATTAATTTTTATTAGATATTATTAATTTATATAGGGATTTATTTATTTAAATGATATGTGAACATTGTGAACTAAATACACCGGACGGCACTCAAGGCGGTGCGGACGAACACCTTGACATCGTTGAACAACGTCAAGACATTTGTATGTATGTATGTATGTATTTAACATCCCGTATTTGGTTAACGGTGCGTTGTAAATGTACTGTTTGTTGTTTTTCACTTGAATTTACTGAACTTCAGTTCAGATCAAAATAGTTACAGTCAATTAAATTTCTGTCACTATTAGATACAGGACCTACAATCTACATAGCTTCTTAATGCGGCATACCGAGATCTCGTTTTACGTTACGTTTTTAGGTATTTGTTTGAAGTGTAGTTTTTCGTTTTTGGTTTCGATCATTTTGCGCTCAAAGCCGACGGACGGCTCACTTCGTGGTCAGTGGTCGCCGTCGTCTGTGGTCATCTGTTACACCGAGGGCATAAACGATGCGTTGCCGAAAATGAACAGCATGAATACCCCGGGTAGTATGTAAAGCACAGCAACCTCAAACTGGTGACTTTTCGCCATAGCCTCGTCTGTAACTTAGCTGTATGATAACTGTCACCGAGACAGAACAAAACTCAGATGGGGACTAAGATGGTAAGTCCTATAAGCAAACGAATTCAGATGATGTGAGAACATTAGTTGGTTAGTCTGTTAGTAAGTATGAGGACTGGGACAGGGACTTTTAGTGATAGCTGTTGTCAGTAATAGTCCAGTTAGTAATCGTTAGTAAGCGTCTTGTTCTAATTCGGTCACAGATGTATTGCTACCCTCGAGAACTGAGATGGTTGCCTCTAAAAAATTTAACCGGCTGTTGTGATGAAATGAACGAATAAAAACTATTTTTTTATTATGGCAAAACAAAGTAAATACCTACGACTATTTACCTAGAGGCAGATACACATTTTGCAACGCATGCAGCGTAGATTTTGCGATGTGATGCGATGAGCAAAGCAAATTGGCACCGACGGTCCATGCAGGTCACTCACCCGAGCGTTCCCCCCTCGCCCCTCACCACCGCGTTACGTAACCGCGCTGTTGCCACACTGACACTGCCAACTGCCAAAGTGAACTCCTCGCGAATTATTCGCGCCCGGTACACGCTTCGTCTTGTTTTCGACCCAACTGTACTTGGTACTTGAAAAATAATCGTCTATCATGATCCTATGCTGTCCTCGTGCATGCCAAGTTTGTTACTTTCACATTTTAGTTCTTTGTCTACTTTACTTATATCTATTTGCTTTCATTTGAATAAAAGACTAACAAATGTTTTACTGCCAAATAACAGCTGTAGTTTGGAACGGCTGTGAATTTAACTTAGAATTGATTGGTGTGGAAATGACCGCTACCGGCTAACGATTTAGGTTCTAAATTGTACATTATTTTAAAATTTGCCTTGGGAATTAATTATAGGCGTTTTAAGTTAACCACGTATGAAAATATGGCTTTTATTAAGGCCATGATATTCTTAGTTACTGCGAAAAATATGTACCTAACACGATTTTCACCATTTCAATTTCCCCTCCGTTTATTCAATACAAAATAATTATAGCAAAGTTCCTGATTTAAAAACTATTTTGACGGACACCGAATACTTCTAACGCATTCACAAAATTGCTAATATCGCTCGACTATCTCGTGCAATTAAACTTAATGAAAAAACTGCTATGTATGTACGTATGTATGTATGTAGGTACGTATAACATGTAACACTTCCAAGTAATCGAAACAAATCTATCATTATCACGTAACTCCTGCACAGAAAAGACTGCTAACAATATTCATTAAGCAACGCTAATAGTGATACGGTCTACCTACCTAAGTACATACATACTTGCATGTAGTAAACGTCTAAACAAATGGTGCTTCGTGCGTAACAATAGGAGATGGCCGACAATTTCGTTTATCATTCGCCTTGGCGTTTTGGCAACGTGCTAGTTAAAACTTTCCGCGCCTTAAATGTACAAAATGGCTTCATGTTCATACTGATCAGTCACTGTCACACACTTTCACCGCTGTGCATTATAGGATACTGTATATTTGTGGGCGGCAAACGCTTGAACTTTCACAGTTAACGATACAGATACCGCTCGGTGTACGCGCGAGTTTCCCATTTGTAGTTACAACACTTTGTTAATTACGATCTATGTAATCGTACCTACAGCGTGTACATCATTCGATTGTTTTCAACTTAGAAATTACAACATTTAAAACATACTGCCGACGTATGCAAGTTTCGGTAGGAGAAATAAAGTTTTCGCCTATTGCAATTATACATTTATGTAAATATGTACCTAGTTTAAAATGTTCTGTTACTGTCTTGTATTTTGATATTATTTATCATATTTAGCAAATTTGTTCTAGAAAGGTATTTATTTATTTAAACTACTCTACAGACAATGATTTTTTATTAAGAAAGATAGACAAATTATATTCTTGTTACCGCCGGCCTGTAAGGCCGCATAATATGGTAATTCAATCCGAGTGGTAAACGACAAAATTGTGTGTGTGTAACGACTAAAGTTTCAGGTGCTAGTTGTGTTGTGCTTGTGAAGTGTGTCGCCTCTCCCCTTTTTGATACATTAAGCACTTGTACCGACCTTAATAAAATCAGAAGCTCCAACCAATGTCAGTCGTTCGATTATAACAGTTGAAAAATATCGACTGCCGTTGCCTTATACACCAGTAGCGGGCAATATTACAACCATATACGCTATCGGATTTTACAGATTTTTTCGGTATCCGAAATTGGGTTACTACCAGAGCGCTAACATCTTTCGCCAGAGAGAAGAAAATTCAATGAAGTTACTGGAACTTTTGACGTCAATTCAATTGGGCTAAAGGCAACTAGGCTAATGGGTTATACGTATACTCAGCTGTTCAATCTTATATCCAAGATTCTATTATAGACTTTCATGCGGCCTCTATTAGGGCAATGCTTTTAATAGATTTATTATTATATTTAACGTATAATTTCAGGCCGTAGTAACCACTGTACAGTTTTTGGAATTATATTTTATAAGCGTTTATTTAGCATGTTACAGAAATTGCGCGCTCAAAATTTATTATGTACAAGCCTACACCCGCGCCTTCGCCCGCCAAAATTTCCCTAAATATATAACATTTGATAAAATCAGAGAACTTTAGTACTAAGTTTGCGCCCGCCTTTTACCTCCTTAAGGGATGATTTTCGAAAAAATATTTTAACATGTTTCATAACTTTCAATTAAATACCTTCATACTGAATTTCATTCAAATACCCTCAAAAACGGCAAAGTTTCATACTAACTTTGCACCCCCGTTTTACCCCTTTAGGGGGTGAATTTTCAAAAATCCTTTCTTAGTGCTCCCCTACGTTATAAAAGGAACCCCCGTGCAAAATTTCAAGTTTCTAACCCTTATAGTTTAGGCCCTGCGTTGATATGTCAGTCAGTCAGTCAGTCAGTTTCTCCTTACATATAGATTTGTAAATGCTTCATACAAATTCACGTAAACAATTGTATTATTAGATAATGTGTATAATTAACTCAAAGAAGTATAACTTCTTACGCGAGTATAATATTTAATACCAAATAATTTACTTATACTATATGACAATATTTCAAAGATATTAAAAATGGAGCGTTAAAAACCAAGACACTGGTTCAAAATGTAAACGTGCTAGACAATTTGCGACGTAGCCATTGCCAAATGGTGAACTCGCACCAGTTCGTGAAAAACATTTTAACTTTATTGAATTTAAAGTCGTTAACAAAGAGTAGAGCATATTTTTAAAATGTTATCTGTTGTACCTATATAGGATGTTGTAGTTGCTAGCATTGAGAGTTAATGTTGTACCTATAGATAGCCTTACTTTTGGTTTGTTAACATTGACTTTACGCCTTTTTTATTTCGACCCGTTTTGGGATAACACTTCATTAATTATACAGCCGACAAATAAGCAGACAAGCTACCGGATGTCGGAGCTTGACCTATCAGTAAAACCAAACTTGGCTACAACCCATTAATGGCCCACTACTGAGCACGGGTCTCTCCTCGTACCTGAGGAGGCCTAGAGCATACTCCACCACGCTGCTCCAGTGCGGATTGGTGTGGTAAAACCAAACTTACCAGCCATGTATTTTCGGCCAAGAAAGAAAAGAGACGAAAGAAGAGAGGCATGCTCTGTTGTTGCCGAAGTCGTGGTGTTTGTTACTTTTCGACCTATACGAGGCATTTAATAAACCCAGTTCAACTCATCTATTCTATACATATATTCACATTTGATACAGTTAAATCCTCTATAATATAATGTATTAATTGTTGGTCTTAGCTGATTTGAGAATCGTGTGATTTGACTCTCGAAGTATAAACTGAATACGATGAATGAGTTTTAACAAATATCAACGGAGGCTACAAACTGTGTTTCTACTTTCTCTACCTGCTACATACATACACAAGAGAGTTCTATAAGTGGTACTCATGCTACCCACAATCTTAATAGGCTCTATAAATATGTTTGTTATGACTGTACCATTTCACTTTAATAGTCTTAAATACTATTACATTTGTGTTTTCTCCATTGTTTTGTAAATTTGGCTCTTAATTTTTCTTATAACCATTGTAAACGTGAATATAAAGTGCGCAATAGTCAGTTTTAATAACCATAGCCAGATAAACAATATGGATATTTTCTTGTAAGCAATTAAGCGTCAATTTTGGGCAATAAAGTAAATGTCACACCGAAGCACGTAGTTCACGAGCGTTTGGAAATAAACAGTCGCACGTTAATTTGTAGGTCAAACAAAGCGTCGAACAAACGGACCGGTTGATTGATGTTTGTGTCTGTTGGTGTATCGCTGCGTTTTGTCATAATATTCAGTTCACTCGAGTATAGGTACAAGCAAAAAGCGTAGAAATTAAAATATGGTTCATTTGATTTTAAGCTTATTTATGTTGTACATTATTATGTTAAGTTGTTTACGTCTGTCTGTCTGTTTGTCTGTCCGTCACTCACAGGGTTCTATGAGCTCTATGTCTTGAACGGAAATAGGTAGACACCTGAGATTTTAACAGAACACGTGCTACTGTTGCCGCTATGACTACAAATAATATTAATTTTACAAGTAACAAAAGGGATTGTTTTATCTCATACACCATTCGAGATAGACACTTGAAATTTCCACAAAGTACGTGTAATTAAAGCCTCCATCACGACAAATAATAGTAATAACAATAAATTTATTCCCATACAAGAAATTAAAGCAATTCTTCGAACTTCGCCCTATACAGGAATAAATTAAAACATTTTATTTATTTTTTTAATAAATAAACAAAAAAAATGTTCTAACTGTAGAAAAAAATAACCCGGGGTTCGAACTCACGCCCTCCTGATTAAGCGTCAGTTGAACAAGCAACGGGGCCACGGCTACATGAAAAGTTTCGCGAAAATATCAATTGATTCAACGTGCACCGTTAGAAGTTTACATTCATTTGTCATTTTCTTGTAATGGATGAATTAATTCAGTTAATATCGCCCGGTGGTACGGAACTCTACGTGTGCTAGTCCGATTCACAATTGGCCGATTTTATTTTATTTTGTAACTTCTTATACTAGCTAGGGTATACAAAGGCAAGTGGCATTCTCTACCAGTCATCCCTGGGTGGATGTGGTAGGTGTTAAAAATTACACATTACATATACTTGTATTTTCAGGTAATTCAGGAAAGGAAAGAGTTTTATGTATGATAGTAGAAGCGTGGTCGACAAAACATAGCATTAAAATTTGGAACTAAAGCGTACTATTGTCGTCCTTTTTTTCTCCTCCTACTCTCTCATCCTCTGAGATACGCATAGATTCGGTAATCGACGGTGATAGTAAGTATGTACGCAAAAGAGCCCGTTTTAGAGCGTTTTCTACGCATGTTGGCATTAGTACGATACAACACATAACGGACGTGTTTAACCAAGTGTGTCGCGATACTTGCGATGTTTCGCTGTTGAACTATTCGCTTCATTTGCATGCGTCAGCCGCTGATCGTAGGTCTTGTTATCGATCACAATACAATTGTGTAAATAGCTGTACGCGTTCCATAGCATCACTAGAGGATGTCGCAGCGAAATTTTGAAAATGTAAATTTGATAAAATTTCCAATTTCCAAGCGATGATCAGTTTAAGGAAGATGTATAGATTATACAATCTCGTGTGGTGATTTCCCTAAAGTAAGCGTAATATGTATTGATGAAATTTCTAAAGCATTTAAGAAAAAAAAATGTTTTAATGTTATTAATATGTTCTCTAATAAGACTATAATTTATAGTCAAAATCTATGTTTGTTTTTGGCGCAAACAAATATAAATTTCGCGCACTGTCTCAAAGATTTGAACAGACTTTGTTTTTTTTTAATATGTTTTAAACATTTATGTGGTTTTGATGTAGCCTTTTTTAATGTCTGGCATGAAGGGTCAGACATAACACTAATGAGGTATCCGACTTTATTCATCGCACAGTATTACACCTTACAATATTAAACATGTTTAAGCCCAACATTCTTGACATTTCCTTTCAAGTGTTCAATTAACGGTTTATTTATGGCTATGGATTTATAATGAGCATAAATCGTTTATAATTGCTTGTCAGTGTCACTGAATTTTCACAGTCATTCCTCGCGTCAACTGTTGTTCGTTAAATACATATTTACACTAAAGGCTTGTTAGACCGAGAGCGTGGTGATGCGTGCTATTAACGTTGTGCGTGTTGATCGCGTGTGAATTGCTACGACAATGTATGATAGACGCCACCAGAAACAACCATGCGGAGCCAAGCGTTACGGTTTGTTCTGTGCGAGGACCGTTCTAGAAACAACATTACAGATTACAGAATCCCATCGCACCGTTCTCTCTGTTTGGCCTGGCCTTAGCCGCGCGTAAAAGGTTTGCAGATAAGAACCCCTCCCACCACAACGTGCGTTTCACGATTGTCCTTTTATGCTACCTATAGATTTAGATATTAATTTTATGGAACGAGACTTATATTTAGACGTTTTGTCCTATCAGTCCAGTTAAAACATCCAAATTTATCCCTAATAAAAAGTGGAATATATAATCCCTAATAAAAAGTGTAATGTAACTTATATAATCCCTAATAAAAAGTGGAATAAATAAAATCCTACTCTAGTAAACCAATATTTTGCCTGATAGACTTAATTTATTCTTATTATTAATATAATATAATAAAATACATATACATAATACATATAATTCACGATTTTTTTGCCAACCATGTAAGTAGTCAGAACACATATTCCATGGTATTTCCCCTTACGTTATTTTATGTTGTATAAGGAAAACTTCTATTATTTCCTTCAGTCCATGTACCAGGTACCTATTTTCTTAATACGGCGAATTTTTAATTAGATACGAAGTTTTAGTTACTAGGTAATTAGACAGTACACTCGTATGTTTACATATCTCCAAGTAGTTTAAAACACTGACAAATGACACTTTACCTCACTACTATTGTCTGTTTGGCCGGCGGCGCGGCGGCGTCATGGACACAACAGAATATACGAGGGAGCGTTTTTATATTCGCGGAATGGGGGATAACGGGTGGAAATAAAAAAAACAAATTATTTTTCCTTTTCAATATATTCACCTGCAAGACGGATACACTTTTCAGATCTTTCAATTAATTTGTTTATACCCTCATAAAAAAATGTTTTCAAAATACGCCGAAACTGCCTCCTTGACTTCGTTATCGGTCGTAAATTTTTTACCCTGCAGCTCTTTTTTCATTTTTGGAAAGAGATAATAATCACTCGGGGCCAGGTCTGGGCTCTAGGGTGGGTGATTTAAAATATCGAAACCCACCTTATGCAAGCAGCCAACGCAACGCGGCTCTTGAGGCCGGGCGCGTTGTCGTGCAAAAGCAGCACACCTTTTGTCAATTTTCCCTGTCTTTTTTATATAATGGCTTCTTTTAGTCGCTCTAATATTGAAGCGTAGTATTCTCCGGTTATAGAAACACCTTTTTCTTTATAATCAATCAATAATATTCCTCCCGAGTCCCAAAAGATCGTTGCCATGAGTTTTCCAACTGATGGTGACACCTTAAATTTCTTGGGAGGTGCTGTGCCCTTTTTATGCCACTGCATGGAGTTTTGTTTCGACTCAGGTTCATAATGATGAACCCAAGTTTCGTCTCCAGTAAAAAATTTGACTGAATACACCATCCTTGTCTTCATTACAGAGCTCCAAAAATGCACGTGAGCACTCTACGCGCTGTTGTTTTTGCGGCGGTGTGAGCTTTCTCGACACCCATCTTGCACTGCCCTTAGTCATGCCAAGATGATCGTGCAAGATTTAAAAAATGGTTGTATTGGATACTCCAACCATTTCTGCGAGTTGTTTCTTTTTTAGTCAAGCATCGTCGAGTACAAATTTTTAAACTTTTTGGATAAGTTCTGGCGTCGTCACCTCTATGCTCCTGCCCGGCCTCAGATCGTCTTCAAGAGATTCCCTACTTTGTTTAAATAAACTGTGCCACTTGTACACCACGGTTTTTCCTGGACAAGAGTCGTCGTAAACCAATGACATCTCATTCATTATGATCGCAACCGATTTTCCTTGTTTGGTAAGGCACTTTATGACGGCACGATATTAGATTTTTTCCATATTTCACTTTTCACTCCCGATTATGTTGCTTGGTTGACGATAGCTCAAAGACTAATTGTCTAATAACAATGAAACTTCGTATTTATACTAATTATGAGTCACTGAACACGTTACGATACTAATGAGCCTCATCACCCCCCTACAACCCTCTCATTCCGCGAACTTAAAAACGCACCCTCGTATATCATATCATAATTATGATGAAACATCACAATATCACAGACGCTCATCATTCCAAAATATGTATATATCGCATTGAAACTGATCTTAATGTGTTAATTAAATTTAAGTCGTTCAGAAATCAAATAAACTTATTTTCTGCAACTATCATTCAGCTTTTTTATTTATTCTGAGGCGGTACGAAGTTTGCCGGGTCAGCTAGTGTTAAATATATATTTTATAATGCCTGAAATAAATGAGTAGCGATATTTCGGCTGCGTGTGTACTCACAGGCACAAGTTTACCGTAGCGAATCGACTCGAGTTTATTAGAATGTAATTTCTAAAACACAATAGTTTGTTCAAGTCGAATACTTACCTCCAGGCCTGGCATGGCTGGGCTGGTATTGTACCCGATTAGCATCATTTCTATTCCATGTAGCGATGTCAGCAGCGGCGGTGGACAGTGACGCGCGGTGTCGAGGCCGCGGCGGTTGCATTGAGCGCGTGCGTTGCTCCCGTACACTGTTTGTTGTTCTAATAGATAACAAAATGTGAGGATACCGTGTCACACTGCCTTGTTATGTGGGAAATATTTACATAAATATGTATATTGTAATTTATGGTGATTGTGTTCGAGCACTGCAAATGGATTTATAAAAGAAGAATTTGTGGTTCGATGTTACAGGTGACGATATCACCTATCGTATCCTGGATCACCTAAGAGCCCCTATCTAAGAACCGATTTGCAGTGCTCGTCGAGATAGCTAGTTTATTATTTAAAGTATGGTAAAAGATTGAAAATAGGTCTTTTATTTAAAATTATACACTTTTATTTATTACTAACGACCCGCCCTCGCTTCGCTTCGGGAAACTTATTCCTTCGGTTTGCAAAGATTTAGTTATTTAGGATAATTCACAGAATATCTTTATAAATGATAGCTTTCCTCCGCGGCTTCGCCCGCCATAAACCCCTAAATATATAAAAGTTGATAAAAATTTGCGCCCCTCATTTACCCCCTTAAGGGATGTTTTTCGAAAAAATATTTTATACATGTTTCATAACTCTCAATGAAAAACCTTCATACTGAATTTCATTCGAATACCTTCAAAAACGGCAAAGTTTCATACTAACTTTGCACCCCCGTTTTACCCCGACGTTATAAAAGGAGCCCCTGTGCAAAATTTCAAGATTCTAACCCTTATAGTTTAGGCCCTGCAATGACATGTCAATCAGTCAGTGAGCTTCTCCTAGTGCAGAGCAACTTTTTTCTAATACTTAAATTATTAAACTCGTGATATCTTTCGAATGGAATGTCCGAATTGAATAATTTAAAAAGTTATCTAAAGGTAATTTAGCAGTCTTGAATATGAATTAATTTATTTTGATAAGGATTAATACTAAGATACAAATAAAGAGCCTTTTCCAGCGGCAGTATCTCAATTAAGTTTTTTGAATAAAAAAACACTTATTTTGGCATAACTATAATAGTTAGACATATGCCATCGCGGACTTTATTGTAGATGTTGATGTCCTTTATAAAACTGTAGTACATCACTTTGCTCTATTATCCATAGTTTTCGCAGCGCACGCGATGTTAAGAATATTTAGGTATTTTTTTTACACCTTGGGTTACATTATAAGGATCCCTATTTTTTTTTCCAAAATAAAATTTAGCCTATGTTACTCGTAGATAATGTAGCTTTCGAATGGTGAAAGAATTTTTAAAATCGGTCCAGTACTTTTTGAGTTTATTCGTAACATACAAAAATACAAATCTTTCCTCTTTATAATATTAGTGTAGATAAAGTTGATTGCTTAAAAATCTTCTTATGCAACACGCGCATAAAAAAATATAAGTACTTAAAGAATCTTTGATTGTATTGTGGACAGTCATCAGTACCTACTCTAAAGTTAATTTCTTATTCACGTATTCGCTGTCTGGTCACAACTTCACAAGTGACATGTGGCACGGCATGGTAATGACACCCGCCCGAGAGCGGGCCAAGTCGTCTATCGTTTTCCTCAACGACCGCTGTCACCGTACATCCTTGACCCTCGACGGACTGACGTTTTGTAGAAATCTCATCGATATTCGAAGAGCTACGATCGAAACTAATAGTACACTTTTTGTAACATCTTGCAATTGGTGTGAATAAATTAACGCAGCCGCACTTAAACTCTCGAAGTAGTATTCTCTGGAGGAATCCCGGGTAGCATAGACATGGGCAAATAAAGCGTGGGAGTGATTTATTTGCAAAATTAATAAATTTTATTTACCCTGTGACGGAATTAATTATGGTCTAAATTCGAGTGCAGAGCGAGCTTATAGTTCTAGTGACTATAAATTCACCTTTTCATTAACCAAGTGCGGTCTCTCTGTTTCAGGTAAATAGCAACCGGTGCTCTCGACTTGGACGTAGGTACTCGTTATATCCAACTATTCCCGGAGTGGATCGAGGTCAGTAAACAACAACACGAATACGCCGCGGCTCAACGTCTTTCGTTACGGTCGATGGATTAATTGAAATGTTTGTTTGTTAATCAACTCTCGTTTTGATACGTGTGGAAGTTTGTGGGGAATATAAAATACTTGAGCGAAATGGAACTAAAAACGCAAGTAAGGAGGGTACTGCTGCTGCAGGTTATGCTGTAAAAGGTGACATTGTTGTGTGTAGGTCGTCTACATTAACGGTTTGAGGTTCTGAATGAGCGTTCTGTAGAAGTTCCCACAGATATTGCTGTCAAGGGTTGAATGAACCAAATTATTGTTAGTGTAAAATTCAAGTAATGCATCATGGCATAGGTACGTAATTATTTTCTTCGAACTTGAATAATACACTGTCGTGTTACTAAAATGAGAGGTTAACTTTTATATAGATTTCATGGTTGTATTGGCTAATGACTGTCGAACAGTTAAAGCCCTTGGTTACTCTTAAAATTTTAAACATTTTTTCAATCAAAATCGGACCACCTACTATAAATAGTAGTTGTTGTAGGTAAGTCCATAATACATTAATGTTGTCAATCGTAGAGACACCATAAATTAATAATGTAATTGAATGTTCCCAACGCAGACAAACATAAAACACTGCTTTGATTAAAGTAGAATAACAAGGCAAGTTTATTAGCTTCAATGGGTCATTCTTAATGGACCCGTGGGAAATGCGGGCTCCGCCATGTCTCTTGTAGACTGAGAGCCGGTCGCTGTTGTTATTGAGGCAATTAATGTTTGTTGCTACTACAACTTTTCTCTATTTGTGTTACTTTGGCCTCGTGATCTGCCTCGTCATCCGCGTTTATAAATATGATTATAATTCCATTACTTGCTACATCACACGTCCATTTTAATACAACTTCTAGCTCTAATTAGTGGTAGCCATGCTTGCCTGCAATGGGTCATGGCATAATTGCACCCGTGACAGATAATTATGTGACGTAAAAGTTGCTCGCACTATTTATTTGTTGCTCGCACTATTTATTTGTTACGTAAACTATAACGTAACTCATTTTGCCGCTGGCTCATAGACTACATACGAGAAATGCTTTTTCGCATGTGTATCACATACGATACGACCGTAGCAATCCGGTTTATATATTTAACAAACCATTAAACCGATCGTTTTCGAGTTACCAGTTAGGAGTCGTAAAATTTGCACTTTATAATCTTTTCATATTGGAACATTATTAGCTACGCCTCGTAGATAGTTCTATTATCCGTATGCAAAACAAATAGATTTTCGATTTTAGGAACCGGGCAATATGAACGCTGTAAATATACATAAATGTGCGTTTATTACACTTTTAAACATAATGTGTAACAAATATAAATTTATTTCAGTTCACGGTTGAAAGGAAGTTAGGAACTAAGGAAATATGAGTTACAACTTTTCAGATAATATTCTTGGCTGAATGTTCGACTTTTGATTGCACGTTCTGAATTCTGGAACTTTTCGATTGAAATGTATGGGTGGTGCATTAGAACTTACATTATGTAGAGGCGAATAATGTGTCATTTGAAATTTTATTGAAATTTTGTGTCACATTTGGCCAGTTACACCAGGGTCGATAATTTTTAAAACCAAAAAAAAATAATAGTAGGATGAAACCCAATAGAAAAGGAGGGGAATATTATAAAAATGAAAGGAAAAATAAATTACGGGCGATCTGAGGTCGGGAAGGGGATGGGGGTGAGTTTTTAAGGGTAAAAAACGGTTTTTCTCGATTTCCGGCAAAACTAAAAGTCCTATCGAAAAAAGTCAAATGGCAAAGTTGTAGGTAATAAAAAGATCTAAAACTTTTGTATTTACACTTTTTTCACATAACCTCAAAATTTATGTGAAAAATCCAAAAAACCAAGTTTTTGGTTTTTTATTTTTATCTTTTACAAATATATTTTTTTTTTAACGAAATTTGGTGAAAACTTACCTTTTTATGTCCCAAATACGCTGTAATTTATTTGATTAAAAATATTTATTTTTTCACCTTATTTTGAATTAATATCGAAAAAACACCCTAATTTTCAATCGAAAATTCACCCGTCAAAATATCAGCTTTTTTCAAAAAGTTGGTATGGTTTCTGTTCGTTGAAATCTCTACTTTCCCATGGTGAAAAAAAAAATATATGTTACTACAGTAAATCTTCTCAGAAAATGCAAAAAATCAAAAATCAAAAATAATTAGTAGATTAGTAGATGCTTTATTCTGATTACGTTATTCATTACAATATTTTTAAACACATTAATCTTATGATTCATAAATACCTTATCTTCAATTCTAATCACTTATCCATTAGTTTTTGTCTTTTTCAAACATTAGTTTTTGTCTCGTCAAACATCTCTGATTCTAGTAGATCTTCGAAATCTTCATGACTATCACCTTCTTCCTCTCCAACATTATTTCCAGACTGCGTTGGTTCTTCTTCCACAATTTCTTCCGAATCATTAACTTCCTCGTAGGTTTCTTCTTCAATGTTGGAGCAATTTTCAGAACCATGACAGTTTGAACATAAATTTGTGCATTTTAAACCATGTTTTCGGCAACCACATTTTAAACTGTTACATCCAGTTTCACAGCTGCAGCAAATAGTTTTAATATTTCCGGAATTAATTCTTTTTGTATAAATTTGGGCATAATTCCACGTTGAAATTGCTTCCAGCCCCAATCTGTTGCTGTTAGTTCGTTACCCAACCAATTTTCTAATTCAAGTTTGTTTTGATTTTTTGCATTTTCTGAGAAGATTTACTGTAGTAACATATATTTTTTTTTTCACCATGGGAAAGTAGAGATTTCAACGAACAGAAACCATACCAACTTTTTGAAAAAAGCTGATATTTTGACGGGTGAATTTTCGATTGAAAATTAGGGTGTTTTTTCGATATTAATTCAAAATAAGGTGAAAAAATAAATATTTTTAATCAAATAAATTACAGCGTATTTGGGACATAAAAAGGTAAGTTTTCACCAAATTTCGTTAAAAAAAAAATATATTTGTAAAAGATAAAAATAAAAAACCAAAAACTTGGTTTTTTGGATTTTTCACATAAATTTTGAGGTTATGTGAAAAAAGTGTAAATACAAAAGTTTTAGATCTTTTTATTACCTACAACTTTGCCATTTGACTTTTTTCGATAGGACTTTTAGTTTTGCCGGAAATCGAGAAAAACCGTTTTTTACCCTTAAAAACTCACCCCCATCCCCTTCCCGACCTCAGATCGCCCGTAATTTATTTTTCCTTTCATTTTTATAATATTCCCCTCCTTTTCTAATGGGTTTCATCCTACTATTATTTTTTTTCACTTTTTATTATTTTTCAAGGCTTCTACCCTGGCCTAAGTCTTAAATCGTTATGTATAGAGTGATTCTGACAAAAAATATAACAAATTATCTAGGACTTGCCCTGTGCGTTTTCATCACGTCGTATTTTTTAAAGAAGAGTGGTATAATGGAATCTAATTCGTTTATATTGTATGTATCCTCGCCTCGTTTCGGGAACCTGGATGGCATCCTATTAGCGTGATTATTTAAATTGAAATAACTTTTTTATTTGTGAGCTGATGGAAATAACTTACCTTACGTTACCATAAGCATAATTACAGTAAAGCTAAAAAAAGTAAGACTTATTTTTGACCTACCGAAATAAATTATTTCTTATGGCTCCTTGATTCGTCATAAATTAATCACGAGTATGATGATGTTTATTTCGTTTAGTTGGGAAGATTCTGCTCTGATATGATAGATTTATTTATTTCATGATTACACACAATACAAACTGATAGTTTTATCGCGTGACATCATAATGGTATCCAAAGGTTTGAGTGATAACGAATTCAATGGCAACAAACAATGTATGTTCATGATAAAAATACAATAAGATGTTAAATAAATGGGGAGGGGACTTTTAATGTTACTTTATCGCTTTGATAGGGCGAGCTATGACATAATATCGTAAACAATATGAACTGCGCACTAATTGATTAATGGCTCCTAGTAATCTTTGTGCCTTGCTCGTAGTCATGTCAATTTGTAGGGGAAAATATGCTCTAATAAGCCCTATTTGTGCCCAGTAGTGGGCCAGTTTTCGGTTATGAATATCTAGGTAGTTTCCTACAGCGAGGATTTCCCCCGACTATCGAATACCAACCACGTTCTGTTTTACTGTTGATTGACATTTTATGAGATAACTATGTGACATTCTTTCACATTTCTCATGAATTAAAAAAACGTGTAAAATTGTCATTTTATCTAAGAAGAGAAGCCGTTTTTAGCCGAATTTAATCCGTCGTATTATTGTGACTTATTTTTTCAGAGTGAAAGTCTACGTAAAGTAATAATCTAACAAAATCGTGTAACACGCCCACGAGGAGTTGTTTACATAAAACTATTCACTTTAATGGATTCTATCGAAGCAATTTATGGAAATAGAATTTTCCGACAGGAGGGAACTCTCACTGGATTGTGAAGTCGTTCTTTCACCTAACGTCGGGGGTCTAGGGATGGGGTGGTTGTGACGTCAGGGCCGCCCGCGCCTCCGCGTCGTCACCCCCTCTGGGTCCTAAAAATAGCATCCCCGGGAGCCGCTCAATGGAGCGGGCACCTCCAGTCTTGCGTATTGCTATAATGATAGTTATCAGTTATCACGCCCCGACTGGCGTAAACTGAACTCGCGTTTGGTGTTTTATATACAGATTTTAATATCGTTATCGCTTTACCCTATGTTTGTATTTTTTAATGTATGTAATTGTAAAGTAAGCATGTTTTTGGAATTAACGTTTTCGTCTTCGTTTACAAATGTAATTGCGTATTGCGTTTAAGACATAACCTGTATTCCAGTAGCGATGGCGTTTCAGCTATCAGGATACTACTACTACGTACGTATACTGCAAGTTATTGATAGTTTAATAGTTTTTAATAGTTTTAGCTATTATTTGATTTTGTACATGTTGTCAAATTACACTCTCACTACAATTTGGATAAAGCTATTTTGACATACGAGGCATCATCATCACAACCCATAACTGTCCCACTGCTGGGCACGGGTCTCCTCTCACAGTGTGAGGGGTATAGGCCATAGTCCACCACGCTGGCCAAGTGCGGATTGGTGGACTTCACACACCTTTGAGAACATTATGGAGAACTCTCGGGTGTGCAGGTTTCCTCACGATGTTTTCCTTCACCGAAGCAAGTGATAATTAAATTTTAATACGCACATAATTTTTGAAAATTAGTGGTGCGTGCGGGGTTTGAACCCGGAACCTTCGGTTCGGCAGTCCAACGTTCAACCACACCGCTATCACTGCTTTGAATATTTTTCCACTATACGAGGCATAGTGGAAAAATATTAAAAGAATAAACATGATGGCAATAAATGAGATACGATACTACATTATTTATATTCGTGCGTACCGTTAGGTTACAAGTGTCGAGTCGTGTTGTGATTGTTGGTGTGTTGGCAGTGTTTATACTGTCATTTAGGTACATTTTGATTATAAAAATGCTTTATCCTTATACATAATTATGTACATGAAATATAACCATTTTTGTTTTTATAATACAGTCATACATGGCTGGATTTTCCCACACGAACGTTTTATTTTAAGCTCATTACTTTTAATGTAAATTACCGTCTCGTTACGTAATCTCGTTTTTAACTAGCTCGTAGTATGTAAGTATCCTCTGGTTAATATTAAATAAGACGCATCCCTCGGAAGCTCTCTGCGAGAGCTCATTATGCGTTGTGCGGTCACAACATAGGAGCTTCGGATGTTTCGACTGTGTCGGTGGCTAAATATTTTGAAATTAACACGTTACGTAGTCTCTTCCTTGTGACGGTAAAGTTATTTTGTTTTATTATGTTATACTAGATGTCTTAGTACCGCCCTATAATTATAATGGAGGGCGTGCCTGTACTCCTTACTTTAGGGAGAGTAGAACCGAACTCAGCAGTGGAATAAGGGATTATATTTTTTATCATTCGTTTGGGTGATAACATTTAATGTATCTGTTGGTTTCAATCAATTAGCGCCCTATTCAGTGCTCGGGGTCTGACTGACCCAAACTTAAGCTCCCGTAGATACTGTCCACCTCTTGGATACGACTAAAGTCTTCTTATGTGCCCTTCGAAGCACGGATAAATCATGACGCGACGCTCTGTTCAATTGCAGGACTTAAATTCATCAGTTGGTTACACCACGTTTATGTTTTTAATACTATGCTGTTATACCTTTAATACCGGCGATTAGTGATTTTGTTAGCTGTCGTTTTGATTGGATTAGCGCAGTCCCAAGTTCGTATGTATATTTTAGCTGTAAGATCAATTTAATCGCTCGTATGTGTTTGTACTCGATAAATAAGACGCTTGTATTGTAAGAAATTTTTACTTAGAAAATGTCATGCATACGAATATATATAGTAGTTAGATACATATGGGTCCTAAAGATCTTCGGTATACCGAAACTGTCAATAGCCCAAGTACAAAGAGTTAGAAATTTTACCCTCATCAAAAAGGGTTTCCGAACGACCCTCGCGTGGGTTGTGGCATGTATTAGGCATGAGATTATCAAAAACTTGAAGGTTTACTCGTAAACAACATTGATATCTTTTAGTTTTTCTTTTGTTAGTTGAATAAAATAAGTTTGTGCGTAGATTGTTTTCATGAACCGTGATATAATTCCAATTCTAACTATTCAAATATGAATAATGTGGGATGTAGAATGAAATGACGTTATTTTAACAGAAATACATAAATGTAATACAGTTTCGTAATAGATTCCTATTAAGCTTCTACTATTTTTAAAATTTTCCCCCGTTGCCCAACATTCCAAAACTAAGTAATGAACACTGAATGTGTAAATAAATATATCTATCTAATATGTCATCTCTGGATATTTTTTTTATCTCTGTTATTTATTCAGCACAATAGTAGAACTCGTCTAACGGTTATAGTCTGTCTGGTTGCACGACGCTTATTCCTTAGGTTTCTACGTTATTCTTTATTCCATGTTTCAGTTGACGTCACAGTCTTCTACGTATATATACTCATGTTACTTCTGTTTTATTGACGACCGTAACACGAAGATTGCGTTGTAACTCCTACCATTTAGCATTACCCCACCCACCCTGTCCAAATTACTGTTTTGATTGAACCACCGAACATGTCTCATTTAGTTGCCGCAACAAGATACTAGATAGGTTTATGGCGTTTATCAGTGGGGTGATTATGTCGAATGGCAATGAGTTTTGATAGTAGCATTATCTCTGGAGCGGGAATCATCAGTGCACACAGATATATCCATGGCTTACGTCACTTGAATAACGCAGGCAGACATTTTTTTTTTCATATACATACCTACTTCGCAGCGTTGAACAGTAAGAATATTTAAGCCAGAGCGTTGTATAAAGTGTAATATAAAATCCAAAGCCTTATCTTACGTGCAGTTTGATCGCAAAATTTATAATTAATTTGTCATAACAGGTTTCATGTGCAGTTAAATTTGACAGTCACAACACTCTCGACCGGCGATAGACCTCCACTGCAGAAGGGAAATATTGGAGCAAATCAGAATACAATAGAACTTTTAAAAATAATTATGTACGTTTCATATTCAACTATACTTATGTATATACTATTGCTGTCAAGGATTAACTTAGGATGATATAAAAATCAAAAACTAAGACAGTGTTTTGGTTGTGCCTTCCACTGGCGAAAATGACTGATGCGAAGTTGGCCTCTTTGCTCGCTAAGATATTTACGCTGAACTCTTTGTTGATGAAAGCGCCTGTATGTTGTATTCCTCTGCGCGTTGAACGGAGTCCGTACGGAGCTAGCTCCTCTCGCGGTGGACGCCCGGATTTAGCTCTCTCTCTCTGATGTTATTCGCGAGGGCGTTGACTCCCCGGGCCATCCGAGCTGGAGCAACATCTCGCCGGTATCAGCCCGCGCGATCGATACTCAGACTGTCCCCCGACCGACGCTTATTTACCGATGTATTGAAGCAAGCAAGGTGACTCTCTCCTATTGTACTGCTTTGTTGTCAAATACTTTTTGGCCTTGTCGGATGGATGCCTTCTATGCCGTGAAACATATACGTATACTAGCTTTCCCCCGCGGCTTCGCACGCCAATTTCCAAAAATCACAGACACATTATTCGTTTCAAAACTAATTTGCTTACTAGCTAATCACTACATCATCTTATCATCATCATCAGTTATCTTATAACTAGTAAACCCGCCCTCGCTTGGCTTCGGGTAACTTATTCTTTACGTTTACAAATATTAAGCATTGGTTTGAATTGAAAAAATATTTCCGTGTTGGATAGTCTATTTATCGAGGAAGGCTATAGGCTTTATAACATCACGCTACGACTAATAGGAGCGAAACATCAATCAAAAATGTTGCAAAAATGGGAAAATATTTCTAAACGAAAGAACAAGTTTCCCGAAGCGAAGCGAGGGCGGGTCCACCTTTACAGCTCGTTGGGGTCCACTAGTTATAGGTAGGTCCTACGGTTAACTGATACATAAAACTGATATTCTTAGTAGATTATATAGATTACCACCTCATAACTTCTGTAGAGGTGACTCTCTCCTTCAAGAGTTCCAGACCAATACCCAAGTGTTTAAATAAACATTTGCGGTTTGTCTGACATTCACATGACATACAGGACACAGGCTGTTTACTTTTTGTTGTTGTTTGTGGTGCATTGTTAGGAATTTGGCCTGATGTAAGGCGTTCGCATTCAACTGGAATATTGTTATCTTTTTTTCTATTATTTATCGAATATGGAATATCGCTAAAAAGATTAAAATAAACTCCTCCGTATTCTGTGGTCCGCCATATTGAATTTAGAATGACGGTACACAGCATGCATGGTCATCCAAACTAATCGTGTATACAAAATTTCAGCTCAATCGGTTGAAGATATCTGCTTCAAAATTGAGTTGCAACATTCCATCCACCCAAACAAACATAGTTCCTTACATACACACATACATACATAGATACATACATTGCAAGTTATATAAAAGCTTTTAAAATCGCTAGAGAAAATAATAAGGACAAGAGTTTTGCCATTAAGTCATAGTTGCCGCTTCTCATTCATCCCCAGCCACTCGAATGTGTCTAGGGGCATCTACATAAGTTGCACATCGATAGCTGTGTGCATTATTATTCACATAAGCACTCCCGTCTCTGTCTACGTGTGGGTGTGTTCCCGCTCAATGGCGTGGGTACCGCGAGTGGGGGAGGGAGGGGTGGTCGCGCCCGACCTTGGCCGTGACTCACCCCGCGGCACGCACCAGGCCCCAAATTGATTTTCACCGCCCCCCAATTTGTCTCCCCGGGACTGCGGGCGTTGCGTCGGGAGAGAACATTTTTGCGCATCTCTTTTTGTGGCGGTACCCGCTGTGCCCCTATACCCGTGCACCCCGCTCCACCCTCGCCGCCGAATACCTGAATGTGCGTGCGTTAATGGCGGCCGGTTTCGATGGGATGGCGAGGTTCTTTTTTTTTTCGCTGTACCCCAGAATGCTATCCGACTTGAGACTTTCGTTTCGTATAGCTGGCAAAGTCCTACACAGATGTGCCTGTATAAAATTCATTTACGTCTATAGAAAAAATATGATTATAAACCATTAAAAACAAACACTCACCCACGCTATTATGATTCCTGTGTCGCTGATGGACACAGACACGGACACAATTATGAGACTACACCAACTTGCACACACAAACTGTGTTAGTAATCTAAAATTGTATACGTAATATAATTCGGCGTTAAGCAATATGGTTAATTCTACGTACACCTACTTTAATAGCGATCGATTCGAGGGCCAAGAAATGAGGACATATCAAAATACATCATCAGAAATAAATTGCCGATTTATACAGTAGGTATATAATATGTATTTAGGGATATTTGGCTAGTATATTTAAAGCTAGTTTCTTATAAAAACATATATTACTATGTATGTATGTACTGTGAAGCTACTGTAAGTCTACCTATTTATTTGAATTTATCAGGGCCGGACTCCCGTGACCTTAGCTTACAAATAGCTCTAATAGCCCTTTTCTGTTATTTTTCTAACAGCATACGCAGCCCCTTATTCGTAAGAGATGCCCCGTGGTCCGTCTTAAATATTAATATAGTGTCATCAGCAAACAACACAATGTCCGCATGATTCTTAACATAATAATAATGGTTAATCATTTATGTATACTAAGAAAAGAAAAGGACCTAAGATTGAGCCCTGTGGTACCACCCATCACAGCCTTGGAGCCTGACGATTTAGCATCATATAATATGCTAATCTTTTGTATCCCATCATCTAAATAAGACTAGATAAGCTGAGCGCCTTATTTTTTACGCCGTAGTGATTAAATCTTTGCTGCTGTTATAGATATCTATGGATACCGTGACCACTTACCAACACGTTCCTAGTCCGCTCGTTTGCCGGCTACTTTCGTAAAAAAACAATTTGGTTAAATTGAAATATTGCTCATAATTTTTTATCACATCATCTTATTAGTTTGGCACGAGTGGTTGGATGATTTTTCATTCATTTACACCGATGCGATCGCTCGAGTTCTCGTCGACGCCGGCGTGGGTGGCGGTGTCGGCTGTCCATCAACGCTGTAACGATATTTTTGAGTAACTTGTAGCGTACCATTACAAGGTTGAATCTGGATTTGGTGAGCTGGGGTTAATGGACAGATAGATAATAGAATATATATTGATTAATTGCTAAAGCTAGCCGCCATATTGCTATTTTCATATTGCATCCTGCTATTGCTAAACCTAGCTCTTTGTGTCGGGAATTCAAAACTACTTACAGGTGTCTATGGGTAACGGTGACAACTAAACAAACTTTTAGACCTACTGATCCAGCTATTGACAAACCCTCAAGTCAGTCTTCCTTCTAAGTTAGATTCGTCAGCTCGTTTGTATGTAACTTATTAAAAAATATATTTGTTCACCGGTTTGGGAACTTTGTGATGGAATGCTCTCTGTATGAGATAAAACGTTTTATTATGTCAAATCTAAAATGTTATACGTTTGGTTAAATTGTCCTGTTTATATTGTCCATGAAATACCTATTCATGTTAATGTTAATTGCATATGTGGTGGATGTTAATTATATAAAACAAATACAATTTGCAATGCTTCAAGCATTAGTAGAGCGTTAGTTTTGGACTTATTGTAATTGTAGGCCGATCGAATTAGAGATTCTATACAATTATAATAATCATGCGAACATAATTATAATGTTTTCAGGCAGTTGTGATATGTTGCTTGAATATATGTGAGGAATAGGCAGGAATGTTCAAATCATCTTTAACGTTACGTGGAAACTAACCTACGAACCCGGGACATGGGTTCCGCATTTGCAGATTTACCATTTGCAACGCTTGGCGTTAAGGTGTAAATTTAAATGGCACGACTGTTTCTGTAATTATGGCTGCAACCCTTTACCAACTAAGGAGGCCTAGAGCATACACCACCACGTTGCTCCAGTGCGGATTGGTGAAGGGGTTAGTGGCCAACCCGTGTCGGAAATCTTTATGCCCGAAGGCCTTATAGCTTAACGATTGTTATCTAACGAGAGCAACCGAAGCACGGAAGCGCTAAGATATTTTTGCTACTACCGACCCCGCCCGTTGTTGCTCAACTCGATCGATCACTTAGGATTAGAATTGACATATGCAGCCGGGTTATGAGCGCTTCACCTTCGTTATACCTATGTATGTAGTTTTGCCTTGTCTTACGAGGAGTGATTCTTATGAGTTGAGGTATAAAACCATATTATACTAATAATTATGTGCCTATACCGTAAAACAAATTGTATAACAACTTTTAGTTTAGTTGTCATGTTTTTGAGTGATTTTTCAGGGACTTTTCACTCTTGTGATCAGTTTTCATTTAGTTCTCACTATTAGTAAGTGTATTGTTTGTAGAATAGAATGTAATATCATAGTAGAACAGACGGCTAACTATTGCCTCAGACGATAGTATTCTTAATTGTTCCCGAACACACATGCCCATGGTTGCATGATTTACATAAGACTGTTAAGCTTTACTTGTCTGTGTAAGCTCTGACGTCAGAACGAAATTAAACGAAAGTCGCTCTTCGGCATAAATAGCACTAGAGGTGTTTAGTTGATGATAGGAATAGATGTTGTGAAACTTGCCAGTACTCGGCTCACACGTTTATTCTCACCGGTGTATTATATTTCTTTAATAAATTAATGATTCTTGAAAACGGCATTCGTAATATTAGAGAATTTCCGTGAAAACATTTCTATTTTGGTTTTCTATGATTTTCTCGGGAGTTAATTCTTTTTTTCTCGGGAGTTCACTCGAATGTACCGCACCAAGAGCACTCGTACGCTCACGTAAGGTCGACCCGAGATTGTGCAATAACTCACCATTTTAATACTTTGAGCTGTGTACAGTTCAAAAATAAATACATCCAGTGCAGAGTATTAGTTCTCGTCTCTCGACTCGACCCACATTTTTCTTTATAATCGAAACGTTTAGCGTTCTAAATTAGTTAATGTTATGTGATAAATTACGTTTGAGTACGCCGATGTTTAACAAACGAGTCAAGTGCGAATTGTACTTGCGTGCATACTTAATAATAGATGGCGTGGGTTGGAGCTTCATTCAGTTTGTTTATAATTATCTTAATATTGCAAAATTCGGGCTTTATTAAAAGGGCGTATTAGACGTCCACTAAGAAAGACGGAAAGGAAAAGTACATCTTGGAAGAGGAAAAACAAAATAAACATAGTTGGTATTAACCCTGTCAGCAAAGCGAGGGTTCCCGGGTTCGATTCCTTGTTCGGCCAATGTTAAATGTTTGGTCTTGGGTCATGGCTCTGGGTGTGATTTGTCGTGTAATTTGTGTGGTATTAATTTATTACTATCCTAAGCTAGTTCCTATGAGGCTGTGGATAAGCTGCAAAGATAGCTTTCTAAACTATTGAGGGAGGCCAAAGTTTTAAAATTAAAAAAAATTACTAAGGCTCACGTGAAGGAAATAAAAAGCGCATTTTATAGAAGTATCATTATATTTTAGTTACGTTACCGTAAAAGCGTTAATCACAAACGAGTTACCGTACGTATTAGCGCAATTCATCGCGGTGAATGGTTTTCGTAGTTAATTTAGCGTTTTGTTTATGTAAACAGCGTAGTTTATAACTGCAGGGCGGCAATAATTCGCAGCTATTACGAATTGTTTGCGCGATAATGTCGGTGCGGTAGCGCTATCGTGTACAGAAAATCGGGAGCCGAGTTACATTAGTGTTTACAGGAGTGTTATTAATATTACAACTGTTTTATGTGCTCCTAGTCGTAGTATCTTTATCTTACTCCCTGCGTGTAGTGTTTTGTACCCATTGCCTTCATAATTATGTAGGCACATTGTATCGTATTGTTAGGAAAATATTTAAGGTTAAATTTATACTAGGTAGTTACTAATAAATTACCATATTATGTAGGACTCTTGATGCTGTTGCAATAAAAAAACCCACACCCCCGCAATAGAAATCCCTGTGTCGCGGGTGGCATGGGTAACACAAATAATAACATCTCACACCCACGGCCCGTGAAACATTTATCTGTCCTTCTATATATAACTTCTATCTATCTATATATATATAATAACATTGTACTAGAAGTATCATAAATACCTGCCCCGGTCGGGAATCGACCCGGGAACTCGCAGGCATGCCCACTACCAATCAGGCTACGGGTATTATTTACATTACAAATTGTGTCTACAGAATAATTTGTATTTACAGTACAATTTTTGCTTTTGGTTTTTTTGGGTGGGTTTTATTAATTTTATGTAATAATTATATTGCAATCGATGTTAGTTTTTGTTCTCTACTAGTTAATACATACTCTAAGCTTCTATCAATGACGCTTACCTACATCCCGCAGGTAGGTATTGATTGCAATCCGTTATCGTTATCAGTTACCTGATTTACAATTCTCACGGTACAAAATATGTATTATGGTATAACAACCTGAGGCTTTTCTAAAGTCAATTAACCTACCTTATCATCGATTTCTGTCTCACGCACAAGTAAATAAAAGTTAATGGAAACTCATAAAAGTCACATAAAGCATTGTAAATGTCTCTCTAATCGCTCCCATAATTTCACCGAACTCTTTCCACTGAGTTGCATGGCGAGACCCCTCACGCGAGCGTTTGAGATTTCAAATGCGAAAGAAAAGGCGGAATCGTGTCGTTGAGGAAAATCGTTTGATCATCATCTTACGTTTCTTTTGCTTGTTGTTTCAGAAATTTGTCGCGGCAATGATGAAAGTAGCAAGCTGTCAATGTCATAGCATACATGAATAGATAGTATCTGCATAAATGTTTAAGTATACATATTATTATGTACGTTTTTAGTAAATAAGTTAAATACCTAAAAGTAGTTCAGCACCTTTTTGGTAGATTTTTTTGGAATGGTTTGTTAGTTATGGGTAAGCATTAGTGTTATCAATAAATGAATTTTTCTTCCCATTAATTTTGGAAGTTATCGAACTTCACAATCGCCGACTAAATGTACATTGTCTCTAGACTTTGTATTAATAAATTATTAATACGTATTTGATTTTAATACGTATTTTAATACGTAATTAATTATTAATAATCCGAATCCTTTGTAGTAAACCCGCTTAATTAAATGTGATGTGTTTTTTAATACCGTGCGAAAAATGAAGAATTACATTAAGTTCTGTGTTCGGTTGCAATGTTGGAGAGCTTGTGACAATGCGGGATTCACGTCACTGACATGTGGATGACTTCCCTGTAGTATATACAGATGTTCGTAAGCGCGGGAAATACTTGCTATGACGTTGTTCGTCTGATCATTTACCAGCTGTTAGCTGTTATCATAGAAAATATCTCATGCTCAAAGTATGTTGTCAAGCCAGCAGGCTTTAGGAAAACATAACACCTACTTTAATTAAATAAAATTAACCTGGGTAACTAAAAAATGTAACAATTATTATTAAACGAAATAATTACGTAGAATCTATAATAATAATTGAATAAAAAATGATTACAAGGTTCAGAGTAACGAGCGTAAAATAACATATATCAGTTAACATGCCGGCGCAACCTACATAATATATGACTCATTTTGAGAAATATGTATGTATGTACTAAACTTACTTCTTGATCTCTAACTCATATTGAGCACGTTTTAGCTGTCCATGCCGCATGCCGCACGCCGCCGGTCCCAGGTCGCAGCATCTGCACGCGATGTTAGTACCGAAATAGACGAAGCCGGCTCCGTTGAGGCCGACACTGGATTGTAACACTATTTATAGTTGAATGGCGTGTCTCGTCTTCACAAGTGCTCTCCGTGACGCCGTGTAGGGGGCGCACTCGAACTTGCGTAATGTTCACCACATATTGCATCTTTATCTGTTCCAATGTGACAAGATGAAAGTTAAAAACTTAAAACCCAACCACGATTACGTGGTAGCGCGTAGCGTGGTGGTGCGTAGCGCCATATGCGACGTACTTTGTTTAGAGGGGTACCATCAGTTTGGATTTCTCTTATCATTTTTAATTTCGAATGGCCATTAAGGGTGTATAACAATTTAAATTTGATTGGTTAGCAACTAGTTGTGCTTAATTTCATCAAAATCGACCCACGTGTTTGGCAAACATTACTCTCATTTGTGTCGCGCAGTCGGGTAAAGAGCGCGCAAAGAGAGCGCAGATTTTATGATTTTATTTCAATAATTATATCGAGTATTTGAAAAAAAAAAACACCATTTAAAAGGTACGTTATTCCGGTTATGGCAAAATCTAATTTGAAAATTAATAATTTATGTTAGGTTCACAGGATTGTATTCAAAATGCTCTTTTAATAAAATGAAAGTATAAATCACGCTTTGTCATTATTGTTATTATTAAATTGAATTGCCAACCCTAATAACCAACTAGCTCACTTATGTGTATAGAATCTATACACATAAGTGAGCTAGTTGGTTATTAGGGTTGGCAATTCAATTTATACTATAGAATATACAATTATAATCTATACCTACTATAGATTATAATTAGAACGTTCAAAATACATAATATTGACGCTTCGCGGTGGTTCTTAGATAATATGATTTTCTTGAAAACACAGTGTTCCCCGGAAACAAACCAAGCAAATTGTAGTATTAGATTCGATGCATAGCAATGTGGTTCCTTGATTGCATTCATTACATTTGCATAATACACGTACGAGCACAGGTGGATATCTGGTTAGCATTCTATAACGAGTTATTTCGCCTTGTGCCGTAATTCATCGAGGTGACATTCGATTTTTTTCCCAGAAATATTTCGTTCTGAATTCTTGGCTACCGGTGTTGATTTGTCGCCGCGCGCCGGAGTAAAATGTTATGCTCGTTTAAAGTTGTGACTAATTATTTGTGCTAATTCACGATTATAATATTTTTTTTCTTACATTAATAGGTACTTAGTTAAATTCGTATAATTGAAGTTTTTTTAAAACCATTATATCCAAGTCAACTTAAGTAGTCTGGTGAATTTTCGGAAACCCAGAGGTACCTGTGTTAACCAGTTTAGTCGATTTTGTATCGTTGCTGCCCGGTACACTCGAATGTTGGCCATTATCATGCCACGCTGGTCCGGCCGCGCTTGGAACCGGTTGCCCAGATCTTGGTTCCCGCCTGTTAGCACAGATCTTCGCTGCAACAATGTTTCACTCGAAAGTGTATTGAAGCGAGAGACCAAATTAAGGCGGTCAATGTTAGCGTCGGGTTGTTCGAAATGTAACGCACATGCGTGGACACAGTTGATAAGAAAAGGTTTTTCTATCTCAGAATGCTTAAAATATTTGTCAATTCCTTTTTTGAAGAAATTTTTGAAGAATTTTGCATTCAAAACCGTACAAGCTATATGGTAGGCTATGCTAATATTGCTAATGCACTCTCTACAAATTTTAAAATCAGGTTATCTATCATCACATGAGATGGTATGTCGAAAATACTGGCTCGTTAAGCTTTCACCTGTCACAGGTTATTTCGATGTTGTTGTGTGACCTTTATACTTCGAATACATTTAGTTCCGGCGGTCGTGTGACGGTTGATAACTGAAACGAGCAACCTTCGATGACCGTTCGTGGTTGCTAACCGTGCCAATGACGCTACCGGCGTTTTGCCAGCGTCGAGCGAGCCGATTGACGGACCTTGTTATTTTCAACAAAAAGTTGTAAATGCGTTAGCGTTACGTCGCCGTCCAACGAGCAGTTATTGATTTAATCGAATAACCCGCGCCGGTACGCCTATGTAAAACTGGCGCAATTACTCGCCCGATGCAATTACAGGTTGTCCAATTATGTACGCAGATTTATTTTCCATTTTCCCCGTAAAATAACTGTTGTGACAGGAGTTTTCTTTAAATGTAAATGAGGTGTAAATCCGGTGGCATTGATTGTCTGCGGTAACGTATTTAAATTTCAATAACTGAATAAAAAAATTACGATGTTTAAAATAGAACACCTACAATTTTCGTCATTTCTAAGGTTTATTTTGGAAAGCATCTATTCGCACTCCATTTTCTTTTCGAGCAATCGGAAACCATTTGCAAAGCCAAGGCATTTCTCTCAGTTCTGTGATGGGTGCTGGATATTCGCGACTGCATTCTAATGTTTAAGTCTTTTATTTTGGCCGGTTATTTTCGATCGGTCGACCGTCGGTAATATCGTACGCGTCGTGCACTCTCGGCCACAACCCGAGTGTTCTATAATGTTACTAGTACGAAATCCATTTGACCACATTGTGTTGATAGTGAGCGTTCAATCGGGGCTCGGTGTTTGTCAGTCCAGTGAATGTTTACCAGGAAATCGAAACTTGCCCGTATGCCGGAAATTATGACAGCGGAGAAGGCAATCAACAGTATTCTACCATGCGTAGTATTGTGTATGTAAGAGCAATGTTAAATTTTTTAGCAGCAATTGTTCTATTTTGACCTGATGGGCTTGTTAGTCGCTATTTTTAACTATCATTATTACATTTTACTATTATACGGGTTTTCACGATATATATTTATGTACGCCGTTATTTGGACGCAGTTGCATGGATCGTCGTCACGCAAGCTGAACTCGTCGTCAGTACCCTTATCATAATAAAATGTGTATAATCCGCGATGAGTTAAGTTTCAAATCATATATTATTATTACGTCACGAGAACCTGTGAAAAGAAAGGACATTATTTTAATTTGACCAAATTCTTTATCTTTAAAATTGAAAAAATGTTTCACTAAATTATTCACAGTGGAATCGTTTTCGGATTTGTATCTTTAATCAAACATAATTATAAAAATTTAGAAAATCTGTTCATAAGAGATACTACCACACTTGGCATGTCATTATGTTTGGCAAGAATTCAGTTTTTACGTAAATATAAGCTTCACTCGTAATACTGTACATGGGTTGGTACGTTTGGGGACTAAAAGTAGTCAGTTGATACACGGAGGTAATTTTAGCTCTCGGTAAACAGAGTAGGGACATATTTATGACTCAATTTGTGGTGGCATATTTTCGGCCGTCCGGGCGGCATTCCTTACGGCGGGGTAATGTTGCGTGCTCCTTATGTACACGATATGTATCTGTGCAACATGTATTTAACAACCATTTATGACGTATAACTTTCCAGAGAATTGTTGTTTGGTTACATTATTAAATTAATTAATAAAATCTGTTAAATAATTAATTAATAAAATCTGCAACAAAACCTATTGGACTTTATTAAAAAGTAATAGTTTCTTTCATATTAGTACAGGTACTTTTATGTGAATAGTATAATCTCCATCAGTCGTTAACCTTTAACTTCTCATTCATCGGTGACTTTGATTAGACGTTAAGAAGATTTATCGAAATTATTATTTTATTAAGTTTGTAGACTTTGATTATATAAATCAAAGTTTGTAGACATGTCATGTATTAGTGACACTGTAAATATTTTGGTTTGAACGTGAATGTGACAACTAAAGGTGTTTTGTTGTAATACAACAAATTGCAAACAATAAGGTAGCTATCGGTCTCTATACTTACAACTGAGAGTAGTATTATATCCAATTTACATAGATTCTCGTGTTTATATAACAAGCCTCGCTAAATTTAGAAATATACATATACAAATAACAGACGACGATATCTGATAACATTGACATATTGTCCGACAATTTGGTAGGCATAGCTTAAGATTGCTGTGTATAATATTTGATAATGTATCGTAAATGTTTGGTATCTGTACATTTCATAGAGCGACGTTACCTACTTGCACATTGTCACGTGTTGATGACAAATTAGGATTTGGGACCACTCAAATGACTAATTGTGAACATTTGAGGCATGTAAAGGAATGCGTTGTTGTAACTAACATGTCTAGTCATTAGACTGATGACGATTAATGACAGATTGAGAAACTATCCACATTTTTTTTGTTGTATCGAAACTGGACGGTGATAAAATTAGTCCGTTAAGTGGTTTTGATCCTTTCGATTTTAACGTACTTGCGATACCCGTGATATCAAAACGTCCCCGCAACCACCCAATGTGCTACATGCACATTAGTTTTGTTCAATGTTATAGTAATCGAGCAAGAAAGCTGTGCAGTTGAAACTACTGAGAATAAACATTTACGACCTCAATTAAACACTGTAATTAGACGTAAGTGAAAGATATAGGTGTGGCGGCGGTCTTACCATTCCAATGGTCGCTCTACCACCTATCAAGCTGACCTGTGAAATGATAATTAAATGAAACTCATTTGCGGCTGCCGTTCAGTAATAGAGGTTCTGATTAGTTTTGTGTACCTATTTAGAATTCAATTAACTGTGGCATTCGATAGGTTAAACGTTTATTAATTTGTTGTATTTTAATACAAAGCTCACTCAATTTTCTTTCTTAATAATCCTTTCATATGTACTAAATGTTTTAAGTAAGGCATTGCATAGTGACCAGTTGTCAGATTTCATACAATCCGAGAATTGGGATGAGTAGACACGTCATTTCAATCGTGTAAGCGTTGAGCGGGTCGCGGGTAGATATTGTTAGTGTTATCAGAACTCTGGTGTTTGGAGAAAGGCGTTGAGGGTACGCGCAATAATTCCCACAACAATTATTCCATGCTATTTATTGGATAATGACCCTAACGAAAAGACACTTTGTTTAGACTACCAGGGAGTCGGCTTTTCTTCTTACTTCAAAGAATGAAGACATTTCAATGTCCAAAACGTTATTATAAGGTTTAATAATTTTAGTTCTGGTTCAATATAATATTAATTTACCATGCTCACATCGATTTCTGTGATAGTACCGTCGACATTTTATAACACTAATGACATATTCCGTTAGTGCGCAGAAAGCTTGTAAAGGTTCGTGGAAGCCCGTTGACGGTGTGTACGATTGATGGTGGCGTGGTGGTGCCGACGTGTGATAAGGTCAAGGTCTTCATGAGGCCGAGTCACGTGAATTGAGGCCTGGCCTTTATGCTTTCTGCTATATGCTTTAACAATGTGATTAAGCTTTTATTCCTGGTTTCCTAAACGACAATGACAATTTATTGGAACATGACTTTGACTATCTTGGCAACTCTGTTTTTTGGCATACGGCTGATCATCTACCGTTCCCAACGCTCATGACGGGACGGCGTGTCTTTTAATTAGTTATCTTTATGTTGCTAATGTATGTATCACTCGACTGTGTTGTAGATTTATTAGAATAGAAATAAATATTAACATATTTGGACTGGCCAAGTACGACTAATTGCACTGGTGATATAGAATATAGGCCTATGATTGATTATTACAGTAATGGAATACAGGATTATCAATCGTCCATCGTTCACACATTCGCCTTTTGAAAGTCACTCCTTTCCTTCCTTTTTTTTTTCTAACGACTTTGCCTACGAAGCCGCGGAAAGTGGTCATGTCCGGACGCATTACGTTTAAAATTTACAAGGTAATGGAATTTTTAATGGTCCCTCGAACTGGGATTTCGCCTTTTTTATATAGCCTAAGCAGGTAAACGAGCAGACGGGTCACCTGATGGTAAGTGATCACCGTGAGTTTGTGTATATTATACTTCCGTTGCCGTTAGGACATTTGTCATGACCTTTATAGAGACTTGATTGGTTAAGCAAACTAACAGGCACGGAGACGGCCTGCTGTGAGAGAAAATGTGCGTGTGCATTGTCCTCTAACAGAGTATATTTGAGCAAGTATCAAACAAAGTTACCAATATGTTTGTCACCAAGCCGCTGTCCCTTCACGTACCTAAGCACCTTAGAAGCACGCAAACATTTTGGTTCGAAGGCCTGATGACGATACTGTGCAGTGTTCATTTGTGTGAGTTCCACTGTGCGTACATACTTGGCACGCTCACAAACAAGCTAGCTCGGCACCAACGAGTTTGAAGATAAACACTACTATTCTTTATTTCTTATGCTTCATAGAACGAAGTATGTGTTATTCCGGTGATAAATGTAGAAAACATGAAATTAACCTGTTTAATCGCCTACCATTTAACGATTATTGCCTTGTGTGCTTGCTCGGGGTAAAGGTACGAGTGCACGTCGATATGATATGATATGTCACAGTGGTGGCAATGCATGTTTACAGCTCTTTTGATGTAATTCGTGCTGTTCACTCAATAAAGTCATCTCCAAAATAAATGTTAATTTGTGACGACATTTATTTCGCGTTATATCATTCTATTGCAACGAGCGATGCTCGGAAAGGAGTAATTCGCCTAAGTGGTCTTGTTAACAATGAACGTGGTGGGTGCAATAATTTGTACGGCGGCCCATTAGTTTAATGGGAGTTATGACCCGCATACAACTTGCCGTTGCACTCGCCAGCTCCCCCAACTGCGATCATCTGACATCAAATTTTACTTTCATTATAACGCTGCTGGGTCCATTTTTCAATGGTCTGTGTAATTAATACGTATCACGTGATTTGATTTAATTTCATTCAAGTTTCTAAAGACATATTAAGTTCACGTCTTCTTCCTTGAAATAGCTGGAAGAAGTAAAGAAGCGTATTGCGTTAGGTACCTACGTCAACGAGTGTTGTGTGTAGATAACATTTTGACTTTCCTCCACGCGTTTCCCACTTAGGGCAGTAAATTATTTGGTTCCTAGAACGGGATACGCCAATTGGGGTCTCGTATACGCAATGTTTAAGTAGAACATCTCCTATCTTCTTCGTATTCCGGCGTCCGTGTGCGCTAAGATTGATGGTATAATATTGTGATTTATCGCCGTGTTATTTGAAACTAAATTATTCTGATAATGATAGATGAATATAGGAAAGGACCCGTATGAGACAGTTTCTGAATGTATTGTTGTCGCGTGGAATTGATGAGAATAATAACGAGACGTTTAGTTGCCGCATAAGCAAATAATGTTGTTGTTATTGTTTATTTCTTGTTATTGGAATATGTTATAACTTGTTTTTTCTTTTTTTTTTCAGGTAATGAACACAAAACAAGCTACTTAGATTTTGGAATGAAATCTTTGCACAATTATGAAATGTAAGTACAAGTGGAATTAAAACAAAAAGAACATTAATCAATATAGATACATCTTATATATAAAAATGAATCGCTGATTTTGTTGCTAAGAGCAGATCTCCAGAACGGCTGAACCGATTTCGCTAATTCTTTTTTTATGATATTCCTTAAAGTAGGAAGATGGTTAATACGGAGAGAAAAATTTAAAAAAATGCCTAAATAAGTAAAAAAACAACACTTTTCTATATTCCCATACAAAAGATTCGTAATAATACTTAAAAGTCAATTTGAACTTTAATACCATAGCATAAAGTTTAAGTGTCAGTGAAGGGATTTCATGAAAGCAAAACAATTGACTGACATGATACACAAGACACGAGTGGTACGAGAGCTAACAACGTTGGAAAAACAAGAATTTGAGGTAGGCCAGTTTTTAGATATTATGTTATCTCTCTCACTCTCCTGGACGTCATACGGACGGTCTGGCTGGTGGTAGACGTTGCGTTCATTAGTGCGCATCGTATCTGTACAAGTAAAATATTAATTTTTCAAATCATTGTAAGAAGGTTTCTTATCTTTTTTTTAATTGAACTTTTTGCAACATTAATCTATTATTGCTATAAAATATTTTTTTCAAATTATTGTATGAAATAGTTATCAAATAAATGTCAGAGAAATTACTAAAAACCATTGAATTATTTTGTGGATTAATGGTATCAAAATGATAATTTATTTTGTACAATTAGACAGCCAGACCTCCCGTATGATGTCCGGGAGAGTGAGAGAGATACCATAACTCAAAACTAGCTTACCTGAAATGGTCTCTCGAAAACGTTGCTAGCTCTTAGACCATTATAATATTTCCATTTCTTTATTTTCTCGATGACAGCTCCTGTGAAAACTTGAACGAGCGTCTTTTTTACATTATGTATGCATTATTTGATAAAAATATGACGTTTACACACGTACAAGGTTATATCGGATTCGGAGAAACTGATAGGGATGGAGCTATATCGATAAACGTAACACGATAATAGACCCGTTTTTTTTACAAAATGTAAGAAACTAAACTACTGCCGGAAACTTTTGTACAAATGTATTAACTAATATTATATTAATATATTTCATTACAAGATGTTACACGTATTTATTCTTGATTGATAATGCTAAATTCTTTAAAATTTTCGAAGCTGTTGTAAAATAAGTAGGTATAGGTAGGCACTCGACAATAAAACGAAATAATGATAATGACAGGTAATCTTTATTCATTTATTTTAATCAAAATCTGATGAATTTAATATAATAAATATATGCGATCGATATCATTAGGTACTTATTTCACAACACTACAACTATAAATTAGAACTGTCACGTTTTTACTAATAAAATCATTGACATAAATACTATAGACATAGGGTCTCCTACTAAAATCGCGAAAATAATGTCCCAGTTTGACATTACAAGAAAGAATAGGAATGTTAGCAAGGTAATTTAAACACTAAATTCATTAAATCACGGTTTTATTTCGATTGCATCAAACACATACGTCAATGGCACCTTATGACACAACGATTACACTACACGCCATAATGACATAGTGCAAAATAATCTAAACAAAAGTAACTGATATATTTGTCTCTTTCTGACTATATAGCCTGAATGGTGAGAAGACAAAGAGAAAGATATATTTTTGATTATTTTGACTGATTCTGCAATTAGTTTTTGAAATAAATTCAATTTAAAATAAAATAGCGTGTTTTAGTAGCAATACAATAATTTAAAAGATAAAACAATAGTCTACTTACCGAAATTATGATATACCATCGTCTTTATTCACTTTACTAGCGTAGTCTTTACACGATTTCAAAACACAATACGGCATCGTTGATGTGTAGTTGTCAGCACGGTCAAAAAGTGACTAACGCAGCATTGTTGTTCTTCTTGCGTTTTGTTGCTGAGTTGGCTCGGACATTTTTTAGCGCGGACCCTACGTCCATAGTAATATGTCAATGAATAAATAACAGTGCCATCTTAAATAAAGTAAGTAAGTCAATTACATAAATTAAATAACCTATAAAATAAATCATCAACCCAAAACTACTGAGCTCACTACTGAGCATGGGTCTCCCCTCAAAGCCGAGGAGACCTTAAATATATCTAACCATTGTGATACATTAACTATACATTTATATATTCTTTTAATGAAGTTTTAATTAGGTAGTTACTACTTACTACTCCAAAAATTTATCGATGGATCAACTCGCACTTGAACATATTTTTCGATACTAAATTAACATAATTATATCACGACACTATTTTAATGTGTCAAAGGGGGAATTTCGTGCCGCTACTGTAGCTGACCCGGTGTCCCGAATAGCAGAATAAGTAGGTATTTAAAAAAAATAAAGAATCGACTGTTAGGTGGTACGAAGTTCGCCGGGACAGCTATCTCGAGAACAACTGAACCGATTCCGTTAATTCTTTTTTTATGATATTCCTGAAAGTACGAAGATGGTTGTTACGGAGAGAACATTTTAAGAAATTGCCTGACAAATTCTAAAAACAACACTTTTCTATATTCCATACAAATGATTCGTAATAATACTTAAAAGTCAATTAGAACTTTAATACCATAACATAAAGTTTCAGTATTAGTGGAGGGGTTCCAGGAAGGCAAAAGAATCGAGTGACGTTAGTATCGTAAAAATTATTAATTTCAAGATAGCCGTGTGGTTAAACGTTGTACTCCCGAACCGGGGGGGCCGGGTTCAAACGCCGCACGCACATCTTAATTTTCAAAAATTGTGTTCATATTACAATTTAATTATCACTTGCTTCGGTGAAGGAAAATATCGTGAGGAAACCTGCACTCCTGAGAGTTATCCATAATGTTCTCAAAGGTGTGTGAAGTCCGCAAATCCGCACTTGGCCAACGTGGTAGACTATGGCCTATACCCCTCACATTGTGAGTGGAGACCCGTGCCCAGCTTTGGAACAGTTATGGGTTGTAATGATGGTAAAATGTAAATTGTCTGTGGTAAAATGTCACTTGAAACGTAAACGTCTCTTTGCTGTGCATCTTTAATATTACAATTCCTATAAAATTAAAAATTGTTGTGTTTGTGACTTACTAAATATGCTTCCTATAAGGCGGCGGACAAATTTAGGCAGAAGAACCCGCACTAACGCTACACTACACACTCATAGCCCCACACTAGGTTTCCCTGTGTCGTGGGTGCCATGGACAACACACAAGACAAGAACACACACACCCAGACCAAGAACGGAAATTTAAATTCATCATTCAAATTTCCGCCTCGCTGGGAATCGAACCCAGGACTCTCGGAAAGGCGATCCGGCGTGTTAACCATTGCGCCATCCGGGTGGTCAACGCAACGAGTCAAATTAATTATCAATCTAATCGTACTGCCGAGGAACGTGAAGATCGCAATGAACATGAAAGATTTCGGTTAAGACAGACCCGTGAAGTGCAATATTCGACTAATAATGGTGCAAGCTTTTTAGTGACTATTAAAAGAATTACCTCAGACAATTTACATTTTACCATCATCACAACCCATAAATGTCCCACAGCTGGGTACGGGTCTCCTCTCACAATGTGAGGGGTATAGACCATAGTCACGTTGGCCAAGTGCGGATTTGCGGACTTCACACATCTTTGAGAACATTATGGAGAACTCTCAGGTGTGCAGGTTTCCTCACGATGTTTTGCTTCACCGAAGCAAGTGTTAATTAAATTCTAATACGCACATAATTTTTGAAAATTAATGAAATATAATAAGTAGGTATCATAATAAAAAATCAGAAATTGTTATTTTCATTGTGATTTTTCAGTGACTATTAAAAGAAATTTAAGTATTTATGTTTATTTTTTGGCATATCAACGACTTATCAACTTTTTTTTATCTTACTAGCTAACCCGGTGTCCCAAATATCAGAATAAGTATTAAAAAAAATATTATAGAATCGACTGTTAGGCGGTACGAAGTTCGCCGGGTCAGCTAGTACAATATAAAACTCTTCCGTTACTGAGTGACTGACAAACAACGCACAACCGCACGAGAATCTGAAATTTAGCATGTATGTTCCTTGGGGAGTGTAGGAGAGCACTAAGAGAGGTTTCGGAAATTCCGCCTAAAAGGGGATATTGACAAGCGAAGCCGCGGGGGAATTCTAGTTAGGTATATAATATATACCTATAATATGATACGATTTCGGCAGGATCTAAAGGAGAAATTTCTAGTGCCTTTAATGTAGTTGCAATTTATTATTAGTACCCTGTTTATTGTGGCAACCTATAATCTTTTACGAACGCTACTCGTTTTATATCAAAGCTGATAGGTGACTTGTAAGTGAAGAGAAAGTATCCATTTAAGGAAAATGTTCGCCTAATGGTTTCTAGTTAAATGACTATGTTTATCCAAATGATAAACGTTGACGCAAGATCTGGTAAGGTAATTTCGTTGCTCGGTACTTTCGAGTACCCAGAATGTCGTTTTAACATTACATTAATTCATTTGTATCATGTCATAAGTCTTCTAAAATAGTAATATTCTGTTTCGGACGGAAATCTGGATGAAAGGTGTTAGACATTCATTCATTCAGCAGCTTTCTGGATGGAGATGAGGCTCAACTAATTGGCGTCGTGCCAACCAGCTCTGAATCCAACTAGATCCTATTGTTTTCTGCGTGATATTAGTCCCATCTATGCCGCCTTTCATATGTATGTTTCATAATTATGTACAATTTTTTATTTATTTTTTATTTAGTGAAATCATTCAATCCATTTTTGGATGAAGTATAATTAGTTATCTATACTGTTTTTTTATATTTGCTTTCTTGTACTGTATACTGTTCAACATACATTTTGGCAGAAAGCGTTCAATTGTTTAGCGAGACAATCTGTACGTGGGAATGTGGTGCTGAATAATTCAGTCCCCATTTAGTCTTTACGCACATGAAATACCTACCTAGTAGGTTTGCGTAGGATTTCTTCCGCGGCTTGGCTATTCTATTCATGAGGTTTCACAACCAACCACAATATTATCATGTTCTTGCCAGTGTTTAGTTCTATCGTGTGCACTGTTCCCTCTCTGACTTGTTTCCACAGTGTTTTGTTTCGCAAATAAACTTGCTTTTCTTTCTCACATCCTGGCGGCCATTGTTCGGCCATTTTTATAGTGCGACCCACATGTACGTAACAATTTTTCCTCGTGCCAGTTGGTGGCGCACGTGTTATTGGGATCCGTTATGGTTGAGTATGAGTAATTATAGCCGTTTGTAATCTGTATCCAATGTTGCTGGCTGCTGAATTACCTATATTATTCAATTAGGCGTGTTCTTCTAAATTGTACGATGTCACGAGTGTTGCTGTGTAGTTATTCGCCGCTTCACAACGGTGACTTGACGAAAGACAATTAATTAAGTTTACAACAAGCAATTCATATATTATGTTGATTATTATGTTATGTTATTATTATGTTGATTGTTATTTTGATATTTTAATGGAATGATATGGTCGGTCATAATACAAGAATTTTAATAAAATTAAAATGCTTTTCCATATTGCAGTAACCCGTTGTATCGCATATTTTTAATATTTGTTTAAAAGATCATTTTCAAAGACACATCCTTCCAAACTACTTTGTCTTTTAAAGTAAAACTGGTTACCCGCTCAGGTCGAAATTCGACCGTAATTCATTCTGTCAAAAGGTTACTTAACATTGACTATGGCCCTATGACATATTTCAAACGTCGTGTCTAACGTATGGCAGTGTGAATAGAGTAACTCATATTATTATTATTCAAAAATATTAGCATTCTGCACTCCTTCTCTATATGTATAAACTATAAGTTCCTCCGTCCGCGTAATTTGCGTAATAAGGGCTACGAAGTTTTTGCTTCACGTATTAAGTACATAATATAATGATAATTCATAATTAACTGTGATTTCATATTTTTTTCTCGTTGATGATAAACCGCTTACCGAATCGGTGGTTCGGAATGGTGGAACTTACAAGTAACAAAATTATCCGTCCGTTAATATCTAATTTGAAACTGAACATACATCGCGTGACAGCCAATACGACATTAATTTATTGCCGATGAAGACCAAACTGATCGGTCACAGTACAAAGGTCCCTCGGACGATGTTTTGACCGTTATTGGATGCATACGATTTTAGGGTTACTGACCGGGAAATAGGAAAATGATACGCACGCCCCGTAATTGAACTATATTTTTAGACCTCATTTTCACTTCATTAAAATACACGATAAATCACATATTATGTACATACAAGAACTTTTAATGAACACTACTTCAAATAAGCAGCTTTTTAAGCTACCTGGTACATCATTTCGGGAATTGTATTTTTTTTATTTAAAGCAGTGATAACCAAGATATAATCTTAGAAAAGCTGCACACCAGAGAATTCTCTGTAGTCTCTGGTTCTCTGTGAAAACACCCAGGTAAGTTAGGTACCTACATTGCATTTCAGTATAAAAACAAAATTATGATTAACGTAATAATTTGTAAATTCTACATTATTTATTCTGTGATTATAAATAGAAGTAGTAATAAATGTGTGAAGAACGGTGTAAAGAATGCATCGGACGGGAACGAGTCCGCTCTAATAGATTTCTATAAATGAGAATAAGCTTTTCCTCTAGCTAGCCCTCTTGGAGAGGGTGGATCGTAAAGACTTGAGTACTTTGTTAATAAAATATACTAGACCTTAGTTTTTTAATGTTATAAGTAATAATAGCGATTGGAGCATCCATTTGTGAATGTTCCTTGAATGACTTCACCAGTTGACATTTTTTAAACCTTCACATAATCCAATCAATCCATCAATCCAATCAATGTCACGGTGGGTATGTATGACATATTATTACATCAAAAACATAACCCGGGAACAAACATTTAACCGTTATAAATGTAAGGTCGGTGTTGGAACCGGACCCTTCGCTCTGCAGATTGCGATACGGGCTACGGGGTCGTTGGATCATTCACACACTACGGTTGTTTTGGCAAGGCAATAATATGGATTATAGTCATGTTTGCATCGATTAGTTAGAACTGATGAAGGCGCTCAAACGCTCTATTCTAAACTATTTACACATTGTAATTATGAAACAAAATTATTCATACTAAAATATATTGCACAATAACCCCTGAAGCGCTAGATATTTTATATAACATGGAACAATAGTTCATCAGTTCATCACACAATGGAGAGTAAGGATGCAACCGGTTCTAAGACGGCGACGGCGTTCGGTTCACTACACACCATTAGAGGTAACGTAAGGCCATCTATTATTAATTTTTAATTAATACGAGGCAAATGTTTTGTGTTGTGAGACAAGCGATAAAGGTGATTGATTTGTTTTTTTTTTATGTATCCCGTCGATGAACGAGATAAATATGTAGCTACCGGGTGGTCACCTTCGCTCAAGGATATAGGGACCACCAAAGGTTAGGTTCGAAGGAGGGTGGTAGTTAGGCTGTTGGCAAGGCAGGCAAAGTAAACCACCACGCAAGCACGGACGGGAATTGATTACGTATTTTATTCCTTGGTACTTAGCTACTTTTTGTTTTCTCTCTTTATTACAACAATTAAATTTCACCACAATTAGCATCTTCCCCTTTCTATCAATCTCTGATCTCTAAATGTTAGTAGGTACTAGTACATTAGAAGTTTAGTGGAGCGACGTGGACCGATGTTGTGGTAATCGGACAGTCCAACACAACAGTTATGCGGCACACAATTGCTCTTAGTGATTAATGACACCAGAACCAGTTCGGATTTATGTTTCGCCACCAAAATATTTTAGCAACAACAGATTAATTTTAAGTGGAGTTCACCCGTTGACTAATATTTTGTCGTTTAACTTGACGAGCTGTCTGTAGTGTAAAATGGTACAGCGGTTTTGAGGGTTCAGGTGGAGTATTCAGTTTATTGTATGCCTCCCATTTTTATGGTACATGTTGATATTATAATATTTAAGGTCAAAATCATTTAATCATAAGTATATTTTAAAATATTTTATAGAACTTGCAATGAGCGACTAGTATGTATGCATATATATATGTATGTATTTTATTATACACAGAATTGTCTTCATACTTAGAAATACGCACATGGCTTTAGTAAATAAATCGTGTGCGGCTGCGAGATTCGAGTTTGAGCCTAAGCATGTACGCAGTCTTAGTTTCAAACCATTGAACATCCATTGCATATACAAAGTGTACATACAGTGCGGTAATTAATTGGCTTTTTGCACCGCCACCGTGTGTTGGTATTTTCAATTATTTCCTTGATCGACGCCGCCTCGGGTTGCGTCCGCTCGCTAATGACTAAACGCCACTTCGGGACAAGAAGAGGTGTTAGTTATGCCGTAAGACATTGGCATTCCAGCGGACAGTGGTATTTGAAACTTGCGTGAGAATCCTTGGCTCAGCTACCTTATTTACCCTGACCTGGTAGGGAGTTAGTTTGAAGATGATATTTGTGAGGACGTATACGCGGGACAGAATAATGCGGGGTGTCCGTTTGTTTTTAGCTGACAACGCATCGGGAGTGTCTTTATGGTGAATGATGGCAATGCTATGCTGACTACTCACCGTCAGGTGGCTCGCCTGCTAGTTCGTCAGATATTGACGTATAACAAAAGTTATACCATACCATACCATACCATAAAACATGGTACAAACATATTCAAACGCTATAGGGTTTTGTTCGCTAGTGTAACTGATAATTAGGTAGTAATTGTGTGACTTAAATTTATTTTAATGTTTTATTTATTCAACTTGATTTCATTCAGGTGAAACTAGTTTAATAAGATATTGAGTGCGTAAGAAACAGTTTAAATATCTCAAACAGTTGACGCAAACGTTACTGAACTATTTTAAATGTACCTAGTGACCACACTTTGTTGAAAAAATGGGTGTTTTGTTCAAACGGACAGGTACTAACGAGTTATTGCGCTGTATACTATTTGCACAAGCGGCCATTATATCACGCACGCCCGTTCACACTGGAAATTAACAATTTATAATTATGAAAACATGCTTTGTCGATTGTTCCTCAGACAATTCCCAGGAATAATTGTTGTGTGCGTATTGTGCGAAGCTAGGGACGGCAGGTGGCAGTTATTCTTAGATATTTCTGAGACGTTATTTCTGAGATTAGTGGGAAAATGCACAGTTAAACAAATAAAAATTCTATCGATCACATTCAGTTTTGTTATAATATTTGTTTCCTAATAGATTGATATTTTTGTGAATAAAATCTGATAACATAAAGATGGTTAGTATGTTTGTATATGGTTTGGTGGAGTATGGCCTTATTATATAAATATACTGGCGACCCGCCCTCGCTTCGCTTCGGGAAACTTATTATCAAGTGCTTAAATATAAAGTTTCATGGTTCTTTAAGAGATGGCGCTAGGCGTTCTTATTCTTTAAGTTAGGAAGGTTCACCCCTAGATGGCGCTGTGCTTAAAACCCGAAGAAATCCCATACAAACTTTCAACCTTTATTTCAACCTCTTCATCCCTTTTTGTCGCAATAAAAGGTAGCCTATGTCCTTTCTCAGGGTCTAAAGATTGTCTGTGTCAAATTTCATCAAAATCGGTTGAGAGGTTTAAGCGGGAAAGCGACACAGACAGACAGACAGACAGACAGAGTTACTTTCGCATTTATAATATTAGTAGGGATTATGTAACCTCGGCAGCGGGTTCGTTACGGGTTGTTTTATTGCAATTGCGTATAACTTTGGTAAACAAATCATTGAAATAATTTAGTCTCCTTAATTGCCCTTATTAATTTGATTGAATGGTAATTAATATACAGAACATTGTATAATTATTTAAGTTGGTAATTTGATCCTGATCTATTAATATGCGAAATGTCGCAGTAATTAGTTTCAAACTGTTTGACGTGTTTTGATAGGGCTTCCTTAATTTGTCTAGTGTTTCACGCGAAACTATAATTGTTATCCATAATATTAAGTTACCGTGATTGTTAAACAGTAACAGTAAATCTAAATTAAATTTAAATTTTTTCGTCATTCGTTTGCCAAACTTGCCCCCGTTTAGTTCAATTACCGAGGTTTACTATCCAGAATTATATCATTGACAAGGGGGTATGACTGTAATCAAGCGTATTAATTAGGAAATAACACGCGAAATAATACTTTCTTTCTTTTTTTTCTCCCCTGGCCGGCAAGACGGCAACGCGTTGGTTATGCCGTTGGGTGACAGAAACCACTTACCATCAGGTATCTCATCTATTAGTTCGGTTATTTACGTAAAAAAATATTACTAGAACTTGAGGAATTTTTTGACAGCCCTGTTTACAATTACCTATCTACTTTGGACGTGTTGCGTTGTGTTCATTAACTGTTTGTCCGATAGACAGCTAAGGTCGTTCATTACGAAAATGGAGTGGGCGTGGGCAAACGGGAAAAACACCTTGGCTCCGTCCAATTACCTAAGTAAAATGGCGATAGGCTGCGGTGGTTGTTATGAAAGTTATCATTAAGACTATAATTCTATCGTAGTAATTACGGAAAATAGTTATAAATGTAGTTCTTATAATTTCGTTTTTGTCGCGAGTTATTAACTAACTATCTATTAAATATATATGTAACTAGGATCAGTATTTTATCAACAAAATTTTATTAAATTATTTATGTTTAATTTAAAATAGTGTTGCAGACGAAATATTTATTGAACTGTTAGGAACAGTAGGTAGTTGCATTGACATGATGTTATTTCAAATTATTTTAAAATTCATTGTTTACTACCTACTTACTTCAAACTGATGTCGCAAAATAACAAATATTTGTTGAACTGTAAAAACTATGCGAATCAGTTACTCACACACAAGCACACACTATAACGTATTTTTTTAATTTAGTAATCTCGCTGAAACGAATCACGCAGCCTATTATTATGTGTATAACCTGTCACGTCACATAGAGAATCTTTTACTTTAATCAAACTAAAACATTTTCTATGTATCTAATTTTTAAGCCTAACTGATTACTTAACTGACGCAGTTAATTTTTAAAAACTCGGCTATAATTTAATTAGATGCGGGGTGATATGACAAAATTGTTCAGTAATTAATGTAAGTAAAGTTGTTGTTTTTTATACTGCTGAGTTCTTGTCCGTGTTGATTATTATTTTGGTGATACATATTTAAAAGCAATATCGGGCCCGGCCTGGAATAAAACCTGGGACTCTCGCTTCGCAAGCAGGGCCGCTACCAACTAGGCTACGGGGTCGTCAACTCAATTATAATATGCAATATGTAAATTATACATAATTTATATCGCGTCAGGTGAGTTTAAAGTCGTTAGGCACAGGTTATGGTAGCACATAGAATGGACATTTAACAATCTGGTCATAGTGGTTGGTTGTGGTCTGTATTGATGGTTAGTACCTAGGTATTACATATATAAAAAAATATATTTTTTAAGAAGTCTTTTTAGAACTAATAGAATTATTCAACAGAGCAAATTAAACATATTCAAGCAACAAAGAACAGGAAGTTGGAATTTTCGGCACTATTTTTCAACGTAAGGCTCAAGTTTCCTGAAACAAGGAAGTGTTTTTAGAAAGTGAGTGCGGTAACGTACATGCATATTTCATATTTTACGTCACACCCTTTTACGACACATCCGGGAGACCCTTGTCCTTGTCCGCCATCCTTGTAGAACCATCCGTTGCGTTGTGGCGAGGCGCGCCCTCTGGCGGCGGCATCTCAAGGACCATGCGAACATACTGTACACGCCCCGCGTTGGTATACTTGAGATTTAGGGCCAGTTTCACCGGTTCCGGATAAAGTACCGGATAGCCCTAGGAATTTATCTGCCACTTAAAGTTGACAGAGCGGCAACGTCGCTTTTTTGCGTTTCGTTACTACTACGTAAATTATTGTCATTTGAAAATTATTTTGAAAACTTAATTAATAAAATACTTTTTGTTCAAAATAATCCAATTCGACTTTTTAATATTTTCAAGTATAATTTTATCATTATACAACGAAAATAGTAGGATTTATAATAATATGATTTACTACAGTTCAAAACTTCAAATTCCAAATGTGTTTATAGAAACGCCACTTGAAACATTTTTTATCCGTCAGATAACGCCTTTAACAGTCACTAGAACTGGCAGATACCTATCCAACACTTTTCTCTGTCACTTCTATCAGATTACCTGAGAAGCCAAAAGTTGTAGTTTATCTGGGAGTTGAGTTCCTAGGGCTATCCGGAACTTTATCCGTAACCGGTGAAACTGGCCCTTAGGGTGCCTTTCCGCCAGATACATATGTGCTATGCTATGTTGCTATGGATACGTTTCATGTCCACCATCCAAATCATATTCATTATCCCATTAGCATAGAACTGGTTGGTTTCCGCCGTTTGGGTTCGCTATGTGGATAGCTTCTGTGCGTCCACACTGAAAGCGCGGTGATTGGATTGGAACCATAGTCGGGCGCGACTAGCGGACGCGAGAGCTCTTGCAGGCGTTTAACGTATATCATGGGTTGCAAACTATGGACTAGGTTTTGTTATTTTTATGAGACAGCCCGCTCAGTCCCGTCGCGCTAGGCTTCCACCAAATGTCACTACAGTATGGACGCATTAATGCTTCGCGGCCGTCGCGTTGTCGCAACCGCGCTAGGCTCGCAGTGTGGATGCACTCTAAGGTGTCTTTGCCACCACGCAGCAATAAGTAGTAAGCGATGTTTATAGATAAAAATATGTATTACTATTTTTGACGTGATAACGTCTTATAAATTGATGGGCTGCGCGCAAGAAAAGTTTCCCGTTCCGCTGACGTACGAGCGTGACGTCAGAGCTAGCAGTCAGAATAGTTCTGCTACTGGAACGCCGCCACGCGAGCTTCTTTGAGAACTTTTACAATAACCCCCACCCACCTCGACGGAAGCCATTATTTATGTTGAATATACGCTTTTGGCTATTAATTTTATAGTTATTATTGTATTAAATATACTTCATCGGCAGTGATATGTAAAATAGCTACATTCGCCTTAATCCACTTGTCTTGATGCCGTTCTCGAGGTTAAGTAAATTATGCAAGGCTTCTCGGGAAATGTTTTTTAAGTTAATAGTATTTTTGTTTTGAAGGCGTTGTTGTGGAATTTACAGTGCATAATAGTTTGCGCTGTTTTGACGGTTAATACGGTGGTTGATATCTATTGACAATATTGACTTCTAAGCTTATTATCTGATTCATTGGTCTGGACGTAATCTCTACTGCATATTCTCTCTGTGAAACCTAAAGTGAGTTTGTTATTAATGTTATCAATTACCAATCCAGAAGGTAGTCATCGAGTGCAGCGTTATTGATTAATATTCTCTATTAACTCTAATATAAAATTCACCAAAAGTGTGCGTGTGTACGTACATACATACGCACAAAGTGATAATTCTTTACATTTGGTTTTCATTTTCGTATTGATTCAAGCTGTTATTAGTTTTATTAGTTTCACTTGTATGTTTGTAACAGACTTCTTTGAACTCGATTTTGACACATTTTCAGCGATCAGATGTCGTTCAAACTTTGTAGACTTATCAAGGACCGATGGCAAATTAACAATTAGAAAGAAAAAAATAAGAATTAGAAAGAAGAAAAATGTTTATTCGCACTCTAAAAACGAAAACATAAAATATAGTTAAAAAAGCTAAAAAACACGCTTTTATAATAAATCGAACTAAAAAATATAAAATAATTCTTATTATAATTAACTCCCGTCAGTGAAATGTCCTTGTACGCACGTTTACAATTTCGTGAATAATATCATATTTACCACACCTGGGATTTTATTTGATCCCGATACATAAAGCTTTTGATATGTGAAACTCGATTTCGAAATACGAGTAAAAACACGGTTTCTTGACGTGTTGAAACTTGAATCTTGAAATTGCTTTTAAAATATCACCTACCATTACAGTTTATTATTTCGTTATCTGATTTAAATGTTTTTATTTTGACATTGTATTTAAGTGTATTTATAGAAGGGTTTCACCTTGAGATGAATTTTTGATTGTAATATTTATAGATCGACTGTCGACATGATTTTAAATGTATTACAGTGTTTCATTCGAGTGATCCAGTTGGTTGTACCTTCTAGCCTAGAGGCCCAGGTTCGGGTCGTGGGTTGTTTATGCCCATGCTACCTTCAATATATTGAATACCGGTGTAGTGGTATGTGCGAGCGTTTATATTTTGTCATAAGTCTGTAATTCTTACACTTTGTGTAAGAATTCAATTTTAAATTTGTTTCAAACAATTGTCTCAACTGGACCGTGCCTGTAATTCTCCACTAAGCAGTCAAGAATAAAGAAAAAAGAATAAGAAGAAAGAAAACTCAACTAACAAAAAAAGCGCAAAAAAACGAGTGCATGGTCAACACAAAAGACAATTTTTACCGTGTATGTGCCATGTTTTCTAAATTCGTTTTGAGATACGAAAGACAATAAGCATTGAGATTAGTGAAATCGGCTCTAAGAAACTAATATCGGTAACATTGCTATAGAAACAGAATCACACTTGACGTTTAATTTAACGAAAATCCTATTTCTGCGTAAAAACGAATCCTTTGACATTTACGGCTACTAGATTTAGGGCCAGTTTCACCGGTTCCGGATAAAGTTCCGGATAGCCCTAGGAACTCAACTCCCAGATAAACTACAACTTTTGGCATCTCAGGTAATCTGATAGAAGTGACAGAGAAAAGTGTTGGTTAAGGTATCTGCCAGTTCAAGTGGCTGTTAGGCGTTATTTGACGGATAAAAAAATGTTTCAAGTGGCGTTTCTATAACACATTAGGAATTTGAACTGTAATAAATCATATTATTATGAATCCTACTATTTTCGTTCTATAATGATAAAATTATACTTGAAAATATTAAAAAAAGTCTAATTGGATTATTTTGAACAAAAAGTATTTTATTAATTAAGTTTTCAAAATAATTTTCAAATGACAATAATTTACGTAGTAGTAACGAAACGCAAAAAAGCGACGTTGCCGCTCCGTCAACTGTTAAGTCACTAAGTGGCAGATAAATTCCTAGGGCTATCCGGAACTTTATCCGTAACCGGTGAAACTGGCCCTTACTATTTGTCTCGCTGAGATGTTTGCAGCCAGGGATCAACCCGAGGGAGTACGTTAACCTAACAAGATACATTTGTTTAATGAAAAATGGATATAAGATGTTTGTGTTTGGAAAAAACACGTATGTTCCGGTCGGAAATGTATGGTGGGAGCAGAAAGTATATAATCGAATTATGTACATAATTATGTTTTAGTTAGAGGATATCGTGAGCAAACTAACGTAGGAAATTGGAGAAAATTTCCAAATTTAGTCAGTTGATTGAGCTCTAGTGTCGCGAAATTCCAAATTGAGAAAGTCGCAGACAAAAGCTAATAGGTCACAATTAAATCACCTTTCGCGTCAAGTGAAACGGGCAAGTGTGACTATATTCATATAATAATTATTATGTAAACCGTGTGCCACCACTTAGCAAATGAATAATAAAATAAGCCTTTAACAGATTTGGTGTATGCTGACATATTGCATTTCAACCGGATCAATACAGTGAACAGATCAAACATTTGTCGGATTGAACGATACGCACGGATTGCTTATCGACCGGCATGATGCGGTACGGGCGCAGTCGCTCGGACCGTTATTAAAACCGCTCGTCGAATATAAATGATAATTACTTCAGGACCTCCCCTCGCCCTTCACCGCATCTAAATTGCAAATAACGACACCTATATTTTTTAGGAAAATTCCATAACGATTGCTCGTTTACAACGTGCTTTCGAATTGTAGAACTCTTTTGTCGAAGTTTACCCGGCTTCGAGTATTGTTGGTAAAGTTGGTCCGTTTCGACATTTGAACCGTCACGCGGCACCACCGCACCCGTGTCAGATCAACTCAGGTCCGAAAACAATGAACGTCGTTTAAGTTTTCACGTTTTGTTACACGTGCCGCAAAGTTCCTGTAAGACTTCGTTTATTATTGTGATGAAGCCGCCATTTTCAGCTACGCCGATCATCTGTTTAGGTGGCGACAACGACGTCGGCAGCCGTGGCCTGCAGTCGAAAATATTGTACGTTTTGAAATGCGATGTGATCTGACAATGACGAGTTGATTTTGTTTAATACTTAGAAACGTAAACTAAATATCATTTTGCATTCTTTTGTGTACCTATATCATTAAAACTTACTTGGTATAAAAATTAAACTTTAAGTAGTCAAGATTTATGGTGTTTGCTATTTTTATAATTATATATTTGTGTGCGTGGGTGTTTGACGAGGAAAAACTTTTGACAGGTGATATTGAGTGGAAACTAATACAGATGATCCTATTAACTTTACATCAGGTATGTTTATAAATAATATACGAATATAACAGTAAGTAAGTACCCGTATCAGTAATGTCTTACAAAACCTGGCATTTGAATGCTCATCATGGCGTAAAGTAACGTAATATATTTTTACGCTCGAACAACTGAACATTCGCACTTGCTAATTATAACTTTCAACGACGTGAGTAATAAACGCATTGGTTTGCATATGTATGACAATTTCACGGAGTCGATCGGTGCATTTATTTTGTTTCATTTAAATAATAACAGGGGAAGCGCACCTCGCGCCGCACCTGCAGCAGCACTATGCATTTTCTTAGGAGACAGTTGAAACGGTTTTGCATTTTGTTCGTTTCGTTAATGAATTCTGCATAGCTAAATATTCATGATGATTTAACGATTCAACGAAACATTAATTATAGGTGGATTTGTTTGAGTTTAAAAGAACACGAAAGGAATTACAACGCTACTATCAGTGATTATAGTTTACCTCGATAGTTGAATTTGAAGGTTATATACAATACCAAATAGGTCAGACTAAAGAAATAGAAAGGTTATAGTTCAGATAGTTCTTGGAATGTTATTAAAAATACTATTTTCGTGGAATGGAAGGTTTATTTTTAAACACAAAATTTAAAAGGGCACCGGGTAATTCTTAATGTTGTTTCTCCTTGGTATCTATGTTCGGCTGCTATACTTATGTTTACGTGTTCTTGTGTACGTTTTATAGACCGAGCCATAAATATGTAAATAATTTGGAATACTTACGCTCTCATTCCGCTTCTCATGAAGCCATTTAGTAAGTGTTAAATTGGCATTTAAAACACTGAGAAAATTGTAATGAAAATTTGTCTACTAACCTTTTGTTTCGATCAAGAAAATCTTATTTTTATGTTAATTTCCTTTGTTGATAATATCTTTCCTCATTTTTTCTGTCCAAGAAAAAGACACCCCCCCTGGGGAGGGAGGCGGTGAATGCTCATAGCATACCAACACTGCCGTCTGTATTGGTTATGTGGGACTCTTATCCACTAAACACCGCCTTGGGCCCTGTGGCCTCTAAGCCTTCATCGGATGCGACCTCGCCTGGAGGGACGAGGTGCTATTTCCTCATGTTACAATATTATATTATTATATTAATCTTCATCAGCCTGTTACTTAAGAGATAATAAAATGGTCCAAACCGGCGATCTAAATCGATCCTGAGCAGTTTGTTTGGACAAGCGAAAGCTACGAGTAGCATAATTTTAATGTTTGATGTCGCGAACAGGAAGCTCGTTAATTAATCACCGGCGTTCATTAGCGGAGATCAAACGGGAGAGTGATGACACTGCGTCGTGCTGGTAGCCTGGTACTACGAGCTGCTCTCGTAGGCTGACGTTAACAGACTGTTTATTGACATGCTATCCTAGTAGCACAACGGATTTTCAGTAGTATGTTTAGGTGCTACTAGTATTAACTAATTATGATCGTTAATTGGTCAAAATAAAGCGTAATTATTTATTAAATTACCGAGTCGAGTTTGTTGTCTCGTGAGTCGTGACTAGTTATCGGTAGTTAAAAGGGCGATCGCTATAGCGGCGAAACTTTTGGAAGGCACATTGAACTGTTCCGGTTGCCGCCAGATATTAGACACGAACATCGATGTGGTAACGAGACCAGCGATCTCCATCAGGTGGTACCTGACGACATGGGATAATCTCTCGCTCAGTAAGTTGCATCATGAGCAGTGCAGGTTAGATTAGCTTGGAATAAATAATATTGTGAGTGTATTGTATGTTTTTTTTAATGTATGACCTTAGTGTAGAAATCGTACGATGGGAATTACATAACGTGTAAATTAATTTCAATTGCATGCAATTGTTTCAATTTTCTACTCGTGATTCACACTCGCCGCGTTGATGTTGGTATATTGGTGTTATTATAATGTGTAATTACCTTCGACCATAAGAACCTTGCGCTTGTCGCACTTATGCTTTATGTAACAGTGGAAATAAGCGTAATTATTATTCAAATTTTTATTTGCCAATACAAACAGACATTACTAATGTTGACTTAAAATTTTATGTTATACCTAAATTAAATAATCTTTGTATTAGCGAATTGGCTATGCTAATGTTGTTTGCAATGTAGGTATTCAAATATTAATGTTTTTTTTAGTTAAGGAACTTTAGTTTGACCGTAGGTAGCGTCATCCTATTTCAGTCAAAACCTACCATTGAGTTAAAACTTTACGTCATATTTTGTGAATATGATGCCAGTTGGTGTAGTTGATTAAAACTGACACAATGACTGGAGACAAATTTAGTATGACCACAAAATATAGAAAGTATAACGTTAGGTCTCCGTCTGTCTCAACGCGATAATCTCAACCACTTCTGCACAGGGTTTGATGCGCTCACTGCTTGGGAACTGTGTTGGTGTGTAAGGATCACGTTCTTCGCAGCGAAGCGATGCCGGATCACTAGCATATAATAATTTTATTGGGCAACGACCCAATAAATTATGATCCATGGCATTGCTAAACGTTGAGTTATATTATTATTGTGCATTCGAGTGTGTAACCGATAACCCCGGGAGACACTCGAGCTAATAAATTTCTTTTCGTCGACGGCGATAAATATTTTATACCACATTTATTCAGGCTACTTATTAGTTTTGTAAACGAAATCGTTTTTAGTCGCTCTTTTTTTTGCTTAAACATAAAATAAATCCACGAAATTTATTCTTTGTTCTAACGAATATAGGCGAAATAAACGAGAAACTGAAAGACGTCTAAATTTTGTTTAACTTTCGGTTATTTTTACTAGTTGCAGGTGAAAAAACGAACTAGGAATCCGCGTTATTTTGTGATCCCTCCCACTGCAACGGAATCACGTAAAAAACTTGCACCAAGACCCGCACCACTAGCAGGGGAGGACGACTTGGACTCAGGCAGATGAAGCCTCATGCTCCAAATGTATGTCTAGGCCGGCAATCGAACTCGGTACCCAAGGTTCGGTAGACGAAACTACTATGTAGTTGATGATTTGACTTTCACAAAGTGTTTGTAAAAAACCAACTTCGAACACCACACTGAACCAGTGCGGATTAGTGAAGACTACTATATAGGTAGTACCTATCTACAAGCTTATCTTGTATGTATCGGGGTTGTGGATTGGTGACGATGACGTGACCCCGACGCGCGACGTCCGTAACTCGATCGATGGGCAATCTCGCGGCGGAGCCACGTAATTACATCAATACCGACCATCGGCGACGCGCGGCGCAAATGATGGGCTCTTATACTGGAGGTGGAGAATAATGGAAATCGATACAAATTTGTATAAAGTTGTAAAGGTATAATGACGTCACTGAGTTTTTTATTAAGTTTCGGTCTTTTCGAGAGATTTTTTTTAAACAATCTATTCTCTTATCAATGTCGCCAAGTTATATGTATGTCTGTGTTGCGGCGTACTGTACAAAATGTAAAATTCGTATATGTATTCATAATGTACTATGTATTTTTTAACTTATGTTATGTAAAGTTTGTATGTAATTTATGTATGTTACTTTGCAATCCTAATTGTGATGAGCGATTATGTACTGAGTTTATGTAAATGGTGGCGAGGCACGAATAAAAAACGAATCGAATCACGCGGGTGGCGTTGATCAATTTGAGGGCAAACGACGTTAAACGCAATCTTGTCAGCGTCTGCACGCCCGTGTAAATGTTTCCTCGCCTCGCGGATTTTATTGCGATTTCATATTTACTCAACGGGTAATTTATAATCCATGCTGCATTACTTCAATAAAAAAGTAAAGGTCCGTTTATTGAGCTTATGTATTTATAATGTTATCGGAAACTATTAAGTGCTTAAAGAAATATAAGCATAGGTAAATATAATCATAATAATTTATGTTTTCCATTGAGATATTTATTTAGTAAAAGGTACATGTATCTATAATGTGTTTTGTATAAAAAATAGACCGCGGTCATTAGATCTTCTAGTATCACCGGTTATTAAAAATAAGTATAGAAATACATATTATACAGGGTGTCCCGTAAGTAGTGGACCAACGGGTTATGGGGGGTAGTGGGACTTATTATCTACCAAAAATACTAAATTTTATTGTCCTAGGCCTTGTAGTTCTTGAGTTATGCTTTTTTTTCAAAATGTGGTGAAAATATCATCAAAGTAAGCTGAATATTAAATTTTACCATATCAGTTTTTTTATTTTATTGTTATTTTTTGTTCAAGGTAGTTAAGAATACATAAGTCTTCCTAATTAAAATGATACTCAATCATAATTAACAACAACAAGAAAATTAGACCAAAAAATAGGTACAAATTTTACGTTTAAAAGTTTACGAACTGAAGTTTGAACAAAGAATGTGTAAAAAAATTGTATGGTAACCCTGTGAAACTTTATTTTAAAAATATCTACATCTCATGCAAATTACAAAAAGGTATAATTATGTAGAATAAATTAAAAAAATTCTTATTTTATTCAATATCGTAGGATATTTTCAGGAAAATTTAAAAATACGATTTTTGTAAAAACCCTTTTATCAACATTTTTTGTTACATTAAATGCTCAAAATGTCTTCCTCTTGCTCTTATACATAATAAACACCTTCTTATAAAATTTCTTCGTAAACTTCTAAGAGCACTCTCATTGTATTTTACTATTGAAATAGTAAAATACAATGAGAGTGCTCTTACGCTGTGTGCTCGTGCGCTGTAGCTGAAGCTACATTATTTAATTTTCCTCGTAACTCTCTTTCATTGGAAATATTTTTCTCGTAAACTGCTTCTTTGAAGTAACCCCATAAAAAATAATCCAAAGGATTCAAATCCGGAGATCGTGGAGGCCATGCAATAGTACCTCTACGTCCAATCCATCGATTTGGGTATGTTTCGTTTAAAAATTCAGTGACTTGTCGTGAATAGTGCGCGGGGGCACCGTCGTGCTGTATCCACATTCATAACCAAATGCCAAACCAAATACCAAATGCCCGGTCCAGGTTCTAGACGTATAAACACAAGTATGTATTTATGGTCGCTTTGTTAAATATTGTTGGATTTGCTGTTGTATATTTACTATACATAATATGTATGATAACCTTTAACAAAAATTCTTAATTATGGGCAACGAATCCGCTAGACCAAAACGAACGTGACGTTAGAAAATCAGTTTATACAAAATCAATGTTAACATTGTTTTAAAATTGCACACGTGCCTTCATATCACATTCTATAGTTGCTCGTGATTGCGTATCAAAACGTCGCGGTCGGACCGCATCGAGGACTAACTAAACATTTAAACATACGTCAGTCGACGTTGATTTCATACACTTAGTCCACGTAAACTGCCTCATATACATGTCAGACTGCAAAAGCGAGTACCTATCGTTGACTGGCTTGCCAAACTGTGGTCCCCGTTGCCAATAGCTATAACGTTACTAATTTATCGGAGCTCTCGGCCACCATCCAATCTGATCTGGAGTTCTGAGTTATAAATCGTAATCGTCATATCGATGTTATAAATGTGGAAGTTTGAAGTTGTTTGTTAATCATTAATCAATAACATACTCGTAAGAACGAAGAATGACCATGATTCTGAGCCTGGCACACAAATTTTTGTCCTGAATAAATAGGACTTTCTGTATAAACTGTTAAAAGTTTGTATGGTGGATCCTACTCTATTGAGATCCACATAGACGAGGTCGTGGGCAAAAGTCAGTTTTCAATAAAATACCGAAATTATGACCGGGCGGACATAGATGAAATTGTAGTGTAACTCTAGCTATTTTCTTGGATTATGCAATAAATAACTTCAAAATGCACCGTACTTAGATCACTTAAGATACCAGCTTTTCTAAAATAAATATTGTAACAGTAACAAGATTGTGTTTAGTTCTCGATTTTAAGATTGGATTGATACTTGGACATTCAATTCAATGCGCGTGTGCAATAAAGAGCATCACATTCTTATTGTATATTATATTATCAATAAGTCGTCGAATACGATTCGATCACGTTCGATACGAACGGTCCCGATCCACGGGTGAGTTCAATACGCTTATTCCCGCGACGGTCGCTCGTACCATCGGATTACTTTACTCCCTTATTGCTTCGTGCCCGGGTGAGGGGAACTTTTCGGACATTCTATATGTACACTGAAATCATTGTTAAAAAGCGGTGATGTTTTAGTTTTTTCGTGGTTTTTTAACTCGTTTTGTAATTTTTTTGTTTTGAATAGTGCATAATTATTGTTTACTTATAGAGGCCAGAAGATATTAGCAGTAGTAATAGTAGTAGTAGTTAAATTTCTTGACGAAGTGTGCAACTATCATATCTAACATATCAATGCCGAATCAAAGCGGTAACATAATCCTAGCTCATTAAGCTCATATCAAGTTTCCGCGAAACTTATGATAAATGAGAGTGTAGGTACCGATAAAATATATCTTTGCCAAGTTAAGTTTTGACATTATAATAAAAATAAAAATGGATATTTTTGGATTTAAACATAACTCGTTATGCACGAGTAAACCAATAGAATAGTAGTACCGAACACTTTGTTTTGCACTAAATATACACCGAGATTATAGAAGTATTATCACCTGGGTGAATATCACCTGTACAATTATGAACACTTGTTGTTCGCACGTTTGCAATGTTAGTACAATTAAATTCCGCATCTAGAAGGAGCTAATGTGTTATTTTATCGACATACTCACTTCTTGGTGTCGTGACTTCTATGTAGGAAGCCTACAATTTAATACACGAATTTAAAAGACACCGTTACTCTCGTTGTAATAACGAAGGTCGTTGAGCCGGAACTAATGAAAGTGAACGGGATTGTTTCAGTAAAACTTGGGGGAATTGAAGGCTGTACGGGTACGGAATTACGGATGTAACGTGGTTACGGGTGAAATGTCGAATCTATATTGAAAGGGGTCATTGAATTAAAAGACATGATCACATGAGTGATTTGTAGGTTAAACTCATTCATGTCAAAGAGAAGAGATGAAAAAGCAGTTTAGTAGAGTATTTATATGTAGTATAGGTTAGGATGTCCACCCCGTGTTAATAGCTTTTTAATTGGGGTAATATAATCTTTTCCTTTTGGGGTCCTTATAATCTTTTCCTGTACTGTTAACGTGATAACGTCTTGTAAATTGATGGGCAGCGCGCACGAAAGTTTCCCGTTTAGCTGACGTCAGAGCGTGCCGTAAGAGCGTGACGTCAGAGCTAGCAGTTTGAATAGTTCTGCTACTGGAACCGAGAACTTCTTCGAGAACTTTTACAATAATCCCCGCCCACTTCGGCGGAAGCCTTTATTTATAACAAATGTTGAATACGCGACAACGCGTTTTCATCAATCTTTCTTTATGACGTTACCACGTAAAACTATCATCCGTTAACCGACTTTACAGACAATCAGACAACCGATTATTTTAATTACGCCTCGTACATAGTTCTACTATCCGTAACCAAAACGAATCGTTTTACGAATGTAGGAACGAGTAGAGGGCGGCCACGATAATAGTTCGCTTTCGAACACATGTAAAAAACTTGTTAGTCGTGTTGTCTGTCCGTCACTCTGGTCTACAACTGCTCCGTTCGAGGCTACGTCGGGTTTGATTGAAGGGAACCTTATACTGGTACACGGAGGTGGATGTGGAGACTCGAGTTTACTAGGGCGTGGACAACTTTTACCATTGCGAGTATTTTATTTATTTATTTCATGCGTTATTATTCTCATGCGTTCAATACTTTCACATTTCATATCTATAGTTTCAGTAATGTCATCGGAGTGGATCCAAAAGTCCAACTTAGAGCAGGCGCCAGAGGTAGTTGAGTATGCAAAATGTGAGGACCGGCAACTATGTTCAAATTCTTTTACCTGAGACCCTAAATAATAGAAAATCACATGTTGCCGGCAGCTGTACTGGTCCATTTCCCTTTCCCCCACCCACCCCATTTATATAGACTAATTAACGTTTATTTCATGCAAAAAAATTTGCATTTTCGAAATTTTGATTGATAAACGAGTTCTGATTTTGGAGATTTCCTGTCAAAAAGGTACTTGCACTTTTTTGACAGGAAATCTCCAAACTTATTTGAGAAATGTACCTGATTTAGTTACAGTATAAGCGCATTTTCTGAGAAAATTTACCATAGTAATGTATATTTTTTTTTGCACCATCAGAAAGTAGATATTTCAACGAACAAAAAGCGTACCGACTTAAAAAAAAAAGATTTTTTCACGCGAGAATTTTCGATTGAAAATCAGGGTGCTTTTTCGATATTAAGTCAATATGAGGTGCAAAAATGAATATTTTAAATCAAAAAAATTACAGTGTGTTTAAGACAAAAAAGGCAAGTTTTTACCAAATTTCGTGAAAAAAGAACAAATTTTTGAAAAGTTAAAAATAAAAAACCAAAAACTTGGTTTTTTGAATTTTTCATATACATTTTGAGGTTATGTGAAAAAAAAGTTAAAACAAAAGTTGTAGATCTTTATATTAACTACAACTTTGCCATTCAACTTTTTTCCATCGGACTTGTAGTTTTTTCGAAAATCGAGATAATCCGTTTTTTTATCCTAAAAACCAACGTTTTACTACAGCCTTTTAATTACACCTTCTTAGGTAAAGCTTAGGCTTTTAGGCTTAGGAAAATAAAGATGGTAAATTATACCCACGAGAAATGACGAACGAAACGAGCAACCACTACCGGAATTGTTGATTCAACCCTGTAAATGTACGTAAATTGTAAATAATGGCTGGCTCTTGTAAAAAGTTACATAGGTATTGATTGTATTTCGTTATGTAAATTCATAAATAACGATTGTCAAAATAAAAAAAGATTGATTAGTACAATTTTTTATGATAATTATGTCTCTGTCTTGATATCTAAGGGGGCGGGGTGTAAAAAAAAATTGGACCAATATACCTCCTGGCAACATCCAGAATCATTATGTGCATGCTTTTCTGAGTTCAAAACCATTCACCGAATGCGGTCCTCACATTTTGCACACTCAACTCCATCCAGCGCCCGGTCTAACTTGCGTTGTATGTACGCTTGTACTCGCGAACATAACGTATCTATCTATCTATAGTTTTAATAATTATCTTTGTAACTACCTCTGTATTTGTACATTGATTTTTGTGAAGCCCTGGCTGTGTCGCTCACACATTTTGTAGTAAATATCGATATAATTTTGTATCGATTTGGACATTATTTCAAGTAACTCGTAACTCGTTATTGGTTACGGACTTGTGTGTTTAATGATACCAAAGTTGGTTTCGACCCAGTTCTCGTAACTGGACCGTGCGAAGAAATTTGGAAATAGTTGAACACCTTATACAAAAGAACAATATAATATAAGTAAACCATAATAAAACACTATATCTCCGAATGGCCTCGTGGTCTTTGAGCGATTTTGCGTTGACAGACGATACTTCTGGGTTATAAGTTAATTGCCCTCGGGTGTACATAATATATTTACGTAACTGCTACACAAAGCGTTGCTTATTACGACGATGGTCAATGCATTAAATTTGTATTTTCGTGCGTTGGCATTCATCATCATCATCATCACAACCCATAACTGTCCCACTGCTGGGCACGGGTCTCCTATCACAGTGTGAGGGGTATAGGCCATAGTCCACCACGCTGGCCAAGTGCGGATTGGTGGACTTCACACACCTTTGAGAACATTCTGGAGAATTCTCTGGTGTGCAGGTTTCCTCACGATGTTTTCCTTCACCGAAGCAAGTGATAATTAAATTTTTAATACGCACATATTTTTTGAAAATTAGTGGTGCGTGCGGGGTTTGAACCCGGACCCTCCGATTCGGCAGTCCAACATTCAACCACACGACTATCACTGCTTACGAGATATATAGCAAACGGTAACTTTGTTCATAGTTAAGTTTGTTCTTTGGTTGAAATCGGTGTGTAGTTAAAAATATATTTATCTATTTGCCCACAACGCTTTTTAAATAGAAGTGAAAATACTCGTACTCATTTAATTTAAACCCCATACTAATACACATAATGTAAAAAATGTATGAATTTTATGCTCATTTTTAAGGTACATCGTTAATTAATATACATAATAATATTATTTCGAAACGAACATGTTTGTAACGTTTTGTTGTTTTTTCCAGGTATATATAAAAATACAAAGGAAATGAATAAATATCAAAAATCCTCCTAGACGGTAAGTCTTGCAAAGTTCAAATTCGAAACAAATATCAGTTAAGTCATAGAAGCCTTTAAATCACATAAAACAAGCTGTTACTTAATTTTTCAAGAAATTTTATTGTATTTTTTTTCTTAATATATACAGATAATTTGCATGCAAATTAAATACAATAGATAACTTCACGCCATTAAGTTTAGATAAAACGGTGGTAATTCGATGTCTCTACTTATGTTGCATTACTATTTTGCAATTAATAAATAAACTTCTGTACGTAGTTAAATATTTGCGAACAATTAGGATCTCTTGCAACATTGTAACATATTAATTATCATACGTACGGCAATCACGCTGTCAATGCAAATACCGCGTGATATGAACGGCCGTAATATAACTTATTAACATTTTCTCTTAAATTCCAATGTTGTCAATCATTGAATACAATCAACCGCACTTTGTCAGTAATGTATTGCACCGGTATTTACACATACCGGTGTGATAGGAGTGGTCTGTGAGTTGTAACATGCGTTCTGCGGTGTACTCTGTGTAGTTGCGTTCCGAATTTAATTAGCTACATATTATCTATATCTAATGTATGCTTGCGGTTATGTATTGATGTAGGTATATAATTTGCATACCAATTATCTGCTGAGCTTTTGAGTGTTTTGTATATAATATTAGTAATTGTTGGATAACATTGATTACTGAACGCATCAAAGTGATGACTGAATTAGTGCGATGACGGGTGGGTATTAAATGGCTCGTATGATTAGTTTGAATCGATTTGAAATTAAGGTAATGTTATGTTATGTTCTGAATTTGAGTAGGAGGCTGCCCTAAAGAAAGTGCCCTATTTGCGCTAAAAAGTGCAAGCTGGGATGGCCCTTTTGCTTTTGAACCATTTTATCAAGAGGCGTCCAGATTGGAGTAAAATATTATGGAAAGCCACATAGACGAAAACGAAGTCGCCTTCATTTGTATGTCGGAAGCACGGAACGTGAAACAATAATGAACAATAACTGGTGCCGTCAGCCCGGTATCTAGCGGCACCAAACAAATCCACTTTATCTCGTTTATCTGTGCCACTTAATTTTTATTGCGTCTCTGTGACATTGGCTGGACTGGACTCGACTCGCGCTGTGGCGACGCGACCTTGATTCGTGACATTTCATTTCATGAACGGATGTAATATTTATGAAGTGACCGTGCTGTGTCTCCGGAGATTTTTCTGACTTGAATACGGAAAGTAATAATGGATGGGATTGCAATTTTTGCTTGTAGGTACGAGTATATGTGAAAGTGAATGATGATGTGACGCAGATGTTGGTGACAGTGTGATTTTATCAAATCATGATAAAATGTGATGTGCTTAGTGTATGTGTGTTACCGTTCATCTTGTGCGGGATTCCAGTGTCTTCTTAAATAAGTAAGAGTGCCTAATTGTATTCGAACCGATTGCAATATAAGTACAGGTACCGTTAGTAATAGCAATTCGTCTTTGCACATACCTATTCTTTAAACTTCTTATTTCCTTGGATTTATGTTATTGCGCTTCGAGTTAAACGTTAAAATACTATGAAATAAATGGTTCGTTATAAATTTAGGCGCCTTAATTAAGTAATTGGTCTCGGTCCTGAGTAATATTAATAAATGAAAATGATGACTTGTGAATTTTAAAAGGGTTGGGGCTTATACTCAATAAAATTGTTCAACTTTAATCAACTTTGTTAAGAGGGGGTATAAAGCTAGGAAAAAATCAAATTTCACCCGCGCGCCCCGCCCCGCCCGTCAAATAGATGCGCCGCAGTAGTTGCGCGTCCGGTTGCATCTGACTTTATTAGCGGCTGTACACTCTCGCGAGACTGCTAGCCGAGTGCACTCGTATGAGAAGGTACTTGGTAGCGCTCGCCTCACCTCGTGATGTCTCGGGGGGTCTCGCCTACTCTCGCTCCCATGACGTCTCGGCCGAGGCGTCACGAAACATAGCGAGTACTCTCGCACGAGAGTGTACAGCCGCTATTATATAACATGGCATCAGTCAAGAATACGTCACAGTATAATGTAAAAACTGAGACAAATTTCGGCTCAATAAATGTAGAATCATCTACCTCAAAAATTGCAAGCTGTTTTTTCTTTATTAGGGTTAGATTTCTATACAATGTTAATAGCTAGAGAGCCAGTGAATGGCAGACAACATAATACATTATTAGGTGTCATTAATAATTTTGAATATATTATTATGTAGGTATCTATTAATCTAAAGCAATTCTTCTCGCTGTAACTATCTGTATTTCTGAAACTAACAACATTTATAGGTAGTGTCGGTCGCATCATGTAACCATAGCGCTGGAAACCTAGTGTAGGGAGCGATTGAATCACTTTTATGACAAGAAAGGCAGTATAATGTTCGTACTGGTGTGACCATTAAATCATTTAAATTCTCGCAAAGCAGAATATCTGCTCTATTTTTACGTGATGACACCTGTATGCCGTATAACATGTAAATAAATAACACGTACAATGTTTTTCAGACATTTATTATTATAGATAACATTGTTTTCATTTTTTCGCTACAAAAAGATAAAGTAAGTTATTCTTTAAATTTATTCAAATTTAAAGAAATCCTTCGCCAGAAAACAGAAAAATTACAAATGCCACTGCCGTTATTATAAGGAAACTAATTAAGTGACAATAATATCATAAAAAAGATGACAATCACTAACTTCTTGAGCAACAATTGTTAGCTTTAAAAATATAGGAAAAAAACAGTGTGTGAAATATGATGCGTGATGATATAATTATGCGTGAGAACAGGAAAAATGTATAATGGGTATTCAAAATATTTAAGGTATGGTAAGAACACATAAGTCATCAAACTAAACATTTTTTTGAAGATTAAAAATAAGCATAAAATTGAACAAAGCTTACTTAAAACCAAAATGAATTTATACATTTTGTAAAAGCGTAAAATAGTAAGCCTGAAAATATATATTTTTTCTTTAAGAAAACACAATTAGCAATTAAAAAGTAAATAAAAAAGTCGCTTTAAAAATGCATTTATACAAAATTTTATGTTTTTGTTAAAGTAATTTTGCCTAACTATGCATGTATGTATAGTATAAAAAAAGTTTAGTTTATGTGTTATTTTGTAGATTCGTTACAATGCAAGAACAAGCAAATAATAAATGAAACAATACATAGACAGATGAATTGATACGCACTTCTCTGGTGTAATGTTCCCGTCATCATCAATAGATTTTGGAATATTTTCTTATTCTCTCTTCTCATATCTTGATTTTGGATTAAATCTTGTTCTGAAATGAAAATACAATAATAGTTTCAAACACACACAAGTAACAACTACTGTAGGGATTGATCAAATTGCCTACCAGAAATATAGGTGTTGCTTTAAAAACAAAATTATGGGGCAAAGAGGAAATAATTAACTTAAAATTAAATTTGCTTTTGGATAAAGCTGTATATTTTGTTTGAAAGTACATACCTATACTAACTATTAATGATACATACAATGTGAATTTTTCGTATATACTATGCTGCTTCAGCGATCAAACATCAACATCAACATTGTATTGTGAGCACAAAAGTTAAAACAATAAGGTCTAATTTTGAATATGAAATAGTACTTGTCAACTTACCTCTGACAACTAGCCATGACTTGAATTTTCAGCTTTCTATGATCCCTTTTTAATGTTGATTTTATTCCGTTTGTTACCCATGTTGGATCTTAGTGTCTTTTAACTTTAGTTCACACACACACAATTATTGTTTTTGTAATGAAAACTACGCTCTCAGTCACAAATGTACACCAAAAAATAATTTCACATGTCGAGAAGACTGACGCAGTCTTCCCGTCTCAATGGAGCAATGGTGACTGATTAATGAAACCGAGCATGTCAAAATACTCAAAATCCTACAAATGTATTTTATTTTAATAATTCGTAAATTATAGATTTGATTTTGAAATCGCTAATCTAATCCCTCCGTGATACTAATTAGCATAATATAATTATTAAAATATTGACTCTAAAATATGCACCACATTGAAAATAAATTGATTTAAGTGAAAAATTAGACCTAACTTTGTGATTTTTTTCTATCGAGAAAATTTTATTTTTTTCTGTTTTTGCTTAGATCTTGCACTCAATAATATAATGAAGTATAACTATGTTTTTCTTCAGGTTCTAGAAACTTGATCTACTACTGTAAAAATTGAATCTAAGATTGCCAATTTTGCTTTATACCCCCTCTTAATTGCTTCGTTATTCTTGATAGCATTGGCGGTTATAGACAAACGGGTTTCAAGAAAATAAATGTAATATTCGACATGGGATATAGGAGTGCGCACTTTACAACGACTCCACGACCGACAGACGAGAACGCGACTAAAACCTTGACAAAGCTAACATTCAATTATGAGCCTTATATCTTTGAAGGTAAGGTTGAATTTCGAACTTATACTTAAAAGCCCTGTACGGCTCGCCCTACACCCATAGCCGTTCCGTTTCGAGACCAACGCGTCGACGTTGCGTTGACGACTCACCGTAGACGAGTAGTCCACGCGTCGACCGACATGACGTAATGTAACTAGCGTCGGAGTTGAAACGGAGTGGAGACGGAGTCGAGTTGACGTCGATGAAGCGTTGATCGCGGAACGGAACGTCGGAGTTGAAACGGAGTGGAGTCGGAGTGGAGTTGACGTCGAGTTGGTGTAATGTGCGCACTCCTTATAGCGCGTCTACCAATCTTCCGTCCGTCCGTCTTTATTAATATCTCTCAGCAATGTTCACATTCGTTTTGTTAGGTTGTGTCGTTAGGTGAATCGTAACGAAAAGTTGAAACAACAAAGTATGGTAGAAAGCCATTAAAAAACTTGTTACTAGTTGTTGTTCCTGTCTGTGTTTTTATTTATCCCGTCAGCCACTAAAACAGTATATTATAGGCTCATTCGCATACTAATTACATTTTGTAAACTCGGTCTTCCGAGAACAACAAAGATAAGTGTTACGATCGTTACATAACCAAGAAAACTTACTTAACGATATAAATGACAAACACCAATTTAATGTGTCACGCGCACGATAAGATTAATTCAAACATGTTATGAAACATAGAATTGACAAGTTTGATGTTCATGTTTTCGTTTCAGTACAGTTTCAAATACCTTACAAGTTACACGGCAACGTTATTTACGCGTGACATTAATGAATAAATGAAACTTGAAGGTTTAGAATCTTTATATGAACTATCATATTGGCTGTTACTCTACTAAATGCGAGTACAATAAAATCTTTAAATCTTTAATGCCATTCATTCTCATTGTAATTAGAATTATCGTAGTCAAGCGTAACTTATATTCAGTAAAAAAAATATTATTTCGGTTCCTTTGGGTTACCCTAGTAGAATTGTCCCGAAAATTATTTTAAGCCTGTATTGTCCAACCCTACTTGTAGCCATGTGGTCAGCGCTTCAAGGAAACGTCAGTACTTTAAGCTTTGGTCAAACAGCGGACGGCCGCGTCCAGCGGAAATACAACAGGAGTGGAGTCCCGTCCGCTCTTTGACCAAGGCTTAAGACTAACAACGGATTGCCGAGTTACATAAAATCACGTGAATAGATCTGCAAACGTAAGTACCTTAATGAAAAAAAAAACAACCATAAAACTGTTTTACGCCAGGTCTAATAAATGAAAACAAATTCCCTCGCGCGCTTCACGGTCGGTGCATATTTAGAGACTTACGATTTTGTGTGTGGGTTTCGACTTTTGTTTATTATTTCTATACCATAAAAATGTTTCGCTTCTTCTGAAGTGACGCGTCTGCGAACAGAACGTTCGGCCGTTCGTTGGTTATAAAGATGTTTACACTTTTTCTCACCTCCACGTGTTTTATTTTTACTTTTTACCGCTTTGAAGCGTAATTTAATTGGCTTCAATTATGGCCCACTACTGAGCACGGGTCTCTCCTCATAATTAAGGAGGCCTATAGGCCTAGAGCACACTCCGCAACCCTGCTAAAATGCGGATTGGTGGAGTTAATTTAATTACAACTCGTAGGAAAAATTGCAGGGATGCACGTCTAAACTAGAATAATTTATAATTTAAGCTAGTCTTTGTACGCACTCACTTCACTCAGTGTAAAAAAGTCACGTTATTTTTATTTGCACTAAATTTAATTATACTGTAATTATATTACTTACTTGCGTATTAGACTGATCAATTGAGTAGAGTAGACTTCAGTCACCTATTGAGTTGTCACCCATAACGTTTCAGACAACTCTCAAGGTATGCTGGATTTCTCACTAGACCAAAGAAAGACGCACGTAGTTGTTGGGATTCCCAACAACTACGTGCGTCTTTCTGTTGGGAAATTAATAATGCGTAGGATTTAAACCGGGGCCCTACGTGTGGGAGACGGTTGTTCAGATCGATAGACTATCACTACTCAGTACATACTCATGCACCGAAGACTTAAGGAGTGCGCACATTACAACGACTCCACGACCGACCGACGCCAACGCGACTAAAACCTTGACAAAGCTAACATTCAATTATGAGCCTTATATCTTTGAAGTTAAGGTTGAATTTCGAACTTATACTTAAAAGCCCTGTACGGCTCGCCCTACACCCATAGCAGTTCCGTTTCGAGACCAACGCGTCGACGTTGCGTTGACGACTCACCGTAGACGAGTAGTCCACGCGTCGACCGACACAATTACGTAATGTAACTAGCGTCGGAGTTGAAACGGAGTGGAGACGGAGTCGAGTTGACGTCGATGAAGCGTTGATCGCGGAACGGAACGTCGGAGTTGAAACGGAGTGGAGTCGGAGTGGAGTTGACGTCGAGTTGGTGTAATGTGCGCACTCCTTTACTCGAAGTAATTTCTCATTTTTGAGAACAATAAACGAAAATCGGAATACGTTGCCTACTTGGAAATGTATTCACACCGAGATACCGAGGCGGCGGCATCCAGCAGTGTGGAAATTCGATAAAAGATTCACATCTGCCGGCACTTGTTCGCCGGAAACTCTAGAGGCTAGATAATCTCACTAAACCTACGGCTAGAATTTGTTATTAAGCTCTCAGTTATTAATTAATTATAATTATGTACAGCATGAAAATTATATCGCAGCTAATACAATAATTGAATGCCGCGCTTGTCAATTTCAACGGTTATCGAGTTGCTTATCGTTATTGGAGTCTTGACCCTACGTACGGTTAGTGTTATCTTTTGTTAGTAACGCCGATTAGTCTACGATAGTACTTTTATTATTTACTATGTATATGTACTATATTTACAGGGATGCACAGTGGGTGACATCATTTGTGGAGCGTAAGGTCCCAAGTTCGGTACCTACCTGAGTACATAAATCATATTTATGCTACCCGCGACTAAAGCGATCCGTGTTTCGGAACTTCGAGCATGTTAGCGTTTATTTTTTCAAGGCCAGTACTTTTTGCCAATACTCTAACCCCGCTTATATATTGGCCAATAAAGGGCGCTATCGATATAATTTATCTCGTAAGATGTGACGCATTTGAGTACAGATAAGACCATTTGTCATAACAAATGTGACTTTTTATGTTCCATAATAAGGTAAAATCTGTGGACAGTGTAATGCAGTAATGTTAAGTTTTTCCGACGTCTTCGTCGGCTAAAAGGGGTGACCTCACCGCGTGGGCTTCCCTGGGGTGACTCATGGTCGCGGCGGGGTGAGGGTTGCGAATAGTTTGAATGTATCGAGATTTTCAGCCCATTGTAGTGTTTCTGAAAAGAAGAATTCATGATTAATAACAGTGGTGACGCTTTTTTGCGAAAAAAACTACTTCGGTAAATATTTTTTATTCATATTATAGATTCGTCGCCAGTAATGCAGTATTCGTGCTTGATAAAACGATATCTATGTCAATGGTTTGGATCAAATCGTCTTGATTAATTAGATACTGCACGTTGTTTTTGTTTTAATCCACAACAATCTTGGCATTGAATGATTGACTTGTGACAGTGAGTGAGTGCGACTCTTCCATACACCATTGCGCTCTTTGAGGGGAGTCCTACGTCCAACGTTGGACATGTAAAGGCTGATGGATGGATGAATGATCGCGCTCTTTGCGTAGCGTCGCGAAGGGGTCTGTGCGGGTCTCAAGGGCCACCTTTTAACCCGCACTTTGACTTGGGAAAACCAAAGTCACCCGGTGGTTGGGTTGTTGATTGTGACAAAAGCATTCAGTCATGCGCTCGCAGATTGTTTAATTAGATAATAATACCTTCCCCACTACAACCATGCCTTGAAGGGCTCCGGCACGGGTCGTACCTATAGTGCAATTATTGTTTAGTATGACTCCGACGTTGGCAGTGACGTAAGGCGTTCTGACATTTCGCCGAGAATGTTAAGAAACAGGTTGAGTCAGAGTCCGCCTACGTGTGTCGCTGTCGAATTGAAGGTATACATACCTTGATTTAAATATGAACTCGTAAGATTTGGATGATACGCTAGTGGTTATGATGTTACGTCCGCATGACGTCTCGATATTGATGTATCAGTTACTAAGTGGTTTTCGTGTGTAAGTAACGGGTAACTAACCAGTGTTCAATAGTTGTTTTAACCCACGGGTTACCTCTGAAAGTAAGTTTATAAGTCATCTTATAAACTTCAGACAAGTCTATGCCGTGTTTTGAGTATGTAGTAATTAGTTTGGCATCTGAAGGGGTACTAGTGGAAATATTTGCACTAGGCACTAACGCCCATCTTAGTTCATGGTGACCTGAGCAACGAAGGTCTGGATTTGGTTCCCAAGATATTAATGAATCTTAGTTCATGGTGACCTGAGCAACGAAGGTCTGGATTTGGTTCCCAAGATATTAATGAATGAAATGAATCCAAAAAGTTTTTATTAAAACGCAACTCTTCGTTTTTGGACTTCTGCAACGTCGCCAGCGACCGCGAGGAACGATAGGAACGCCCGCCCGGCGCCAGCCCAACGGTATGTAGGAATTGTTACCCAGTAGTAGTATAGAGTAATAACTCACACTGCTCCATCGACTTTGATGTCGAAAAAATCCGACGTCGTCCCGTCATACAAAATAAAAGTAAAACAAAATAAATGCTTTATACGCGCTTAATGGCTTGAGACCCACGCATTATGATTCGTTGTATCGTGGGTGACGCGATCAAACACAAATGGGACGTCAAAAACACTTACGATCTTAGAACAAAAAAAAATATTACTGTCACATGAATGTCTGCCGGAACGAACACGAAACCTCTCGCTCGACAGGCGGGGTCACTGCCAACTGTGGTACAAGTTTGTCAAAGATTATTATTAAGTTTCAGTTTGCGCTGTGTTTCATTACCTTTTCCCCAAACGCCATTAGAGATTAGGGAACGTCTCACCCGCCCGCGCCCCGCACTCTCCTCGCGATTTATGTGTCGTAGTCGGACCTTTCTGTCTCCGTAGGCAGGTGATATGAAATTGTTACAATAATACGTAGTTGTTATAAAGTATAAACTCCCTGCTCTGCGAGTTACTCACGGTCGCATCGGTACGTTAGTGCTTGACAGTTAACGGTAAACGTTGAGTGATGTGATAATGAAACGTTATCGGGCCGCCTGGGTCTGACTTCCGCGTGTATGGCAGTCTTGTTCCGCGATTATCGTTTCATATGATACTATGGTAGTAGGTTTATACTTGTTGTGTGTTGTGATAGGGATAAACAGAAGATTGTCGCTAGATATTAGAGGTGCTGGCGATACTAATTCTTTTGACGTGACAACGTCTTATAATTCGGTGGCACGCATGAAAAAACATGACTCATGCGTTACCGTCGTTACCGTTGGTGAATTATTATACCAGCGCCATCTATGTATTGTGCAGTGAACATTCAACATTCATTAAGTTCGATTGGATCCATTTATCGATGGAGGAACGCTGGCTGAGCTGGTAGTTCACTCGCAGTACACTAGATGGCGTTGAGTAGTGGGGCGCTATAATTCTGAATCACGATGTAGGATGTATAAGTATCCAGCATTCATTTTTAATAAATGACTTAACTTGTATTGAAAAAGTGTTCTTTTATTGTGCTTGCCTACTCATTCAAAGGAAATTATTTTCTTAAGACGTTGTCACGTTCAACTATCGTCAGTAAACCGACTTTACAGACAACCAATTTTTTTTTTTTGTAAATAACCGACAAACGAGCAGGAGATCCGTCCATCGTAAATGATCACACTGGTAACACTCGAACCGGGAACTACTCGACTCAAGGAAGTAGGAAGAAGAAAGAAAGATCTAAAGCCCTCAGAGAGAGAGAGAGAGAGAGGGACGGCAGGTACCTAAATTGGTGACGTACTATCAATGTGTTACGGACGAGAGAATTATAAGACACTAACGTAACAAAATTTAACCAACACTACGTAATTATAATAACATTCAATTTTAATAAATTACGCAGTAGCTGTAGAAATGCATTTTTTACAATTTTATTATTATTTATTACAACGTTAAACTTAATAGCATATTGACGGCACGCCACTGAACTGCTTACTTGCATCCGCAATTGAACAAAAAACAAATCCATTGGATGTTATTCACCATTTCAATTAGAAACCATTGAGTGGAACCAGGAAGTAGTATCGCGTCCAATAAGAATGTTTGTTAACAAACAAACGCCTTCTGTAGTAAATTGAATTACACTTCAACTTATTGTGACCATTGAGTTATCGTATGTTGCGTCTGTGAATGTCTTAGCTGCTTGACTAAAGCTAGCCATACACGCTAGTGTGTAGAAAAATCAGCTGAAATATACCTAATTATGTATTTTATAAAAGTCCTGAGAGGAAGACTTGTAGCTTAGAAGGACAATAATTTGTATTATATGGCTGCAATGAGTATGAGTTAAAAGATTTAAAACGCAATTGTATGTATATGGTATAAATACATATAATACAAATACATACAATAGTGTATACGGTCGCACAATCGCAAGTAGCGGAATAATCATAATTATATACCGGTTTATTATGTTATGTTACAAGCGAACTGGTCGTCGTTAATGAACAATTAATTTTGTTATCCACTGTCCTGTTCCTATACATATATATAACAACATGATTGGTATTGTTATTAATGATATCGTATAAATTGCAATATGTTTTGCAATTTAACTTCTACATCTTTTTACGAACATTACACGGACTAGGGGACTGAGGAGTGAGAAATTTGGCACAGTTAAGTTTATATGGAGAAAAATAGTAATTTTGTATAGTAACACATTGGAAATAAATTTAATATAACCACCAAAATAAATTTTATTTTAATATAACCACAAAATATACTGGTGCAATATGTTATTTTGCACAACTAAAAATAAGTCACTCAAAGGTTTCCATAAATCATTCAGACTTACTTTTATAACTTACAGCTATATTATTTATTAACTTTTATGTTTAAATGCAACCGGTTTCATGTAATTGTATTAAGGTAATAATCTTTTGCAATGTCGGTTATGCAGGAGTTGAACAACATCGTGAGATTAATTATGTCGTTAATTTATTTGTCACACCAAAATATTCCACTGACCCATGTAATATATTCATTCTCGGAATTCTTAGTGGCTTTGAAGTATCGGCTTAATGCTTGCAATATTATCTACAATCTGTACGACTACATTATGTAACCTAATCTACAATCACTTACTCTCTTTCTTGAATATTGTACAATATTGTAAATTGTACAATATTCAATAAAGATACATATTATCGTATTGTAAATGTTTAATCAGAATTCATACCTATACAATAACAGAGTGATTAAACATTATTTTAACACACATCTTTTTCACACAATTGCGTCCTGTACTTAGGTAATAATTAGCACATCCTTTCCGCAGAGTGAAAGGTCCCGACTCCGCTGGGTACCTAGTCATTTACGTGGCAGATAAATGTTTGTAAAGCGTTGGTTGACCCACTTACATGAATAAGACCCGAATGAGAAGTTTCCCCGCAAACCACTACCTTTATTGATTTGTTTATGTTATCTTGTGGAACGTGATGGTAAAGCTGTATTCCAAGTACGTCTGTTTGCGTAACGGAAAGCCCCCGGTGAATCCAGGGCGCAGAGCACGCGGGGCGTCTAACCCCCTCTCACAGCTCGTTGCCGCTGACAGCGCCAACAGAACTGACAGCGCTGACAGGCTTTCACGCGTCACAGCCGCCCGGTGCCCCCTTACGCAAAGCGGAATTTTCCTATGGCTTCCCCATTGTTTACTAATGCCCCTATTGATCATTTTATATTGGAAGCTGCAAAGGAACGCATTGTTCGCGAGAGAGCTACGTAATAGTTGTTCCATTATTCCATAACGTCAACGACCTTCATCAAATCCTTACGGGATTATTGATGATGTTAGTATGATGACTTATTTGATGTTAGTTTTGAATGTTTTGATCCATTGGGTCAGACAGTAGTCTCATAAATAATATCTAGCTTGTCGAAGCAATAGTTGTTTTCTATGGAACAAGACAGATGCGCGACCTGATCCACTGACCATTCACCAGTGTTCACCGACCCCGTGGACATCAGTAACATCAAAAGCACCACCAGCAAATTGAATAGCGTCGTCACTTAAACTAATTTCACCAAACATCAAAATTGATAATTATATTCTTGTCGATGTGATGTGAATACATGAAATGCAGTTCACTTAATATCTATCTGTCGCACGCATAACGTGGACGAACCCATAAACAAGTAGGTTCTATTCCCGATAGGGGCAAACATTTATGTGACGGATAAATGTTTTTTCTCGGGTCGTAGGTGCTATTGATGTCTCATTCGTCTGTGCGTGCGACACAGGAAATCCTAGAACGGGAATATGACTGTGTAATCGTTTTTATTCTTTAGGAGTAGGAGTACTAAAATAAAGTAAGTAAATTGTATATACTAAAACGTTCCTTGATATTGTGACGGGGACGAGCGTGACTCACACTCTGATGCAACGTCGTAACGAGCGATTAACCAACCGATTTGTTGTGCCAAACTTGTCATTGCTGGTGCGTCGGTTGTATTAATGGCCAGACTTCGATACCAAAGGGCAGACGGGCTAAGATTAAACCCCCTTGTATTATTGAAACGTGACTCAATGGCTGCTAATTCGATAACGTTTGTAAAGTTACGAGCGTGTACGAGTGTGTTGACTATTGTTTTAATTTTATTCAGATTCATGTATTATTCGAATCTGATCTAAAAACACTCGCATCTGCACAAAAAACTCACGAATCTGATCTAAAAACTCTAGTATTTGAACTACGAACTCGGGAATCTGAACTAAAAAATTTCGAATTTAAACTAAAAATTCGAATCTGAACTGCAAACGCTCGAATTAACGTTTACATTACAGGCACATGCTCTCGATGAGAGGATCCTTAATTCTTTAAAGTTACTGATCAATACACTGTTGATTCAGTGGTACGACATTTATGTGTAGGCCATTAAATTAACGATCAATTCAAATACCTGCTAATATAATAATTGCGTTGTATTATGCGCGCACCATTTATTATACTTTTAATGACCATAATTAAATTTGTCTCACCGCAAGAAGCGCTCATAGCCCGGCGGCTTGCGTTGATCTCAAGTGATCGAAAAAGTTAAGCAACAGCGGGCGCGGTCGGTAGTTAGATGGGTGACCGCTAGTGGCAAAAATTTCTTGAGCGCTTCCGTGCTTCGGAAGGCACGTAAAGCCGTCGGTCCCGGTTGTTATCATTTGGTAGCAGTCGTTAAGCCATGTCGGATACCTTCGGGCGGCTTAAAATTTCCGACACTTGGGTTGGCCACTAACCCCTCCACCAATCCGCACTGGAGCAGCGTGGTGGAGTATGCTCTAGGCCTCCTCAGGTATGAGGAGAGACCCGTGCTCAGTAGTGGGCCATTAATGGGTTGTAGCCAAGCCAATTATCGTATTTTGTAGCCTTGCTAATACGGGACAAAGCCTGGTAAATCGTAGTTAAAAACAGTTTATTGACACATACATATACTTAAAACCTGTATAAACGTTCTGATTGTAGAAATCAAAATCAACATCCATTTGGAAAATGGGTAGTCATAACAACATTAGCTGTACAAAAAACGACAATCGTTGTATAAAAGTAACGTGAAATTCAAACGCATGACATTTAGTCCATTAGTGCGATACAATCGCTGTTCATTAAGTGGGCCCCTCTTCGTTGGTTATTGTGAGTAGCAACTGCCAGCGCGTCGGGACGACGCAGCGGTAGTCTAGTGCCCTAGATTTCAACACACTTACACTATTAGGTGTACATTAACTTAAGAGCTAATTAACTCTGATAAGACTGCCGTGAGCGCCCGATTTGGTGGAAATTTCGTTGCGAGATACCAACCATCGCCATTCCTGCTAATTCGGTTACGTTGTTACGTGCAAAGTTAATCGGGGACACTGTTTGTTTTGTGAGTATTCGTAATGAAATAGAAGGAATTCATATAATTATGTATAATTATGTGATGACTGACTGAAGTCAGTTTACACTGATGACACCTACGTCGTTGAACCATTCACCCGTATGGTGAATACACTCAAGTTCTTCTACGTACGCATATTATGTTTGGTCACCAAAAGTTCTTTCATAAGCAAAAGTCCCATATAATCCACAATAGATGCTAGGTAGATTTAAAACAATCCAGATAACCAAGGAGGGTTAAGTGGATTCAGCTTATAAGAAAATACAGATAATAAATATAATTCAACCCCGAAAGTCTTTCAACGTAACTTCAGTTGTTTAATACTATTTGAGAACGAAGTCTCTGCCGTCTTTTGGCTATATGGAACCACTCAATGGCTTCTATTATTTCATCACTACATTCAGTTATCATTAGCCACTTTGATAGCTGTAGCTCACGTAAATCCCCTGGTTTTGACAAGAATGTATGATTGCGCGTCCGAACTGTCCGAAGCTTTGTTCGGGCGAGTTCACGACTCATCCATTACAGCACAGCGCTTTGCCACCGGCCGGAAGTGCAATATGGTGAAAGATTTATAGCGACGCGCCCGAGTGCACTCCCGATGGTAGCCACTGTATATACATATATAACCTACACATAGTTGTATATACTTATATACAAGTGTTGTACATAGGTGCTTGTCGTTGATAAGTTAACATTCACAGTTCAAACCACAAAATTTAATTTAGTGACGATTGTCCATGTCGATTGTGATGCTGGGAAGAAGTATTGCTATTTGTCCCATCGTGGGATAGTTTAATGGGGCTTACAGGATAGATCAAAAAAATATTTTGATGATGAATGACGTATATTTTTCAACAGATAATGCCTTTATATTCTTAAATTTTTTGTAGAAAGCGTGGTAATAAATCTTATATATTTTTTTCTATTGCTAGGTCCTATGAAATAGGTAATAGGTAGTGAGAAATTCCAGCAGTATCAGATCCTCTCATACTTTACTGAGTAAACTTTTAAAATAAATATTTCCTTTCTACAACCTCACATTTTTAAACTTTTACTAAAAGCTATTTAGAAATATTTCTTACTTTACAAGCGATAACATTACTGACAGGATAAATCTAATATAATTTCCACTGCACCATCGTTTAGTTCTAGGCGAGCCTTGTAGAGCATACTTGAACCAATTTCAACGTTAGACTGGCTCTCCTCACCGCGGCGCCAGTGGGTCACGTGCAGTGGTAGAAGCTCTTTGAACACGACTACATGATTATACTCCATTTTAACCAACTTCAGTAAAGTCAAAAATATAGAAAAAAATTTAACGGACTACTTTCTAACTGTCGCTCAAAAGCGTTGTTGGTTAATTTGCTAATGACAAATTCATAAAAGTATACTTGCTACAGGTACAGGTAGCTTCCCTCGCGATGTTTTCCTTCACCGAACTGATTTTACGAGTATATATGGAAAGCTTTAAAATTTTTAATAAATCTTTTTTCAAAACTTAAACCTTTATATAATTACTAATAACATACTAACATATACCAACAATGCCACAATTTAATGTTATTCCGTATTCAGACCTCTTTCATTGCATCAGACCGTGTGTTATACCGTTTGAAAACTTTTACCTTGTTTTTCCTCACATACAGCGCTGTAGTTCAAATTAACTTGAACCAATTTCCACATGAGCGTTTCCCACTCGCAAAGCATTCGCTACTGGGTCAGGTGGTTCCCTCTTTGGCGATGCTACTCCATACGACACGGTTAACCACTCCACTTAATCTGATATTGTATAGTATCTCATTACCATATTATTATAGTGTCTCTTATGTCGTACACCGTAGAGGTTTTATTGGAATGATGACAATATTGAAAACACATTCAACGACAACAAATTGAAATGTACTATATTTTTACCTATCAGTCCAATATCGTCACTTAACTACGTACATAAATTGGAAGTCGTTGGTACATTCAATCAAAATACAGAATAAAGTTGTATAAACAAATATATAATTATTATGTATGTGTGTCGATATACCCGTTGGACTAGCAGAAAATTTATTTATTAATTTATTTATTCTTACACACAATGACCTGAATGATACAATGTTAACGAATATCATTGTAAGAATAAATATCTCGTACACACAAGCATGTAAACAGGCATGTCTTCGCACTAGAAATTCTCTTTGATACGAATAAGTTGGATAGACGTGTACCTAATTCAAGTATCACAAACACCCACGATTGGAAATATTTATCGGTCACATAGACGTCTGGCGCAGCCGGTAATCGTATCCAGATCCCCTTCGGGTACAAGAGCATTCAACGATAGCATAAATGTTAATCCCATCCCCGTGATCCCATGCCCGTGAATGCATAAATAGCATAGACTGACGAGTTCGATGTAGTGGGTACGCTGGGAATATGTTGTTCAGTTGTAGTACAAGTTTAGTAAACAGAGTTAGCGTAGGGTGTAGTTACTTGAAGAGCTTTAGTCAAAGTGGAAGGCAGGTAGATTACGTAGTCGATAGTCGTTTGTGCAACATGAACATGAACGTTCGGTAAGTTCGCCGAGTTCAATGCACTGCCCGATCTTCACTGGTTCAATTCCAATTCCAACTAAACGGTTGATACGACTGTACAAACTACCAACTACCAAGTTTCCTGACACTTTCCTATTTTTAGTTTAAAACTTTTTATATGTTTACCGTATCCTCTCATTTTGTACTTTAGAAGTTTCAAGGTATTGTTTGAAATTAGTTATAATATACCTATTTCATCCGTACATACGCACTAGTAATAAAAGAACTTAATTTTTCTTAATTTTTAATAAATGTGGCTCGTATATATTTGCAAACTATAATGTATGTTTGTTAAAAGCTTATAAATTATGAAGTTGTTTATCTTATATATCGTATACATCCAGGAACATCCATATTATTTATATACAGATGCTTAATAAATTTGTTGTCTTGAACCCTAGACATCGTTCTGAACTATCTAGATTGTAAATAATTTACCGAGAAGAACCCTAAAAAGGTACAATTAAACATTTTTAGGTTATTTCGAAACCGGGTTTCTACGCGCTGCGAAGACAATGCCAGATAGTTAAACAATGCACTTGAGAGAGTAAAAAGACTTTTCCGCGCTAGAAACACCCAGAGAACAATGCGTACCGTGTACATGCATAGTAGCGCGGATGGCAACAGAAGGTCCGCTATGCTTAGCGTACGAGCAGACTACATCAGTGTATTAGGCAACCTGCAATCCATTATGCATATACCTACATGCTTTTGTATTTGTTCCAAATTTAAGATCCCCTACCGATTGGGTAATTCTGACATATTGTATTGTTTAATTTTTCAAACAGTTACAAACCAAAATGATTTCTTAGGAAGAAAACGGAAATGTAACGATTATTTTATTGATTTTAACACGTGTGTGATCACACCTTTCTGATTGAATTAAGATGGAGAACTAACTTTGATGAAAGTAACACTAGTCATATCATAAATTTAGACAACCGTTAATTTATAAGCACGTTAATATTCGTTTCTCAATTACCGAAACGAAATTATGATTTTATTGGAAGTGCTTCGATAATAATGTAACGTTGTGTACCAATCGTATAGCAGCAACGATCTCCGTCGTCGATCCTTGCCCTGACACACAGACACTTGAACCTTCTGCCGTCTGTATGTTTCGTGTTACATGCGAGGCGAGGGATCGCGTAATAAGTCATGCGATACGCTCCGTCGTCGCCGCGGAGGTGAGACGGAGTTCATTTATATAAGGACAATGAATATCAACAACCCTGATTCAATGATCTAATTTCAGATATCCACCTTATGAGGTATATGTAGGTACTCTGTCACGTGAGATTCAATGTGATTTTGATAGAAGGTCGTGTAGTAGAAGCATGTGACGGAGTTGTGTTACTTTTCTTTTCTGTCGTAACATTATAATGATTACTAGATATTATTGTTAGATATTTAAAATAACGTAAATAACGTAAAGGACGGCGTTTATTATCCACTACTATATTTTGAAGAGATTATAAATTAGACTTGAACAAAACTAACGTATTAAAATTCATGGTTTTGAACACATTGTTCATCATCTTGTGTTGTTGAACTGTACTTGAGCGTGGACGTTGCACAACTGTGCATGTATGTATGTATCTGCACTGCTTAGCTCAAGTTTACCTGATAAGTGTAACTGTAGAGGCAAACCTGTCAGGTACACCCTGGCGGATGTGGGCTAGCTCAGAAGTCCCTGGCCGCTGAGCGAGGGGCCTTGGTTCGATTGCACGCTCTTCTGCTGTGGACCCTACAATTTTACAACAATAAACATTAACAATTCTACCTACTCTAATTTATTAAACTAATACCTACTTTTTAATACCTTTCCCAGTATTTTGTAGTCATGATGTCGTGAGTATTCGTGAAGTTTTGTAACGCATCGGTAGTGTTTTTACACGCTTTATATTAGCTTCACCTGTATGTTTGTTTGTAACCGACTTCTTTGGGCGCGATTTTGACCCACTTTAAACGGCCAGATTTCGTTCAAACTTTGTAGATTTATTGAGGACCGATGACAATACACTAATTTGATAAAATTATTCCATTTTTCAATTTGCAAAATATGATTTTTGTTAATTTATATAATTTATGGTTTTTGGTGCACTATTAAGCGTGTTTTTAGTTTTGTAATTCAATATTGAGAGTGGACTAAACCCTTCAAAAGTTTGCTGCCCTATATTTTTGTAAATCTTAAATATTAATTGTATTTCTTTTCTGTTTCAGGTATTAAACGAAGTCCTCTGATTTTGCGGTGATTAGTTTATACGTAAGTTTCTATAAATGTGCATGGCAGCAAAACTGCATACGGCTCACCCGATTGGAATGCGGTTTACATTGATGTTTAGCATTTAGCTTTAAAATATTATATTTAGTGCTTTCTACAATCAATTGATTGACATATAAAAAAATATGTTATTAAATAAAACTCTGCACATTGAAATTTAACTGTGCTGCATTCACTTTTTTTATGAAAGCATATTGTGATTTTGTGTATCTGAACCTTGGATTTCCATCCATAATCCTATGGATTATATACTTTAATAAAATCATTTAAATTATCCGTGTTGATTTATTTATCGATTAGGGCATGATATCAGTAGGTCCATTAAAAGTTTTACCGCTAAGCACCTGTACTACAAGGTTATTTTTTATCCACGTGTGCAACATGTTACGTTTTACGGCTCGACCTCTGTCCGTAATGGTAAGGAGGAGAGATGTTATAGAGCTCCGTAACCGTAACCGAAAGCATCGGAGATCCGAAATAAAAATCTATCGTTAACCGTAACCGAATCGGTTATAAAAGTATCAGTTAATTTCGAATAAGGGCATTGAGATTGAGATTCTTCAGTGAGACATGACTAATAATTAGATATCCGTAACAGTATCTGAAACCGGTATAATTATCATTCCAATATCCATATCCGTTTCCAGATCCGAAATTACATATCCATAACATCACTGTTAAGGAGCAAGGTCTACTATGTTCGATGAGGGGTCGTTGACTCGTCGCGTTCAGCTCGTGCCCTCGTAAATTTCCAAGAGAACACCTTAAGTACCGTACAAACTTCAACGTGCGCCGCGCCGTACCAGTTTTCGTAGTTTCCAATGTTTTATAGTATCCAGAGCGGAGTGGGAGTAGCTTCCGACTGTCAAGATGTTGGTGGGATACTTTCTTTCTCTGGGTCATATTATTTATTGTGATACTTCCTTTCTCTTGTTTATATTATTTATTATGATTAATGAAGTTTATTGAACACTAATAGCTGCAATTGCTGCGCATTGGGAAACCTGTGTACCCAAACACGAAAAGATGTTAAAACGGGATTCGTTAAATTGACGTAGGTTCTTTTAATTGTGATATGATTGACATAAAAGCAACTTAACTTTACTACACCAATCAATGACAACGGCATCAAAATCGGTTTGGCCGTTCCTTAGATTAGTGGGAACCAACTCGTAGACAAACAGAAGAACCGGCAGACAAAAAAATATCTAAAATCATTGTTAAAGGATCTATTGAGTTAGTAAACACCTCCATTATTCATTCTTCTTTAACAACAAGTACCAGAACAAAGTAACAGATCTCTGAACTTTAATGTTCAGAGATCTGTTACTATGAGATAAGTTGTGGTTTAAGATTTTTATTTCTCATAAAGAATTTAACAAATTCACTTTTTGAGAAAAACATATACTAAGTTAACAAAATTTGCGCTGCGTAGCTTATATTAAAGTACTTACTTTCTAAAACACAATAAAATAAAACATTACTAACAATTTTGATCACATGCTAAATAAGTCAATGACTAAACGCAACATAAAACAAAAAGCAGGAGGGTAATGTCGAAAATTATCGGTAAGGTGGTGGTGGGTCGTTGTGTTAAGAGGTAGCGGATTATAAGCTACTTATGAGAGATATTATTTTAATATGGTATAGGGATACAAAGTTGATTTACGTGCTTTACCTGTTATTTTAAATATAATATATAAATATTGTTATTATAATTAATGATTTATCAGTAATTTTGAAATAAAAAAGAAAAAAGAAACCTTTAATGAATTATTTTAGTCCTATCAAGAAAGTTCTTTAAGTATGTGGGATTTTAGTAATTTTTTGAACATGTTAAGAGTTTTTACTTCCTTTAAGGTTTTCGGTAGGTTATTATACATCTGTGCGCCCTCAAATAAAATATTACGTTTGCCATAGTTAGTCCTGGGCGTAATTAAAGAAATATTATTTGCTCGTCTTGTTAGACGTTTTGTAATTTGAGACTTTTTTGTAAAAACTAGGTTAGAATGGATGTCTTTAGTTAAAATTTTCCTAATTAAAATGCAAGTATTATATTTATAGATTTGGGCAATAGTCATTAGCTTTGTTCGTTTATAGACTTGGCTAGTTGATGTAAAATAATTATATTGAAACATTTTTTTTATTATTTTATTTTGGCTAGTTTGTAAAGACTGTAAATTACTTTTTGCTGCCGATCCCCAAACTTCAATCAGGTAATCGATATGTGATTTAACTAGGGAATTATATATCATGTAACACACTTGTCTTGGGAGGCACCGTACTATACTATGTAATGCACCTGATAAAGACGTAAGCTTAGCTCGAATAGTTTCTATGTGCGGTTTCCACGTAAGTTGTTTATCTATAATTAGTCCTAGGTATTTTTCTTTGTCCACTTCATGTATTATTTGTCCATTTATGCTTAATGGGCTGTATTTTTCAACTTTCTTATTTTTAGCTGTAAATATCATATATTTCGTTTTAGCTGTATTAATTGTGAGTAGATTAGACTGTAACCAAACATTTAAGAGATCTAAATCCTGTTGCGCTTCAATTATAATAGTATGAATAGAGTTACCTGAATAAAATAGATTGGTGTCATCCGCGTACAAAGTAATATTTCCTTTTAGACCTATGCAGTGGATGTCATTTATGTAGATCAGAAATAATAATGGTCCTAAAATCGATCCTTGTGGAACACCGTAACAGATTTGGTGTCGTGTACTTTGGTGTTCATCGATTTTTACAATCTGTTGCCTATTTGATAAATATGATTCTATCATTTGATATGCCGTTCCTACAATTCCAGCATGTTTTATTTTTGACAAAAGTATTTCGTGACTAACTGTATCAAATGCCTTTTTTAAATCTATAAATATACCTAGTGTCAGATTCTTTTTATCAATATTCATTTTAATAGTTGTTACTAAATCAACCGTTGCAGTTATGGTATTCGCTTTTGATCGAAATCCGTACTGCTTTTCATAAAAGAACTTTACAGATATAAGAAATTCATTTATACGCGTATGTAGTATTTTTTCGAATATTTTTGACACAACAGGAAGTACTGATATTGGTCTATAATTTCCAGGGTCCATTTTGTTACCGGATTTATAAATCGGACGGACTTTTGCTATCTTTAGTGAGTCTGGAAATATTCCTTTGATTAAGCATTCGTTTATACAGTTTGCTAGGTTTTCAGCAATAAGATTTTTAACACATTTTATTGTTTTGGTGCTTATTCCATCTATGCCAGTGCTTGTATTGGAATCTAGGTTATTAATTATTTTGACTACTTCTTCAACTGTGGTGGGTTGGAAATAAGAAAGTGTAAGGTTTTTTGATTTATTATTTGTATTTGCGTGGCAGTTAATATTGTTAACAGATTGTTTTGGTATATCATTTGCAAGATTAGCGCCTATATGGGAAAAGAAAACATTGAAATATTCGCAAACTTGCGTAGTATTAGTGATTTGGCCTTCAGGGGTGTTTAATTTTAGGGGAACAGTAGAGGATTTTATTTTATTATTAGCTAGATCGTTTATAAGTCGCCACATTTTAAAGGGGTTATTTTTGCAATGTTCAAAAGCTGAGTGATAGTAAACGTTTTTGGCGGACTGAATTTTTCTGTGGGACTCATTTTTTATTTGTAGAAATTCTTCTCTAATGTCTTTATTATCTGGATTGTGCTTTAAGTTATGCCAAAGTGTGTTTCTCTTGTTTATTGACTCAATTAGCGTTTTATTAATCCAATCTTTTCTTGGAGGATTTAAAATCTTAACTTTTACAACTTTGTTTTTAGTAATTGAATGTATTAATAATGATTCCAATAGTTTATAGTCATTATTTACATTTAGATCTATATTTGTTTTAATAAAATTTTGAAATGTTGAATATAAACTGTTATAATTAATTGCTTCGTATTGTATTCGTTTTATGGGTTCCGACTTATTTCTTTTTACTTGTAAATAAATTTGTTTGTGGTCCGACATTGCGCTTTCAATGAGCGTCATATGAAATTTATTATTTTGTATGTTGGAACAGACGTGATCTAATATAGTTTTTGATGCCTCTGTTTCTCGTGTGCAGTATTGTCTATCAATTTTATTTAATATTTTATAATTATTTTCTTTCAAAACCCTCCTGTATTCTTTCATGCATTTCTCTTTACTAAGTAAATTTAGATTGAGGTCTCCAAATACCACCGCCCTTTTCCTTTTTATCAGATGTTTGTCATACATTTCCAGAAACTTATTGATATTTGATGCCGGTTGTTTGTATATAGCTCCAATGTCTAGTGAGAGCTTGTTTATATGTATCCATAACACGTGATTTCCATCTTGGTATTGTGCTTCTAAAGCTTCATGTTGTATGTCATCATGTACGAATATGGACACTCCACCACCTCTAGAATCTGATCTATAGTTATAGTAATGCGTATAGTTAGGTATTTTTATTCTTTGAGCTTCTAGTTCGTTCTTTATCCACGTTTCCACAAGTATCACAACATGTAATGTTGTTTTAAAAGTGTCTATTACGCATCTAAGCTCATCTAGTTTACCTGGTTTTACAATGCTGCGTACATTAGCGTAAAAAAAGTTTATAGATTTAGGATGGGTCGTTATATCAGTGTAGTTTGTTGTAATTTCATAAGTAATCATGTCGTTATGTTGATTTTCTTCCTTATTTAGTTTTTTGTTTGTGTCTTAATTATCCTTGGTGTGCCTTTGAAATATTTTATAATTAAATTTGTTTCACCATTATCTTTACGTTGTTGTAGTTCTGTTTTCAGATTAGTCAGATACTTTCGTTGATAAGGCGTTTGATCAGAATATATTCTTATTCCATCTAATTGTAGGTTTATCTTGTTTCGTAGAATAGTTTTAACAGTTTCTGATGAAGAAAAACTTATCTTTAGTGGACGTGTCTTATCTTTATCATATTTTCCAAGACGTATAACTTTTTTGATTTCCGGACAATCTTGATGTATAGTTTTTACAATTTTTTCTGCCTCACACTTATCAAGCTCATATCTTTCATTGATAATTTCGCTTGTTTGCTCTGGGATACCTATTATAACAATGTTCAGGCTTCGTTCATTACGCTCTTGAAATTCGTTTATTGCTTCATCAAGAGTACTTTGTGATAAGCTTTCTATTCCTGGTATGTTGATGTTTGATGTATTGTTTTCTAGTTTCAACAGTTTCACTTCATTAAGTAAAGATGTTATTTTAGCTTCGTTAGTCTTAACCGTATCCTCAAGCGCTGCAATCTGTGATTTAAAGGCAACATTTTCTTTCAATAGGTGCTCAGTAGTTGTTTTCATATCTTGCAGTTGCTCTTTGATTGAGGAAATATTATCGCCTATCGTATTTAAATTATCTGAGTGGCATTTGTGACTTTCTTTAAGAATCTGTAGTATTTCATTTTTAAAATCCTTAAACTCACGGGCGAAATCATTTTCCGGTGTTTTTCTCTTCCGCATCTGCTTGGTGTCTACTTCTAATGTAGCAAGCTGTGACAAATCTGGATGTGAACTACTATTTCTCGTGGCAGATGTGCCCTTGGTAGGAGATCGCGTGACGCTCATAGTAGTTTATTAAAAAATCGCTCCGCTTTGTTAATTAAGGCAAACCTTTATTCTGTATCGGTTGTGTCGGTACCGCCGCGCGTCGATGTATATTGCCGGACAACAAGGCGTCTCACTCACTCGGCGCGCTTATCACTTTAGTATTAGCGATATAATGTCATAACTATCCACGGATTTCACAAGTAAAATTGCACTTTTTAGCAAAGTAAATAAGGTTTAGTATAATACTTTATTGTATTTAATAATTTTGAAATATTGTACAACACGTCTGTTCGCTACGCTAGTCGCTGTGCTATTACATATTACATATTAGGTTGGTATGGCATCACTACATAGTATAAAACTAAGTCGCTTTCTCTGGCCCTATGTATGCTTAGATCTTTAAAACTACGCAACTGACTTTGATGGGGTTTTTTAATAGATAGAATGATTCAAGAGGAAAGTTTATATGCATAATATATTAAAGTTTTTCGCAAAATGAAAAATAACGCGCGTGAAAATAAATTCGTGCGCTGGTTACATTTAACAATTTTGGACTTGGGTAGGTACTAAGGGAGAGGTTTCCCGAAGCGAAGCGAGGGCGGGTTTACTAGTGTATATTATGTTATTGTCGGTAACAAACTGTTACAAACCGTATATCTCCCACTTTTATGTTTAAGTGGAAGTAAGGGAGGTTAGAATTAGGGGAGGCCTATGCCCAACAGTGGACGACAAAAGGCTGATGGATGGATGGATGAAGGGAGGTTAAGTAAAGAAACGTGTGAAGGATGTCGAGCGCTCGTCGCTCTCCCGCTTACAAATAGCCAAATAGCGTGAAAGGGTTGTTAGTGGAACGGGAATATTCACTTCCACACATACACGTATATAACGTACTTACTACGGCTAGCGTTAGACGTGTAGTCTAGTTGCTGGTTGTTACCCATATCCTGGTTTCTAACGCTTAGTTAGATTATATGCACAATGTATGTACGTAATTAGGTATGTGTTATCTGCCTGTGCTTTTAAGAAATCACATAAGAAAGTCAAATATTCAAATTAGAGCTTGTATGTTCTGTTGATTTTTTGTGAAGCTTTTATTTTACTTGCAATGTTTGTATGTATGACCAGGTCAAATCTTGCATGCGGAATAATTTATATTTCCACTCTTCTTTGCATATTCCTATAGTTGTGATGACAATTTCCAATTTCAAGTTCCAGACTCCTCAAAGGTTAACAGCACATCACAGTGACTAAATGTATTTCTTTGCATACGTATACATATGTACCTATAATTTGCTTAACTTTCATAAAACGTATTTTTAGTTTTTTCAAGTATTAATTCTAAGTGTTGGTCTCTTACGAGCCATTAATAGTTAACAGTTATTACTTCAATCAATCAAAGGTTTATTTTGTACTTTGTAAAAACATTATTTCCGCGATTCACTAGATGTACAACTTACCTGAGTATAGGCCCTATTTATTATAATCTTAATTCTATAATCTGTAAATGATGATTAAACGACACCAAAATTTATTGCGTAATTAATAAAACAGCACAAATAAACGGACTTAAAAAAGTAAACTTTCATTTTTTTTGGGTACCTACCTATTTGCGTTAAATTAGACGCAAGCTACATTACATTTAAAAACTTATTGTTAATTTATTTAAATTAATTTAACTTAGATTATCATACCTATGTTATTTCTGAACACAAAAACCATAATATATATAAAAGTGGTTGGTGAAACACACTATAAACATGTAGTAGGTATACTGCGTCATTACTAGCTGTCCGCGGTGCAAATCGCCGACGGGCAGATTCCACGACGCGACATCAAAACTGCGGCGCGCATGCTCCAGCGCGCCACTTGTACGTACGCGCTGAGTTTGTACGCTTCAGGACATTGCATCATGCGTGCTCAACTCAACTGGCTAGTCTTTGATACAGTCCGGGGCTGTGGGGCTGTGGGGGGTGAGATGCTTTCCCAGATCTTTAAGAGCGATTAGGGAAAAGAATTGAGCGTAAGCGCATTGCAAAACTGTGTTGCTGTTTACAGACTAAAAGTATTTATAGTTTTGATAAGTTTTTCAATATTTATTATGTAAGTAAGTCTTAACTATCTTATCTTAATCTAAACCTTGTGTTAACGAACAGTAATTGCGTTGGAAATTATATTTAACCATAGGTAGGCACATATACGGTGTTTTATAAATTTTTCATTTCCATAAGTCATAATCATTGATCTACTGATTAATTCCGCTTGAAAACCCCAGCCTTTTACGATACATTAACTCAAGGAAAAAGTCTATCAAACTAAATCTTTGTACCGAATTGAATTCGAAACCTAGCACCTGTTATTTACACTAACTAATCCGTTGTTAGTTCGACATTGAAAATGTAAAATGTCGATATGGTATGTTGCTTAATCTAGACTCGAACCACCTGTCGCAAGAATCGGCGACGGTTAATCTGTAATGCGGCCGATAACATCTTCACGCATGCCTTGCTGCAGAGAATGCGAAATTTATCAAATTACAACTCGCTGACGTTCGAGAGCTGATAGTTAATGTACGTAATGATTAGTATATCTCAGTGGTTCTCAAACTTTCTTTGGCGACGGAACCTGTGGAGCCTTTAGAAAACTAAATTGTATGTTGCATGTATTTTTTACTTTTTACAACTTAACTGAAGTGATATAATATAGTTTATAAGTAACAAGTTGTCCCGGCGTACTTCGTACCGCTTTATAATTAAAAAATGTTTTGGTGATATATCGACAGCAACGCCACCTATCGGGTCCAATTTTGAATCTAAACCATTCCCAGATCCCCTTGAACACACACAAAAAAATTTCATCCAAATCGGTCCGGTCGTTAAAAAATGTTTTGGTGATATATCGACAGCAACGCCACCTACCGGGTCCAATTGTGAATCTAAATAATTCTCGGATCCACCTGAAGACACACAAAAAATTTCAACCAAATCGGTCAAGCCGTTTAGGAGGAGTTCAGTGACATACACACTCACACTCGAATTATATATATTAAGATATATTTGAAAAAAAAAAACTAAAGGTAGATTTTTTCAAAGTTATCAACTTAAAAGTAGGTACTTAAAATTACAAGGATTAATGTCAAGGTGTTTTGAGAATATTATGAGAAAACTCATGTACATATAATATGTCATTGTGTCCTTATTTTCGTTTTCCTTCACAAAAGTATGACTTTTGGATTACCAGGCGCAAATATTCTATTTTCAAATTATAAATTGTTGTTTATCACTTTGTTAAACTACAACGTTACTCAATGCAATTATTGAGTATATAAAAACTGCAATCAAAAGATTTAATTTTGTATTACAATTATTAACAATACTGTGTTGGGTGATAAAATCTGTAAGCGGTTTTTTTAACCAGACGATAGTGTAGTAACTTTGTGCAAACGGAAAACACCAAGGCAACAGTGAAAACGGGCACGAGGTAATGCTGATTGGGCCTTGTGCCGTTGCTGTAATGTTGGTACTCTCCAATGATTATTACACTTCATTTTATTCTGTTTGATTGTTTGTTTGTTTGTTTGCTTTATTGTTTGTACACCAAAAATAAGCATAAAACTGAACTCACTTGGTCTTGTGTAATGACGTTATAATTTGATAGTAAACGTGTTTAAGGTTTATAGGATTCTTTTTAGTGCATTTAAATAAAAGTTTGTTTCACTTTTAATTTTTTTTTACTTTTTAGTCATCACTGGACAGTGGACAGGCATTCGTATTTTCAGCAAGTCCTTTCATTTGATATTCATATTGTACGACAGCATAAAAAATTTTACAAGTCCGCCATACTGGATTTAGAGTGGCGTCACTTTATTTTTCTAGTTATTCTCAGCAAGCCCTTCCATTTTGATACCCATATTGTGGCAGTGCATTAAAAATAAATAGTCCGCTATCTTGTGTGTTTCGCCTTTTTGGATTTAAAATGACGTCACTTATACAAAATTTCAGGTCAATCGGTTGATGATATCTGCTTCAAAATTGAGTTACAATGCGATACAGTCCATAATATCGATACTAAGCACCTGGATTGTGCATCCCTATTGCAAATCTATTTGTTATTGCGGTTTATCTTACATTATCAGCTGTCTGTGTGATATCGCACACAAATTCAAACGTCTGTTACACACAGCTAAACGTAATTATGATGTTGTTTATAATAAATAATAATGTTTGTATAATGAAACAAGCAATTTAAATTAATGAATAAACAATAGCGGTTATTATAACATTGTAAGTAAGCGATTTGTGAAGAAATTGTGTCACATTAACTGAAACGTGACGGAGTGTTCTCGCGGTATCGGACTTGTTGGATATTTATAACGACGCTTGTAGATGTACGATTTACGACCGAACCGAGAGATAGTAGAAATTTTTGATATAGGTACGACTACCAGTTAATTACTATATTTATATCTATAGTGGGTACGTGTTATAAAATGCAACTAATCGATGTCAGTAGTGTACCTAGGACATAATTTAGAAAAACTATTATTTGGAGGTATTTATTCACGCAATATATTCCTAAACAATGGTTTTTAGTACTTTTTGTAGGATTGTCTGTTTGTGCGCGCCTTTCTGTATGTCCCGTTAATCTAAAAACCCCACTTTACCGATTTCGATTTGTGTGCAATTAGGTCATGTTTGTCATAAAATAGCATTGTCATTGACCCTTGATCTCTGTGCACTGTATTTAAAACGTTTTCTACATACATTGTCTTTGTATAAATACTTCTAGCTAGTTCTTCGTGCTTTCGTGTTTGAACTAAATGTAGTGGTAATTACTTTTTTCTGCGCTTCCTCATGTCCGACGTACTAAGGCCATAGAATAACTACGTACAAAGATAAGATGATCATTTCCATTGTAGTTTTCAAACAATAAATATTTATGTGTCAGTCATTGTAACGTTGTGTCGTGTACTATGAGTTTAGAGTACAGATGGACATAGCTATGTGTGGTCATATGCCTATTCGCAAATGTTTGTCGCAAATGTTGATGTCGCAATGAAACAAGGTCGTAGTGGGTGACCTTTAGTGTTGCCACGTACAGGATTCTCCACATGGATTATTCCGCCTTTTATACCATCTATAAATAATTAGAAGGCATAATACTTTGTTTGGTTGCTGTGCAAACGTGTGCTTGCTTCTAAATATATGTAGGCTAAGGGGCGGAAATGTATCTGTTTAAGCCAAACTTAGTACAGAAATACTAAATACATATATGGCAGAGGTCGAATGGTGTAGTGAACCCCGAGAGCTTAGGCAATAAACTGGCCCCGGTTCTATACCCGTTTAGGCACTGCGAGCGACCACAATCTCAATTACAACTTGCTCTTAGTAATGTGTTGCAATTTTACCGACAAACTTTGTATATTTTTTATATTCTATGTACTATGTACAGCTATGACCCCGGAATTGTTTTATTGTTTAACTAGTGTACATTTTAAATAAAAAGATGTATGTATTAGTAATGCTTTATCTTCTGCGTCATTTATTTATAGTTAAATTGTTTCAAAATAACTAAATTAACAAACCTATTATCTTCCTAATGTTCAATCTACTGTGGGCCCATTAGTAAATGAATGATTTAATAAGTGCTTATAATCCGATTGTAGAAAACTGTAACTTTGACCGTTAAATTAGTACGGCATTCGTTAGCCGTTTCGAATGGTTTTATACGGTCATGCGGAAATATCGTAAGTACGTATTAGCTAACAAAAATTCTCATCCAAGATTTTTGTTCTTGGTAGGTATGTAAATAAAACTAAAAATAAATTCCACGGCAAGAAATACATTATAATAACTCATAACGTTATAACATAAACATTATAATAACTCATATTTTCCATGTTCTATGTATTCATTCGCTTGGAAATTGATTTTTTTGACAGCACCTTAGGTTTTATTTTATTTTTAAATTAGTTATACATCTTTATAAATTGCTCTTCCCGCAGACCGCGATTCCGTCAGTCAGTGCATACTTTTTTCAATTACATAGTTAGATTTCAAATCTATCCAAGTTCATTTAGCCTCACTAGCCTACGCCGACATAATAATATCGTCCATAATATTATAATACTATCGTTGTATTTTATGAAACATTTCTTCGAAGAGAAACTTAAACGGAGCTGCTTACGTATTGATTTATTCATGCAGCTCGCACGTCAACAAACTGAACACGGATTTAAATTTATGACATTAATTAAATTAGAACGGTTAAAAAAGCTCTGGTTCCCGGCGCGGCGAGAGCTTTGAGAGAGCTTAATAAGTTGAAGAGGGATCTCGGATCAGCGCGGCCCTCGAGGACGGCTTAATGCGCTCGTATAGTAATACTCTGCTTAATGTCTACCACTTTGGAACTGTCGCTATTCGTCACTATTTATTCTGAAGTAAATTTTCTCGCATTGTTTTTGAACATGTTTATTTGTACAGTACAGAAAGGGAAGTTTTGTTGAAAGAAGAAGAAAAAAGTTGAAGTTTTGCAGAAAGGGAACAATTGTTTATGTACAATAGAAATAAAATAATGGCTTTGTTATTAAAATTACGCTTTGACTATTATTGAGAATCCATTCTAATATTATAAATGTGAGGATAACTCTGTCTGTCTATTGTTTTCACGCTTAATCCGCTGGACCTATTTGGGTGAATTTTATTATGGAGATAGTTTGAGACCCTGTAAACGACATAGGTTAGTTTAACTAGTGATGAATCAATAACTTGACACTTAGCATTTTATTCATTGAATCGGCACATCGAGTAACAGTGATGTTAACGCTACGAGGTCCATAAGCAAAAGGCGTATTCGGCGGACTTACAGATTTTACACGTGATGACTAAGTTGGAACATCTTAGACGTGTAGATTCAAGGGAAAAGTGATGTCCCAAATAGGTCGTCTGGATGGAGGATAAGTCCACCATTTGATTGTCATTCGATAGATTTAACTTTTTACGGCAAAGTACTTACGGCACAAACGGCTATTGTTGTTCTGTTACTACTTTTCGTGCACGACGTACATTCTCATATTTATCCAATAAGTTACTCGCGTTATATTATTGAAAAAATATTTGAGACTCTAGACAAGATAATGACCAAAAATAAACCAGATAATTTTAAGTACCTTTGCCTCATGATAAGATAAATGAAACCGTGACTGTTGTTTGCAGGTATATTCCATTACGATCAACCATGTGATGTGTGATATATGTACAATATGTACATGTACAATTTCCATGGTAAACTTCATAATTTTATGTTAATGTGCTGCGCTGCGATATGCACTTTATGTTCTTGGTCGTACAGAGGGGACCATGCCTTCTTGTGGCTCAATACAATATGCTTCTATATGATGCATAGATAGTAATGTGAATTACTAGCTAAGCAACAAGCAGGTCATCAGATCTGATGGTAAATGGTCACCACTTGTCAAAAACATCACGAAAATATCCCGTAGTACCAATGATGACCAAATTTTCAACTGTGCCAACTTTGAACAAGGTTGAACTAAAGTTCTAACAACGTATGCTGACTGACTAATCTAGTCCAGATTTGAGTCTTATCATATTCAATGTATCTTATTCAGACGGTTGTCATGAGCGGCAGCGGAAGGGTGGTGCTGCATGCTCGTATGCTATACATACTTCGAACAACGTTATTAACACTGCCATAATTATGATGTCCAACAGAACAGGTGTTGGGCAGACGCCGGGGGTGGGTGGTGCGCCGCGCCCGCCGTGCCGAGTCGCGCGTGCGATGCGGAGCGGTCCCCGCCGCCCGCGCCCCCCGCACCCGCCGTCCCCTGCGCGAGGCCCTGCTGCCGCGACCGCGACCGGGACCGAGAGCCGACGTCAGTACACTGAAGGTCCGTTGCGTTTGTATTGTACCGGCGTACCGTGTGGCATCGTACGTGGCTTGCGACCGACCAAGGAACCGTACAGAGAATTGCTGTTGTAGCTTTCGGAGTAAGGGCGTTTGGTGCTCCTGCGCTTGACCCCAGCTAGACAAGGGTAATCATGATTACATTTTACGTTTACGTCTGGAGGCTCGAAAATGTCCTGCGAACGCCTTTCGAGGTAATTAGAGCGTTCTTGGCGAGGGAATTTGCGTACCTCCAGATGTAATCGTTATAATTAATATAATCATGATTACATTTTGCCCATATGACCCCAGTGATCAGTTTTAAGATCGCGTAATGGGCTCGCTTCAATATACCGTGAAAGTATTAATCGACTGCACTAGGGTCTTCCATAATTTGTCGTGTAACGAAATGGGACGTGTCAAACACGTCATAACATAACCATGCCATGAAGTAGTGAAAAAATTAGAGGGTCTTTTAAAGTTTGCTCTCTGTATGGTTTCTTTACGTGTGTCCTGGTAGATCAAGCTAATAATGATTTTGAAGTAACAACTTCACATACATACATAAATAAATTGCTTGTAAAATTGCCCAATTGTTACTTAATTGTAGGCCTCATTCAAAAATGACATAAATAACACAGCTTCAATTCGCAACGCCTTCAAGAATCCTATTGGCCATCATTACTATATGCCATTAGCAGTTTTAAATAAATTCGGAGCTTTGGATAGATTTCCAGCATATAATAAGTCAGCGGTAAACTGCTTCGTTGCTTCCAGAAAATCTATAACACATACACACACAAAATATATACTAAAATATTATACCTTTATATAAATTGGATTATTTCATTATACTTATTTGTATATTAGAAAGCTTTTTCAAATTATGTTGTATGTAATTATTTAACTGCTATAGAATTTGCTACTTCTATAGCTGCAGAGGCGGTGACAAATTTGAGGAAATAAGCAACGTAAAGTTATAGGAAACACTAAGCTTATTGGACATCTAGGTACATAGTGGTTTAAAAACGTAAATTTTATATTGCAAAAATAATATATAGGTATGCCAATCTGAACTGTATCCGACGACAGCAGTGCATATTGGCAAGGTTCTTTACTGCCTGGCTGGCTAGCCTTCTCACATCTCTCACATCGTAAAAATAATAGGTACCTATGTTATTATGGCGCTGCGGTTGCAATACCGAAGAGTCAATGTAGACATTTTACGGGTAATTTCATCGCTTTCTTCTTTACCAAATCGTTCAGGACGACCCTCCTCGTTTGTCCATTATAATTTAAAAATAAAATTTAAGTATCTTAAGGGTACTTTAAGAAGCAAATGAAGCTCGCTATGATTTTAACGTAGGTTGTTTAAAGAGTGTAAAGTGGCCTTATTAAGAGTAAACCGGTGCATTTGAATCGTGCGCCGTCCTCAGAACTCTCAGTCTATTTCTGTCGTCAGATAACGGTGCACCATTGTGTTCCGGCTTGAAGCGACCGGGGGATAAAGTAATGTAATGAACGACTAGGTACACGTGTCTTTAAACGGCAGGTAGCCGAGACAGGTCGCGTTCACGGTGCAAAAAAGATGACCCATGCCGCATATGGCGTAGGCCCGTAGGTATGGCCCGTAGCCTAGTTGGTAGTGACCCTGCCTGCGAGGGGTCCCGGGTTCTATTCCCGGCCGTGGCTTACATTTATGTGACGGATAAATGTGTGTCCTCGGGTCATGGGTGTTAGGGGCGTGTTATTTGTGTTGTCCATGCCACCCGCTACGCAAGGAATCCTAGTGCGGGGGTTTGAGTGTGTTAACATTTATTCATTTACTTATTTAATATTATATATTTCAATTTCCCAACGCTGCAGTAGGATACCATATTTCGGGAGCGAATGGCCAATATTTAATTAACGAAGATCTATATGGCGATACCTGGAACCCTTCGCAGGCAATTTGATTTCTGCTTCGTCACAAAACCTGAGGGTTTGAGAAGCGGAGAATTAGATTAATTGTGAATTTTGTGACATAGAATTTGTGTACTAATCGTAGATTTGAAATTTTAGCCCTTTGCGATATTAGAAGTATTTAATGGCAAGTACTGCATTGGCACCATCGCTACCAGGTACGTTAAGCAGGTGATTAAATTCAAGTTAAATAGCCATATCGGCAATCACAAGCAATCATTTAATTTTAACATAATGGGTTTGTCTAGGTACTACGCCCAAAAATTCACATTGAAGCAGCAGTTTGGAGTATGCTGGCCCATTCAATTAACGGAGAGACCCAAGCCGAGTGCCAACAGTGGGTAGCTAATGCTCTGAAACAAGATGCTACTATTTTGAGCACATGTACATAACAGTCCTAAGTTATTCGCCACATGTTAGTAAACATTGAATCCCTGGATGGAACTAGTTAAATAAAAACCTTTTTACATTACCATACGAGTATTGCAGTAAAATTGTAATATCTGCGACGGCAGCTGGTGCGCAAAGATCCATAAATGCTAAAAGCATTGCATGTGTGGGTAATATCATCCCCGGGGACATATATCGGAATTAATAACCACATTCACACGAGACCCAGTTTTAATTGCGGATAGTTTGCCGTAGATAGTGTGATGAACGGTCGGCCGGTCGCGTTTTCTAAATCATTTTCATTATGTACATGAGCTATACTTGTTTGTGAATATGTGTTTCTATTTAGCCCAACCTTCGCTCTGTTTCGGGAAAGCTATTCATTGTGTTACGAATAGTTTTATGTTCAGCTTAATTTGTGTGTTAGGGGTTGTTTGAAATATTTTTATTTAATACTGATATTTATTTATTATTTGGAATGTTCAGAACCTTGTTAAAATGTAGTCTAAACAAAAGCATTCCAAGATAAGATTAGACTTAGGATATTATGTTCTTATATTACCCCGCAGACAAACGGTACCCTTATAAGATCACTCGCGTATCTTGCCTGTCTGTATGTCAATCTCCTGTCACATTAACGCTAGAAGGAAAACGTAGAAATTTAACACGTGTAGTTTGGTGTTGTTACACAACGACTAACTTATGCCGTAAATATATCAAATGCTGCTTAACTTTATCAATAAAAAATACTCAAGTCGCAGTGTAAGAGTGTAGTAGATACCCGCACTATTTCTTTACTAAGGTTTTTGTATCATTAATTGCTTAGGTTGTGCGTGGATAATGGCTAGTCGGCCATAAGCTTTTAATGAGGGCCCTATATCACTAATAACTGCTAAGACGAAGTGTTAACTGCTGGCTATCACGATAACCACTCGCCCACCTACCCTACGGTTGTAGTTTACTCGTTGACCTTTATTGTGAATACTTTTAATCTACTTGGTGGTAACTTAGTAATTAATACCACTAATATCTTATAGTGGGCGATTAATAAATGATTGGAAAAGGTGAAAGAAACATCTCATTATCGATTTGATTTGATGGTTTGTTAATGACCTATTTTATAAAATCGATTAATATTTGGTCGATTGGCATTGGATTTCTTCTTAAATATGTATGTATGTATGTATGTATGTATGTATGTAACATATATATTAAAATTATACACCATTTCGTATAAACTCAAATTTAGAAATTAATAACAAATATGTTTTTTTTATTAATATGTGTAATTAGCGATTACAATGCATAACAAAAACGCTTGCGGATTGCATCTTATCTGTTACGCTTCGAACCGATTCTGACCAGTATAGATAGTCCTTTTAGTAAATATGACGGAGCTCTGTTCAAAAGTTATTAAAATTAAATTTGATATATGAATATAAAAACAAAAAGTTATATGAGAGTAAATATTGTATGTGATTTGTAAACTTGTCTACCGCTACTGTACTGTGCTGCCACATTGTATGTCTGTAGCTACATGCGAACGGACCTCATTTTATTCCTGTGTATTGTTAACTACTTTCCTCTTCCGTAATTAAAGCTATGCTAGTGTATTTATTATAATTTTATGTATATGCTTTTAGTTGCATGCTACTATACTGAAGAATTGTTTTTAGTTTTACGTGTTCTTACTGCGTGTATTGGTTATTTTATTTCAATGTTTAGTTGCTGGTTTTCTTTATTTATATGTATATATGTATAAATAATTGCTAGTTATTAATAGATCGCTAACCACTATTAACTATGGTGGTTGGCGACGGCTCTTGATAAAGGACCTCGGAATGGTCCGAAGCTACTCGAGCGAATCCGACAAATATAAACGTGAGGTAAGCCGCGATATAAATACGCGTAAAATGTATTCAGACACAGAAATGTTATCTAATTTTTTGTATTTGTTTGTATCTAACAAGCTCAAAAACTACTGGATCATTTTAAAAATCTTTCAGTAATAGAATGCTGTATTATTACTGACTAAAATGGGATATTTGCAGAAACTTTTGCAGTGATGTGCTTTACTGAATTTAGATTAAAAGGAGTAAAATTAATTTTAACCGCTTCAAGGTACAGTTTAATTAGTTCGGCTAACAATATTAACTGCTAAACTTTTGTAAGCTGAAAGGGTAAACTGAAAAGGGTTACCGGGGATTATAAATTATTAAGTTGTGGCAGTCATTAAAACTTTAAAATATTTGTATACTAGCGACCCGCCCTCGCTTCGCTTCGGGAAACTTATTATCAAGTGCTTAAATATAAAGTTTCATGGTTCTTTAAGAGATGGCGCTAGGCGTTCTTATTCTTTAAGTTACGAAGGTTCACCCCTAGATGGCGCTGTGCTTAAAACCCGAAGAAATCCCATACAAACTTTCAACCTCTATTTCAACCTCTTCATCCCTTTTTGTCGCAATAAAAGGTAGCCTATGTCCTTTCTCAGGGTCTAAAGATTGTCTGTGTCAAATTTCATCAAAATCGGTTGAGAGGTTTAAGCGGGAAAGCGACACAGACAGACAGACAGACAGACAGACAGACAGACAGACAGACAGACAGACAGACAGACAGACAGACAGACAGAGTTACTTTCGCATTTATAATATTAGTAGGGATAGTAGGGATTGTTGCACATAACAAAATGTGTTTACCTTTATATTATTACTAGTTTTCCGCTCGCGGTTTGGCCCGCGTGATATTCTTAATTTCCAAAAATCCTTTCTTAGTTCTCACTTGCATCACTTGAGGAACCCTATATACCTACAAAGTTGCAAGTGAATCCATTGAAGAAATTTTCAGTTTATTCCCTTTTTTATCAGCGTTGGGAAATTTCCAAAAATCCACTCTTATTGTTCCCCTACGTTTCCCAAAGAACATAATTGCACATGTCAAATTTCAGCTTCTTGCGCTCAGTAGTTTCGGCTGTGCGTTGTCTGTCACTCTGTCAGTCACTCAGTAACAGTCAGTAACACTCAGTTCACACATAATAATTATGTTGTATGTATGTACTTCGTTTTAGTACTACATTCGTTAATTTGAAAAGCGCGGTTGTTGAATTCGGGATTCCGCTTTAATAGCATTTTTATAAAAACATTTCGCTACTCTGCCACCTAAAGAAGGGCGGCCGGCGCAGGCGCATGTTAGAAGCGTTTTATTATTATTCAATGAACGTTCCCAACAATACGAAGAATTCGGCGCTTGGTGCGACCCCTAGCTACCTGCACCCTTCCCCGCTCCGCTCCCGGCCCGCTGCCCTTACCCTCAAGCCGGCGTCATTCACCCCTCAACCCTCGACGATGCGCGTACGACTGTTAGCGTCGTTTCGAAAACATAGAATCTTTTTATACTTAAAGATCATTTCGGATCGTTGTCGGTGACGTTAGTGGTTTTGTACAGTGTAATATAGTGTCCCTAGTGTTATCTACAGTTACATAGTGTTACCTAGTGTTATTGTTACATAGTGATGTACGATGGATCTGTCTGTGCCGCGCATCAAATACGAGACCGAGGATTATTATGACGATGAATTTGATCTCAGTGATGTGTAAGTTTATGTTTATGATGTTAGTCAAAAGTATCAAGCATTTTGAGTTTGTATAAAAAAGGCTTGTTTATTTTTTACATGCTAGTAGCGTTGGGCGGGACCAACCTAGCACCTGTGAATTTGCCGGGAACTAAGCGTGTAAGAATCTTTTGTTTGAAAAACGTTCGGACTAGTCACACTCTAGCTAGAATAAAGTAGGTTGTCTCATTTCAGTTGTTGCTGTACGTTGCTTATATAAACGTACGATTGACTGTATTTCCGTTTATAAAAACAACCTTTAATGTCCCACAATTCGTAAATATATATAATTTATTTAGAACACATTTATATATTGTTCCAAAACTAACAATAAATAATCAATTTCAAATGGAATGTGGGCGAATGTAGCTGGCGCATATTTGGACTTGTTGATGAAATAAAAAATGCTCAGAGTGACGCCAATTTCTTTCCTGTCGCATACCGCAACATTCAAATCCCGTCGACGAATCGAATATTTGCGTCGGCCGTTTTTAACTGCACCGGCGCATACGGTTGTCACTTGAAAAAAAATGCATCACATGCATTCCATTTTCAGCGTACATGGTTATCATTTGTACACCTTAAAGTTCCGTCTTTGTAATGACTGTTAGACATTTGTGGTTGTTGAAAAGAGATAAAAATAAATAATAAACACTTGTGAGTAACTAATTTTAAGTAATTTTTATTATGGCATCAGCCATTTTTTGCGTAAAACTTAGTTACGTTACGTTACGTTACGTTAGAAGATATTCGGTTCTTATTGAAGGCAAGCAGAATAATTATAAGTGTTGTATTCAACCTATATGTAGGTAATAGTGATCATGCATTGTCAAAATCAGGGTACAGTTTCTTTTAAATATCAACCAATAAATTCTTCCTAGTGAATGAATTCATCCAATAAATCCCATAATGACGTCAAATTTAAAACAGTGACTATATTTTTACCTAAACATATTGACACTCGTCACCGATGACGTATTGTATTTAAGTCATAATTATACATAAATTGGTAACATTTTTGAACGCTTTCTGTAAGATATTAATTCCATTTTGACAGACAACCTCCAAAATCCCTTTGAAATACCAAATTACCTAATGGATGCCAGAATTGGGGGTATCTCGCTGTGCAGATAAACCGGCGAGCCGTAATCGAGGGTATATCTGATGTGGGATTTATTCAGCGGAGGCAAGTTATGATGATAGTTTTGTGGTATTTGCGGGGCCTCGCGGCGTTATAGCCGCACGAACAGTTGGGGTCTAAGGCTGAGATGTATAGACGATACTTAGCCTTAGCTCAGACTTTACATACGAAATACTTGACTTTGCAAAGACTGCGATTTGGTATTTATAGACATGTCACGCTGAGATTGAGCTAGGACCACTGATGTCATAATCGATTTCTGCCATCTATCTCTTTGTTAATACGAAAAATTTAAATGTCTTAGAAACCGACTAATATCAAGGTTCATTATTTTTGTTCGGATAATAGCCAACGTTTTTAGTAAGTCGTCTATTTCATGAACTTATTAGACTTTGCTCAGCTCGTACTCAGCCAAGTCAAAGATCGCTTTATAAATACGAACGCTGTCTTAGGTCAGAGTAAAGTCTGAGCTAAGTCTAAGTATCGTCTATACATCTCAGCCTAAATCTTCACGTCCATTTAACAGTCTTACGCAAATAAAGGTTTAACCAAATGCAAATAATACTTCAATTTCTGAAGGGTAAACTTTCGAAAATTTCATAATACACTCGGCGTCACAAAAATCGCACCTTTTAAAAAAGCAACTTTAAAATACTTTTACTCAAACTTTGTCAATAGTAAGGGTATGGTTGTAGGATATCATTGAAATGGTAATTTAATTGCCTATTGGAAATTTAAAAACTTTTGTATGTGTTTTAAATCTTTAAATTAAAAAAAACTTAAAAAGGGGCAAAGTTACAAAAAATAAAATTAAAAACATTAAAAATAATTACAAATAAGTCCTTAAAATCTAGTGTTTCCTCCTCTTGCTTTGATGACAGCTTCCATCCGATCTTTCATGGACGTCACGAGGGTCACCACTCTCTCTTGGGGTATGTTCTCCCATTCTTCTGTCACGGCATCCTGGAGCTCTTGGAGAGTGGTGGGAGCAGGATCTCGTGCTCGTACGTGCCTCTTTACATCGTCCCAGAAATGCTCGATCGGGTTCAGGTCTGGGCTTCGTGCTGGCCACTGCATAACAGGGATCTGAACCTCCTCCAAGTAGTCCCGCACAGCAAACGCAGTGTGGCAACGGGCTTTATCATGCATTAACATGAACCCATCGCCAACAAAACCGGCATACGGGACCACATGGTCTTGTAAGATCTCCGTTATGTACCGCCCAGCATTCAGCGACCCTTGCCCGCGACCACCGCCAGTCCGAGAGACGCACACAAGCTCCGTTTTCCCTTCGACGGATATGCCACCCCAGAACATACAGGAACCACCTCCGTATTCGACGGATTCCTCTATGCAAGCCTGGATAAAACGCTCTCCTCTTCTTCGGTATACTCTTCTGCGTCTGTCGTTGCAGAATAGACATACTCGTGTCTCATCGGTGAAGAGAACGGCCCTCCACTGGTCAAGCGTCCAGTTGGCATGCTCCTGTGCAAATTGCAACCGCTCTCTTCGATGCTGCACGGACAATTTTGGGCCCTTAGCAGGTCTGTGAGCTCTTAATTCCTTTTCTTTCAGTCTTCTTCTAATCGTAGAGACACTCACAGACGTTCTGCGAGCTGATCGGAGCTCTTGTTGCACCTCAACAGCATTGCTGAAGCGGTGGCGCAACGACGTGGACACAATGAAGCGGTCGTCTCTTTCTGATGTGCAGCGTTTTCTTCCGGATCCACGTCTTCGGGTATAGCCACCAGTCTCACGGAACCGTTGGTATACTCGTCGAACTGAGAATCGGCTAAGGTTCAACTGTCGAGCAACGTCAACCTGTCGCAGTCCTGTTTGCAATAGCGCAATGATTTGAGCCGCTTCTTCAGAGGTTGTATCCATCTTCAGGTATTGTTCTTTTGCGTATGTTGTTCCGGTGTGTTCACTCTAAAGTCTGAGTAGCGAATGACCCGTTTTTTACCTGGACATGACTTTTTATACCCTTTTCAGGTAGCTCAACTAGCGCTCCTTAAGTGAGCTATTTTTCCAACATCTTATTGATTGGTCCCTGGTTAGAAATGGTAATTGTTTTTTAATGATACAGGTAATTAATGTAAAGGTATTGAAGTGCACTTTGCAATGATATATTTTTTTCACACGTGGTATTCATGTGCTAGATTCTAGGAGCGATTTACTGAAAAAAACATAAAGGTGCGATTTTTGTGACGCCGAGAATATCCATTATAATTCCATCGAAAGGTAAAAATGCTGGTTCTGTTATTATATGTGACCAGTTTTATGACTTTCATAATTATAAATGTATATAGGTACCTACCCTATTGTAGATAGTAGAAATGTTAGAACGATTGTTAATTGTGTCGTAGTTCGTAGTCGTCAATTAGTGAAGCAAAGGCCGACGCGACGTGTCATCTATTCGTTAATTAATTTCATATTTATCAATGTATGTAGGTTCACACACGAATGCATTACACATGGCAAGCCGCATGACATGAAATTTTGGTTGACACGAATGGTTTCCAATTGATTAGGTTTTCATATCCAGCTGAAATAATCTGAATATTATTATTATACTAACGTAACGTGCGTTATTATAATTGACATTGATACATTATGATTTTATTTATTACATTATTGTATTATATTTAAAAATATGTTGATGACTACATATTGCATGATTTTTATATAATCGAGCATTTAGCATTTTTATAAGCAAGCTTTACTGAAATGCTGTATTATTATTTATTTTAATATTATTGCATGTATAATGTATGTACAATGCATGTATAAGGTACCTGTTAATTTGTCCTACTTATGGTGTACATTGCTCATCATTGGACGAAGCGACGATGTCAGTTCAGGACATTTCACGATTTATTCTAGAGAGAGGGTGTTAGCTCACTTGTAGCCAATTACCGTCGGTTACAAGGCACAGCGAACTCCATTGGGAGGGCACCGCCGCCATAGCCTCGTCCACTGATTAGCAGCATACGCCCCGAGCAGGGGAGGTTGTCTAGGACTTGAGTGTATGGATGGGGCATCTCTATAGTTATATGTAATTAATCTTAACATTGTGTGCATATATCTCCTCTCACAGTGAGGGGTATAGGCCATTGTCCAACACGATGGCCAAGTGCGAATTGGCGGACTTCACACACCTTTGAGAACATTATGGAGAACTCTCAGGTGTGCAGGTTTCCTCATGATGTTTTCCTTATGATGATATGGTTTAAGGTTTGATGTAACAGCGTGTGTCCCCAACAGGCGGGAGCTACAGCCTCGTTCGATGTTTAACTGGGTATAGCACGAGCAAGGAGATTGACGAACCCGAGGATGGATGCATCATATCTATAGCTATCAGTCGTATGTGTATACACATACGTATCTTAAATGGTTGACGTTTGTTGTAACAGCGTGCACCTCCAACATGCGGGAACTATCGTCATAGCCTCGTCCGTTGTTTAGCAGGGTAAAACACGCGCTCGAAATATTCCTTCTTTTAAGAAAGAAAGTTGTGATCGCTTAGTGGAAAGCGCCCACCAGTGGTGGGAGGTTGAGGATAAGGACGGAGTGTCTCTACAGCTTAACGTTTGTCTGTTGCAGCGTGGGAGATAGCAGCGATTCAAGGCGAGCGGGGCGGGCGTCGGCGGTGGCGGGGCACGGCGGCGGGGGAGCGCGGCACAAGCAGGCCCCGCACGCAGCAACGACGACGGCGCACAGCAAGCAGGCGGCGGGCGGGGCCAACCACCCGGCCCAGCCGCAAGGTAACCACAAACGTAATGTACCCGACCAATTGTTGTTACCTCCTCATACCGTAACATAGCGCCTGCTCGCTCGCTAACAAACATTTACACACACAGACACACACACACACACACGCTCAATGACTAGGGCTACTCTCTAACTCTACGCGTGCGATCGATTATTGATAATGATTAGTATAGGGTGCTAGTGCTAGTAGTTCAATCGAATGGGTATTCGATCATTAAATGTATGCTTCAGGGTTCGGGAATGTTGAATAATGTCGATTTCCTTTGCTTGTGAGAGCTTTTTTTTCTTTTGTGTCGTGGCTTCCTCATTATCATCCACGATGACGTTTCCAACTACTTAAATTTCGGTGGCCATGCCTTTAAGTCGTATGTTCCATTTAATTGGTTTGAAATATTGATATATTATAACACGTGAATTCTGGCTAGATTAAAAAAATACTTATAGCGATGATATAAGGTTAAAATAGTCGTACTTGTCTGTTCATTACTGGTATAACCGTCGGTTTATTAACACGTTAACGATCGAGGGTAGCGCGCTCGATTTGCGGCCGAGTGAACATATTGAACTGGCTACACAAGGGCACTGTATTATGATGCACCTAATAGTGTGCACTGTTATATATAAATCGGTGATTTCATTTGATTGCTTTATTTATGAGAGTAATGAATTAATACTGTTTTGAACCGTGTAATATGGGCATTGGTACCTGTACACTATTGAATAACATAGTCATGGATTATGCGTCTTAACACTAAGTTATAATTACTATTTTAATAATTATATTAACAAAGATTCTCTCTTAACTGCCTGTCTAATTGACTTTAATCAAATCTCCGATTCTTTCTCTTGTTTTGGGCAAATCTAGGCAGATGTAAAATATGGGATAATGACAAATCATTATGAAAGACCGGCAGGCCGCCCTGGCGCAGCTTGGTGGAGTATGCTCTCGCTAGGCCTCCTCGGGATACCATTATGAGAGAAGAAAAGATCTGGTTTACATTATCCATTTGACAACATCGTTAAATTTAAATTGATAATTAGTTAATGGGCTAGGCAAAATAAGTAAATATTTTGCCGAAAGAATTTTGCATTTCGTTAGAAATTACTGATACGGGTATTAAGATTAAGAGCTTCGGATATTATGATAAAATGTTATTTATATTTTGTGAGAATTATTCTCATACATTTTTGATCATGGAATAATCAGTTCGATTGATTTTATTGCTAATTAAAATAACAAAGAATAATGAAAGTAAAATTAGTTAATCTATATTAATGTGTATTCTTAATGCGTGAAATGGAAAAAGACACGTTTGAATAGTCCTTCTTTGCATAAATTAATTCACGTTATGTACCGAAATATACCTATTAGAAATCTTTATTTATTGGCTATTTCCATACAAAATTTTAGCATTCAATTCCACACTTCGGTTTCCGCACGTCCACCTTTATAATAGCCCTTTGTACTATAAAACTTCTCAAAGGTACATACATAAATCCTTGCAACACAAGTGAATAGGGGTTTTGTGTAAAACTTCAACCAACCTACCAGGAGGTAACAACCGAACGAACGTTTAATCGTACCCTGTAGCTTGTTTGAACTTTCATGCACTGTCCTGTTCTCTGCACACAATGCTTTTACATATAAGCTTAGCCCCATATTGTCAGTTATGTCTCAAGCTAGACCATGGCTCCTATGACAATTTTCTATGACAGATTTAAATTGGGAACGGTTTTAGATCCTTAACGGGCTTGAGACATAGTTGGTAATAAGGGTCTTGGAATCCTGTAGAATAGGATTTTGGATGCATGACGTAAATTTTGGACCCTTGATAACCCGGCTCGAAGGACCATTTTTTATATAGATAATTTTTTATATAGATCTTTGTTAAATGTAGTAGTATTACTTAATTAAATGTCTTACTACATTTCTTTTATTAGTTTATTAATTATACTTTTATACTTTTTTATAGATGTTGTAGAATATAAAAACTGTAGATAGTCACTAGATGGAAATAAAACTGTACTTTAAGAAATTGGAAAGATTGAAATTAAAACATTTATTACATCATCTTTTACTTAGATATTATGACGTGGTCTTTACAAAAACATTACATGTTATTGATTAAACAATCGCCATCCAATATCGAAAATCCGCTTTAATTTGGCGCTTGTGTTTAATACAATCCCGTTGATTTTGAACGGGCAATGCATAGCTAACGCGTCGGTACCGTCTTGTATTTCCATGCGGCTGCGACGCCGACTGCGCGACGACACGACGCGGTCTCTACACGACACGCGACGGCACCACCACCACAGGATCCGGGTGTGGCGGCGATGGAGACTACCAGCTGGTGCAGCATGAGGTGCTCTTCTCCTCGTCCAATAGGTGAGACAGAGATCATAGATTGACTTGACTTTATGGTAGAGTGGGATGGAAGAGTCTTGTTTTGGTAAAAGTCATCGAAGAAAGAAGGAAAGTAGTTTCGACCCCGTGGCTAGTTGGTAGTGAAAAAAATATTGAGATCAATATTCTAGGCAGCTCCATTACGGTCGAAAACTGCACTGTTTCTTATGATTCAAGGCTGATCTAATAGTGCTGTTGCTTGTTGTGCAGGTACGAGGTGTTGGAGTTTCTTGGGCGCGGCACCTTCGGACAGGTGGTGAAGTGCTGGAAGAAGGGCACCAACGAGATAGTCGCCATCAAGATCCTCAAGAACCACCCCAGCTATGCACGCCAAGGACAGATTGAGGTGAGCTTAACTATACCTACCACTAATATAATAGTTTTAAGGTTTTTTTTAGGAATAGAGCGATGTTCTTAGGGTTGAAGGATATAACTTAAGTAGATTAAGAAATAAGATTAATTTATTTGCCTGGTTTTCTTTAATTTAATCCCTTTATTATATATAAATAAAGGTACCTACTAATATGGAACTTTTTATTAATAGAATTATGGAACTTGATATTAACAGAAGTACTGATGTCTGATGTAGAAACGTAACAAACGGGACGGATTGTAACAACTAACGTGCCCTGCAAGGCACCGATAAAATATAGACACTTTGTTCTATTTCAGTGTCTGCTCACTGTGTGTAATTCGTGTAATTCTATTTCACAAGGACAACAAATAATATACTCTTTATACGACACACCTACGCAGGTTTCTGAATTATTATGTAATATCATATTTTCGTTTAATATTTTGGGTAGCACCATTGACATACTATTTATGTCATTGGGTAGCACATACAAATGCTTTGATCTAATCTGAGAATAAAGAAAGTAAAATATTGGTAACATTTTTCTTTCAACGATCTTATTAATAAATAGAAGTTTTATCGCACACTTGTTTATGAGAAGTAATATTTATCATTGCTGATATCTTTAATAAATAAAACATATAGTTTCTACCATTTTTATTTGTCTTTGTCAAATTCGTTTAGACGTGACGTTATTTAAAAATAATGGCTTTTTATTTTTAGATTTTTTCACGAAACTTCAATGTAAAGAACCCACTGTGTGTAAGCGTCGTGTGTCGGATATAAATAGCATACTTTTTTTCGTTCGTGTTGTAACCGTTGCCGTAACGTCACTAGCTTGTTTTCGAATATCGCCAACGAATACAAATTGCAGTTGGTTCTCGGTAGCGGAGTTTGTAACCTAAAAGTTGTCTGTTTGTTGGTTACAAGTGCGGTAGGAGTTGGGGGGGATAAGTTTGGACTTAGTGCATCTAGTCTCAGTCCAATGACAGTACTCGATACAAATACTTAGTCCATTTACGACCATTCTCAAGATTTTATCTATTCATAGTCTTCAAGACCATTGCAATTGCAACTGTCTAAAAATTACAGCATGTCAGCATGAAAGTACATAATTATTTTATTTCTTTACCTGCTCACTTTTCCAAGGGCTTTAGATACTTAATCCATCTATTGAAAACGGGTGGTTTGTCTATCTATTAAGTCCCGATTTGACATTGAATACGAAATATTTTAGTGATGTGTCTGTATGAATGTAACTCATTTCCCGTTTATATACCTTACATAATTCAATGACATCTGTTGTATAATTGTATTATATATAATATCATTGACTTAAGTTGTTACTTCATACGTAAGTACTCAATAATGACAATGAGTATACTACGTGGACTCCTGACGTCTGCATCGAGTGCCCACTGGCGAATGCCGCCTAGTCTCACAAGATACTAAGTCCGTTGATCTGCCCCGATAAATTCCAGTCATCTAACTCAGTAGAGTGGAGTCGAGTCGATCCATTATGGACGCCTGGCATGGTTCCAACGGTGCCTGTTTACTCGCTGGAGTGCCGCGACTTTCTCCGAACTACGTCATACTTCCCCCTTCGAAGACGGCGTCGCGTCGCGCCGCAATCCTGTCACATGTAAAATTAATTGGACGAAATGTGATCGAATTTGTGTATCAAATGTTATAGTTATAATATTCAAATAGCTACGTGCTATTTGAATTTCTTGACAATGACAATATGATAAGGGTAACGAGTTTGCCTTTCAGCCCTCTTTGGCCGACGCTTTCTCTTTATATAATTTTATTTGTTCGATCTCAAAAGGATCTCAAAAAGTTTGCCAGTCTCGACGCATCGCTCTACAGCCGCCACTGTTGACAACCTTTGCTCTGTGTGTTGTTGGTTTTTTGTGTTGCCAATGACATCTACGATGCAGAGAACACTAGTGTGGGCATAAGTGTGTAATGTTATTTATTTATTTACAAGATTTTATAGTTAATTTTAGTCTCAATCCATCAAATAACAATAGGCAATCTAAATGATATATGAAAATAGGTTTCGTATGTTCGGTATGTATAGGTTTCGTACGATAACCAAGGAATTCACATACAGTCCGCTTCTGTTTTCATACACGATACGGTGATACCATGTCTAGTATTGAATATGAAGTGGAAATGATTAGATAAAGCGTTACAAGACACGTCCCGTTACGCAAGTGATAGGACACAAATACAATAGTGAATGTTACGAGAACGTTACGACTACGGTTGGGTATGATGTGTGAATGATGTTTTTGGCAAGGTTATCTGCGCTACAGTTTTTACGTTTGTTATATGTACATAAGTTTTAGTACTTATTATTATATTATTTTCATGTTAGCAACTTGGTCATAAATGTAATTTATTATAGTTAGTCATGTAATTATTGTATTATGTTGTTTATTTTAATAACGGCCGGTATCGGTTTTTGTAATCTAAGCATGTACCTAAAGGTAAGTGCAGAACGCGAGCAAAGTGTAGATTGGTACTTTACACACCTAGTTTCATAATACAACTGGAAAATTAATACTTGTTTTGTTTACCCCGAAGACTTAATTTATTAATTTTAGCTTCGATATTATGTTAAGCCAAGACAATCCGGCAGATCTATGAGCCGGGCTATTATATATATTATACTCGTATTAATAACTAGTACGCTTTAACTCTTCGACGACCTTTATAGCGCAATGCTTACTTTGCGCGACCGCCGTTCGAAAGGTGTTGGGTTCGATTCCCAACGAGGTGGAAATTTGAATGATGAGTGTTAATTTCGCGTTGTCCATGGCACTCATAGTATAGCGTTGTTTTAACTGAACACCATTAACGTAATAACGATGCGTCGTTGTCGGCCGCCAGGTGTCGATCCTGTCGCGGCTGTCGCAGGAGTCGGCGGACGAGTTCAACTTCGTGCGCGCGTACGAGTGCTTCCAGCACCGGTCGCACACGTGCCTCGTGTTCGAGATGCTCGAGCAGAACCTGTACGACTTCCTCAAGCAGAACAAGTTCTCGCCGCTGCCGCTCAAGTACATCCGCCCGATCCTGCAGCAGGTGCTCACCGCGCTGCTCAAGCTCAAGGTATCTACCGGCTGTATCGTCATCATCGTCATCATCATCATCGTCGTAATTGTTCCGTCGCTTGATTGACTAACGTTTAGCCTAGTTTCATGTTGGTAGTGAGCTTGGGAAGCGAAAGATACCGGCTAATGTTTATTACTTAGTTATAAGGTATAAGATGATAATTTTGATGATATTCTAAATGAAAAATAAGCTGCAATGTCTCGTCCAAAAACTTTAAAACGTAAGATGTCAATAAACTTCTTTTTCTAATTAGGCCATTATTTATGTATCACCTACTAAGAATGCGAAATGTGAATTATTTTTCGAAAGTGTATTTGTGATAAAATTATCATATTATCTTCCTTTATTTTTTGTCGTAATAATTTCATCATCATTTTAAACCTTCAACCATTAAAATTACATTTAATCGTAATATCGTTATAAACCAGTATGGCTGATTCTAGCGAATGTTGTGATTCGTATTACTTACTAAGTACATAATTATGTATGAACAAGTTTGATGGTTTTATGATTACTCGCGTGTTTTAAAAGGTTTATTTTGGTAGGTCACAAAAGTAATTTATAGACATTTTAAATACCTAAATAACCTTCACAGTGTAAGGCGAGTCTGTCACGAAAGTTTACCATAATTTAACCGAAATATGATTTTGTGGACTTTAGCGTGAATAGGTCGTCGCAACCCATATCTGTCGCTCTGCTGAGCACGGGTCTTTTTAAAATTGAAACTAAATCTTGTTAAATTAGCCCCGAAATCGAGCACTGATCGCGCCCGGTGCGGTCACCCCGATCGCACCGCTCCTTACAGCCAGAGTTGGGCAGAATGTAATCATGATTCCAGACTACGATTACGTCTGGAGGCACGCAAACGCCCCCGCCAAGAATGGGCGCTGGAGGGGGCATTACCGGGCCTCCAGATGTAATTTGTAATCTGTTAACATGATTACATCTGTCCAGTTACAGCAAACAATTAATAGCAACGCAATCCATTCCAGCAACTGGGTCTAATCCACGCTGACCTGAAGCCGGAGAACATAATGCTGGTGGAGCCGGCGCGGCAGCCCTACCGGGTGAAGGTGATCGACTTCGGCAGCGCGTCGCACGTCAGCAAGGCCGTCTGCAACACCTACCTGCAGAGCAGATACTACAGGTGGGTTGGTGATGTGATTGGTGGGTAAATGTTGTCCATTGCGATTCATTAAATGGTTTTTTTTATAAAAGGTAAACGACGAAACCTACACAGATTGTGTGTGTGTGTGTGTGAGTTTGTTTGTTTGTTAGTTGGTGATTATCAGCTGTAATGACTATGCTACGTTCATCTGTCAAGTTGTGAGCGATAAATACTAAGAATAAGGGTCGTTTTCTATTCAGTCTATCCATATTCTCTGGATAAGATTAATAGGTAAAGTAATAAAAGTAACACTACAATAAAATAATTTTTTTGACTGACTCGAGGATTATAAATACATAGTATATTAGGAATTAGTTATTTTATTAATAGCTAATTAAGTGATAAAATTAAGGTAGGTAAAACAGTGTTCCGATAAATTGATCAGCTGGTCTCGTCACTTGATAACATATCCTATACCTTCCAGGTAATGTATGCATAAGATCGATTTAAAAACTGGTTACGTTGCAGGGCACCCGAGATAATCCTGGGGCTGGCGTTCTGCGAGGCGATCGACATGTGGTCGCTGGGCTGCGTGGTCGCAGAGCTGTTCCTGGGCTGGCCGCTCTACCCGGGCTCCTCCGAGTACGACCAGATCCGGTACATCTCGCAGACGCAGGGGCTGCCCACCGAACATATGCTCAACAGGTACGGTATTGGATTGGATGGATGTAAGATGAAAAGAAAATATTTAATATGATGATTATGGGTGTAGTGGAAAGATGGATGGAATGTGTGAAACACAATATAACAGATGATGTGGGCGTGGTTGTGGTGAAAAATTGTCAGGGGTAGAGAAGAATAGAGGGAAAGGATATGTTTCGTCAATCCCAAATACGAACATAGGCAGAAATATCTTGGAGACATTTAAAGTAATTGAAATTTCTTGCATGTGGTCCAAAATGAGAACAATATGGAATTGAGGATTGCTCAAAATCAAAAGTGCGAAAAACAGATTTTATACACACAAAGTCACATCAAAATAATATTTTTAAGCAATTTATTATTCCAAAAAAGGTGGCTCGTATAATATAGAATATCATAGAAGAAAATAAAATTGTTCCGACCGACACAATTATAAATTAATTAGTTTATTAATAGCTATAAATTTTGCAGCAGTTGAATAATAGTACATTACGATACGTGTGCGTAAAGTAGCTTATTATTGAACGGTGTGAAGTTAGCGCACGAGCGGAGCGAGTGCGCTAAACACTGTACAAATAATATAGCTACTTAACGCACGAGTATCGTATACTATTTTATAGCACGAGTGACATAAACCCGCCTATACTCAAACATATAATTATTTACATGGAAATAAAAGAAAGGAAATGTTTACGAAGCTGTGTCTGCTTTACCGACATGTCAAACGTCATTCAAAAGTATTATTAATTTGTCTGCTTTACCGACATGTCAAACGTCATTCAAAAGTATTATTAATTTGTCTGCTTTACCGACATGTCATACGTCATTCAAAAGTATTTATTGTTTAAAATGTATTATAAAACTATATATCTCAAAACATTTTTGCATTGATTCCAGAGCAGCAATAATTAAATTATAGGCATACATTTACTGAGATCATAATAAGAAACATTTGTAATTAATGATGACTAAAATGCGGGTTTAGGTTACCTAGCAACCTAAAGGGTGTGTTCCGATATACACTAAATTACACTGCGAGTCCACTGTCCACTTGTCCAGTGCTCTTTGGTGAGAAATTCGTTCCGTTATGGATTTACAGTGTACTGACGCAGTATCCTTGATAAATATTATGATGTCATAAACGTTGTCATTATTGTACTCGTAAGCACTGGTGTTTTCGAGGTAAGATGCTCTCAGTGCTTTGATCACATGATTAAAAGCGTCCAGAAACTTAAAAAAATGCTATTGATTATTATTATTGAATTATTGAATATTGTTTTACAAAGTGGCCGTTTTATTAGGCGATTAATTCAATTGCCAAATTATTTTTCTTCTTAAACAGATCACTTGCATATTTAGGTATTACATAAATTGATGACAGTATACTTTACTGCGTGCCGTTTTACAAAATAACCAGTATAGTTAACTATAAAGAACGGCTTAGTAATGTACTAAATTGACGTCACACCTTACAGTGCTCGCAGTGTATATCGGAACACACCCTTAAATATTCGTAACTACCTCCTAAATTTGTTATAAATTTGTCTGCTGCCAGATTCTAAGTGTCAATAGTGTAAGTGTGAACTTGTGCACGGTGTGAAGTTAGCATCATAACCCGTGCTATAATCGACTACTTTACGCACGGAAAAGCGTGGCATAAATGCGGGTTTAGGTCACAGTGTGCTATAAACAGAATTATGTATTAAGAAAATTCTGAAACTACACTTTTGAAAGGAAGTTTTTCATAAAATTGTGATCGACAGCGCATCAAAGACGACCAAGTTCTTCTACCGCGACATGGACAGCACGTACCCGTTCTGGAGGCTGAAGACCCCGGAGGAGCACGAGCTGGAGACCGGCATCAAGAGCAAGGAGGCCAGGAAGTACATCTTCAACTGCCTCGATGACATCGGACAGGTGAGTTTTTATTTATTTTTACGTACAACGACAAGGACGTCTGGAAATAACGCATCCAGTTGCGTGTAAGAATGCGTGTAAGACGTTTATTTCGTAAATATTTCGTAACTTAGCGCAAAAGTTGCCCTACGGAGTTTCTTTTCCTCAATCTACATACAATACACACTTGGTAGTAGAAATAAATATTGACGTGCTTAAGTGTATAGAATAAATACCTTCATAAAATGAATGATTTTATTTAGAATTTGAAAAACATTCTGTACCAGTTAACATTAGGGCAGCGTAATAACAATAGACATGTTTTCCATTTTTACATTCAACAGGAGTTGTAGCGAAGTAAATGATTATATTATATTAAAAATTGTAATTGGCATTGTTTATCAAGTTATATTTTTCCCTCAGGTTAACGTACCAACTGATCTTGAGGGTGGTCAATTGTTGGCTGAGAAAGCGGACAGAAGGGAATTCATTGATTTATTGAAAAGAATGCTTACCATGGACCAAGTAAGTGATAGTAAAATAATTAATAAGTTGCAATTTTAAGATCAATATAAAGTAAATGTAATAAGACGGATCCTTGTTTAAATAATCTTCATATATTCATCTTTAAAAATTAGGTATTGCACTTTGGGACTATTTCCAAAGTTTTTCATTTTAGTTGTAAATGCACAGTAACATTAATATTTTTTTTTGTAATTTAATATTCGCTTTTTTACTGATCGTCTCGGGATAAAAGCTTTTAATCACTTATCATTGTTCGTACGAACGTGCTTATGTGGATGCGTATGTTTGTGCGTGCGTGCGTGCGTGCGTGCGTGCGTGCGTGCATTCGTTGGGTGTTGTTTAATAACGTGTACGTGTGTTGTCGCGGCAGGAGCGTCGTATAACGCCGGGGGAGGCGCTTAACCACGCGTTCGTCACATTGGCGCACCTCGTCGACTACGCGCACTGCAACAACGTCAAGGCGTCCGTGCAAATGATGGAGGTAACGTTAAAACGTCCCAACGTCCCAGCGTCGTTCGGTCGCTGCGACAGAAGTCCGGTTATTTCTAGAAAACTCCGGACATTTTAGTCAAAACAATTTTTTTATGTTTAATTTAAATGTTTGAATTGCAAATTCGATTGCTTTTGAGATGAAATTGATGTGTTATAAAATTTTAATATTTTTTTAATACCATGTCGACACCTGATAAATCAATAGCCTGAAAATCCCTGGACAGTTGCCAACCCTACCCGTGGGTACGAAAGACATTAGTACAAATAATTATGTGATACTTACCGTTTCAGGTTTGCCGCCGCAGCGGCGTCGGCGGCGTGGGCGGAGTGGGCGGCGAGTACACGAGCGGGGTGTCCCACAACGCGGCGCCGCCCGCCCACCACCTCGCGCTCACCATCAACCAGCAGCGGCTGCGAGCCGCGCCCTACGACAACTTGGTGAGTGCGACCCGCTGACGCTGTAGTGCCGTCTCTTTCACGCTCGTACGTAGATTACGTTACCGTTAACGAACTGATAGTTCGAACTGATAGTTCGTTAACGGTAACGAGTGGGCAAGAGGGTTCTGTGTATGATGTGTTAAAGAGCTTTTATAAGTGCGTTCAACATCTTAGACTTCATCTCCTCTTACCATCAGGTGGGATTAAAGTCAAGCATTAACTTTCATATTTAAAAAAAATAAGAGAAATAGTATCTACTTAGAGGCTGTCTCAAGCAAGAGCGTAGTAGTCAGCCAGCCAGGCTTCAAAGATAGATGAAGTGCAGGTATTAAGGCACGGATTTACTGAAGCGATGCGAAGGCAGGTTTACTAGTTAGTGAAAGATTCCATCACCGGGGTGATGATGATGATGATGATGAAATTATTTATCGTTTCAGTACCAGCTGTATCAGGGCGGGCGCGTGGCGGTTGGCGGGGCGAGACAGTACGCGACCCGTCCCGAGCCGTTCCCACATCAGTTCGTGTCGTCTATATTGTGTCAGCCCGCTTATCAGGTAAAGTTGCTCTCAGTATTGTAATGTACATCTTTCTACTTCACCATCATCACAATCCATAACTGTCCCACTGCTGGGCACGGGTCTCCTCTCACTCTCGGTCTCGGTCCCCCGAAGTTCGGGAATCCTGTGATTACCTGTGATTACCTGTAATTATAAGAACAGTTAGATAGTATCCAAAACCAAATTTGTATTATAGAATGTAAGTGCTGTATTTTGTGTTGGTAATCCATTAAAATAAATAAAAAATTCATCGTTCAACCATACGGCTGTCACTGCTCATTTTTCTACTTATCATAAGTAAAATAAACAACTCACAGCTGTTATACTCGTAGCATAATAGGATTCCTTGTGACATTGATGCCATGGAAGCACACACAAAAGCATGAATACACACTCAAATCAAGAACTGATATTTAAACTTATAATTCTAATATTAAAACGGGATAGCATTTGCTAGCTGTTTTTCCGATACTAATCTATACACGAATAACTTAGCCGTGATCCTTTTACCGTCAATATTATTACGCACTAATGAATATCCTACCGCTCAGGTACAACAGCTAGCGGCCGCTGCCGCCGCCGCCGCGGCCGCCCACCACCAGCACGGCGTAGGCGTGGGCGTGGGTGTGGGCGTGGGCGAGGAGGTGGGCGCGTGGCGGGCGCCGCTCATAGTCGAGCCGGCGCCGCTCGAGGCCGACGTGTGGGACGCATTCCGACCGCACCACCAGCACGCGACGCACGCGCCGCAAGTGACGCACGCGCCGCACGCGACGCACACGACGCACACGACCGCCGCGCAGCAACACCACCATCCGCACAAGAGGTATGTCGGTGTAGTATGACGAGTTTAAGCGTCAATAACGTGTGAGTGACATGCACCACAGACTGTCAAAGACAATAACACAAACACCCAGAAATCAGAGAACAAAAACTTACACTCATAAATGTTAATAAATAACGTCACACGCTCAATACGCCTCACTGGGATTCAGTGTCGAGGGTGTCATGGAAAAACACAAATAGAACTAATACAAAAAAAAAACAGACTCATCATTCAAATTTTTGCCTATCTGGAAATCATTCCCCGGACCCCTTGTAGAGTTTATATCACACAGATACAGATGACACACATTATCACACACTCGTATTACAAACTATTTTGATAATCCTGACATACCAAACGGTAATTATAAATCTAATAAATGTACCGCTGCAATTATTTAACTATGTCGTGGCCCACTTTTCAAATACTTTTGATAATGTTTAGCCGTGCCAAATAACGAATTGATATTTTGAGTTGCGTGGTAAAATGGTGTACTTAGTACTGAACTCGTATCTTTAACTCTCCCATACTTCATAGTGTAACATTCGTATGAAAATGTACCAATCATTCTTAAAAAAGTACTTAACACAAATTATCGAATAAAACTAAGGTACTTAAAACTTAAAATTACATCAAAGTTATTTACATATTATATAAATAAGCTCCAGCTCCTATTGTGTATACCGTTTTGTAATTGCTAGGAGTTCAGATAGACAATTTTATTGCAGATAGTTTTTCACTTCTCGCCTGACCCTTAATAAGACAAAGTTGCCCAAAATTACCTAGCATAACTTGGTAATAAATATAAATATGTTTTTTAGGAATACTCTTAAATATCTATCTGTTACGAGTAGATTATATAACCTAATAGTGAATAGATAGATAAAAAAACGTGTTGCGGTTGTCGACAGATCCACAAAGCAGCAGGCGAGCGGAGTGCCGCACTACCAGCCGCACCACCAAACGCATCAATACAGGTGCATATGACCGTCACTAGATCGTATACGACCGTACATGACCGTACACGACCGTACATGACCTTACATAACCACTCAATGACCGTATCCTATTCCCCCCTCTCCCGCGTTGATACGTCTCCGCTATAGAACACGCTGTAGTTTTGATTTTAGAAGAGAACATACAAAATGTTTTTACGTCTAAACTTCAGACGTAACTTTTTTTTATTACTAATTTACTTTACTATATATTTATATATACGCACAGTAGACTGATGTATATTTGCTTTAGTCCTTGCACTACTTACGTTTGATCGTTGGATTATCTCTACGTTGCGACTAACGCAAATACCGAATGTTTATGATAAGTTATTACGGCCCTTTTACCTCTATTTGGTGATTTCGTAGTTATCACCAAATAGTGTACATTTTCTCATGATATAGGTATATAAATATATACTTATGTAAGAATAGTGTGACCTGGTTGTGGTGTAACGCAGTGGTTTGGTGTCGTGTTGCAGCGTGGCGGGCGGAAAGAAGGAGCCGACCCAGCTGTCGCCGGTAAAGAAGAGAGTCAAGGAGGGCACGCCGCCCTCGCGCCCGCGGCACCACGACCACAGGTTGGTACACGCACATGCACACGCACGCGCACTCACGCACGCACAATCAACGTGCACGTATATAAATACGGACACATGCTGGCCGTATTGGGGTGGTGTGGAACGACTTCGCGCGTCAGTTTTATAGTATCAATCTTGTAAAATTTTTGCTTTTTTTCTTTTTTTTTTTGGTCTAGAACGCATCGTTGGTGTTTGTTAGTGATGTCCATGTGCGACGTTGACCACTTAGCATGTACTGGAATTGTTTAGCCTTGAATTCTTTTGATGCTTTTGTTACTAAATTGTAGTACAGCGCGATGAGGGCCTTTATTATTTGGATACGTATGCCGCTATTTTCACCTCGCCGTTTTCGAGTTTGTCATGAGCGACTAGGCCGTCTATTATTTTACCAACTTCAGTGTATTAAACAATGCGATCACTTTGTATAATTGTACAAATACGTAACTTGTAGCATTTAAATAATATATGTAACATTTTTGTTTTATGTAACATTTACATAATATATCTGCGACATTAACGTCGTCGTGTGCGCACAGCGGGCGCAGCGCGGCGGCGGCGGGCTGGGGCGAGGGGGCGGGCGCGGCGTGTCCGGGCGCGCCGCACACGATCACGATCCGCGACACGCCCTCGCCGGCGGTCTCCGTCATCACCATATCCGACTCGGACGACGACGGCGATCGGCAGCAGCAGCAGCTGCAGCACGCGCACCATGCGAACAGAGGTGAGTTGCACACTGTACACACAGTTTCCTTCACTGGATCACACGGGATTAGACGGGGGGCCAGTTCCGCGAGGCCATTGTAACCATGACGATTGGCCCCGAGACCATTAATATATAAAAAAACATAGATGCACAATCAGCGTCTCAAAAACGTCCGCATAAAATGTACACACAATTTAAAATTGTGTGGACATTTCAAATAGTCTAGTGGCGCCCGCGTCACTGCATGCTTGTTGAATATGCCGAAGTGTTCGTTTGCGAAATTGTCAAAATATTACGTTAAGAACGTTAAAAAAAGGATGGAATATCGTATTTTCGATAAGTAAACTATCGTTTTATCTTTTAAATTATTGTTCTGCTACGAAAACACCTTAATTTATTTTGAATCGATTTAATTTAAAAAAGCAAATGTCAGAATCAGTCAAAAGAATCAAAAATATACTATGAGCTGCTGCGGTGTTTATTTGTTGCAAACGAAATGAAACCGTGAAGGTGCGTACAGACTATGTAACATATTATATAACTTGAGTTTTATAACACGTCCACATTATGTAACCTTGTTATTCAACATTGCAACATAAAACAATACTGTACACATTGGAATAAAAATGCAATACAACAATGTTATATAACCATTGTCGTTTGTTGTTCTTCAGTGCTATTCACAATGTCGACACGGGCGGACGTTTTGTTGTACATATCAATAACATGTTATTATAGTATGTTTTATATTATAACATTCAGTGTCCACATTATCTGAAACATGTTATATAACAATTTTGTATACCATGTTATATTATTATGTTACATAGTCTGTACGCACCGTGATGTTATTCAACAGGCAGCGGCGAGTGCGCGCCGGGCGGGCCGGTGCACTCGGCGAGCGCGGGCAGCCTCGTGTCGAGCGGCGTGATCTGCCGCGCGCGGTCGCCGCGCGATGAGCGCCACGTGAAGCACGAACCGCGCCCGCACGCGCACGCGCCGCACGCACCGCACGCGCCGCACCAGCCGTGCCACCACCAACACCAGCATCCGGTCAGTCAAATGGACCTGTTTATTTTTACTGACGTGTTATTTACTATAAAACTGTTTGGACATGAGTTTGCTATCTTAGCTACAAGTAGTAGTAAGTGCTATATTATTTATAACTGTAGCAAAAGATGTTCCTTCGGAGTTTTTTGCCGCGTCTTCTGCAAGACCACTTACGGTGGGGATTTGTTGAAGTGATAGCGTCACTTGGCTTTCGAAAAGTGATTGTGCAAAACTAACTTCGAATAAATTTCGTTTCATTCATTCATTCAATAATTCATTCCGAGATGAATTATAGTTTGCTGATACAAATCATGCTAATACCCTTGCTCCAGTTTTCTGTCACTTGTACAATAAATCAATGAAAGTTAATAAACGCGTTCGTTGCAGCAACAACAGCCGCAACAGGCGCAGCCGCAGCAGGCGCAGCCGCAGCAGCCGCAGCCGCAGCGGCCCGCGCCGGCGCCGCAGCCGCAGCCGGCGCAGGCGACGCCGCAGAGCCAGAAGAAACGGCTGCTGGCGCTCGCGCAGCAAGAGGCGCAGCAGGCCAAACAGGAGCCGCCGCCGGACGCCGCCCACCATTACACGGTCGGTTGTTCTATGTAATTATTATGATGTTCCAAAATTTGAAAGATTTTGAAAATTTTCTTATTTTCTTACCGTGAACGTTAATTAATATAGTTTTGAATAAGAAAAAAATTGTGTACATCACACGTGCTAGAAGTGGAAGATAAAAAAAACCCCCGTTTCGTTTCATCGAATTCTGAATCACAACGATACTATTTTTTGTATGATGTTTTTACCTATAAATTTCAAAGATTTATGCATTAACGTTTTAATTCATCGTTCAAAATTATATTTTTGTAGGGGGAGTCCAAATACTTGGAGATATTTCTATAAGTTATATTATGTAATGTTAGTACACTTGTTTCATTAATTAAATAAATGATTATTATTATTATTGCAGAATGGATCGACGGTGCGCCAAACGAACGATTACCAATGCAATCAATATGTACCGGCACAACACAACAAGAGAGATAGCGTACGTACCATATATGTTACTAATAACGGCAACTAATAATAATAACATGGCTGAGGATATAGTTGAGTACCCATATTCGATACAAGGTTCTGACGGGATTTATACATTGACATATATTTTTTTGTATTATTTTTTGCTACCATCCAACAGTGAAAACCCGTGTTGAAATTGCTAAAGCCGTGTCTGAGATTAGCAGGCACAAACATAGATAAGAAACAATAAGTTCAAAAATCATCTATTTTTGTATGATCTGTTAATAAATATGCCCAGTATTAGTTATTACTCTAATATTCCCTATGTACAAACATAGATCAGTTACAGTTTTATTATAATGTGTAGATTGTTATCGTCGTTCAGGTCTGTACAGAATAGCGGTTTACATATCATGCAGTAGTTTAGATTTAAGGGTATTTATATTTGTGTAATAAACTGTATTATGTTAAATTTATTGCTGTAAATATTGAATCATATTGTTTCATTCGTTTAAAATATAAAATGTTTTTGTCCAATAACAGAGTGGAGGTTGCCGTGAGTACCTGCCGGCGGTGAGTAGCGCCGTGAACGGCGTGAGCGGTGTCAGCGCTGTGAGCGGCATGAGCGGTGTGAGCGGAGTTAGCGGCGTCAACGTGGGCGTGGGCGTGGCGGTGAACGGCGTGGGCGCGCTGGGCAACGTGGGCGTGGGCGTGGGCGTGGGCCCGCCAGCCGCGCACAAGCACGCGGCGCACGCGTGGCATCACCATCCGCATCCGCATTATAAGTTAGTGTTTGTTTAATATAACATTCATTTTTGTTTTTATTGTCATGTCTAAAAGAGAACACATAAGTAAATGAAAAGGCCAAAAATGAAGTAGGTACCCCGCATTATTTCTGGCTCTCGAAAATAGTAATTAAAACACGTATTTTTGTAAAAAAATTTGGTGGTAGTTACCCAGGAAGATAAAAGATACCCTTCCACCATCCACGAGTACCGACAGGATTGAACTGTGTGGTTCAGAGTTCGCCCCCGAGGCCTTGTTCAATTGGCAAGGCCTACACACCCCAAACTGTTCGTGTTAGAATTCGGTGTTTAATCAACGTCCTAACGCGTTACACCCACTGAGAAATCCATGTTACAAAGTGTTACAATATCACAATATTCACAATGATATGTGTATGTACACAAAAAAAACTCTTTACTCTATCTCTCTGATGTTTGTTAACATGTTTTCTGTGTGCAATTTTTAGGAGCACAAGTGGCGGCGTCCTGTCTCCGGGCGGGGGGGTTTCCCCGGGATACCTGCCGCCATTATACGTACCGACCTATCATTACCACACGTAAGTAAGACAGGTTGTGTTTTATGTTTTTTTTTCAATGTTAATAGTCGGCAAACGGACAGTTTCACAATACCATTCAATCATCATCAACCATCACTGTACAAGCCTGAACATCTGTATAGCCAATACGGAAGTAAAGAATAAATTGGCCATTGCACCTACAATATAATGAATCCATGTGCGCGGTTATCAATGTGTAGCGTTCTTTATCTAAACAAATAATAAAATTGGGAGTGTCTGTTTGTAATATTAAAATCACTCGTTTTTTACTCATCAATCGCTTTTTACTAAATGCATAACACACACACACGGTACATATACCAAAATAATATTTTTGTCTGTCTGTCTGTCTGTTTATGTTGGCTATTCTCTGGAACGGCTGGACCGATTTTGACGCGACTTTCACTGGCAGATGCCTGATTTAGTAAGGAGTAACTTAGGCTACTTTTATTTTAGACATTTTTAATTGTTCTTTTTTGGTTAAATTCAAATAAATTGTTTTGTTACAGTGGTGGCGTAACCGGAGTCGGTGGCGTGGGCGGTCCCCCGCCCGCGCATCACGCGAGCGGCTCTCGGTTGCCGGGGTACTTGCAACCATACTCGCCCACCTACCTCGTGCCCCAACATCCGCAACAGCACCTATGGTACACCGACTGAATCGCACCACATGTATCAGCAGCGGGCTTAGGATACTCCCTTGAGGAACACCGATATCCATGATATACAACAGCGGGCATGGTATGCTACCCTGATGGATGCCGTGAAGATTGTTACGAAATGGATTACAAATAATATATAAGGACAATCAATGAAAATTTATAAAACAGAACAGAAGATAGATAAATCATAAAATATATTAAATTTCCAAAAGCAAACAACGCAGTGATCATTAGTTAATGATGGTTTACCTCAAGGTGAATATTCGGGTCGAAATACTTTTGATTATAAAATGACATCGGCAGGCATTGAAAGGTGAGCGATGAATTACGACGTTACAATACACGACTGTCATGCAACGACAGAAGATTGAAAAATGAATGGAAGATTGCGTGGCGAAGAAAAATGTTTGTGTTGTTTCCAAAATTTTTTGTGTAGTCATTGATATGTGTATCGAAGGCTTGTGTGGAATCAAGTTGTTGTGACATTGGCGTTGACATTGGAAAACGAAGCAACAATGGAGTGTAAGGACGTTATAGTTGTTTTTAACGCACGCGCTCGCAGTCTTTATCGATCAAAGGGGTCGGAAAGTATATGGTTGGATATAGTTTATAACCCCTTTTGTCCATAAATGCTGTCGAGCGGCGAATTATATAAGGAACCAAACCTGTATCGATCGATATGTATCTATCACACTGCAATTTTTTTATTTCAAAACTATGACTAGTGTGTTTGGTTGCGTGGCGTGAGTTCCTCGTCACATTTGAAACGCATCGACGGCACCGACGCGCGTCGATAAGTGTTGTCGATGGTTGATCGACGTTATCTGTACAAATATGTTTTTTTAGGTTTGAGCGGTTTTCTTCGGTTCTTTTTTTTTTTGTATTTTTTAATGATTTTACCGTATCACAGACGGCAGTCGGAGTTGCGACGGTAGGTGAATGCCGCGCGAGTATAGTTTTTATTTTCTCACGAAACACTTGTTGTATTTCTTGTACTTTATGTATAGATGTTAGTGACAGCATTCACATGTATATGGATTGTAAATTATTATTTTCTCCATTAATTATTATTATTATAATTTTGCCGCGGAAGCAAAGCGAGTAGGTTGCATTTACTAATGTTTTATCGTAGAGGTTAGTGTTTGTACCAAATCATAGTAATGGGGTGTTTAATGTAACGTGTCCGGACACGGGCGCGCCGATTGTCCGTCGTATTTTATCATTTGTCATCCCGAGGTGGACGTTGGTACTTGAATCATTTTATTCCCAAGAACAAACGTTCGCAGACCGAAGAAAATTTGGATTTCCACTCCTAAATGAGTAGCGTGTCACTCTGTACGGATTTCCAGATTATTTTTTAAATCTGCGAGGGTTTATTCTTTGAAAATAATATCCAAGCACTCGTACACATTGACGAGGGGTTGATTATGATAAAATGTCACGCGACATGTGAGGGACACGTCGCCTGTAGGTGTTTGTTTTTATGTGATGGTGATTTTGTCAATTAGTTTGATTTTAACTTGTGTAACTTATAGTGTAACTTTATGCTTTAGATATTACATATAACGAGATTTATCTGTTTTATGTTACGTTCCATATCACGTAGCTTAGTCGGTCTGTATAATCATACAAACAAACATGCTGTGTTTTAATATTATGATAACGGTACTGTTCACATTAATGGAAATTTTTATATCATCGTGTAGATATAATATAATGTGTAGGGCGCGGTGATGGAGTATTTGTATAGGTGTAGATTTGATTATATTAACGGTATATAAACGTCACTTTTAAGAGTTTTATAAAACATTATTAATTATTATAATTACTAGTACAGACTTAACGTTTATCGTATATATAACTTTCGTGTATTCGTATTCGCAGTAGATAGAACAAAATTTTTAATGCATCGTTCTGCATAGTTGATGTTAGTTGAATGTTATACGGTGTAATGCAACGTCACGACCGCAACTATTTGTTTAGTTAACATTCGTACATGTTTAGCGACACTCGTCCGACGCTATGGTCGACGTGGGGCGAACTTTCGACTGGGTCCTGGGTCCTGGGTTCATAACTGACGCAGTGTTCTCAGACAGGCCCTCTCATTCCTTACGATTTTAGTTCAATCCTTCACCGAATAATTTTTTTTTAATGTTGTCAACCGACCTTGTATATAAGTATTATTGATAAGTGTACAATTTGTAGTCATTAATATCGAGCTTTTACAATGATTTCCAATAGTTCTCTTCGTTTCGGTCGCTCGCGGTGGTTTTGTGGGGTTTTACATTAATTGTAACGTAGGCGTTTGATTTTTAATCGATTTTATTGATTATTTAATTATGATTTAATTGAAAATATTACAACAAAAATAATTTTTTTTCTTATCTTTATTTTTTCTATGATAGATCTCCTCACTTGGGGAGTATAATTTCTGTCAATGAAATTCGATAAACTAACAGTATGATGCTAAATATTTTTTATGACTTTAGTTAGTACGCTGATGCGAGGTGTTTAGGCGCGGACTTGTCCGACAATAATGTAATGTTTGTTTTGTTTACGTTACACTATATTGTTTTTATCCTGAATTTGTATATTATGTCACGGCGTGACAGAGCTTGCGGAGCAATCAATCCTACACACATAGACGATTTTAGTGCTCTGCTTATTTTAGAGATAAATTATTTTATTCCTCGCATTGTAATTGTTTTAAGCTATATTGATTCCATCTTCTCAGCTATATTACATTATTTAAATGACGACAATTAATATTAATTATTTTGTTGGTCTAGTGCAAATTTGTGCCTTTAGAAAATAAAAAAGAATCAGTATGATATATAGAAATTTAGTTTTATCCATTGGGTAATATTTTCTGTATAATGCAACGTTTATAGTATTTTTTTTTATTAAATTCACTTGCAATGAAGGATGCATCCTTTTTTATATTTGATAAGCATCGACACAGCTTGAGGAGTTAATTACTGTGCAACATAATATTATTATTAAATATATTTGAACTTACTAGTTTTCAAGATAATAACATTGCAATTAATAAACAATTTATCACTTAATATAACTATATTACACTAGCTTAACAAAAAATAATTTAGTTTTGCTTCTATGATGAGGATTGTCGTATTTTCAAGTGAAATATGATTTTATTATGTAGTTAGACTTTGTTTTTTTTTTGTAATGCGTTTAATCCCTCGCGGGGGGCGGTCCCCAATGATCTCTGTACTGACACCCTCCGAACTGTGCGCGTATATACATACATACTATTACATAATAATTATGTATATTGTTATACAACCTTATTTGCCTTAATAATTATTAATTTGTTGCTGCATTGGTTTATGAACCGGTTGATGTAGATTAAGACAGTTTAAATTGTTAAGAATAAATTGCAGACGAAACTTAAATAAATATAGGCGCATTATTCAAATAATATTTTATGATTTTTCTTTTTCAGTAAGAAATACAATTTGGGATTCAATTTGATCAAAATATTCCACCATAAATATTATATTTAATTGAAATTTATATTGAGTATTAAGTATATTTATCTTTTTTTATTTTTAAATACTTGTGTTAATTATGGTTACTTGTATTCTGTCATAGATCTACATTTGAACCGGTACATGAGCTACCACAGCGGTTAATACGCTCTAGTTACTATTATTAGGATGTTTTACGGAGTTTTGGGGTTTATTTTAAGCTTGTAAATAATGGAATGTTGACATGATTACTTTTTATAGTAGTACCATTATCATTTTCGTTGTATTCTGTAAACTTACCCGCTTTTAACGTTTAGTTGGAATTTAACATTGCTAAGTTATATTATTGTGTATATGGGGCATATAAATAAATGGAAAACAATCGCTCGTACGGACTTAATAATTATTATGATGTCCGTAGGACACGGATCAATCTGATTATTGTAAATTATTTTTGGGTTGTTGCAATAAATTATTGTCTCGTGTATAAAATTGAATTTTGCACATAAATTGATGGAATCGTGCCCCGTGTATGTGTATATTTAGATGTAGTTTCACGACACCGACAGTAACCGACGAGTGTACCAATAATGTACAAATACAATCCGACCGGCAAGATGATTCACGTTAATGCTTTTCCTTTACATTGTATTGTTTGTTTATGTCGTAAGAGGTCGCAAGTATGTTCACTTCCACTGTGATTATTGTGTAACTAATTATTATTTAATCATTAATTAATGTGCCGGTGAAACTATTATCGTAGTTTTAATTTTATTTTAATAACTTTAACATTTAACTGTATAGTACCGGCCGGTACGCTGAGAGCTAATTTTATGAAATAATGGGTATTTTATGTTTTAATTTAGCGTATAGATGCTTGTGTCTCACAAGGCGAGAATCATTAACATAATTTAAATTCGATAGGTGGGTGATCAGGGGATATAGCACTGATGTTGCTTAAGTTTATTCTTCTATAATAATCGTATAGTTATTATGAGAGAATTGTAAATAAACATCCAAATACCCCTTTTTATTTTACTTTTATTTTGATCCCTTTCCTTTTGGTTTTATTATGTTCATTTTGTTTTTACCACGTACCGGGCCTGTCTGCTCTGTTGTCGTTGCGTGTTGAACGTTCAGTGGGACTTGCGGCTGTGGTCCGACACGCTAATATCACGTGTTGAAGGTGTTATCGCACAGTTCAGATAATATTTACCTCAAAATATTCTAATTTAGAGTAACATAACCTTACGAGACGAATACCGTACCGCGGCTATCTTCTAGCAGTATTTCGAGTAACATTGCACTGCTGAATCTGCTAACGAGTTGATTTGGATCTTGTTGCATTGTAATAGAGTATGTAATAGCGGTTGGAGCCCCGCGCTTCAATAGTGGGCCGATGCCAGAGCTGCTGTCTCGACAATAACCCAGTGTCAGACAATAATCATTACTATTATTTGCCTCGGTAGTTCATTTGTGGCCCCTTGTCGTTAGTGAAGGCCGTGACTACGCCTGTACCGCGTCGGTTTGCGTTTTTTCGGTATTAATTAAAACCAGGTATATTTTAGTAAGGCAAAAGTTATTGTATTGGTTTCAATAACCAATCAATAATGAAATGTAACCCAAAGTTTTGTTTTCACGGATTTAAGATTTTTTACAGATAACCTAAATTATTATAACTACATTTACTCATGTATGTATTATATTATAATTCTAATCGGTATATCATAAGTGCGGCAACAGTCACGGACCTTTAATTAGAATCAATAGATTCTATACGTATCTTTAGTTCTACATAAATACCTGTAGATGTATATATAAAAATATAGGCACAATAAAAAGAAAACCTACTTGTAAAATTACCCTTCTAGCGCTGTTTGGTAAGCATAGTTATATGACATCACAAAAAAGATTTTCCATTACGTCTAGGTATTTGAAAACGCTCTAAAATGAGAATAGAATTAGTCTACGACAAAACATGTAGCCATTAGACCTATGCGTCTTTAACATTGAACATGTAAATATTTTATACCAATCGAGATATAAAGTTTGAAAGTTATTGATTTATATTTATATTTCTTAACATCTTGCTAGTAAAAGTATTTACGGACCTACTGTTCATTGTACAGTAGAATATACATAAATACAACATTGAATGAAATACAATGATAATGCAATAATGCATAAGAAAAGAACGTATTATTCGGAATGTTTTTGGGTAAATTTTGACGCAAAACCTTTTTTCTAGTACGATCAAAATTATTATTAAAAATGAATACCTTAAATACCTAATATTATTCAGAAACACCAACATAAGATTTGACGTGCATCCATATTTACAATCAAGATAATTTAAATGACAAGCAATCATTTTGGTTTGCGCCTCATCACGGATATGTACATTACAGAAACTAACCCCTAAACATTTTTAAAAATATTTAATGGGTGTTTTTCGATGTCGTATTGTCCTTCACAATTTATTCACTATCAACATTATTCGTCTATAATAAATTTCAATGTCGACTGAATGTTACCTAATCTTTATGTGCTTAGATTGCAGCTTTTCATAGTAATGGTACCTATATGCACTTATTTAATATAATATCTGATAAAAATACAACTTATGAGTCGAAATATTTAAATATACGTAAAGTGAAGATAAGTAAGTTATAATGTGCGCACCATATTTCAATTAGATTTTTTGTATCTTAATGTAAGGAAGTAAAACGCGACCTCATTAGTGCGAAGAATTAAACGTGGTTGCTTCAAAAAGCGCCTTCGGGTTTCGAGACGCAAACCTCCCGAGGCGCGGGATCAAGTCGCGCCACAGTAGGTATCTCGTAAGGTCTCCGATTACAAGTCTGATGTCTCAAGTTTGTTAACGTAGCATTTGATAGTTAGTGTGCTGCTAAATTTAGGCGATAGCGTTAACTTTTATAATATATTCGTCGCTCGATATCTACCTTATAGGTATGTGTGATAATAACAGTAAGCTTTCCACTAGATGAAGTACAATGAATTCTAATTACTATAGGCCAATGTTTATAAACATTATTTTTACACTGTCTATTAATATAAATGTGATTTTGTCTGTAGTTCGTAACGTTTTAGATTACTGCAGTCCAGTATCGACCTGTCGTTTGCTTGAACAAAGCTATAATACAGTTCGGTTAGTGTGGTAAATTAACAATTAAAATAATGGGAATGGGTGTAAGCTATATTGTATTAGCTCTCAATTTTGTTTCCTCGTTATTATTTTCGCGATAGGTGCGAAACAGTAACTGCGTAAATGTAATTGCTCTGACAAAATTTGTTCGTCGTAATTGTGAAATGTTTCTGCGCAAGGAAAACGCGTCTATCACATTTCGAGGAATCGCACAGGGGAGTCGTTTTGCAGCGCATGAGACATTCTATCTTACACCTGGGGTTGGAGTTATCATATCAATATACCGAGATCGCACTGTAACAAGGACGTTTTTGGCTTTGTATACCTACGTGTCCGTGACTACATTAGATAATAATAATAATCATTTATAAATAAATAACCTAGGTATTTGAGTATGCATTATGCCCATTTTCGGCGAATGGTACCGGATGGGCAAGCTGTTGGTGTCTCTAAACCTAAAGCGTCAAGTGTCACCAAAATTATACATTGCTATCATTTTCGCGAATCTGTTTTCACCAAAATATTTTGCCGTCCAAGTTTCGTACCTCGTACGACAGTCAGCTGGACTGTTCTATTTACTACTCGTATAATATGTACTATAGGTATTTAATTTTTATCTACGATTCATATTTCGATACAGAACAGACTTTTTAAATTAAACTTTAGATGTCTAAGGTACCTATTTTATATTTATCTAGAGCTTATAGAAGGATTAGGGCTGTAGTCGACTCAATATTTAAGGTTATTTGGATGTTAACTTCTTTTGTAACTTCACATAATAATATTTTTTTATGATTTTGAGGTCTTCGTAATCGGTGTTGTAATATTGTTGTATTGTAGGTACATTCAACTGTAGTCAAATAAAGTAAGGTAGGCTTCCTACAAAATAACATCACGAATTATACAGGGTCATGAAAACCATTTAAAATTTGGCCTGGCCTAAATAAATTGGAAGAATAAACCTTTCCCAATATGAATGTCATTAATGAAGGAAGAGGAGCAAACATCCAAATAACTGAAGATTATCAGGGATATTTTAGCGGTAGCGTCGGCTTTTTAACCTAGATGACTTATCAAAGATTTGTACAAGCTATGGGTGTAGTGTTATTTGCGTAAATCTTAATAGAGCTAGACGTCTATGTCTCTATTTTATATCTGTGGCATTCTGTGGGCACAGTAGCGGATTGCGAGCGATTGCGGATGTTGTCACAGGAATTTATTTTTAGATTTTTCAGCAAAAACGTGAAGAATTTTTTTACTTTACCCAATTTTTGGTCCTGTGTAAACGGGCAACTTTGATTTCATTTGGCTTTTGGCTACCAGACTCAGCTGCAACAACAGCTGTTTGAACTTGGTTTTTAGATTTTAAATATTCTAAGAAAAACCCTGTCTCAAATGACCATAGCCTTTACTTACCTACCTAATTTTTAGTTGTCAAATAAAAATGATGCATTGGCTGATGAACTATGAAATTTGCATAGTACAGTAAGCACCGCACAGTGCCAATGCATCATTTTTATTTTACTACTATACAAAATATGAACATTTTACTAACTACATTTTTTAGCTCCTGTATTCAATCGTTTTTGCTGCGACATTATTATTTTCTATGCCATAGCTTCCTCAAATCCACGACTGTGCCTTAGGAGTTTTAGATGACATTTGATTATCTAAGATAGGTTACTGAGATTATTTCTATAAAATGTGATTTCGATGTCCAGATTATTCAATATTTGCTGTCTCTATGTTACGTGTTAAGTAAGGATATCCTATTAGCGTCCAGTGAAATCTTCGTGTATCAGTGTCTATTGCGGCGTCTAGCGGCGCCGTACTTAACGTACCTACATTACCTAACACCTATTTATGCTAGATATTTATGATAGTTTCAGTAAACGTAGGATTACGACCAAATTAGATGGTAATTTAAGTATATAACACACAAATATTATAACGTTACTGTACGCTACGAAGCACCGACGTGCAGTCGAGGGGAAGATTTTAAAGTACAAATTTATCAAACGCTCCCCGCCGTCTTCGATGCTTTAAGGCTCTTTTCTTATATAATTAATATTATATTAAAAAGAAAGACGTTGGATTTAAATTGTTTCTAAAATATTTCTCAATTTTAATACTTACCTAAATGTCGTGTTTAGATAAATTCGTCTCAGTCGGATTTGACAACTTTTCATCTTTTGAATGTTTAAAAAATTAAGTACAGAAAATTATTTTAAGATCGTACACGCGTTCACGAATAACGTGATGTTTAACTAATTGTTTATGAATTACTTAAATGTATTAGAATTGTGTAGAGTTATAGTTGAATATATCGGTGACAGGATCACGTTTTCGAATTAAATCGTAATTTTATAAAATTGATGTGCCTAAGTGTAATACTGTATTATTATAAATGTATATATAATAATTGAATAGTTACGGTACTTACTGCAAGTGTCTGGGCCGAGTCCCACGAGTGGGCGCCGTGCTATCGAACTACAAATTTCGTGTTTCCAAAATGTATTTTGAGACAATAACTTCTTGTTTGCAATTTTTTAACTTAAATTCACTTTTGCCAATTTTTTAATGTTATGCCTTCGAGCTATCGATACTTGCCATGTTTCAGTTATTTCAATATTTTCCTACGGATTGATATTTTCACGTTCCAATAGTGTCGTACTGACTAGTAGTAGGTTTTCTATTCGAGTCGTAGATGTTCTTTTTGTCACTATCGATAATTGTGAACACGTAGTTAAATGTCTTGGTACACTAGCGATTTAGATTTCCCAAAATTTTATAGCACGCCTCTTTGCATCGTCAATGAATGTTATCCTAGCAGTTTCTGTTAATGTATGTTATAGATTTGTAACGATGTAAGGTAGGAGGCCGCGGCCGGAGGCTGGCGAAATGTTTCGGGGGAAGAGTGTATCGACAATGTATTATCATTCATACTCGCTGTGTACACGATGTGAAGGGTAACCGGGTAGTTGTGTAGACTTGATTGTGATATCAGTAAACATTTTCATACGAGCATCCATTACTTGTTTTATTTGTTATCCAGAACCCTTTTTATGTTAACACGACCGGTAACGTGTCATCTACCTGCTGCTAGGTAACTTGAACAAGTCAACAAGTTATTAATTATTACGTAACTGATAGTCATTATTAATTAAACTTAAACATTGTAATTTGAGTGTTTCCAATGCTGTGATGTTATAACATCATGAGTAACTATTTGTTTAGCCAAGAGCAGGCGGCCAGGGCGGCCACACAACAGGTGTGCAAATAAGGTGAAGGGCGGAGGAAAAGAAAACAACAAATGTTACCGTATCAAGTAAGCTTTTTTAACTAAATTTTATATGGAACACAATACACTATAAAACATTAGTTCGAAGATATAGACCGAATATTTACAACAAACATTGGGACAGTCGCGACAATGGTGCCAGGTTGTTAGGCAAAGGTTAATTTAAAATCTTCAGTTTTACAGGTTCGGTTTCGGCTCGGATTCTACAGTTAATGTTGCCTCTGGAGCTTAAACAGTTTGACATACATAAAATATTACATATTTATTACGTGTATCCCCTCGCTAGGAGCCCTCGGGAAAGCAGTCCCTCAATAAATACACATCGGTGCATGTTATGTACAGTGAAGATATAACGACCGCAGTCGCCAGGGCCCTGATTTTACACTAATCATCAGTCATAATTTATACAAATCGCACTGAAACATTAATTATATATTAACAAAATAAAATTATATCTGATGTATTAAATTATCTCTCATTCAAGTACGGGGATACGGCTCGCTGCGCCGCTCCGCGACCAGACACTAACTAACACTATTTTAAACAAAAAATATTAAATATGACAATTGCATATCGTAAAATTATGTTCTGAGATCATATTTAATACATCACAGGAGTTAGAGAAAATTAATTTAAAGTACAAAATTGACGTGCACATTGTCTGTTGGTCATTCTCAAAACTCCACTAAAACGAAGGATCCCGTCACGATACTATTTGGCACATAACAATATCCAAATAGACATTTAAAAAATAAAATTATACCAAACTTTACAACTTAGAATAAGTGTTGTCTCGTAAACAGAGGCGGGAGATTGCAACGTAAACTTACAAATGGTTGTCCAAAACGGTAAACATTTTAGACAAGCGTTTGTACTTGCAGCACGCTTCATTCGGGTAATTCGACTAATGGTAATATTATTGCGATGTGATCACCCAATCTTCGTGTAGCATTACGTGCGCTAATCACTCAAAAGATCAATAAAACTGTGCCCCAACATAAAAATTTTGGGCTGCAGTATTTATGATATTTTGCATTAGTATAAAGGACCAAAATGTTGTTTTCAGGGTTAGTTTAATTTAATTTTCTATATCCCTTGATCCCTCATAGGCAGCAAAGTTGACTTATTTCCACAGATATTGTGCTACTTACAATTCAATTACAATAGATTACAATCCGCTGGGTCTGTTTCCGAGACCTCACGTATACGTAATTCATAAATTCATGAACAAGTCAAATTAAACAGGCCATAAACAAAACGAACATCTAGCGATCCTCGCAACAAAATATAAAAATAGGGTTTTTCTTATAATTGTCAAATTTAAAGTTCATTTACAAATTAATTTCATTATTGTGAGACCTAGTCAGACTTAGACTACCGACATACTTTGGTTGGAGCGCGCGGGTGGAGCAATACGGGTGTTAGAATGTCATCTAACAAGTGATATGTAAGTGATGAATATCACAAAGTTCACTGGGTATTTACAAAAGTGTAATAATAAACGCATAAAATTTTGGATAGCTGTAAACCAAATTTCAATATATTTTGTGTGTGAAAAATTAGAGTATAAAACAGTAGGAAGTTCTAATTTACGTCAAGTTCGGCTGTTCATCTAAGGTTGATGGATGAATAAAGATAATTAAGTAATTCAAAACTGTGTCCAAAAATTACAAAACAGGATCACAAATTTTCATACATAGCTGCAGTTTGAAATTGGTTTTAAGTATTTCATTTTACGACAGATCTCATTACCATTCAAAAATATCTAAAGCAGTTTCAGGTTTTCGTAACTATTTTTTAGCATGGATAAATGAATTTCGTTTTTTTCGCATCCATTATTTCGCCGCCAACGTTTGACCAATCACGAGCAGGATTCCATTATCTTTGGGTATCTCAAACCTCGACAAACACCGTGTTCTCCAACTTTATTAAAACTACCAAATGAAGTAATGAAAATGAAATGAATACGTGTCTTTTAAATATTACACCGCGGCCTTCACACCTAAACAGAAATGAGAAATTTGTACTTTACCGAAGGTCCGCGGCAATTATGCATCCCCGATACAAACTACGGGAACTTTACATATCCAATATTCAAAACAAACAATCATCAATATAATCCAAGATATAATCCATTAAAATACAACAACAAAACGAATATTATACTATATTGCGATAAGAGTACTCGTACGAAACAAAACACAAATACTCAATTTTGCAATAAACAATGTGAGTTCTGCATTTCCGCCATGTTGCAGTATCTCCTAAACAACATTGATGTGAACTTCTTTGGATTTTTGTTTTCCACCTGTCTTAAGTGCTGCTGATATGTAGTTTTAATTAAGTCACTATCAGTTTTTAAAAACTGTGTATCATTTAGACACAAACACTTAATCATTGTTGCCTTTATCCAGTGCATTTATAATAGAGATCAATAGATCGTTGTAACAAAACCTTCCTGCATTGAGTATTTGTATTTTCAAACTCTACACACTAACTCCATGTTCTTATCATATGTATTGTGTGTTCAGTTTTATGCAATCAAATCCAGAGAAAATATATCTTGAAACCGCCGTAATGCCACGGAGGATTCATAAGAACATTTTCCTGTAACATTTTTGAACGCGTCAAAAATACTCCCACGAGTTTCAATGAAAATTTGATTTTCAAAGTTTCGTGTTAACATTTTCGAGGCTTTGGTTATTGTGACCTTTAAATTCAATTGGACATCTATTGCGCTCGATACACCAAAATTATCCCTAATCCTGACTTAACCGAACTACATTATCACTACATCTATTATAACTTACATTACTTGTCAAAGAGATCATAATAAACTTAAAGTTAGTTGTCACATTAAATATTGCTCGGAACATCTTTCGACCGAGAATCTGCTGCGGAAGATTTGGACCGGTCAGGGAAGCCGTGAGCAATTTGGTAATTGTGATGCTTAGTGACATTGCAGTGACAAAATAATATATTATTACTCATATACGCTACAATATAATGTCTGAAACTATCTTAAAAATTACTTAACATAATTAAATTGTTCTCCACAATGTTAACGCGTCGGCGATATCAAAAAATAAATTAGAGATATAAAATAAATTTGCACAATTGCCTCAAATAATGCGCGCTCAAAATTGAACCACCACGATAGTTGCTTAGGGTATAAATATTACATGATCTGAGGTATTAAGCAGACAAGCAACAATTTGCGCCAATTGTGACGATAGTCAACAGTAGCGTATTGAAACCGATGCCGATGCCGTTTCGGCGCAGAGTTTTTTCACCGCACATTGTAAGCAGCTGGGGTAATGTTTGGAGCTGCCTGGAACGTTCTAGCGTTCAATTTTGGCGAGTGCGTGTGGCCTAGCTGGTGCGCTTGAAGGTCTGCGACAGCCGCGCCACCTTGGGCGGACGAATGTGCGCTCCTGACGAGTACTCGTGCTTGTGGCCGTGCGCTGGCGACTTCTTCCCGCTACTCGATAACCGCTTGCGGGGCTTCAAGAAATCTGAAAAGAGATAAAAGTACATTACACTCTCTGAGTAAAAAAGGTCAGGTATTTTTGTAGGCGATGGACTTTCTCAACACTTTCAAACTTTAATGAATCTATGAACAAACCAAAACTGATCCACCAAAAATTTATTACAGTCGTATAGAAGTTGGATCGACGCAGACGGCAGTGTACGGTTTTCAAACGGTTAAATAGATCCCACATTTTAAAAAGCTTTCTCGAACCTTGTTAAAGTGCAACGTATACGGGCTGTAGTGTAAGAGGGCATAAAACGGTCGTAAAATCTACTTATATCGAAGGCGTGGCCTGAGACGAGTGATTTGGTTGAGTTTTACGATCTCCAAAACTGAAGGTTCGTTAAGACCCGGATGCCTGCTCCGCTTCGACCGGGTTCGTGCAGTTGACATTTTTACGACTTTATCCGCGGGGATAGACCCGTAAAAACTCGCTCTAGCGCACTTAATGCACCCAAATCCTTTTTAGAAAATCTCGGAGCCGGCGACGCCCTTTGTGACCATTTCTAATTTTAAAAAATATAGCCTTAATAACTATAAAAGTTTTACGAGCGTTTTACTACTGTTTAATCTACGCCGTAATGTGAATACTGAGTTACTGTTGTGAGATTTACATTTACACCGAGCGGTTTACAAACTATCGGCATGTTAACTTCAAAGTTCACGAACGGCCCGATTAGATAATGCGGGCTGTAAATTGCAACAGACATTGAACTTACAGTGTTTACTGCACTTTTATGGCTAGCTTTAATGATATACAGCATCACCTGACACACCTCCTACTATAAATCCTTGCATAAATTAGGTATGTACATACATATATTAAAACTGTCAACAGATAATACATTTGAAAAAGGTCATCACATTCCTCATTAAAATATCTACGTCAGGCTGGTTTCCCACATTAATATTTTGGTTGAAAAATGAAATCAAATGCTTCAAAATAAAGTTAATAAGTATATGTATTTGTTTATTTTTGTTTTTGGTTCCAATTTGTTCTTTATTGTTATTATTACTCATAAAAACTTGTTACCTTACAACAATAAAATTGCAATAGGAAGCATTTTGCCAAATGAAGGCAATATCCCTTGCGTTGATGGGCAATTGATAGCTTTAGACATTTTAAGATGCAGCCGAACAAACGACCTTCGCATTTAATATACAAAATTTCATGCGCTTAGATATTTTTAGAAGGAAACCTGTCCGTCTTTGTTGTTTCGTTTTTTCAAGTCATGATATGCACAATGCCTTCGTCGTCTTCTTCAACACTAACATAAAGATAAGGGCAACTGATGTGCCTACAAAGATTTATTTGCAGAAAATTAACTTCACTTCGAGACAAAGGCAAGTTTTAAATTTGTGTCTGACTCCAATCCATTGAGGGCCACTGCGGGAAAAGGGTGTGAAATTTCAAAAATTTGAAGAATCCAGGTCTCCTTAATTTAATTGAACCAGCTCCGGGAATATTAAAGGTTTCTGACAACATGAGCCTCAGCTCTAAAGCTAAAAAATAATTTCAAAACTCAAAAGTGATAACAATTTCCACAAATGGTAAGTAGTTGAGATAGTTCACGCTAATAAACTATATTATGCTTCTCAAACCGTTGGATATAAGCAGCATAGCAACATGCGCTCAAGGTCGAAAGCGTCGGAATACTTGGTCGCGTCCTATACCTACTTGTTCGTATATGTACCTAGTGTTTCACAATACCCACCCAATTAGAAACACCATTTGAATAACAAATCACGCTGGCCCAAACGTTAAAATAATATTATCGTCGTCTCGTTTCGTAGATTTGTTAGTGCAAGGTTGTTTGGAATACATATTATGAAGACTTGTTAGTGTCATGGGTCATGTGATATAAATATGTTAGTACCGCACGATTGTTTTGTAATAAATCATTTAGCTTTTCATTGCTTATACTTTAGCACCTACTTAGACTACATGCTCAATTTAACTTTGCACAACGCATCGATATGTGGAACTGACAACATCATTGAATCGTAAACCATGAAAGAAACACAAATTTTAAATATCCTACGAGGATACATTTTATCCTTAAAAATTCATTTTTTAAGGTTTTATACAAAAGTGGATGTGGATGGAAATGGATGTCAATGTTAGCAAAAATGTCCGATCAATCTCGATAATGAAACGCGGCAGTGATACTGATGAGCTTAAAAGGTAGTGTCAGACGACTCAGGCAGGTAGGTAATAATAACAAACAGTATTCGTCTGAATCGCCATAAAAAACCAATGAGCGTTCGTTTCTGCAGCCGGGGACTATGTCAATGACGTCACGTGGCAGTTGAGCCAAGGTCGACTGGTGGACCACGCCGCCTCATCGTACACTTCCCGCCAATTTTACTTGATAACTGACCACGTGTAAATACAATAAAATGTTGCTAGTCACTTACTCAGCTAGTCTGTACATTGTAGCAATTTATGGAGATTACGCAACAGATTGCTAAACATAACCTCTCAGCAGAACCTCAATGAATGAACACTCGATATATTATTGTTCGTAAGCAAATATGTACATAAGTTGTTGCAACTAAACTGTAAAACGCAATATTCAGCAACGAGAAAATACTTTCCCATCATTACGCAACATATTTCCCGCCAATCGTTCAATGGAGCGTTTTGCGCCATTTTCTCGCACGAATTAATGCGACTCACTTGCAGAGGCCGCCCGATCCGTGTTGTTGGTTTAGGAAGTCGTTAAATTCGTCTCGGTCGGATTATACGTCCACGCCTCGCGTAAACATGCGGGTGTATGCGTAAACAATATGGCCTTGAAGATCGTGCGCGTGCTATGGCCGTGACGTTTCTGTTCAAACAGTCCACAAATACTTATCATATAGTCGGTATTATCAGTAATCACGCATCTAATGTAGTAGTAATAAACGCATTGAAATGTGGGCTAAGTATGTACATGATAATGTTCAAGCGATGTAAATACTTGAATTGAGCGTATTCACCATTTATAAGCGATTTAAGGAAAACAACTGCATTTACTTTATCTTTTAAAACGTTATCATTTGTAGTTATCGAGGCCTATAATGCGTAATGCAGTTTAGATGACTGGTAGGTGATTGCCTTAAGTAATGATAAAAAATGAGCAACTTGCCGAGAATTACACGTGTAACTAATCTACTGGAAGCCTTCTCTTCGCAGATGAATCAAATCACGTTCTATTTATGAATGCAAGTTAACAACGACAGAGTTCGCGAGCTGTGGTGTCGGCGGCTGAAATGAGGTTATTTTGGTCGACCTAAATATCAGTGCGGGCGCAAACGATGCCCCACCTCTCCTTCAGTTTCTTAGTAATTTCAGTTGTTAATGCTAAATCTAAATCCCTTTTTCACAACTCCAATGTAAAGGATATTTGATAAAGTTCTGTAATGTGCGCTTAAGTTTACAAAGACATGACAATGATTTTAAAGGCTTTTAAAGTCTACAGATAGCCGTATTCGAAAGGATCAACTTTATCCGAACAAGACAAAAAGCGTTTATGATACGGCGGTCTTGTATCAAAACTATTTAAAGATATTTTATAAACTTTAGTAAACAATAGAATTTGAAATGAGGCATCATAAGTTGGCAACTGTTTAGCTCCAAACAATATGCACCGAATGCACTGCACGCTTCTAGAAGGCCTTGTTCGATGGACACGCATCCGTCTCGTCTCCTACACGACCGGAATCCCTGATGGACTGACAATAAAAAATATATAAAGAACTAGGACTATCGAAAAGAAACGTGAAGGGTTCGTCCTGAGAACCGTCAAATTGGATTTTTTTAGTCACGCTTCCTCGGGGACCTCGGTGATGTTGGAGCGTCATTTTCGTGTTTGTCACTTATCCTTTGAGTCGGGCCGCGGCATGCCAGGATACAACGTGCGCAACATGAATAGATAATTGCTGAGGCTGGAGCTAAGGAAACATCGTAAATGAGCGCTCTGTTTACGCCTTTTTACAGCCCCCGACGCATGCGACTAAAAAATCCCATTAAGTCCAAGAAAATTACCTCGAGAGCAACATAAATTACTGCATTTACCAGGCCCCGTATTTATTGTTAACGAACGTGCTGTACAAAGGGTTCGTGCGGAGAGAAAAGTATTTCCTTGCGTACAAAATGTCCAAATGCTGCTGCCTCGAGCGGACGGGAACAATCTGAGGCCGCGGGTCACGATCCAAAAGGATTCAGTAAAATCATGGCAGTCATTACGGGCGTTCATAGTAGTTTCGAGATAAGTTTTGAAAATTGGAAATTGAAGATTCCACGAATTCTTATAGCATACATTTTTCAATTGTATTCAAAATAAAGAATCGCGTCCATTAAGACGAACATATATTTTTGTTTAAAATGTAAAATAGTGAAAATAAGTCAATGATAGTGAATCAAAAAACGATAGACGGAGCCCACGCAGTGCACGTCGACTACAAAACTCATAAATTTCAAATCTGCAGACATTTCTAATGTAGGAGACATTCTCGGCTGAGCCAACTGAACTTGGTGACGTGTGCGGAGCGCGTATCAACAAGTCTCGACTTGATCGAACGCGTCCTCAGTCGTGATCGCGACTTGTAATCATACCTATAAGTATCTCATATAGTTAGTGTTTGTGGAGCTGAGCCGAGACGTGTTTAGGAAAAAACGGGCGCGGATTTGTCAGGCGTGGGCGGCGACCAAACAGGTTAGGCTCCCCTAGCGCACATCGATTTCCTTTTATTTTATTCATTAAAGTGTAGGGCTGCAAAATCAATATTGCCATTTTAGACTCATACAACGTAAATCAGTAGGACGTGTTGTTAAAGACGATACAACGTGTAGCATAAAGAATTTTGTACCCCAGATTGAAATATAAAACGTTCTCCAAACAATATTGGTCTACAACTCGATAATGGCTAGTTGCACAATAGGTTTCATTGAGGCGTGCACAGGAAACCAATTTGTTATAACAGCGACTAGATCGCGAAGCGGGAATGCCGCTTGTTGCATTGTGATTACGAACCAGTTCCCAAATATCTAGGTCAAGTGAAAGGCGATTCGATGTCAAAATCGCTGCTCGTAGCGGATATGCACTCTACAAATACATCTTTGACTTGATGAATAGAAAAAATAAAACTCGTCTAAAATCCATGTAATAACGGAATTCAATGAGCATGAAAGCGAGATTAATTGAAAGACAACAATGACGAACCAATGTAGATAAAGGAGAATGACCAGACATTTCTCAATGTAAAGACAATCAGACAACCCTAGCACCATCTAGAGTACAACTGGAAGATGATAAAAAGTAACAAAAACGAATCCCGCTCTCGCGTATCCGTATACCGAATACGTATAAATAATATAGCTGTTTGAGCTCCGGCTACTGGTTTTAAGACATGGCAACCTAAACAAATAAGTGACATGCCAGGTAGCGCATTGTATCCCGCTCTTAACATTTGTTCAATATTATCTGATATAGTTTATTTAAATTGCGGTCAACGTCAGGTTTTTTATAACAGTCGACTGGAGAGGGCTGCCCTTGTTTAAAGTGTTTTATTATGACAAAAGGTGAAGCGTGCGTGACAGATATATCTTTGTCAACTTCCTTGAGTGATATGAAGTTTATCTAAACGGGACTCATGTAGACTGATGTTTTTTGTACGATAGATTAGACATTTAAACATGCAGTTATTTAGAAAGCGTTTGATATTTAGTTATCCAAGGCAAATCCAAGCAAAGCTTTGAAGGCATTAAAGCTAATGATAGCCGCATTTCCATATTTGATCACCTTTTGTTTGTCCTTTTGTTAATTTTCGACACAATACAAGATAAAGAAAACTACGTATCCGCCACAATTACTAATATTCAAAACGTCACTATACTGGAGTTATGAAAACACACTCACGTAACTTTTAATTTACATGTGTAATACGTGCTCACCGTTTTCGTAATAAACCAAAAAGTATTCTATAATTTTATGATGGATTAGATTTATCAGGATTTTTAATGGTTTCTAAAACAATAAATTGACTATCAAAATTTTTTCATTATCCATTCTCGTTCAAACCGCAACATTGCAGAATCTTTTCATCAAACCGTATTGATGATTTTTAAATTACTACCTGCGAACTGCAGCAGATTTAAACCCAGGTAATCAAGATAACTCTAGATCAAAACCACTATAGAATCCTTCAATTATTTAGATTTAATCGCCTAAACAGGATATCACAGAATTCGCAGATTGGTTGTTTTGTACAGCATTCAAACTGAATTTGAAACATAGTCATGGAGAGTTTTTTGAGAATGGTTTTGTGTGTATTAGTTTCAAATACGGGACCGCTTATTTTTTCATCAGACTGATGCTTTTTGTGGCTTCTCATTTTTCACAGCACAAAGTTCAAATTTCGTCAACAAATATCCATCTTCGAAGTAAATAGTGTGTAACCCATAATGGCAGTCGTGTGAAACTTGCACTAGAGTTAACAGTGAAATGTCAATGTCAATACCGTGTACATGCTTAAACATGTTTGCCTGGACCGTTTCGTTTCGCATGTAAGTACATTAAAACTAAGTGATTGACAAGTCGGCCGATAGAAGTATTCCTAATATATCAGTTTGTATGGTGTTTTACGAATACACTAACTTTAAAGTTAAGATGATTTGAAGACAAATACAGAATATTGTGAGTCAGTAAGGCTCTCTTCAAATCACTTAGATTAAAATATTGCATCTAATGTTATTAGCCTAGTAACAGAGTAGAAAATTTAGTGGTTGAACTGAGCTCGAGTACACGTAATTGTGAAAGTAAGTGAGAAGGAATTGTTGCGTGTCCGGAGGTTGCAGTGAGTGGACTAGCCAGTGCTGTTTATACACGTAAGGCGTGAGGGAAATAGCTTAGCAAACCCGCTTGCATGAATACAAACGGCAATATTCTGTATATGTTCCCAAGCCCCGACCTCTATGCAATCGTAATCCTTAAGGTCGTGCCTTTCACCTCTAGCTGTCAGGAGCCGAAAAATATACCGCAAGTGGAGTACTTCTGCCGTGACATAGTTCAGGTTTGCTTTAAAGGTGTGTTTGCACACGCGGGCAACCTTGCACAACTTAGTCAACGTTTGTAAACGTCAAGGGAGTACATATTGGAAAATTATCTTAACTTTGATAGGAGTGTACCCGATAATGGTTAGCAGGGTCGATCTGGGGGGGTATATATGGTTGTTCGCATCTTTCCATGCTTTATAGCTAAAGTCCCATTGCCTTGCTTTTGATGAACTCCTGATGTTCAGTTCATCAATCTTTAATTTAACTGATGTTAATTTTTTTTATTGGGTGAGACTGAGAATTCTTCCATGGGGCAAATAATCACACATCTACCATGACCTCCCTGGTTATCCATCCAATCCAGGAATAAGGTGGATATCCACCTTATTCCTGGATTTATAAAGCAAATGTAAGTGGTAGCAACGCAGTTTTAGTGACCTATTGCGTGAGTCGATTGCACTTTATTTATCATTCAATAAAAAACGAATGAATTTCATCACGTGATCCAGAGTTTTGGTGCCGAAAAAAAAATTGGCGGGGGTCAAGCGATGCACGGGCAAAGTTCAATGCACCGACGTCCATTTTGGATTTATACATGCGACCCCCGTTTGATGCATTGTGACTCCGTAAGTACACAGATTACCTTGATCGATCACTTACAAAAACTCCTAATCTGTGCCTGCCATTGTTTTGTCTCCGGCGTCCCAATAACCGCGAGTTACTGACTGTTCCTTATTGTTCGTGTCTTTGAATTATTTATTAGCTGATTTGGTATTTACAAGAGGCAAGTGAGCGTATGCATCAGATAAGGCAAACATTTCTGTCAGCCGAGTCTCAATGTTTCCAATTGTTGTAGGTCAACTTTCTCTGCTCGAGGTTTCTAGATGGTATGGATGCAATTTGTTCCTTTAGTTTTTGTTTCGTAGCAATATAATTGTGTGAAGAATTTTTTAATCACGCATCAGTCACACGCGTGTATCTAAGTGATCCTGTGGGCACTGGCTAAGGGCGTTCACCCTCAGGGAGCGTTGACTTGGATACAGGTGAGGCAGGGTGGACATTACATCTAGAGCCAGGGCTGACAGTTCCTAGACATAAGTTATCAGCTTAAACTAGAGTAATAGAACGTTATTTATCGTCTTTTTAATACGCTTTTTTTATTCAATCTTTAACCAAGCAGATTGCCTTAACACGTTTACATTTGCCACTTTTTAAATTATGCATGGAAACAGCTAAATATGATTGCCTGTAATTCTTACTACAGACAACCCTGTATTGTTGTGGGCGTGATATAATGAATATAATGTTTCAAGCGTAATACTAATAATAGCAAAATTGTGGCAGACAGCTTTAGTATGAAATCTAAGTGCTCGATCTAAGCTATATAATAATAGAATTTTATACCGTAACTCCAGAAGCATCTCGGAGTTCGTTGGCAGATTAAGATCAAACTACGGTTTGTTTTCGTTTTTCTTTTGCGATTAGTAATAAACGTCGGTTCACTTGAAGATAACATCGGATCGATGCAATTGTACATCAATAGACTGCCGTATTCGGCAGAAGCTCTTAGACGCTTCATTATAAAAAAATGATCTTTTGTAAAATAACCACTCCTTTGATAACATATAATAAAAACTGTAACAGTAATAAACGTAACACAGAATGTAACATTAACGTGCGAGATGAACAATTAAAGCGTGGTGCGTTCCGTGAACGAATTATTAAAACATTTCTCGGAGTGGCATTTCGTCCGAATAAACATTGGTTGTATAAAGGACCCTAATGAATGGCTAATAAAGCACACGGGCTCGCCCGGGCGGGATGCGGCTTCTTCAAAGGTGGTTTAGCCGCATGCGTCCTCCCGACCCGATCAAAGCGCCGACATTATCAGCCACTTGAACCTTCATCGATGGCCGCCCATTTACCGCCAGCTACCGTTCGCTATCTTCCGATCTACATTATACTCTACATGTGCTCCGATACCCCAAAGCCATGCATTTAATGTATTTCTATTGCCCATCAATCCCGAATATTTTCGATCTTATAAAAATTCCCTAGATGGGATTCCATTTCAAATTTATTTGGAAGCATCCTACTTTTATTTTTGTTTTTTATTTTAGCTTATAAATATTTCATTTGTAGATATGGATCGTTTATTTGATTTTCCTAACTTGTTTTCTGAAGTCTCATAAATATACATCGTAAAAAATATTTTACTCAAATAACCTTCAGTAACATTGGTGGTTTGTTGCAATAAAGCAACGCTTTTAACAAAGTGCACACCAGACGCGTCTGAAAGCGAAGAGCAATCAAGACGGGCAACCGCATCCTCACTTTATGTCAACCATAAACGTAAATCAAATTTGCTGCCGCTACCGAGCCACGCGAACGCTTCAAGGTAACAATATAGTTGGCGCGGTCGACCATCAATCGATCGATCATCTTGGCTGGTTACTTCGCAAGATTGAAACTATGATTGACTTATGATAGCTGATAGCCTCGCAACTTGAAACACGAGTTTAGCTTCGTCATTATTTAGAAACCTAACACAAATGAGAAAAACAAAAAATACAAAAAGGATAAATTACAGTTGGGACTACAGTCGTTAAAAATTAAGGTCAGACACGCAACGCTGTTCCCATGATAGTGAATATTCAAATTCTGTTGAAACTGGAGCCGTAATAGCTCCATAAATCGGAACACAAAGAGATCGATAATACTTAAAAGACGCGTAACGGTCGAAACGGTAGCCAAATAACTTTAGAAGAACAATGTTCCTATTGTGCACCTCGTATTGTTCTGAGATGTCCACTATTCACGACTACAATCGAAAACAAACTAGTTCGAGGAGATTGGGCTATTGTGGAAGCAAATATCGGTTTTCTCAATAGTAAACACGGTGTAGCGCTTTGTGAGATGTGACCTGAGGTTACTGAGAATGACCTCTGGACCAAATTTGGAAGCGCAGCTACCAGCTCCCTCCTTTCGCATTGTCCACTACAATGGGACGAAACGATGAGATCACAGAGGGGAGAAGCTGCTAAGTATTACACGAACAATAGACACAAAGCCGGTGTGTGTTTACCCATGAATATGTGGAATATAATAACACAATGGCCGGTGCTATGCTAATAAGATGCACAACAGGTTCATAACCACTTTTCTCAAGATAAGCTTCGTGTATAACGAATTCGCGTTTCGGAGTTAAATCGTGCATGCGCGGACCCACGGGTACGCCGCTGTAATCCCGTTTGTAAATGGTCTATTTAGACGTTTCTGCTAACAGTAATAGTGCAGTATTGTTAAGTAAATTAATTTAATTATTCCCTGTCCCACTTAGTATTCTGTGTCAGTGGTCATTCAGACTGTAGACAATGAACAATAGGCGTATGCATTACATTGCTGTGCAGTACTTTCGTTTAAGGATGCCGTAGGGATTTGATGGGACGTTAGCTCTATACGACCAATGATGTAAACATTTCAATACCACTATTACCAGTAATCTATAGTATATGATATCCATCCATAGTATCCATATTGCAGCATGTGTAAACAATGTGCGATCAATGCTTAAATATCGCACGAAGGCGAGGCGGCGACATTTGGCAGATGCAGCTATTTGGGCAATTATAATCGGTGTAGTGGTTTAGAAGACCGGGGCATATGTGCAGCGTGCACACATCTGGCCTGGATTAGCCTCTCTCTCGCGGCCTGATGGCTGCGTCTCGCGTTACGTGTTCGTCTTACTAGCTCACTTCCCCTAGTGCTAAGATTACGGGCGGCGTGCCATTTTAAATACAGCGCTACATTTATGCGCTCTGGCTCTTGACTTCGCTTTTTAAACGGATAAAGTGCTAAAGATTACAGCTTATCTTGAGTGTGCGGCAAACCCTCGCCACTAATGTCTCTTAATGCTATACCGACGCTCTGCCATTTGCGACAATTCCCTAAAGGCCACTTAACGTCTCTCCATCTAAGTTTTTAGGTTAAGGGGTCAGGATAACGAGGAAAAAATTTCGAGCGTCATTAGTTACAAAAACGTGAGGAGGATTTTCTAAAACAATTTATGAGATTTTTCATAACCCTGCCATGGTTAGTCGGCAATAGTTCACCGAAGCAGTCATAAAAACTTTAATCTGATACAACCGTGGAAGGTGGGAGGGCAGTCATAGGACCACCCAAGTGGGAAATGATCTATTTCTTTAAACCAGTCCTCAAAAAGTCTATAACACACATCACGATTATTTATAAAAACAAATTTCATAGCGCTACTACTTAGGTGTTAATTAATATTGGTGAGTTGAAAGTTTGATGGTGTGAAATGTATTCGTTGCATCGACAACGACATCGATGCCATAAATTAAAAATTTGAATCCCCAATGAAACGGGACAAAGAATTGAGAACAAAGCACTTCTGCCACAAGATGATTTTTACCATAAATATAATTTTTACGACAGTATTATGCAGGGCTTGTTCGGTGCGTAAATATTTTTTACTAACGAGTCTTTACGAGCGGTCAACTCCATTTGGACAAATTCCACGTTTCAAAACGTGTGAAAGTAAAACATTGAAAGGGTGTGCGTTTGACACTAGTAATAAAAGAATAATGCGTGCAGGCTGACCGGCCGGGGTCGCATCGTAAAAGCGATTGGTCAGGCATTGACGGATCAAATATGTATGATTATGTTCTTAGAAAAGAGTTTATGAATATGGGTCAACAAAGTCTTGGGAAAGGAAATGGCATAGCGAACTAGTAGAGGCGGTTGCGTTTATGAATAGTGAAGTGGCGTGACTCGATGCATGAATTAATATGCATCGGACGAATCGCAGAATAATCAAAATATTTAGGGAAACTACATGTATAATAATATTGTGTCTTTAAAACGCAATACAATAGAGGCTGAATATTAAGTCTGTGTGTATGTGTGGGTGTATAAATAAATATGTATAATACAGGGAATAGTGAACTTACTTCAAGGATTGCCTCCTTGCCTGATTATTTATTATTATTTAAAACTAACCAACTAACCATTAGTGATATTACCCAATTATGTCAATTATATAATACCGGTCACATATTTTATTTCAAGAAATCGAACTGATCAAAGATTTAATTAAAGTGTTAATTAAACTATTTCCTTCACCAAATAAAATTACAAACAAAGATCTTCAAAGATGAATTCTACCAAAGTTAACTTTAGTAGGTTTCTGAATGTACAATCAATAACAACAGATAACTACAGAAATTATAGCAGGTAATGAAAGTAAAGTACCCGTTTCCCCAGTTGGGTAACTGTAAAAGTCTTGTACGGCGTCGCACGTTTCGTGTGCACATCCACGTGTGTCGCAAACCAATCAATAACGGTGTGTTTGTTTGTTTGTTATCGATTTGACTACGGTTTATTGTTCGCATCATAAAACGTTTATGGACATGTAAAAATGTTAGTCGTAAACACGTCGTGAGTAAAGAAAATTCTGTCTGATTTATTATTGTTTTAGCACGTTACCAAATAGCTCACTCATATCAATGACATCCACTTAGGTTAAGGTTAAGTTTCGTTATTTAAATTAATTACAAAGCTTTCGAATTAAAGATGCCTGGCAATTTTTTTTCCGAAGTTAGCAATGATAAATTGATTTTTTAGTTTTGTATAATTTAGGCAAATGACATTAGATGAGTGATTCAAATGTACGTGGGAATCGCGCGTTTCAAACCGAACTAACTCGTTGCGCGAGTTGTATTCCGTTTGTAGCACTATGCAAATTTACCATGCATTATGTCCATATGCACCTCTGAATTACAGTTTATGAACGCTTCGATAATATTAGATCTTACTGCATTGTAATGTTAAAGACTAAGCAATTCAACGAAGCAAAATTACTAGAATTATTGGAAGTCATCCATCCAAAAAGAATAATAATTTTGTTTTATAATCTAAGTATGTACCTAACATACTTTGCACTGTCTTACTAGTTACTATCTTTTTATTTATTTATAATGTACTATGCATGATATAAAATGTGTTGTATCTTGTATATTTGCAATGTGTATTTTGCACTAATGATAGTACACTCGACGCAATTACTACACTTATTTCCTTGAAGACGTTTTCCCCCTGATAGTTACACTAAACCGGAAAACCAAACCACAGTTCCGATAGCACCTATTAAGGCGTGATTTTCTACAACACATACATATAATTTAAATTATAAAAGAGAAATTGACTGTCAGTTCTTTAATATCGGGACGTCTGGCATAACCCATCAGGCCATCGTCTACTTAGGTTATAGTAATGTAAGTCGCCTTCCTAGAACTGCTACAAGCACACTCCTTTAACGGAACATACATTCATTAAATAAGAGCAACTATAAAGGTATTCATATACGCATTGCCGTCTATGGTTAAGAGATCTAGAGAAAATCAATGCTTTCGTCACATACGTCGCAACGAGAAAGGTAGCAAGAAATTAAACAATAAAAACAAAGGGTACTTCCCACCCGTGGGACTATGCAGATACAAAAGCCAGAATACATTAACGCACCGAGACTCGACTCTCGCAGTCTTGCGTCAATCAAAACATACTGTAACAAAGCGAATAGAAATCATTCCGAGCCGGTTGATCTCAAAACATAACGCGTAATTGTAGGATTACAGTTGTAATTATTGCTGCATTTGCATGAAACAATGATTGTAACGAATTTATTGTAATGACCACATGCAGATTTTGGTAAATGTTCGCATGCGTGAAAGAAAAAGGGCGAAACCGAATTTTTGGATTTTGGTTTAGTGTGCGTTCTGTGAAGGCTAGACTATTTATGAGGTAATAAGATTACATTCTGGAATACTTCATAATAGGATATTTAAAATAATATGAACATGTACCTACTGCAAAATTCTCATGTAATTTGAATTATTCAAGCACCTATACAGTATCATGGCACTATTTAAACATGTTAAAAACGGTTTTGGAGGCGAACTTTTTATCAATTTTATTTAATAATAAAACATTCTTATTACCATTTCAAAATAAAATATCCATACTTAAAACATCTAAAAAAATAACAAGGACACATCTAAAAAAATAACAAGGAACGCGCGTATAAAATTCTTAAAGAATCCAACCGTCAATAATCAGAATGTTTCAATGGTGGCGATACCGATAAGGTTTATGGGTTATAATTTTATAAATCCCCAAGGCTGTTCTCGATAACAGTAACCACGCGATGATTGTGAAGGTAAAAGTAATACGATAGTTACGACTGGTTTCGTTGTTTTTGTTGGTTGCTGGGGACAAGCGCAGAACTTACACAATACATGAGATTTTATACAATTGTAATTCTTATCGTGGCCAAGTGACTAATGGCTGTCAGTGCGCAACCAGTGATAAGCGGTCGTTGGGGGTAATAGGTATTTGGGTACACCTATCTATGTCAGTTTAATTTACTAAATTATTAGTGTGGGAAGAGTAAAGCGTGCAGTTTCCCCTGGTCACTCAAACTCAGTGACTGTAGAACTATAGGGCTACATCTTATTTTGAGTCCAAAAGTGCCTGGTGTGGATCTGGTGTAGGTACTTTGTACAACGAACAAGGTGAAGATAGGTCCCTCCTCTTGGAGGTCCCTGGGGTCTGAATTGGGTCTGAACAATCCAGTTTAATCCCGATTCAAACTTTCTTATTCGCCCGTAACACATCGCCGATGTGACATGGGTGATATAAGGATACCCATGCATAACTGTGATGCTCATTTGTTGACTTCAGTACAACATTTCCATACGGCAAAAATAGTAGTTCCCAATCGAAGTACCTATTCAAAGCATATCTCGTAAACAAAATTATCTTTTAAATTTACTATGAGAGAGTTACATAATTGTACTTCTTGTTAATGGGTAAATTAAATGACGCGTCAATCAGCAACTATTTCGCTTGTTACTAGAGCTACAGACCAGACAGACACGCAAAGTTTTTATGTAAGTAAAATGTCACTATCCTCGATCTAGACGTGGAGTACTGCGGTAAGATTTTCACTCAGATATTGCACACAATATTTCATTGTCTTATTAGTTATTACTTTTCCTATCATGCGTTATATTATGAGTAATTTATATTTTTTTAAACTTTATGCAACATACACAATTGTAACAATGTTTAACTTTAAACTGAGTTAACAAACCTAAATTATGTGTAAAATTATTATTAATTAGATTTTGAATTAAAAAATTGTGAGCTTTTTTTACTTATAAACACGAGAAGATAAATATCTGTGTTCACACGATCCCTTAAAACCTAACATGTTATGTCAACTAGTACATCCGCTGTCCAGGCATTAATTCACCCGAATTATTTATTCAAAAGCAAGTAGAAAAATATATTCAAAAATCATAGTTGTGTAACACGATGACAAAATCAGGGAGCGTGTCATAACGCGGTTCCCACCAATTAGGACCCCACGGCCTTTGTCGGGAGGGTTGTGTGAGGACTTTTAATTAAATAGCCAAAATAATGGATTGAATTATGGGAACTGATTTTCTTGATAAGAAGGGCGATTGCTATAACTATGACTATAAGGCGAGAGGGTTTCAATTACATCTTATTTCTGAATTATTTTTACGAATTACCTACTACAGCAGTCGGTCTAAGTTTTTAGCCGGTACTTGGTTTGACATGTCTCATTTGTGTTTCCAAGTCACACGCATCACTGGATAGTAATGTGGGGATATGAGCGAGCGCTTATTTTATTAACGTTTATTTATTTCCACAACGTATCAGACGTACCTGAAGAATGTTAAGAGTGCGTACGTCAGTGGGTACGTAAACAGTGCAAGATTTAACAATGCAGCGTCCGCACCGAGCCGCCCACAGCCGTCTGTCGATGACAGATAAAACAAACAAATTGAGAAGATTAACGCTAAAACTGGTCACGATTAGAGAACGAAAGGTCTTTGCCATCGAGGTCTTGATGGGATGAGTTGTTAGTGCTCCTTGGATGTTATGATATGTGTTACAATCTCGGATAAGACAGTTTTGCTAATAAGGGAAAGAGGCCAAGATGCTGTGCAGGTTGACGTTTTGGGCTTTGCGAAAATTACAATTCTGTGTTTTGTATCGATTATGTTGTATTACGTTTTTTTATGTGGTCGCTCGGCGATAAATTCTCTTTAATAAATAAAAAAGTCGGTAATAAGCAGCAGAAAACAGCCAAATAGAGACCTGCTCTGGTACATATATACGAGTACCTACTCGGGATCTCATAAAGAGTCAGACGTCATTGCCTCGTCCGACAAATCACCTCACTCAAGAGACTATACGTCAATATGTTTCGCAGATGATAATTTTGTTGAGCAAACTTTTATTTATAGACACGAAAATAGACTTTCTAACACATTCAGTTTCATCACCTGAGATTATTTTGACATGGCATGTAAAATCGATGTGCTGTAATCAGAAGTGTTGTCAGTAGATAAGATTGAAATCTAGTACAAATCGAGTCAGTCATATGATCAATTTATCAATTTATTGAGGAAGCTTCATGTAACATCGAGGATCTACATAAGTGACGCGAATGGGTCAATAGCTGATAGTATTTGAAGTAGGAGATTGAGGATAAGCGTCAGGTAATATTTGATAGATAATTAATGGAAAGATATATTTTTCTAGGAAACAACGTTTTAGTTTTTGATGTAAATACTCCTATCAAAACTTCTCATTGACTGATAGATATTGTAAACTGTCCGAATTAGAAAGAATTTTAATATCTCTTTTTTTAAATTGAAGCACGAAAAGAACTTTACTGGTGACTTTAAATAATATTTATAATAACGAAACACACTCATAGCCCTAAACTAGGATTCCCTGTGTCCTGGTGCCCTGGACAACACATATAGACATATGACACACACAGACCAAGAACAGAAAATTTAAACTCATCACTCAAATTTCGGCCTCCCTGGGAATCGAACCCAGGACCCTTTGAATGGCAGTTCGGCATGGTGACTATTGCGCCTTACAAGTCGAGTGTAATTTTTATTTAATTTTGAATATGGAACAATTTCTTCGTCTGTCAATATTAATAATGTTAGTGGCACATGGATGAAGGGATCCCGGCGCGAAGGGACCTAAACGGTAACTGAACTGGGCCATTAGGGTCGCGTTGGAGAAAGAACTTTGACCTTTTGCCCCTATTACCTACATGAACAAGTGACTCACTTGCAAAACACCGTTCAATCCAATGCATAGTTTATAGAACTCGTTCGTGTTCACAGATGGTTACGAAACTCTCTGTTTCATTACTCTGTTTCACTTTGAAGAATTCTCTATTCACATTTAAAGTATGAAGTGAGGAAGAAGAGTAATTCCTCCACTTCATACTTTTAATTTATATGTGATCTTTCTTTCTGAATCGATTGTTACTTATTTGCGACTCAGTAATTTATTGGATGGTGTCAGTTTTTTTTTTTACTTATGATAACTGAATGCCTTACAAAAATCCCACCTGATGGTAAGTGGCTATGAAGTCCAAGATGTTGGCAGCACTAACTAATAAAAACCTTTTCTCTCTCCTCTTCAAGAATCCCTATTGCCACACGTCATACATAAACAACTTTACATACGTTTCTATACGTTTATATGTATGATACAACTATCACTACAATGTCTCGGAATGTCACATTGCGCGGGATATTCAACAAATTGAACGTCAAGTGCCGCAAGTTACAAACTACTCGCAAATTTGCGTAAAATGGAAACGCAGCGATTTCGTATGTGTGATTTCGCTGTAACAACTAATACTTGGAAGTGTTATCTAAACCGGTTGTTGGATACGTGTTTATGTATTGAAATGATAGTATTTGATGAGTAATTATTGTGTTAGTTGTGGCGTACTTCACAATCAAAATTATTAGCTCATTGCCCCCTATAATTTTTAATCAATGACAATTGCATTTCTGAACGAATAGCCCAATGGAAAATTCACAAATATACTTGTTTTCTTGGGATAATATTATCGATCCCTCTCTATATATAATCTCTGGATACGTATCGAGGTAAATTAAAAACGACAGTGGGTTGGTAAATTTTTAGGGACAGTCACGAAGTACCAATATTTATATCATAACTGAGTATGTCATCACAATAACTTTATCGAACCATATTTTAAATAAGAATGTATGCAACAGTAACTACCAAATCTGTTCTTTTTCTACTTTAATTACTTGTTCCATAATTTTAAGACAAGAGTGGTGTCAAAACTCGAGAGAAAGTGAATTCAAACAAACCTGACCTATATAGGCCATCTCTCCCATAACTACGTTAAAACTACAGCTATACCGTGTAATTGTTCTGGTTTCGTCTCAGTCGTTAACTAAACACGCACGTGCGTAATGTTTGTCTATTCACGGAATACGTAAGGTAAACAGTAGTCTACTGTAGCTGTTTGGAGTAAGGAAGTTTATCACCAAAGACAAAGGAATTCTTTCTTTCTTTTAGGACCTTCGTGCTAAATAATAGATGTTGCGACAACACTCAAATGATCTTGTACTTTATATGCGGGTACTCACGATGTATATTGAACGTCGATATTTAGTCACATTTTCATGGATTGTGTATTTTTTCGGCCGTGATTATATTTATGTTAAATTTAAAATATGTATACACAGGTTTAATAATTCTTAAATGCCTGATAAAACGCGGTAAGAGTTGATTATGCTGGTCAGTTGACAGCTGCACTTGACCATATAATGGATAGAATATAGATCTCTAAACACGTTTTCCTTTACTGCATAACTAGATAATTATGAAATTTTATATATTCGTACTTATACCTACATACATAACTTCAAAACTACAGTTAAGAACTCGCTCACTCTTTGCAATCATGAAGATTCATCAACTTACACAAAGGCGCCTATTTGCTTAAACTCTGATCTCTACATTCATTGTTTCATTCAAATGAATGTTTACTTTGTACGCGTCCGTAGATTAGGACTTTTTGTACCAAACATGTTATAGCCTACGGACCTACCACAGACAGAAGAGACACCGCTTTGTTTTGAAACATGAAAAACAGAGGATTTGCTTGGAGATGTGGGCTACTACGGCATACCGTCTGTTTCCTGTCTAGAGGTGTGGTCTTTTGTAATGTTTTCAAATGTATCTTCAAAGGGAAGATGCGTGCTGCACGTTAATGTGTCCTACTTTAAGCTTTGTTTACGTTACGCCTTTGAAGTTGCCGTATGTGTACGCTTTACTCGATTGGCCTATGTTTTTGTTTAAAGGGGTTTGGCTCATTTGCCTTTAAGGTTAAGTCTTCGGACGCTAACCTTACGAACCATATGAAGGCTTATCACAAGGTCTTCGTTGATGTGATTCACTCAGAGAACTACAGGGTACGGATAACTATAAAATAAATCTATTAGTTAAATCGTGGGTTTTCAATTATTATGTTTATTTTTTTAAGGATAAATATTACTGGGAGGATGCGATTTTTATTCTACATTTACGACATGTTCCAAAGTTTAATAATCTTAATATGCGGGGTTAACTTAAAAAGTTAAAACATTACGGCCAGTTTCTAATTCATTGAGTCAATAAAGCCATGAATACTTTCAGCAATAACCATGAGTCTTATTCAACGCAAAAAAGCAGAAAAATTACTTTGGAAATAATTGGATAATTGGCGCTAAGTCGGATGCACTAAGTTAAACGCTGCGTCGAGCTGAGTCAGTGTAATTATCGCGCCTGCTAACCCTTGGGGAATCCATCATGAAACCCATTATAGACTCAATTAAATCTCATTTACATAACCTAAGCTAGAAGGGCGCTCCCTAGACATGTCACCACCTTTGTCCCTTCGAGAAAGAAACAACTTAGGGCAACAATGAGAGCAGTTTGACCCTCAATGGTCGAGACTGGTCTTATTTGTGTATTTTGAGCAATAAACAGTGCATTTTATGCGATTGTAAGTTTTTTTTTACATTTAAATATGAATGGATGAATGCACATTGTCCGTTGCGAGCTCGTGGACTGCATTGCAGGTACCGTTGGTGCATAATTATTAGAAATGATCGAAGGAGTGCGAGATGAGCATGGGAATCAAACTTGCGAATGCGTTTGGCGGGAAAATTGACGTGGCGTCGCTGACAGGACTGACAGGTTACATCACCTTGCACCTGAACTGGTTTTTTTTAAATTTATTAATTTATATTCATTAAATTGCATGTTATTTCCCATTTGTATGGAATAAGTCTTAGGAATAAGTCTGTTTTGGTTTTTATATGTCAAACTTTATTTTTTAAATTTTCATTCACTTCATAATTATTTTCATAGACGGTATACAGACGCCAACAATATCAATGTTTCTTATGTCGATAGGATGGCTCCAAAGTGGTCACCGTCTCCCATTATAGGAACAGCAGAGTACACCACGAACAAGGAAGGTTGGCTTAGGTTCAATAGGTATGTTTAAAAATATACATAGTTCATTTGTATCGAAGGATTATTCTTTAATAGTCTTAAGTCGTGTGACCTATTTTTACCTATTGGCGTTTGTGCCTTTGTTATTAAAAGAGGACGTGTCGACATGCCGGGAACACGAATAAAGACTTAAATTGCCCTAATCCCAGCATAATACGTCCTTTTCACGGCCGTAAAACCTTAGGAGGCCACAGTCATGATTATTCGAATGAAAGGAACGTGGACTCATATGTCGTTTGGTATGTTGACTAATACAATCTATACCTATTTAAAATTTTATGTATTAAGCTGAATTCGATGGAATTTGTTGAAAAATTTAAATTGAAAAAATATACTCAAAAACTTAACCACAATTGCCTCGACAAAACATAATAACATGAATTGTATAGTTAACATGACCCACGATCACTATCACATGGATATTTACCTAATCATCATAAATATGTATAACATGTGTGCGATATAAAACTTTATAATATGTATAAACAATATGTATAAACATGGCCGAGAACTCAGAACTAAACAATAACAAAATGCAAGGCTTTAGACGCACACATACAACTCCACGCGCATACAAGAAACGATATCAAACAATAATACAATAATTTTCATTCCTTTTCGGTGCGTACGCGCATCCTACCTATCGCGCTCGCGCTTGTAGCGCTCTCTCTCTCCGACGGTCATTGACCCATCTCCGACAAGATTGCATCTAGTGGCCAAGCAGCTTCCCTCGATAGATGCAGCACAGTTCTGACCAATTAAAAGATAATTTTTAATCCCCTACTAGTCCTTTTATTTCGCACTCTATAGAGTTGTAGTATATTGTTAACTAAGATAATAACAATGAGTTGTAAATAAGTGTACGTTCTATAGTAGTGGTCTACTTACTAAAGATAAGAATTACCGAGCAATACAAATATAAAGATCGCGTTACTCTATCGAAACAAATGGAGCATCGTACAAGACCGTTGGACCAACAGATTCAAATTTCACTCCCTACAAAAAAACTACAACCTACTACGGGACGTAGTAGTTTATTTATGGTAGTACAAAATGTCCAATAAGAAAAGTGAGTTTTTATATTGGAGCCCGTTCCCGTGTTGAAAAAACCAAAACAATTTTTTGTGGCTCCAGAATCAGTTTACGATCGCTGTCGAATAGTAAATGAGCGAGACGGAGATGTAGTTCTGTCCCTGTCTGATGCTGGAGCGGGACAAACCTGACCCTGAGGCTTGATAGTTCTAAGGTTTCTCAGAAAACGCATCGACATCTCCCCTTGTCTAATAAGACTCGTATTATTTCAAGTTCAAAGAATTGAGACATTGTACAGACACGATAGTTGTTCGAAACAGTTAAATGTCTTTGAAGATTAAAGGCTTACACGTACGAGTATTATTAACCCTGCTTAAGGTTTAGCTAAAATAGTAAATCCGTTTTGTCAGAACTGGACTGTAACTGAATTCGATATGTTGCAAATCTGTCAAGCAAAAATTGGAGTTAACAATTGACTATCAACTTTAATTTTCCATTGGTATGATGATATTTTATTTTATTTAGACTAATCGAATATCGTAAAAAGAGAATCATGATTACAGTGACATAAACTTGTAAATCTGTCAAACAAATACCAGTGTAAAAACAAAAACCGTAGTGTCAATTTTGTCAAGTCATTATCATGAGAATCGCCAATTAGACAAACATTTGCATCAAGTTTGTTTAATTAAAATATCGTCCTAACGACGCCCATAATGCGATATTAATTAACAGTCGTGTGAAATAACTGCAAGTGTTCACTAATGAGACGCATGTCTTGTTTGCGAAATCAATCAAAATAATTATGCTTGGATAAGACAGTATGGTCGGCAAGTGGTTGACGACAATGATTTATGAGGGCCACATTAAATGAATATTACGACCATCATAACGTCAGTTCAGGCGGAACCAACCACTGCTGATAGCACGTAATACTGATGTTATTATTGTAGGTCAGTTTTTGTCATCATTTCTTCTTAGATTAGATCAGCGTTTCTCAAAGTTGAAACTGAAGTTGAAGTTGAAACAAAGTTGAACTGCACAGTCAACATTTGAAAATTTAAGCAGATACATAAGTTACTGCGTTTATCCAGCGCTTATTTCTTGTCGTAATCGTATCTCCTCATAATTTACCAACATTTTATATATTTTACATAATTATGTAAAGGAGTAGATACTTACGTATAAGAATTTTTTTATTGATTTTAAACAACGATACAACATGTTTGATGTCTAAAGCAGTATATGAAATTATTGAGAGATTGAGAGCCAGTGGACTGGATAGATTACCGAGATTGCGGCAGCTGGAGAAATATTATCTCCCGAAACTCGGTTACTGGGACAAAGTGATCCGAAATGACGTCCCGTCGATACCCTCCGAACTGTTTATCGGCACAGCTCAAGGATTAAGGTCAACGATCATGGGTTATCCGATATTCTTTTTTAAGTGTTATCCTATAGCAATTGGGTTAATCTATAAATATTTAATGTGTATCGTTGTATCCAGAAATGGTCGGGAACTGATTAGACTAGGATGAGTGATTGTGTTTTTATCAGATCTTAAACTGGGTTCTGACTTTAAAACATGGGGCATTATTTTATCTGTTTCAGGCAGGGGAGGGGAGGGAAATCGGAAAAAGTGATACCAGCGTGTTACGTTATGTGGGGTTCCTACCCAATAAAACATTGTTTGATGCATGGATCCTTATCTAATCTACTGGGACGGGAGAGTTAAGTAAGTCAATCCAAAACTCGAAACTATTTTAATGGAACTCAATCCAAACCATACATGAGTAACGCATGATGACGTAGTATCAGTTATCGAGGGCCCGCACTTGACCCAAAAACTACTAAATAGAGCTCTCACGACACGACCGTTGCTTTCTCACACTTATAAACATGTCACGGTCGTGCTGTAGTGCAATAAACAAAAAAATTAGACTACTTATACGCACTTAGGAACAAACAGTGATACGATAACATTTAAATAAATCTTGTAAACAAGTAGATGAACCAGCTGATAAAAAGTAGTCATCGTTGCCCATGGATATTAATAACACTAAAGGCACACTGATGCGTAGTAGGCCAAGAAAGAAGACATGCAGTATTTACTCTGGACTCTGGAGCCTTGGATCATAATGAAGAAGAGAACATGTATTGTAGTAATACTACGCTTTAATTAATGAAGTCCTTAAATCATGGTTACGAGAAATATAGGAAAATTTTGACAATTTCACAGATGACTGTGTCCCAGAATAAAGGACGAACGTTATTACTTAATATGCTCTATGATCTGTGGTTACTAACGGACCCGTTATACACATAATTGTACACTTAACAAGATGATATAACTTTAAAATCATTCATATGAGATTACCTATTCCTAGATCCGTTGTAGTTGATATTTTATTTGTCATCACATCTCATTAGCATATTTGGGAGGTGTCAAATAATTTACAAACAACGAGCATTCGGATCAAGCTGACGTAGTATTCGTATGGTGAGAGTATCAAATTTGAATTTATATGTTAAGTTAATTAAGCATATGTTAAGCTAGACAAAAAATGTCTTTGATACTATGCAGTCGATGAAAATGTCTAGAGAAGAAAATCGTGGGCAACAAGACGCATTTCCCAACAATCAGATAAGATCCCGCATGACAATTCTAACATTAATTTGTATGACCAGTGTGAGATACGACAACGCTTTCATATAAACAGGTCAATCTTAAATGGGACTACACGGTTAAGAGTAGGAAATAACCTAGTTTAAACACAAGTTCCTAAACCTGTCTATAGATATGCAAAATACAGTGCCAGGCATTTGTATCTTCATCTAATAACAAGTAGGTATGCGAAGATCAGAATAGATTACCGTCGAGTATTTCGCTACATTTCAATTTTATCCAAATCGATCAAATCATCTCGGAGGCTATGTTGCTCCCGAGATTAGATTGGCGTTGGAGAATTACAAATTGGATACGTGATTGTTTTGTAACTTTCTCTACTGTTCCAACCATTCTCGTAAATCGACAGAAACATCGATAAAAATGTTGCATTTACTTACGAATAATTTCGAGTATTCTCGCAATGACGTCAAAACCGGGATGACCGATTGAAGATTCTTACCTGTAACGAAAAATGTCATAAGCAAATTGTTTAACTATCAAAATAACTAAACGATATAAACATTCCTCTGAAATGAATACTTTCGGACGTTAAATGTAATTGAGCTTATAACATAAATGAGACCGCACGCAATTACTTTTTTCAAAAGATTCTTTCTATGTGAAATATTCTGGGTACGCCAGCACAATTATCCGACTAGGACAAAATGACCCCTTATTAAAATAATCGTCGTCTATGTGGACGCGAGACGGATTGAGTGCAATCAAGACCGTGGTAGTGGTAGATTTCTAATTCAACCGGTCTCTGCCCGCACGGCCCGGTGTTTCTAATAACGCTTGTATTGAGATATTTCAAACATCAACACTCAACAGAATATTCCATTTTCCTTTTCGTACTGTTTACATATCCTATTTACATAATTACATAAAATAATAAAACTGTATGTGATCGATTTTTTATATAGAAAATGTAGTCAAGCATTAACTTATAATTAATAAAAAAACATGGAAAAAACTTTTGAAGGGGTATTTAGTAAAGATAGATTCTGATTTTTAGATTTTTTTGTGTTTGTCAGTTTTACGCGTTTGTTACTTGCCCGCTAATTTTTATTGTGTATATAAATTGGGTTTTATAAACGACCGATAACGTATTGTCGATTAGTAGTGGCGAACAAATGGTCATGTTGAAGGGTGTCAGAATAATTTATATCGACGGTTTCCTTCAGAGTTCTTTGTGATCGCAAAAAATGTTGTTGAGGCTCAATGTCGGCAGATTACGTGAGATGAGGACGATGTGGAAACTTTTTTGTATCACATCTATCAACCCCCTTTAATGACCTTTTTGTCCTGGACATAATTATTCCAGAGTTTTCCTATTACTAGTAATTCTAGAAAACAGGTTTCAGCGAGAAATCGTATTCAACACTTGTCAACGCCATTAGTACAGCTTTTTGTTTGCTAGCTGGGCAAATTGATTTTATAATGATGTTACATTAACACATACAGTAAAGGTTAAATTACCTGAATGCCCTCGTAAATTATGTATTAAAACATCTTGGAGAACTCAATTAATATGTATGATATATTTTTTATCATCATCGCTATGGGCCAGAATTAATTCCGTTTCTTTTTTGGCTGGCATCGGTTATTCCTTTGAAGTTACTGATGTCCATAGGCGACGGTGACTACATTGCCTATCTGCTCGATTGCCAGTTTTTATATGGCCAAAGCAGGCAAACGAGCAGACGGGTCACCTGATGGTAACTGATCACCGTCGCACATCGACATTGGCAACACCAGGGGTGTCACCAGCGCGTCGCCGGCCAAAAAAAAATGTTGACGGCTATTTACATAATAAAATCTATAACTAGCCTACCTGAATAGTACTATACTGAATAACAAAGTACAATAGTGCTATTCTTGAGGACTAAAATGGAACGAAACCTCGAAGTGTCAGGGATGGATCCCTCTACAACTGTTTTATTAAAAATATCAGAAATGGAACGGCTAATAAATAATACGTCCAACGTCAAGCTATTATTGCATGCAGTCGCTGGTAATAATAAATGAGCCCTACAGTTGATTATAAAACCAGTTCAGCAATCGAACGAGATTTGCAAACGCGTAATTGGATGAGACACGTCCACTAGACCGATGCCAACGGAGAAAATAATGTATCGAAGTATCGGGTAATATTATGACGAATAGTCGATTTTGTGGAGTTTGAATATATTTTTTTTTATAAATATGCTTGACAACTTTACGTGACTCACAAAAATTAAGTTTTTGTAAATACAAAGAACTATTTTCGACTAATTTTGTATAAAAATAAAGCTAAAAAAATGTTTTCCTAAAAAAGCAAAATAACTGAAGAATATTTTTTAAATTAAAATTACATACTCAGCATTGATTTAAAATTGTAATAGCAGGTATTAAGACTTATTAAATTAGGTATTTTTAAGTTTGCAAGCCTGCTTATTATAGCAACACTGCGTTACCACGAAACTATTGTTCTACAAATTCACACAGTACGACGTCCAAATGTCTATGAAAATTGCTTTAGGTACGAATTTCCTCACAAACACGCAAGTTGAATAACCTTAATCGAATGGCGTCCTCTGCTACCATATAGTGCTTACGAAGATCTACCTTCTCGCTCGCTTCTACCTTAAACGATAGAGACGAGCTGTTTGTTTGTAAACTCTCCATTGTGACGTTGATTTTGGCCAGTGCGCGGTTATTGCCACCGAATACTGATATAATATTTCATCTAAATGAAATGTTTATACGCAAAACAAACAATTCACACGTGTTTGTGTTTGAATAGGTGCGATCGGACTGATAAAAAACATAGATATAACATTTTCCATTCACATCTTATCAGGTGCGCTCAGTACAAGACCCTTAGCAACGTAAATGAATTCAAGTTGCAATATGCAATTTGCATGAACGTTGCCTAAGTAAACAGTTTAAATTATTGGGTTCAGTTACCTCTGTCGTCGTTTGTGGATAAACCTAGCGCTCCAAATTGTTACGTTTCCGGTGTGTCTATGAGTAGACAATTCGATAACATTCGTTAATGAGGTTAACTGTATGCGAAAATTAACGTGCTTGGCGTAACGTATTTTTTGGTGGATAGAAAATATTTTTTTATGTTTATGGTATTCCATAAACTGCAAAATATTTCAATTTCACTACCGATATACTATAGTTGTATAAATAGTGAAATTGAAATTTTCCGTAAACTCAACTCAACTTAATCGAAAAAATACGTAATTCTGATGCTAGGGCTGCTCGGCTTAGGTCCGTGGCTGATGCAACTAATATGCATTTAATGCCTCTCGCTGCTACACATTTTTCTCCCGGTTGCACGCCTTCCCTTCTTGACCTTATCTTTGTTTCATCTCCCAATTTCGTTGTCAAGCATGGGCAGTGCGCCGCTGAGTCCTTTTCTTATCACGATCTTTTGTTTCTATCTTATAATATTAAGCCTCCCAAAGCAAAGTCTAAATTTTTACTTCAGCGTAATTTTAGTGGATTAAACTTGGAGCAGTTACGTTTAGATGCAGTTAATACTGATTGGAGTATGGTTATGACTGGAAATACTATTGACGAACAGGTAAGCATCTTCAACTCTCTTTTAATTCAGCTGTATGACACCCATGCCCCTGTTCGTCGTATTCGAGTACGTCATCCACCAGCGCCTTGGTTAACGGACAACATTAAGGACTTACTTGCAAAAAAACTAAGCGCGAAATCAAGATACAAGTCAGATCCAAGTGACAAAAACAGGGAAAAATATAATCATATAAGGAATCGGTGCAATACGGTGTGCAGGGATTCACAACGACGCCATATCCACAATGAGGTTCAAAACCAGGATCCTTCCAAGGTCTGGAAGTTCCTGCGTAAAATGGGGATTGGGAAGCCTCGTAATGAGTCTTTTCCTTCAGCTTCCGATATTAATATTAATAATCTTAATCAACATTTTTCATCGTCCAGTGCTTTGGATGCTGGCGTAAAATCTTCTACGCTAAATTCTCTTTCTGCGCTCCCCACCCCCAATTATCCTAGCTTTTTCTTTAATCAATTTTCGGATTGTGATGTTGAGAAAAATGTATTGGCTATCCATTCGAATGCCGTTGGGACTGACTGTATAAGTCGTCAAATGATCCTTCCTATCCTTGACATTGTCTTATCAGTTATAACTTCCATCCTTAATTTCTCCATATCCACATGCTCTTTCCCCTCTAATTGGAAAGAAGCGCAAGTTATCCCTATACCTAAAAAAACTAAACCTTCTTCCCTATCCGATTACCGTCCAATTTCAATTCTTCCTTTTCTTTCAAAAGTTCTTGAGCGACTCGTTCAACAACAACTTAGTTCCTTCCTTCAAACTAATAATCTCCTGAATCCTCTCCAATCTGGTTTTCGCCAGGGTCATAGTACGGTCACAGCATTACTTAAAGTCACCGATGACATTCGTTTTGGCATGGAAAACCGGCAGCTTACTGTGTTGGCATTGTTGGATTTTAGCAATGCCTTCAATTGCGTTGATTTTGACATCTTGCTTGGGGTGTTACGTTCTCTCAACATATCTCCAACCGCGGTTGATTGGTTTCACAGTTACCTGTATGGGCGTCGGCAACGTGTTCGGGTTGAAGATAATTTCTCAACTTGGTCTGTTTTGACTGCCGGCGTACCGCAGGGTGGCGTGTTGTCTCCGATTCTTTTTGCAATTTTCATCAATTCGATATGTTCACAGATAAATTCTTCCTACCACCTGTATGCCGATGACTTGCAAATTTATACGCAATCTTCTTTAAGTGAGTTACCCATAGCCATTTCGAATTTGAACAAGGATCTGACTCGTATCACTGCTTGGAGCCAATCCCACGGTCTAAAAGTTAACCCTAGCAAATCACAGCTTATTATTTTTGGTGGGTCTCGGTTAACTGCTAGAATAGATTGGACACAACTTCCTAAGGTACTGCTTGATGGTGTTCATATTCCTTTCTCGAAGGTTGTCAAGAACTTGGGAATTCTTATGGACTCCAATCTGTCTTGGGGCCCTCAAATTAACGACGTCAGCAGAAAATTATTTGCTGCCCTAGGCAATCTACGTAGATTGCGAAATTTCCTCCCTACATCCACTAAAATTAACCTAGCTACTTCCTTACTATGTCCGATCTTAGACTATGCTGATATTTGTTATTTTAATCTTACCGAGGAGCAACTTAACAAACTTGAGCGACTCCAAAACGTTTGCATCAGGTTCATATTTGGGCTTCGCAAGTATGACCATATTTCAGAATTTCGCGCTAAACTCAAGTGGCTCCCAATCCGACTTCGCCGGAATACCCATGTTCTTTCTGCTCTGTACTGTACGCTATTTGATCATTCTTCTCCGAGTTATTTGAGAAACAACTTTGAGTATCGCTGTCCTACCCATAACCATTTGCTTCGCTCCTCACACAACCTTGTCCTTCAAACTCCCTGTCATTTTTCTTCCTTCTATCATAAATCTTTCACTGTTTCAGCAGTACGTTTGTGGAACTCCTTGCCTTCTCACATTCGTAAAGCACAAAATATTAAATCATTTAAAGCAATGGTTAAAAATTACTATCTTGCTTCTTAATCATTCTTGCTTCTTCTTCTACATTCTTGATTCTTGCTTCTTAATCCTAATTATTAATTAATCGTCTTTTTTTTTTCTCTCTCTCTATTCCTCAATCACTTTCTATTCCTCTACGCACTCTCCTAGTTCATTCACATACTTGTTTGCCTCTCACTGCTGTTGTAAAGGTATGTTTATATAGTTTTTATATTATTTTTCTATCTTTCGTCTTTGTTAACTTTATGTACGCCGCTACCATTAAGTGCTAGATCTGTATTCCTTTCCTATGATGGGTTGCCTGGAAGAAATCGCTATGTAGCGATAAGGCCGCCTATTGTTTTGCGCTTCATGTTTATTTATTTATTTTTTATTCCTGTTTTTATGTTCTTTGGTGTACAAACAATAAAGAGTTTATCTATCTATCTATCTATCTAATTAATCACAGAAGCGAATTAAATTAAAAACAATTTAATAAATATGATTGGCCATTTGATGAAACGTCCAATTATACTGACTGTTATTCAAAATGCTGCGTGTAGGCATGTATCGTCGTCGAAAAGCATACGCGTTAGTATATATATTTAAATTTAGAACGAGGTTTCGCTAGGCGTCATAGGTACCGTTAATTGAGCTACCGTCCGCTTAAGGCACGCACTGATGTTTTGACATACAACGCCTTTGTATACTTGATACGTTCCAACATGACATGGCACACACACTGTAATCTAAACCTTATATTGTTAACATTAAAGATTGCGATGTTTCATTGGATTAAACAACTATACTAACAATAGTTAATTCGCGCTATTGTGTAGTGGAGCACATATTGAATGAAATATTTAATCAAGACCATCACAAGATACAAAGGTATACCAGCAAAATTAGACCAATGGAAGTAATGCCAAATATCATCAGGTCAAAAACCGGTTGGCGTCATGTCTTTTTTATCCATCAAAATTGCATCATATCTAGGCCCGCCCAACCTCACAAGGCGCTCATCATTACCACACCCATATTATTAGAATATTGAGAGGTTTATAGTCCGATTTGCATAACAAGCGCACTCGATGCGTCGGTCCGACCAGGCAAATCTGGTTGCACTTGTCTATATTCAGTTTAATCACTCGATAGGCCTACTTAATTAACGTGGAGGGCATAAACACTGTTTGTGGGTAATAACATGGCTGACAGCGGACGGTATTATGTTTGTCGTGTACAGGTAATATGAAAAGGTGGTGTGCATAAATTCACTGGATAAATATGCAGATTACGTGGTAATTTAGTGTTTATTTTACCTTGTATGTTAAATTAATTAGGATTAATTTTAACGAAATTAAGCTATAATTACATGAAATGTTGTAGATTAATAACATAAATCAGATTTAAATGTTACAGGAAAATGGAAATTAATAACACTAAATCAGACATTTTAACTTATTTAACATTAATGTTATGTAATGAAACCCCAGTTTTCTCGGAATCAGTAAATTGGTAAGATCTATTCATTGAGTAACACCATTACTATATCAGTGCAATAATATGGCGGGCCTATGTACCTACTTGGTAGTTGCGATTTTACAATCACGAAAAGTATGATAGGTCTGATTAATGATTAATCCAAGTTCAATGGCCAAACGTTTATGATTATACATAAAAATAAAAAAATATTAGAAATGTTTTTCACGAGCATTTTTTGACAAAATTTCTAATTTCGAATACGAAACTTTCGAATCTGTTATAAACAAATAAAATTAATCTGTTTAGTAGCATGAATATAAAGTAGGTACGTGTATTCCGCTAACTATGCACAATGTGTCATTTTATTAATAGGTATTTATACAAGTCATAATTATTATGGAAATTAAATGAAATGTCTAATTTAGTACATATTGCTCATTTCAAAGTGCAGTTTTCCTGTAGCATGTAAATCTGACGTTACAACAAACTTTATAAGAACTTATTGTTATTTTATTGAATAGTTATTTTGGTGTGGTTGTAGTAGTTTTTTGTTTGTTCTTTTGTTATTTTTGTATCGCGGTAGTAAACTGTTGAATGTGCACTTTCGATGTTGACTGTACGTTCACTAACACGAGTGGCGTCGGTTCGTCGACCTGCGCCGGCGCCGCGAAGACAGGCCTTTGACTCTTGCGAATCTAACATTGGGCGAAATTGCTATTTTTTTGTTTTTTTTTTATTGTAATATACGGTTATTAGATAATTTATTAAATGACATTTGTCTGACGTTGCTCTTTGGAATTTGTTTAATTGAATAGATTTACGAAATAAATGTAGGTAATCGTGATGTAAAATTAGCAATCGACAGATTGTTTTTTTCAAAACAAGAAAAATCTGTTCTTAACAGCATTATTTTCTAACGATATTCCATTTCCAAATAAGGTATGTTTTCGGAAAAATTAAACTTTTAAAATGTACCAAAAAATAAAGCTTACCATTAAAACAATACTTATGAATATTTTATTAAAATTTTAACATCAATCTGGGACATAAAATTAAAATCAATTCTTTACTGTCCAGCATCACGAAGTATTTTAAATACAAATTTAGAAACAACAGTTAGCTCCCAATTAACTGTGTTACCAAATAACAATCACTAATTATACCAGCCATGAAAATCCTAATTACGTCACTTCCTCGTATTCTATCACAACGTCCTGGTGTCAAAGGCCGCGATGGTAGGTTACCGTTACGGATAGCCAACCCTATAGGGCCTCAAGTAACGGCACCATGGTTTATGTGTTCTCGTTGGATGTCTTACATCTTGTTTTTATATCGCGGAACCAGTTGGGAATGGTACTCATAACTGAAACTAGTAATTGTACGTCCAAATTGGCCACTAATGCTCACAGAAACCTCCGCACATGTGTATGAGGCGCAGAAGACGTCGAATAAAAAAAAACTAATATCCAAAACTAGAATCGAATCCGATATCCTTTATTCGTTAGGGTCACTATAAAAGTTGTTCCTAGTACAAACTAAGCTAAGAGTCAATAACTGCAAGGGGTACTCACGATTTTGTAATTTATGTATTCAATATTATGTAGGTACTTATTTATATTTTTTAAGTTACTCTCGTGTCTCTCGTTTCTCAATAAAGTCTTTAAGTTATTAATTATTAGTGTCGGTCAAGGGTCAACTGTCAAGAGTCCCCCTCCAAGCATCGGCTTAACCACAAAAAAATCGCGAGTACCCGTTACAATTAAAATGTGTCCTTGATATGATCATTATGCATATATTGTTGACTGGTGCAAGACTCAATGCGACATAAATATGTTCTTCTGTCCGTTAATGTTGTATTACCATGGCCTGCACTAACCATTTACCGGTAGATTTGAATAAAACTAAGTTTAAAAGCGAATCAAAGTCGTGACTACTGGGCATTAGAAATTTAATGACTGTCAATTTTTTCTGATCATGCCCATTGTGAGCAAATCAGACGCTGATCTCGTAACTAATTATAAGATAATTGAAATCTATGGTATGTTCGTAACTACTAAAAAAATTGCTGAGTAAGCGTTTTTTCCCCTTGAATTTGCTACTGGTTCCTTTTGATTTGAACATCGAATTAAGTCTTATATTACGTCATAACGACATATTATTTATTTTTATTTGATTAACTCTTTGTTTCGTTTTACTGATTTAGTGTAAAGTGAGGTAGTTATATTAATTATTTATACATAACATTTATCACAAACCAAGCGTGAAATAAACAATTTTAAAAACATTATAAAGGACTTTCAATCATGTGACTTTCGGACACTTATGTAAAAAATCGTGTGTGAGGAATTGAACTCAAGGCCCGTGAATACTTTTCAACCAATAGCAAACTAGCCACCTTATGAAAAGTGGTCACCATCGCCTTTGGACATTAGCAACACCTGAGGTATCAACAATGCGTTGCCGCCCAACAAAGATAGAAACTAACAAAGTGAAAACACTTTTCAAAAGCCCTAACATTTTTTGTCGTTGCTTCTTGTTAAATCTAATTTTTTTAATTAGCGTCGCAGATTAGATCTGTGTACCGATTCGTACTTGACCCTATTTCCAGTACAATCCAAGCCACCGATTAACATAATCAATATTCATATTTCTCCGGCTATAAGCGTTCGTTCACACACAATTAGCTCCATTATACAACCCCATTCAAATACAAGAAGCGCGATCTTAAATTCAGATCCATATCTCTAATCTCTCAATAGAATGAAATATTAATTTTTCCTCGACAATGCACTATTTTTATTGTAGCGGTTTGAATGCTTTGGGCGTTGTCCTTTTACCTTCCAGTATTCCAAAGAGATTTCATTCGGAGTCACGTCTCTCATTCTTTATGGTATTCGTTATCAATCAAGGGTAGATGTTGTCAGAGAATGGAGCGGGTCATGAGGTTTGTTAGTATGTAGTTCCTTTATGAAGATTGAACGTTTTTAGTATAAAGGAATTCCTATCTTAGCTCATAGTACCCTGATACACGGACAGTTTATCTTTATGTACTTAGGTACTGGTATTTATTTGGGACACTGACTATGTACTTGTGCAATGTACATATTTGCGTACAAGAAACTATGTTGTCGACTAAACACGTGAAAATTAACATCTAGTTAATTGGCATAAAATTTTCATTAAATTAACGGATGTTTATAGCCCGTTTATGAAAATGGGAGGGCTTTCGAAAATATATTCTTGTGTTAAGTCTAATCGACCAATCGCCAATCATTAAAGGAACTTTCAAATTGTATATTACAAACAATAATTCGTGCATACTCACCTGAGTAATTGTAGCTATACTTAAAGCTACAATAAAAATCGTAAAAATAAGGAAAATACTGTTTCTGGTTGTAATAAAAGTGCATTGAACTGAACAAATAACTTGAATTAAAAAGCAAGTAAAACACAAAGACCACGATATTATTAACAAAACATCCGAATGTGTGAAACAGAAATGATCATTCTCTATTTATTCAGTTGTACTCAGGACCCAATAATGATAAGATATTAACATATCAATTTGGCATTACCATAATTCCATTCATTTGAGACGATACATCATTTTTAGGGCGAAGGTCCCTTGATGGACATTTGTGACAGTTGAATTGTCACGGAGAATGAAGTGTTAGATTGATAGTGGACTTGGTGACCAAGAGTTAAAGTTCACACGTGTTCTATAGTGGAGTGGACAATGGGGTTGGAATAGTCTGAAGGAGTTGACCATTCGTGAATCGGGGACAAGACAGTCTTAATTTTTTTAATGGTTTTAGAAAACATTTCAAAAATATAGCTTCGACTTAAGTATGTTTTAATCATAAGTTATAAGACATTTTTGAACATGTTAATTAAAAAAACAGGTATTCTGCTCATCAAAAATACTTGCTGTAGTGTTCGAAGTAAAAACAAATTTCAATTTCAGCCTAAAATCTGACTGACGTCACTGATTTATTTAAGTGTTTTTAACTTTCTAAAACGTCATGTCGTAACTGAGCCGTGGCTTAAAATCGCCCCTATTCACTACACTCCTACGCATTAAGCAATCGTTCATTCAAATCACGTACGGCTCGCTAGGTTCTTGTACAAACATACTTACACAAACACTTTAGTCTCAAGGGCTTGTCGATATATTGAACATCTGTTTGCATATCTTACTTAGAATTTATTTCTTCAAGCACCCAGTTTATTTGACTAGGTCACAATCCCAAACTCAACGGATTACTTCGGACTGTCCTACTTTTAAATATGACGTCCATTTCCCACCAACACCTATTCATTGTGTTGCGTGATATCTTTAGATAATGGATTTCATATACAATAGAAGAAATACATTAAAATGTACGAATGAAGAGGCTAATCCGACCGCGTCTCGAGTACCAGTTGTCGTCGTATTGAAGTGGATATCAGAATAAATAATGTGTTGGTGTTTCTTGATCTATAAACACCCCCTGGACATTAGTATTGACCGAATAATGTAGCAATACATCAGGTATTTCACGCCCTTCCCATGGTGACAACGTTTCAAAGAGACGATTTACATAATGATGGAAATACGAGACGTTTTAAAGATGCATGTTTTATTAATGAACTGAAATTAATTATATGTGTAACGTCTCGGTGTTATACGAATGCATTCTTACAATGAAAAAAGTTGTTGGTTTTTTATGGATTATGAAGTTCTTGTACTACACCTGGTGTTAAGTTACCAGTGAGCTGTGTACGTTTAAACTATAACCATTATCTAAAATAACTAAAAACTCGGAACTAAAAACTTAATAATGAGCTGACCTATTTTGAGAGCTGATAAGGTAAAGAGGACTCTTGAAACTTCCCAAGTTGACGAGTAAAACGGTGAATTTATAGTAAACGAGAATGAAAAAGGACTTGATTTTTACAAGGATTGTTATCTTGAGGACGAACATATATTGCTTTATCAAGCCAATCTAACCCAAATTGGGGCAGGTTACAGTGCATTAATCAAAAGTATTAATGTAACTTAAAACTAATCAAAATGGTTACTAGTTGGTACAAAGCTAAGCAAATTAGTTTAAGTATGAAAATATAAAGTTGTGTTCAATCCCACGCGTGTCAAGTAATATCAATTTCAAACAGCTATTTGCGTAGACCTAGATTTGCGGTTTTGCTGCAATTCGCTTCTTTCATAAAATAACTGATATGGAATTACATCCAGTCGAGGCTAGCCTAGTAAATAATACGTCGGGAGAAGGATAAATAATATTCTTAGTCATGGGAATGCTTCGAAGTTGTCATTAGACACCCAAAAAGTGAAGTTTACTGTCCATTATCACACATTGAGAGCCACTTTGGAGTCCTTGCGACATATAATTATGGAGCCTTTCCCACGAAAGTCGTTAGTGTGACTTCCTTAATACTGACCGTCGATACGCCTCGTCGATTTATGTCGATTTATCAACGAAAGTAAATACTCGTTACTTAGCTACGACCATGGCAAATGAAAAAACTTTATCCGTTACGAATTTTAGAAAGTTTGCATCGTCATGCGAATTATTTTATTTCGTGCGCAATTTAACGGGCATACAATCTCGGTTCGACTGACCGTTACTTTATGCAATACACGAAACATTACGGTTTAAATTTCGAACAACCCGCAAAACAATGCCCGCCTCGATTTTTCTTTTTCCGACGTGTGATATACTGACAATAAGTTTTTTAACTGCAGTGCATTCATTCTGGCCAGACAGCTGTCGGCCGGCCGAAATATAAATCCGACGTTCTAAATTGAAATTGACGCGTTCCATTTAAAACAATAAAGAAGCGTGTTGTAAATTGAAAATAATGGAATTTGATTGATGTATTTGTCGAAAATGTGTTTGTGTGAAACTTAGTAAATGTGTTTTTATAATATCGCTTTATTTTTACGTTTCATTTGTTTGTGTGCAAGGATAATTAAATTTAATTTGACCGAGTGCCAAACGACCAAATTATTTTTTATTTACGACGATGATGTAAGATTAATTTAATACCTTATAAATTACGGTGTACCCATTCTCACAACTATTCAGATATAATTATAATTTTATTTATATGTTCTTAAGAACAACAGAGTACCTAGGTAGTTGTGATGTAACATCATAGATTTTTTTTCAACATTTTAGCTCCTTATTTCTACAAAAACCGATCGTTTTACACCACAGTAGCACTTTGAGTTCTTGTTGCAAACATTTTAAATACAACTAAAATCGTGTAAGTTTCCATTTAGCTTATCGGGCCATAGCCAGTATCATGCTTTTCATCGTGTCCGAGTTGAAAACATTCACCGATAACTGACCTGATAGGTCAAATTCTCATGAGATTATAAATATTTATGGATCCGGTGCAAAAAAAATTGGAATAGTGGTGCGAGAAAAAATCCCCCTCATATTGTTTCAACAGGATCGTACGTAACCGTCATATGCAATACCGTGACCATAGGGTCTAGCAGGTGGTATTATTATTGCTGCTGTATGGATAAATGTTGGTATTTATGTATTTATTATGAATTATGATTATGTAGTGCAATTTTTTATTTATATTTTTGTAAGTACGTATTTGTTTTTAATCTCTTTCTAGATGAAAATTTATTTGCCTCAGTGTCCTTAATATTACCAAACATCTTTACGTCACAAACATTTCATTCATTTTTTTTTAACTTAAAACAGTTAAAACTTAACACACAAAATCTTAAAATGTTCTAATATAGATACTGGTTTTTCATAAGCTGAATTGTTATTTACCAACACTGTATCTGATATTTAATTAGTATTCGTATTTTCCAGAACATATCTAACCATATGAAGTAGCTTAGTAACTAATTATAATCAAAATTATTTTACCGTAAAATTTAATTAAAAACGATAGTAGGTACTATACTAACACTCCTTACACCTACCATTCAAAAGCACCACATGTAACCTTCCGTTAACTGTTAATCAAAAGCGACTACATATGTGCATTTCCCATATCGATTTCCCAATACCAGTAACCAATTAACAAAATTTATCATTAACGAGACCGGTAAACGCTATGAACCGAGACTGGGGATCCACACGTGCACTGACCATTCATGGGAAAACGTTTAACAGCGCGATATGGTGCTGATACCGTCAATTATCTACCCCGAATAACCATCGATTTGTGCTTATTGAAAAATTATAGATATCACTAAATACTGTAAAGTAACGGTCATGGGAAATAGATAGGTGTATTGCAGCCCCTTGTTATTTTGTTTAATTTGATGTTATTTATTTTGTTGTAGGACCCTTGGATTCAAATATTTGAACATTCGCAGCAAATCAATGGTCTATTGAACGTAAACCCCGCACTCATAGTCAATTTAAATTCGATAAACTAAAAAAAAAAATAGGTACTTATTGATGATTAATTTTCTTCCTAATTGTAGCTTCAATTTCAAACTTTGCTCTAATGATATTTCACTGAAATTGACAATCCTAACTATGACCACTTAATGTATACCTATACTTTTCTTACTTAAAACGTGTACATTTAAAACCTCTGTAGTGTCTGCCTGTTAAACCCAAAGAGCCTCGGTCCCCCAAGTTACAACGAAAGTTATCCTCAAGAGCTTTTAAGTTGCTGTTCCGTTGAAAGCAAAAGTAGCTTTCACTTACCAGGGACGATCTTAAGATTTACGCTCCGAGGTTTCCCATAGAAAAACCAAGGACTCACCGTGCGGAACAGAAATACCTTATCAGTTGTTTTTATAACATGCCAACGCCTTAATTACAGGTCTCGAAAGGGTGGAACTGAATTTCGTAAGTAACAATTATTGAGGTGAGCAGCCCGAGATTCTAAACCGTTGGGGTAATGATAATTTCATGGAATTTGATTTTGATACGCATCTTGCGGATATGCAATTTTGATGTGGTATTAATGACTGCTTTAGATTTAACGAGTATAAATTCAGATTTTTATTCTGCAAAATATTGCCCATATTCAGGTGGGGTATGTTGCTAGCTAATTCAGGCAGCGGAAGTAATTTTTATAGCCTAACCTTTTACGTTGCTGAGGGAAATTCATATTTAATATGTTGTTTGGCGTCTATTATTTAGATTTAAATTCTTCATCATTCAAAGAGCTTAAAAACAAAAAAGGTTTTCAAAACTGTCTCAACATTCTTGAAACAAACTACAATATCTCTGGCCTCTTCTGGCGCTACTTTCGTTGCAGAAACGCAGTGAAACTGCGTGCGCGCATTACTTTCCTACGTCAATTAGAAAGTGTGCTACTCTTTCCGTGTCGACTTAGGGTTATCTCGACTTGAATGAATAACGCTCGCTCAATCTTTTAAAAACGATTAAGTCATTCTGATAGACACATTTGTTATTTTCATTAGAGTTCGATCTATCGTCATATTTAGTGAAGACTCAATCTGGTTAGATATAGCAGATGCTTTAAGACGAATAATTTAAAGGCAATATATTATCCGCTGACGAAAAACTTTCCTTCTTTTCCCACTTATTCAAAAAGGACCTTTGTCAAAAGAAATAGCTAAAAAAATCTGCCACGCACTTTAAAAACTGTCAATAGGCTTCAAATGTTAAACAATCATTCACTTCTAGGTATGTTGATAGTCCAGTGCATACAACAAAACCCTGTGAAGTCATACTTTTTATCCTGTACGTTGGAGTTCGTTGCGTGCACTCAACCATATCTTACCTTCCTTAGGGTCCACACGTGAGGTGCCTTCGTGAGAACCCGTGACGATTACATTTCTCCATTAGCAAGTGCAGGACCTGTCGTTATGGCCGAACTAATTACGCAGTCTAATGGATACTGGACGTTGGATAAACACATCGGTTTTTACTTTGTAATGAGGATTGTGTGTTTAAAAGGTTACGCAGGTGTCTGCTTGGTTCTAAACTATTAGTTGGGTGAATGTTTCCTATTACTCACTGGTTACTGGCTAAGATTGGCCGAGATAAGAGCGCGGTCGGTGGTTGGATGTGGACAATATTTCATGGGTTTCCGTGCTTTGAAGAAAAGTTAAGTCATATACAACTACGAATAAAGCTTAAGTTACATTTACATCGGCTTTTGGACTTCATTAGGATGGAATTTAAGTTGACCCTTATAATTTTTGGAAGTGGGATGGTTCCACACTGAAACAGCGTGGTAGAAAAGATATCTTAAAAGAAGAGGCTTGTGAATGCATACAACAGGGCATAAGTTAATTATGTATATTGAATAACAATAAGATTAATCGATCCTCATTTATAAGACCACAACAAATAAAACCTATATTTTTTGCTGCTTATGACCAAATCACTAGGTAACAGACAGATTGAATACTAATCATTTTGAAGATCTGTGCATCAACCGGTTCGTATTGTGTTTTATTGCTAATGTATGTTTATTTTTAAATTCCGAATAAAAAAGGATCGCATACAAATAAATCAAGTCGATGGTCGTAAAAACAGATAAAAAGTACAGACAAGCGCAAAATATTCGTGCATTGTTTTGAACGCGCTAATTATTATTAATAATAAAAATCGCGTGATATATCCCATTGAACCCGATCCGCATTGTAACAGCCGATGGCATCCCCCGGTCATTCGTAGAGGGTGCTATAAATATTGCACCGCATGCGGGGGTAGAGCAGATGCGGTAAAACCGTTACAGTTCCCCTATCTGACTGAATTTTGAATTTGAAAATCGAACACGTGTGTTGACAACTTTTTTGTTTACATTTCGCAATCAGCGTGGATCCGTGACGTAATAGGTTTTGGCAAGTTTTTGTGATCCTAATGAATTTTGTGTGCGTTTGTGAGATTTATGTTAATGTATTAATAATATGAAGGTATAATAAATATTTATAAGAAAAATAATTTTACTTTACAAATTAATTTACATTTGTTGTTACAAACGAACTATAATATAATTACAATAATAATTTTATGAAGTTGAAAGTAAGAGTTTATCTTTGCTACATCTTCGTACTAAACCAAGAAATCGATCGGCTTGAAATATTTAATTTATGAAGAGCATAACGAAGGACAGAAAATTTTTCGCTACCCAAATAAAAATGTGATACCTATATTAGAATTTCTACTGTCAAAGCAAAAGTGTAAGAGAGGGGAGAGTGACAGTTAAAAAATCAATATGACCGTTGAAGTCAGTGTCCGCGAGGGTGCGGTAACAAAGGGTGAGCACGCGTCATTATTGCGCGCCTACCAATGAATCACGGACATACGCCACGGGTTACGCGTGTACTTTCACTACTATTATTAAACATCGAATTATATTATTCAGCTTTTATCGAGCTACGGATTTATGCGGCCGACTGTACTAATACTAGATAATGTAATAATACTAGTCTGTTTAAGAGCTAATAGGATGCATGTCTAATTCTAATAAATGAAACATTTAAATGTATCTCTTCAATATTATTAAGTTATAAATGTATCATTATAACGTTATAGATAGTTAGCTTGGCAGATAGTAATTTGTATTAGGTAATTGACTCAATAAATAAATGTTGCAGAAGCGGCAAAAATAGGTGATTCGTTGAAAAATATTAAATAATAGTTAACTTTATAGGTACTACAAAAAATAGATTCGTTTGAAATTTATTTTTCGAAAGCTATCAATTATTTAAATTTCATCTAATCGGTTTAACGGAAATCTAATGTAACTTGACCGGTGCACAAATTCAATTGTAACTATTTCTAATGCACCCAAAAACTCATAGAGCTAGGCACCCCGTAGTCAGTCCACTTATATTTCTAAGAGCGTAAACATTTGAAGGTTCAACGACACTACTAAAGGTGTAATTACGCTAGAATCGAACCCGGAGGGACGTAAGAAATTGGGTGACCCGGTTGTTACCAGCCCCCCTGCTCGGTATGCACGGTTGGTCAGTTTCAAACAATGCAACTTATGACCCTCAAGTGTTTGAAATATTCTTAAAACACTTTGGATTTACATCTGCATACTTACTAATAAGTAATAACAGTGTACGGTGCCAGATGACCATTTCGGTTTGATTTTTTTCAACGATATTCAAATGGGTAACGTACCGACGACGTAATGACGGGAAATATATGAAGCTTTCTTAGGTGGTAAGAGAATACGCAACTAAGTATATTAGGTATAATATTTATGGTAATTTTATAATACAGTAGATATTATGAATAATTAATAAATATTTTTTTCCATTAACAGTCACGAGTTTATTAGTAAAATAGATACTTAATACCTAATAATTGTAAAAGCGAATATGACAACGTGAAAAATAACATGAAAAAAAAGGAAACATGTTAACAGGATTATGATTTATGACAACCACTGTTATTACACCGCAACGAGAGTAGGACTAAGAGTGTAACATTGATAGAACGACGCCATTTTGCGCAAACGCGGGAGCTGTCTGCCTGCGCCCGCGCACGGTGCTAAGTTCACGATTCACGTGCGCTAATGTGGGTGCGACAAGGACGCGCGATACTACACAACACTGCGTACTATTGAAATTATCACTAATTGTTTCATTACTAAAACATGTTTAATTTAGTACCGAGCTATCCTTTCCTATACGGTTGTATGTCACATGTGCGTTTATCGTAATTACTACGCTTGTTTACATAGTATTTTATAATTATCAACGACATTTGCCACATGCGTGGTTTAAAATGGGACAAGTGTGGGAGGGCAGTCCGCGCAGGCGCAGTTCTCGTATTTGTCAAAACAAACACTATATCTGGGTCACGTCATAACTACAACGACACTCCTTGTTAAACAATCAACGCTTGCTAAACAACGGATGTATTGTGCGTTAAAATAATACAAAAACACTTTAATAACCACCTCAACACCTCGTATCAAAACCCTTACTTTACTCATTACAAATTACTTAAGAAAAGACTTATTAAGTCTTAATTTTTAATCACACGCTACTAAATCATTTAATACGAACTTCCCTTGGACCCTTTATGAAGTAGTTGACACCTTGATGGGCAAAAAAATTTGGCACTTTGGATATTAAAGAAAATAAGAGGCGTTTGCGGAAGGGGTGGCTTGGACGCACGCCTATTGAGAAATCATAGATTAATAAAAAAAAGAATATTTTTAATTACTTGGGCACACGTTCACTCTTCTTGCGCAAGTCGACGGCTTATCGCTTATGTAACGACGAAATTATGCAATCTGAGACTATATGAGTCGGAGGTGGCATTATTTATAACTGATACCTGCCAACTCGACACCAATAAATTAGTATACATGAATATTGCTTTAGATAAGGATTAAATCTGAAGTAGTAGGTATTGTTGAAACAGATTACTACGTACCTATATTACAACATTCGATCGTAAAAGTCCGTTTTTGGAGATAGCAATCTAGACTTATAGACGACATAAAAATTGTGTTTATTTGAACAAATTTATCGTCTGATAGGTGAAAATTGCACGGTTTGGGTTAAGATGTAGCCGGCACACGTGCTAATGGGCCAGTCGGCCACCTGGCCATGGGAACAGCTAACGCATTGCTGATGCGTAGCATTCTATATTTAGCAGCATTTTTATTTGAATTAGAGCTTGTCATCTGTCAACTGGTGTTTAAAATAATTCTGCTTGTTACTATTTTTTATATCAATTGTTGACAAATGAGAGGTCTATCACAAACCTCAAACCAAGACGTCACCGACGCGACGCGCTAACGAAATGTGAAACTACCTTACGACCACTTTATGTACAAAACAATAGGAAAATACCCTTGAAAGCAAATAATTCAGCTTATATTGGTTTATTTACATTGAGGAAAAACAAATATAGGTTTACGTCACAAGTGACTATTGTGGAGATGGTCATTACATTGAGCGCTGACGGCATACTATTCAGAGTATGAAGTCACGAAGCACGATCTAGTAATAGATTTAATATGTACAGTATTGAACGAGTACGCAGCGCCTCTGTGTCTAGAGGCATTCGTCAAAACAAAATACGGTATATATACGCAATGTGGGTAAATGGCTTGTCTCATCGCGGATAGGTCAACGTCAAATACGTAATGTTACGTTTATATGACGTCACTTTGTGAGCTTTTTATGCTTTTAAAATCTAGATTTTTTGAATGTGTGCGTGATACGTGTAGGTCTAGTGTATACCTCACCCATTGACATATTACTAGTCAATGACCTCACCTCTTACATTATGCTAATGGATGTTAAAATAAATACTATTGATGATAGCGTTCAAACCATGGCCACAAAATAAAAGTTCTTTTGACGTACCTAATTATGAACACATAGATCAGAGCACAAGCAATTGTCTGCCACAATACCATGTCTTAGCCGAAGAGCAAACGCGGAACCCTTTAGCTTAGCGAGATGAGACGTTCTAAGGTTCTAACTTCTAAGTGGTATACATGAAATGAAACTACGTAACTTTATGCAGCGTTTCACATTTCCAAGGTTCAAGTATCCGAGTATAATTTAAGTTATCCGTTTTAACAAAATGTGCAAAGAGAAAAAATTTACTACAACTTTCGAGGTTGCATGCGATGCTGAACGCATCCGCTGCTTCAAGCTGCAAGCTATATAGATCTTCGACAGTAAAACAATCGTTTCAGCATAGCAACGAGTAATTTAAACGTGCAGCCATTTCACAGTTACAGCAAATAACGACAAATGTTAGTTTGGGTGAATGGGAACGTTACGGAATTGTTGACGAACTAAAATTGCCACATATTTAACGACTAATGTGAGTAATAACCGGTGAAATTACAAGCATACGAGCAGACTAAATTGGGTACTTTATATGTACAGATTTTAATCGGTAACTGTTTCATTGTACAACACATAATAATGTGATGGGTGGCCTAACCGCCTAACGGCTTCAGTCAATGTTTTTTAATCTAAACTTTTTATAGAAAACGTTTTTTAAAAAGTTAAAAAAGGAAGGTCTGTTCTCAATTCACCTGAATTCTTTTGAGTACTTTTTACTGCTAATGTAATTGTTATACAGTAAAAAATATAACAAAGTGACGAGTGTTCAGTAGTCGATCGGATAAATAACTGCTATTAGGAATGTTGTTACGCTGTTAGTCGCTTGGGTGTTTATGATATTAGCTAGGATATTATGATCCATTAACGTATGTGCGTCGAACATAATTTAACAAAACAAAAACCGACTTCAAAATCGACAAGTAATAAAAAATATTGAGGGTTTCCCTCGATTTCCTTGGGATTCCATCATTAGACTGTTTCGTGGCAGTGGGACCACCTCTGAAGTACATTCTTCAAATAATTTCCTTTTTATCAAAATCGCTGGACATACGTTTATAAAAAAAAATAGTCTTCGAACACATAACTTCTTCCATTTTTGAAGTCGGTTAAAAAGTAATGTAGTAAGTACCTAACTATGATCACTAGCTTGAGTAATACTTAATATTGTGGTGAAAATAGCATAATACATATTAAGTATATATCATAGTTATATAGATGACAACTAATGACTTCCTAATGGATCCTAGTATCACTATTTATATATCAAGTTGTAATCGGCGCATTATGATGAAACATGCACAAGATTTTAATTTAGACCTCCAAAAATAGAATAGGTAAAGTCATGTTGATTATTCCGTGTAGCATCGATGCGTGTTAACAATGCACTTGAAAAGTGTCAATCACACCGATGACCTTGTGTGTGTCATCTGCAGACTGCAGTGCATTGATTCAGAACTCAATTTAAATATTGCTCAGTCATTTATCAGACTGGTAGTATTTTTTGTGCTAGTTTAAGCGGTAATACTTAATAGTAATCTTGTAAAAATAAATAACTTTGTAAAGCGCTTATAGCCCAGCGGCTTGCGTCGATTATGAAGTGAATGTTCGAGTTAAGTAACAGCGGTCGGCTGTTGGATGGATGTCCGCTAGTAGCAAAATTTCTTGGGGGTTTTCGTGCTTTGGAGGGCACATAGCCGAAGTAAAGCCGTCCTGGTTGTTATTAAGTAACAGTCGCTAAGCCATGTCGGAAGCCTTAGGGCAGTTAAAATTTTCCGACACTTGGGTTGGCCACTGACCTCTCCACCAATCCGCACTGGAGCAGCGTGGTGGAGTATGCTCTAAACATCCACAGGTATGAGGAGAGACCCGCTTGTGGGCCATTATTGGAAGCCAATAATAACATGCATATTTTTGCTCTTGCTTGCTCAGTGACTAATTATGTGCAGTGATCTAACAAGAATGTAACCAGAATGAGTTCAAATTGGAATTAGGTATTTATTATCTTACGCATACAGGTTATTTAGAAAACCTGGTGTACAAATTCATAAGATTATTTACTAATAGAAGAAAATTTTTATTACGGGCTGGGTACCTAGCTATAATAGGTATATAGGTAGACATTATGTATTGTATTGTATGGAAATATCAAACCTAACACGTATGTAGTCCGCTTGATGTTAGGCATTATTACACATTTTATTTAGTTTTCAGAGTATCTAGGTCACAGATGCATTGCTACACTGATGTTGTATTCGCTGTTTATGTACTTATGACATGACCTGTAAAACAGACTTTAAACTTGGCTACCTGATATATTTTCTGCCTTAACACCTATTTCATTTTATTTATACGACAATAATTATATTTATTGTCCTCATTTTTTTAACCAATTTCAGAATTCTATTGTTTACTTTGATTATACACCATTCAAATAAAAGTATGTCCATATTTTTAATTATTCTTTAATCACCATCAAACCCTCCACACAATTCCTAATTTAGTTAATTACACTTTATAATAATTAGGTATTACGTCTATTTTATAGGTACTTTGTGTTACAAAAGTGAGCAAAAGTTTATTTGGCTTCCCGTGTCCACAGATAACGCAATGTTTACCGAAGTAATTAGCCCATTTATAATCTATGGTAAGTCAATCGCGCGTTATTCACTGATTTCACAATTTCATTCATACGTCGAAACTAGCGTACTATCGATACTACAATACGATATGTAAAAAATGATAAAAAACTGACCTGTTATTCTCTTCTGCGTTTTGCTGCATTCCGGACTCGATGCCTTCGCTTCTTGAGCACACCCTGTGCTAGGTTTAGGTGTGGTAATAGTGATTGGCGACCTTCTGAGTGCCGCCGGGACGGCCGAAGCGGGCACCAGTTGCCAAGCGAACCTCTGCGCGCCTGGCAAGGGTTTCTCATTAGCGAAGTCGAAGCCCCATTTCTGGCTATCTATCTCCAGTTGGCGGGCCAACTCTCTCTCAGCAAACCGCCGATTTTCCTCCCGATCTGTGCACCCGAACAAGTTTCTCCGCACTCCGTCGAGAGTGGTCACACCGCGCACTCGCAGCGACCTCGTGTCCAGCACGGTGGAGGCCTGCAGGCCCGGTGCCCTCACGCTCAATGCAGACATCTTCAATGCGATAGTCCAACACGGTCGAGCACAGCGCGAACGCACTTCCCTGATAGCATCCGCGACGCTCTCTTCGCCTATCACAAACAAGGTCAAAATTCAGTTCGTTTGCGGGATACAAAAGGCTAGATTCCTAACACGTACGACTGTTTGGTTCATCACGCACCAATAAGAATACTAATTGTGGTTAGTTTAGCGAATGTGAATGTAAACAAGACGTATGACGCGGCGAAGCACGCGCGTGACGTAACACGTCCTCACTGAACGAGTTCGAATGACGACTGAGCTGAGCGTGAGCGAGTTAGCGTCAGCGAGCGAAGCCGATGATGAGTCGCGCTCGCAATCGAGTGGAGCGAGCTGCGACGCCGCGTCGGTCGCGTGAGCGGTGCGGGCCGGCCCGGTGGAGCAACGCCGCAAGCCCCGTTACTAGTTCCACCGCTCGACACGGTGTGGCGCTACCTACCCCTCCTACTTGCCGAGCTGTCGTTCCTACCACTTCGGATTTATTTACTTTATTATGAAAAATATCCAAAATGTTTCTGAATAAGATTACTTAACCATGTGTATGTATGTGTGTAATAATATTTAGTTAGTACAAATCTTCGCTCCCACAATATTATTCTTAATTATCATAAGGAAGTACATAATATTAAATTATTTAAATTTATTTAGTTAAGTAAAATATTCATGAATTTTTTTATAAGATATGTGAATAAGAAACTATAAACTTAAAAGGGTATTTATTTTGTATTCACCATTAGTTTATACTGAGATTTAGTTTTATTATAATGAGTGGGCGCCCTGCGGTCGAAACTCGACCGTAATTCATTTAACCTAAGGATTGTTTCACGTTGACAATATGACCGTAAACAATAAATGTTTTATTTTCTATAATGAATGTTATTGTAAAGTAATTGTTATTAATATTAACATACTAAGATATATTAAGTAACTTAATCTCTTGATTTATTTTGGTATATTCATAATGAATTTTTAAATGCGATAAGATGGTTTATCCCATACATATTACGCAATGATAACCAAGTGATGTTAAGGGCTCATTTAGTCTGTCGAGTGTCGAGTATGACTAAAAACCGTCCATTTCAAAAAGACACGTTACGAGTATCACATTCTATAGTATGAAAAATAGATCAAATATTATTCTTTATATATTTTATAATTTAACGGATATATTTGTAAAGTTAATTATTATTTAACATAATATTTATTTCTATTTTCTTATAAAATTATAGGACATCGAGCTAGTATTTCCACTTAATACATACCTAATCATCACCATTATTCATACTTCCTTTTACAAAATAAATAAAATAATAATAATGAAATTATTATAATTATTAAGTTTGGTTATTAATGTAAAAAGTATTTAATTAAAGTTATACTGAGTACTGACAATGCTACACACACACACACACATACATACAGACCTACAGACACCATCGCGCGATAGTCAGAATAGTTTACTACGACCTCAAAACGTGGCGATCTGATGAAAACTCGTTTTTCAAAAATCGGGGTGAAACCAAAAACCAAAACTTCCCCATTTTTTTTAAATATTAAATTTTGTTAGCGGGAAGTTAAAACGTTATTTTTGAAGTTAGTAGAAAAAAGAAGCTTCAAATTTAACTAATATTTTTACATATTAATTTTCTATTCGTAAAATATCCCTAACAATATCCTCATACATACATTATATTATATACCTGCTCTCTGTTCTAATATTGTCTTTCAACCTTTAAGAAGGCTGATTTAATGTAATACACACACTTTAAATAATAAGACAAATAGTTTAATCAATAACTACGAATTATTTTCAACATAATCTCCCTTTAATATGGGAGTCCTAAAACATTGCATATGGCAACACCGTGCTCGGACTTGTTTACGAAGAACGAAGACGTGTCTAGTTACGTGTGCAGCATACTCAAAACCTCTTATCAGAAATATATCTGTCTCTTTTACTCTAATGAATGTCCGAGTCATGTGACTGAGATAGAGGATGTATTAATAGCACTCAACATCGCCGCCATTTTGCTTCAACAAAAGCAATCAGAATAATATTCTGTGCACTAAAATTAAGAAACAATTCACTCCGTTTGTTATTTGTAAAATATGTTATTTTCTTCGATATAGAAATTTAACGATAAACTTGGTCAATGCAAAATTTAAGTTGAACTGTTGTGAATCATTTTTCATTTTATATTATTGCAACGTAAAATTGTAATGGGTCGAGTATCACGTTATAACTAATTGAAAATATGAAGATTTTTATTAATTTACTTCAATTTTAATAAAGGAAAACTTACCCTTAAGTTTTCGTATGAATATTTCACGGAAAATCGTCAATTTGCCGTCGGGGTTCACTGCACTGGCGTACTAATTTTCGAGGTATGACAACGACGCGATGGCGAGAGCGCGGGCTTGTCGTTGATTGGTCGAAAATGGCGGCCATTCGTCTTATTGGTTAGAGGATTTTAGGCGCCAAATTTCGGTTGGTCGACGCGCCGGATGGCGGGAAATGAGCGACAGGCTTTCCGGTACGCAAGAGTTTGTGTGGAAAATCGTGTTTGGCGCGTTTTGCTTCCGCTTCAATATTTTTATTTTAGTTCTAGTTGGAAGAAAGAACTGAAATCTTATTGAGATTTTTCGTTACAGGATTGTTTTAGTTGCAAGAGTATTGTACTTTTTATTGTTTTTATGTTGCAATGAAATGTGTTATATTTCTTTGCAAAAATATTAATGGTGGTTTATAATAATGTACTCGTGTAATAAAAACGTTACATTATAATTATGTATAAAGATTTCAAATTGTTATTATTTCCATGTTACATACATAATTAAATTTGTGTTTTATTTATTTTAGGTTTGTTTTCTTGCAGTGTTTTATCTTATTTGTATCTTTTATTAATAATTATGTAATTTTGTGTTTCTTTATTGTTTATACGAGTTAAAAATAATATTTTAGAAATTAAATGGATTAAAAATTTAAATCCAAAGAGTTGTCCAAAATGTTTTCAGATGAGTGTGAAGTCTGCAGATGCGGATTTGGTCAGCTTGGGGACTATGACCTATACATTTGTGATAGACCCGTGTAGCAGGATGTTTGAGGCAGTTGTGGCTTAAACCATTTGCTCCGGGCGGCCTCAGAACCTAACTGTTCCGGCATGAAACTTTCAAAATACGTACCTTTGCAGGATGTCTGTCAATTTACATTAAATAAAAAAATGTTTATGGTTTTAGAAAGGAGCGGCGCGGCTGTGACTTATTGACCCATTTATAACGGAAACCAGTGATTTTGGTTCGTTTTGCGGTGTACCACCACAAAAACTTGTTTCCCTTCTATGCAGATGTTTAACGTTGCACCGGATTAGGGAACCATCTCCACTTTATGAAACATCTGCAGTCCTGACTGGAGAGAATGTTTTAATGAGATGTAAAATTGTATTACTGTATTTTTTTATTCCTTATTAACGGAAATAGAAAATAAATAGTATGTTTAGTGGTTGATACTCGATCCCACTCGTGGATCTGGGTTCAATTCTTCAAGTAGGTACCTCTAATTTCTTAAAATTATAATAGAGGTACCTATTAACTATCCCTTTGCATATTTTGCTTTGGTGAAGTAAAATAACGTGAAATAATCTGTATAGTGTCCCAACTTGCTTTGCCAGCCTGATAAACTATGACAATATAGATCACTTGTGAAAACAATAATTTCTACTGCATTTTTCTGTTATTATAAATTTCCTTTGATTGACAGCCAACTTCATCTTCTAGGAATATTTCTTAGCATTTCAGTTAAAGTTAGGCTAGCAACTGAAGGTATTAAAATAAAAATTTATAACGAAACAGAAATTGTCTCTTACATACTTAGACATTTTGACTTAGTGAGGTACCTACATAATGAAAAATTATAATGTTTAATTTTAGTACGCATACGAAGTTGGTAGGCGGTACCTTCTAAACTTACCTTTTACATATTTTATTTTTATATCAGTCAACGAGACCCAGAAAAGAATAATACATTAACAGACATATACTCATCAAAATCAATACATATAATCTTAAGACTAAATTCAAATTATTGACATCGTGTTAAATTTCAGTTTTTCTACAGAAAAAGGAGTTTGTAGCTCATACAAAATAACAAAAATCTGTTCCCCAGTTCCGGGACTGAGATGATTGATGTAAACCACATTTTGCCGCGCCTCGCCCTCCAGTATAAACAGAAACGAACACCGCGCCACCTGGCGAACACACTCTTTAGTTATTTCCGATGGTTAATAGTTTTCCTGTTTTGAAATTATTAGGTACTGAAAAGCAGACGTAGGTATTATTGTTGATTACTAACCTACCTAGGAACTTAGTAACACATTACCTATTAACTACGCAATATACAAATGAGGCTACTACATATGATTAGGATGATATTATGATATTCTATTTAATAAAAATAATTTTACCAAAGTAGCTTAATTTGGACTAGAGAAGTGAGTTAAAATCGTAACCTATATTCACACCAAGCCGAGGGTTATTCGCAAGGCAATTTGTATTGGGAGTTGGGACATACAAATAAATGGATAAAATATAGGTATGACGGGAACATTCAGGTGATCTGTTATAACAAAAGGATTTATGAGAGTGTAAGGAGTGGCAGGATGCCAGTATAATTCTACAGCCACACTATATTTCACGTAAACTTTGTATCGATTGTTTTATTAGGTTCTTGGTTTGTTAGAAACAAAGATTAAAAGTTATAATAATTTATAAGTAGCTATTCTACTAATTTTTTTTAATAACTAATTAGTTTTTTTTAATAACTACAGATTTGAATGAAGTTATGTTGGCCTCCGTCGATGCATCTACTTACCGATCTAAATAGGTAGGTAGGTAGGTATATCTTATAGATTTTTTTATTATTTTCTGAAATCAGCCCCGAGGAAATTTGTCATTCATTGCATTGTCATTCATTAAGATTAATCACATTAATAGTCACAGATAAATTATGTCCCAACGAAAAGTTGATAAAAACGGATCGGTATCTATAGCCACGCCTGATCCTGTAAAATCCATCGAAGGGTCCTTTCGGCCGTGCCAAATTGCTGTGTAATTGCCAACCCTCTCATCTTTAGGCCTGTAGCCCATTGTTCCCTTGGTGGTACGCCACGAACTTTTTTATTTTTTTATTCTCCTGTGTCTCTCTGTAAAGGCAAGTCGGGTCTCCTGATATCGTGACTAAATATTGAGCGTGGTAAAAGACTATGAGTAAATCACATAAAACGCCATCTCATTCAATAAATTCACACCCTCACACTTCACGACCCGAGAACAAACTTATCTGTCACAGTGGCAGTCGGGAGCGAACCTGGGACTCCTTGTTCGCCACGGCCAATCTTAATCGTCAATCAAACTTTGGTTGACTAATGGTTTGGTCGTAGGCAATGATTTAGCTAATCTTTAGGTACTTATCTATAACTTAGCTAATTACTATACATCCGAGAGGGGATTTTTAGGAAAAAAGTACCTACGTAAATATCTGATATAGGAAAAATAAATTCTACATTAATACATTAAAATGTTGATTCTTTTTTTCAGCCACTTCAGAGACTTCGAGTGACACAGGATTAGTCGTTGACTTTTTTCCTAAGTTCAGTATGTTGTACGAGAAGTAGGATTCGTAATATTCGTATAATGCTTACTACTCTTTTGCTACCACCCTCCTAGACTCGATCGCGAAATATTTGCGGTTGAAGTATCGCAACAAATGTAGCCTGGATTTTAATTTACATAATTTAATTTGTTACCTCCTTGGTTGGCAATGCGTAGGTTATGCCTTTACTGAACAAGGTCATTTCTGTGTGTCGGCAATTGTGAATTACATAAATATAGCTCTAAAATAGTTTTCCTTAAGTTTGTTCTACCTAACGTTATCGATAGACTTATGAATAATATAATTATTATAAGGGCAATGAACCGATAGCCGGCAGTGTTTACGGAGGAAATATCCTAATAAATTATACCAATACACGTATAAAAATAACCGTATATTATTTGATAGTAACATTCGATTTGGGAGGTAGATAGGTCGGCATTCGGCAAAGGTGTTTATAACAGGGGATCATTCCGCATTTCAGGGCAAATAATGTACATATTCATGAATTATCGTGGTTACAACGACGCAATAAGTAGATACTTATTGCGTACGGAATACGGAATGCGGATATTTTCATGAGATTTACAAGTAAACATATTCACACAGATTCACAAGTAAACATACTTTCAGTTCATGTTTCGTCAGAATAAAGATGAAGGAAAAGGAAAGCGCGCCAATTTTAGTTCATAGCGCGCCAAAATGGCGGCAATCAAACAATATTGAATTTTTTATTTATGTCTCAACTGTTTCCGTATAAACAAAATATTTTTTAATCTAATTAAGAATCGATAAAAAATATAAAGAAGAATACAAAACCAATCTATTAACAATCGTCGTATCGTCACAACCCATAACTGTCCCACTGCTGGGCACGGGTCTCCTCTCACAATGAGAAGGGGTTAGGCCATAGTCCACCACGCTGGCCAAGTGCGGATTGGCTTACTTCACACACCTTTGAGAACATTATGGAGAACTATTACCAATAGTCTGCTAGAAATTACATAAGATGGACAGATACCTGCATACTAAATTACATGCAATGAACTTACATTGCATGTAGTGTCGAAATACGAACAGATAGTTGTGTAAAGATCCAATTTGTTTCCACGTGTAACGTGATTACACTATGAAGCATGGGCATATTGGGTATGTTCACGCGTTGATCGATTTAACCTGGAAACGCTGAGATATGTTCATTAGACACGCGCGCACCGATTACAATTGTGGCAATGTGTTGCGGCTGCAGTGGGTGGCGATGGCTTAGGGATGTGAAGGTTCGGTATCGATTTAATAATAATTTAATCCTTATATTTAAAATTAAATTGTTCTTATTTTTTATACGTAACTATTTATTAAGTTATTGCTTGACAACAATCTTATTACATTTATTTGATCTTGTTTTATCCTGTTTATATTGGTTTCTAATAATATTATTGCAGAAATCGAAAAAAAAATTATTTAATAATTGACCTATTTTTAAGTACTTATATTTTTACATAATGTACTTGAAATGATTGTAGTGTATATGTATATTTTTATTATTATCGCTTTTCTTCTGAATACATTTTTTTATTCCCAATATAAATGTTTAGACGAGATTATTTAAATGATTAATTTTGACTATGTCCTCCCTCACATTACTAAACTTTTATATAACTCCACGCACTAATCAATTTAACCCAAAAACGGGTTTTCTTAGCAGTTTGACACGCTCAAGTGTATCGATTAGAACTGGGGTAAAGGGTAGTAATTTAAGGGTAGTTTAAAAGCAAAAAAGGCCTGAAAAACAGTATATAATCGGGAATATACAACCAGTAACTATCACCTTTTTTGTTTTTGTATGATTGCTAGCTATTTGTATTGATGCGATGATCGCTTAGTTAAGCAATGGTGATCTGATTATTATAAGATGAATATTGGGCAACCTAACAAACTTGCCTGATGGTAACACCGTCGCCCATAGAGGTCAGAAATTGTATAAGACATCACCCAGTTGCCAAGAAAAAAACAATTAACTTATTTTTGGTTGTGTTGCAACCCAAAACACGTAATAACACATTTCACGTTGGACTCTTGAAGGATGGTCAACTATATCATTGGATGAAAATACTTTACCACCGTGGTCACCATTATACTAAGTGGTAGAAAGCCCAGCGGCCTCTAAAGGTGGCGGTTCGCGGCCGAGACCGAGACAAGCGACCGAGACAGGAGACCGAGACAGGAGACCGCGACCGGCACTTGACCATAGGCAATGTATAGGCGACAACTCGCGACCGAGACCGAGACACTCTGTTGCGCCTATACAAAGTGACGGTCGCGTCTCCTGTCTCGGTCGCCTGTCTCGGTCGCCTGTCTCGGTCTCCTGTCTCGGTCTCGGCCGCGAACCGCCAGCTTAACCAGTAATGGGATTTTTTTATCATTATTACAGATTACAATTTACATCTGAGGGCACGAAAATGCCAGAGCCAAGACCACATGACCCCTACGATTTAAGAAATATTGTATCGTATTTTCAAACTCTCCTAGCCTAGGTCTGGATATTGCCAGACAGGTTAATATATTCTGCATACCAAATCAACTTTTTACGACTTCGGGAAGTACCCTAGAGGTGTTGACAGGCGAGTCAGTGGCTTTCGACATATTTTAGGTGTTAATAAAATGTAAAGTAAAGCTAGACAAATGTTTACGTCTGTGAACTACATATCTGATGAGAGATCGTGCGTTGTGGAGCATATTAAGCAAACGCATTATATTTCCCTATGACGCTATTCCCGGTTAACAGGCGGTTCGATAAATATCGTGATAATTTACAATCTGGAGCAATATGGTGATGTCATTGATATTAAATATTTGTATTACCTATGATTTCCGAGTTTATATTTTTTGCTGACGCGCTATTCTGCTATCTTCACAAATGCACGCACCTCCTTTGGCAACGTCATTTTTCCCTTCCCTTTTTCCTTTCTTTCCCTTCTATCGAAATTAACCCTTATAATTAGTTTCATCTCGTATTCGTACTTTTGTGCCAAACCAAACAGTCCCGTTCAATTCACGAAGTCAATCCCTGACCTTCCCTAATTAATATCTGAGTACGGCCCAACTGCCAGCTAATGACCTCTGGTGAGTGACGAGTCAACGATTACTGTGCTTCATTCTTAAGCACAGATGCTATTTACTTTCAACGCGTGATACAATATGTCCAGTTACCGAAACGGACATTGGATAAACTAATGTTTTGGTCATCGGTCTCGCATACGGCGAACCTGGGTTCGAGTCATGCACGAACATTTACATATGATTTCTATATAACGAAAAAATAATTTTACCTAAGTACCTACTTAGTAATTTGGAGTTGAAATCTTAACCTATTCACACCAAGCCGAGGGTTATTCGCAAGGCAATTTGTATTGGGACATACAAATAAATGGATAAAATATGGGTATGACAGGAACATCCAGGTGATCTGAAAAGTATTAGGGTCTCGCAGTGACTAGTGTGCATATACAAAAAAAATAATAATTTGTGTGTGTTATATTTTATTGATTAATTTAATAATGCATTATTATGCAGCGAAAAATCTTATTATGTAAAAATATTAGCTTTCCGCACTCCTTTCCCATACAAACTTTTACTGTGCCAAATTTCCTACTCCTCCGCATGTGTTACTCGTATCTTGGTAAAAGCGGTACAAAATTTTTGCTTCACGTACCTATTAATGTATGTATCGTTGAAGAATATAATATTATCAAGTGATAATAAGGCTTCGAAGACGGAAAACATCGGTAGGAAACTTGCATGCTTACATCCGCGTGAGTCATTTATCTTTAGTGATTTCCATTTGGTCGGTGTGATGGCACATAGAGACCGGGTAACTTATTAAGAAGTCCCAAACGTCCTCCTCTTTAAAAATCATGGAGAATGGCGCAAAAATTGCAGCAGGCAAAAAATAATGATGACAAATGTAATCGAATTTCGATCGAATACGTCCAAGTAACTAGCTAACTTGTACCTAGTTATGGAGGATCCTAAAAATTTTACATGGACATATTAAAGTGCAGGCCGGTCGAAGTGGAGCGTGGTAGCCTGGTAGCCCTCCGTGTCGGAGGTCGACAGGTGCCAATCTTCTGCGTACGTTTGCGGTGTGGGCGCAGAACACACTGGGTGTAATTCAAGAGATGAACAAAAGGCTTTCCATGTATAAGTTATATGGAAAGCCTTTCGTTCATGCCGCCGCCGCCGTTCGCTGGGTGAGCCCAGGCAGATTGGCTTTTTGGCCGTATTTGGGCGACCTGGAATACTCACCTCAATTCCACGCTGGTAGATGCCGGTCCCACTGCTGGGTGGCAGGGCTTCGCATAAGGATTATTCCACTCGTCACGTTCTGGCTGCGTGCTTGGAAACAAGTACTCCTTGACGAACTGTTTACACAAAAAGGAAATCGATACTTTGCCGTTGCGTCAGGAGTGCATCAGAGATAATATTTTATTAAATTGTTATTTATTAATTAAACTTTCTTGATTTCTGATTCAAGCAGAAGGGTGGTCGCTGGCCAGCCAGTTATCAGTCCTACCACTAAGCGGGCGCCATCTGTATGCTCTCACGACACACTGCGCTTGTGAGAACGAAAGTGCATATCGCACCCTTAGTAATAAATTATGGCCTAATTCAAAAAGTAGTTTTTTGGGAGCCCTCGTAAAAGATTCTGGACAAATCATTTATAAGGTATAAGATGAAATTTTGATGACATTTTAAACTAAAAATAAGCTGAAATGTCTCGTCCAGAATCTTTGAAACGTGAGCTCCCAAAAAACTATTTTTTTTTTAATTTGGCCATTATATTACTTAGGGTGCGATATTATGTTTACGTCAAAAGAATTTACGTTAGTTTCCCCCCGTGTGGACTCACGCCCAAATGAGTTCACGCGTCACAGAATCTTGCGCAGTGCGCACTGATTGCAGCAGGATGCCGGCTATTACAGGACCCCATTAGATCTTTGGACGTATTGCAGTCAGGACTGAGGTGTGTCTGTCCGTTGGCGTTACAAAAAATACGTTAGCAGATATTTAGGTACAAACGTAAGTACGTAACGTACAGAAAAAACGTATGAAATATTTATTGCAAACGTAATTTTAACGTTAACAACGGCCCGTACTTTGTCTTTCTTGACAATATGTCCTTATGCGAAGCGACTCTTTAGAGAATTTGTCTTTTTGCGAATTAACTCGTCGTATACTAGTATAAATGAGACGTTACGTACACCCAAGACTCTTTAACAAATTTATCTGCACAGTATTATCTCTCCCGACCGGGAATCCAACCCAGGACTCCTCGTTCGGCAGGCAACAGTCACTAATTCACTACTTACTGGGCCACAGGGTTCTCAGTAAAAAGTTTTGAGTTTGATTTCCAGATTTTTTTTTGTTTGATTGTTTTGTGGTACAGTCCAAGGTTCAAATCACATCCTAAATATTAATAATTAATTATTACGCATCTTGATGTCAACAGCTGTTAAAACAGTAAATTAACATTGTACACAATTTAGACTATACTGGTTTTAAGGTAATGTTAAATGTATTCGTTTTCGTTCTCTAAACCTCCACAAAAACTCAAGGCTAAATATAATGGACACTGTCGGTTAGTTTGTGTAAAAAATAAATCGAAAGTTACAAGGACTCACCACGAGTCCTTCTGTTCTTTTATCTGTTTTATTGTAATGTATTTTTTACCTGTTTAGCGTAATTGAAAACGCATTTGTTTATAACTGATGTTCAGTAGAATTGTACATTCGTGCAAAAAATGGGAAATTTGACCGAGCTAGTAACCCTGGCTGCTGAGAGTGGTCCTGGGTTTGATTTTATGTTATCTACATACATAAAATATCCTACTGGATGTTCCTGTGAAGTAGGGTATATGGTGACCCTACTTTTAAGGCCAATTACCGACGGAGTGATGCAGTAATGACGCTTTGCCAGCGAGATGTCGCATTGTATTGAAATTATCGTGTCATTCACGTACGACATAAAAATTGGGCTCCTTTGTTATTCAATTACCAGGTAACATTATGCTTCTACTTAGTTGCTAGTTCCCCTCGCTTTACTACGGGATAGGTACTTATTATTTTTTTATTACCGACTAGCGACCCGCCCTCGCTTCGCTTCGGGAAACTTATTCCTTCGGTTTGCAAAGATTTAGTTATATATTTTGGATAATTCACAGGATATCTTTATAAATGATAGCTTTCCGCCGCGGCTTCGCCCGCCATAAACCCCTAAATATATAAAAGTTGATAAAAATTTGCGCCCCCCATTTACCCTCTTAAGGGATGTTTTTCGAAAAAATATTTTATACATGTTTCATAACTCTCAATGAAAAACCTTCATACTGAATTTCATTCGAATACCTTCAAAAACGGCAAAGTTTCATACTAACTTTGCACCCCTGTTTTACCCCCTTAGGGAGTGAATTTTCAAAAATCTTTTCATATTGCTCCCCCACGTTATAAAAGGAGCCCCTGTGCAAAATTTCAAGTTTCTAACCCTTATAGTTTAGGCCCTGCACTGACATGTCAATCAGTCAGTCAGCTTCACCTTTTTTCTAATACTTAAATATATTTTTTTAGATGAGGTTCTTTAAATTGATTGGCATATCTATTTATTTATATGTGAAATGTAAACTTCTTAACTGCTATTAACGCCAACGCTAACACACACCTGTGTCCCCGCCACCGCAGTTCAGCCGTGACCACCATCCATGCAACTGGGTCGCAATATCGGCGTACAATCCTATCGTGAGTACCCCTTTCATAATAAAATAGTTTGCAGTAATTTTGGTCGACTGTACACATTCCTTACTTTTACTTTTATCGTCCTCTATAGCTATAGATATATTTTTTCTATAGATTCCCAAGGACTCGTCGTGGAAATATTTCGTATAGAATGTATCAATGTAACGCACCACTGCGCTTATGGGCTGGGCCGAAATCGATTGGTTCTGCTTTCCATTTCAAGGATACAAATGTTCACTGGCTTTATATAGTTTTTATGACTGAAAAGGATAGTCGCAGTATGAAAAAAGTAAAAGAACCGCTACTCTTAGCTGTGAGTACAAAATACCACGAGAATTTCTAAATTATAATAATTGAACAAGACGAAGCGAAACAAGTACAAAAGGTTCGTAGCAGGTGGTCTCTGCCTACCCCTACGGGAAAGAGGCGTGATTATACGAGTATGTATTGAATATATCCAAAATGTATTAAATTAAAACCGTTACATATCATGTGTTTTAGCTTTTTGTAATTTACTTATGATAGCGAAGCGAGTTGGTAGCGCACAAATAAAGTTTTAAGAATAATTTAAAATAAGGCGTCTTTTTCAGCTATCTGACGCTAGTTAATTTTAGCTTTTGTTGTACTAAGTACTTATGTAAATATTTATGTATTTTTTTACATCCTCTTACAAATAATCCCCATGTATGAAATTATAAGTTATAATACAATACATACTGTACCTACTTAATTGCACGTTTTCATAATTAGGTAATATTTATTTTTATTTATTTATTCTTTATTGAACCTTACATAAGTAATGGAACAAAATATACCTCCTATAATACCTCCCGAAATTGAATACTGTTGCATGTTTTTAAATATAAAACATATTATCAATATAAAATATTGTTGATTTGATACAAATATAAAAATTTACACAATTATAATAATTAGACCTGTTAAGTGCTCTTATGTTTATTTTTCTTTTGTCATTTATTTACCTTCATATCAGTTATGAATAAATTTACTGACTACCAACATAATATTATATACTAGTAAACCCGCCCTCGCTTCGCTTCAGGAAAACCAATTTACATAAAACTTTAATATATTATACATATAAACTTTCTTCTTGAATCATTATATCTATTAAAAAAGCCGCATCAAAATGCGTTGCGTAGTTTTAAAGATCTAAGTATACATAGGGACAGAGAAAGCGACTTTGTTTTATACTATGTAGTGATATAACTCTACACATGTATAACTCATCACATATAATGCGTTTTAGACAAGTACTCATGTAGCGATGTAGCCAAAAGCAAAATAGGACGGCGTCGGGCCTCAACAAAAGGAGTTGGTCCTTTGTTGCCAATGAACACTTGGTGTCGCGTTCGAGAGGCGGATCCCGGAGGGTACCCTTTGTTGACAAGTGCACACTGAGGGTCCCACGGTTAGGGCCTTAGAACAGGAAATATATGGAGACTCCTTATAAAAGTTACTTATGATTACATAACTTTAGGGAAATCTTGGAAAATTTTCTTAATATTTACTATCAGCAGCTGCAAGCAATACTCGTACAATGAGTTATACCAACTACTTGTACTACTACTGTACTTAAAACTACTTACTAACCTCTTAACTTAGGCTTATATTTATTATTAATTAGTGAATGTATTAAGCTATCAAATGTTATGCAAATACAACAATTGTGTAATTACATGATGTCAATGATTTTTTATATTTACTATTTTTGTATTATTTATTGCAAAGTTTTGAGAGAACCACTGACACGGGTTTCGTGTTAACGTTTATTAAGAAAATGTAATATTATTAACAACCCCATCGATTTCTCTGTTCCGCCGTCTTAGAAACCCTCCTCACAAAATTTAGGGCTTAGAAAGGCGTTCAAAGGACGAAGATTTTGACAAAAGATCGTTGCACGTGTGTCCGTCCACACGTGGTCCGTCCGGGTCAACGACCTGTTCCAAAAACAATATGCGCTCATTAGTTGCTCCCTTCTTGATTTGAAAAGTAAACAGATTGTCTGTGGCAGTCTCACTCAAAGTGTGGTCTGCGGAACTGTAGGGCTCTGTGGGCAAAGACTTTGAGGGGACAAAGAATTGGCCACAGAATAAAAATACTAAACGTTGCAGAGTAAAATAAACTCAAAGTAGTGCTGGAATGCGTTATGAAATAAAACCACACGAATTTAAAGATAATTATCTAATAATAAAATTACATAATGACAAAACTATTGAAATTATTTCTAGGGTTCCGGCTAATATACTTATTTTCTTAGGTTCCATTGCCAAAAACTTTGAGAACCGTCCATATAACCCTATGCTAATCTTTAACACTTGATTGATTCGAAAAAATGGTTTTGTCTATGAACTTTTGAATGGACCATAAATTTTAAGGTATTATCTTTTGTTTTATGCAGCTGCACTCCAAACGGAAATTCGGTAATGCTGAATGGCCGATGTACAAGGTCCATTAAATTTGAATGCAATGGAGTTTCACAACAAATTTCGTTTGTTTGTTTTGTTTGAAGACGCAATTATTAGACGTTACGTAGAAAGCAGTGATGGCATAGTGGTTCGAAGGAACGAACCGGTTACACTTTTTTAGAGGCGACCATCTTAGCCCTCAAGGGTAGCAACACATCTGTGACCGAATTAGAACGAGACTCTATAACTATTTACTAGCTGGACTATTACTAACAACAACTAACAGGACTAACTATCACTAACAGACCCTGTCCCAGTCCGCATACTTACTAACAAACTAACCAAATGTTCTAACACCGTCACCTAACTGGACTCACCATCCTAGTCCCCGTTTGAGTCTTGTTCTAGGCGGTCACAATAGTCATGTTAGCGGGAGGGTGGTGCTGCAGGCTCGTTTGCTACCATACTTCCAAAAAAAATGACGGTTGAGCTCGGAGGACACTGGTTCCGTATTCTGATGTCCATAGCCGACGGTGACCATAAATGGCTCGTCTGCCTTTTGTTGTTTAGTATCAGTGCGTAAATTTTTTGATGCTATGTGTGTAATACAATCACTTTTCGGTGAAGGAAAACGTGGATGTACCTGCATAATTACCAGAGTTTCCTATATTCTCAATGATGCTAATTTAAGCCTACCCCCATTTTCCTCAAATCTCTCGTGTCTTATCATAAAGATCGATCAGTTATAGTCATGGTTCGATCAGTTATATATAGTTAAAGATCGATCAGTTATATTTTCATTAAATACATTTGTATAGGTACATACTTTTGTGTGATCGTCATTCGTGGTTACATTAATGTCATTTAAATAGGCATTACTATGATAAATGTTTATCACCACTTGAACCAATATCGCAATGCTAAAGCTGTAAGCAACACCTGTCCAATTAACGATTACATGATCTGATTGATAGTTATAATTGATATGCAGCTTCGTAATATGCCGAGGAAATTAAAAGGTTAATGACGTTAGTTAAAATGGAGCATATGTCTAATGTTAGGGGTTTAAATTGAGGTTGAGGACCTCGTAAAATTGTTGTTTTGCTTTTTTCAAGAAGTGATGTTATCGCAGAGCAGAAGGGATTCTTAATTTAATTATGTAAAACTTTTGCACCATACGAATTTGTACAGAAACACAGACGGACTTCATGCTAAAGGCATTCTGTCCCGATCAACCTTCAGGCAGTGTGAAGACAACGATATGGCGCTATAGACAAAATATTAGGTTAGGTATAGTAAGAAAACGTAGGTATAGGTTAGGTATAGATTAGGTATAGTTTCACTTTTGGAAGACCTTCCGCGAATGTCATAATGATGGTGCAATGTGCGATAGCAGTTATGATTATAAATGTATGTATAGTAAGGTATAGTATTATGAAGGCCGTTAAGCCAAATTGATAACTATTTTGTCTGATGAGTGACGGTTTCCAGGTTTTATTCACGGTCAGGGCATTCATTTGTTTTTCATTGATGTTTTGTTGTTTAGTTTAGTGCTGCTCTCATTTCGATTCTTATGCAACTGCAATTGAAAAAACTGCTATTCAAATTTTGAGGCATTATTGTAAATTGCCATGTTTACCCCCGTTTGTATCGTAATTGAGGTATACTCAGTACCTCATTTCTTCAGTCGGTCACTCTTTGTTGTTTTTAAATTACAAATAATATATTCGTACTCCATTGTTGCACAAAATCAGTAAAACATTAGGTATAATAACTTTGAGCTGCCTTATAACTTGTCTCTCTTGTATTCCGCGGGAATAGATCCAATTATCGCGACTATAAGTTTCGTGATATGAGTTACGGGCCCATTAGGGAAACAGTTATGGTTTGGGATTCTAAAAATTGCATAAAATCAAACCCTTGAGCAAACAATAACTTCCGCAAATAATTTTAGAGTTCCGACATTACTAAAAAAATGTAAAATAAAAAAAGACTTAAATGCGTGATAGAGTTACTCGCATGTTCAAAATGACATAACACGACGGGGCACTTGCGCGGGTACCTACATACTCGTATTTATCTGATTAATTTAAAATAATTCTAAGATCTGAAGAGTCACGTTACGCTCACGTAGTTGGATCCCATTAGATAACTCCCTCACCACATCCCGAGAGCCTCCTGTGACTAATGCCTTCGGAATGCTGAAGCGGCCTTATAACTTATAGAGGCAGTGACGGCCCAAATCCAAGGGTCGACGCGGGGCGATAACCTCGCGATCCTTTTCCTGTAATTGAGATTAGGGTTCCGCAAGGGCTCCGCTTATATTTACGTAAACATCGATGTTTGACATTGTGATATTAAAAAACGGACGCTCGAACTGCTCTATTGAGGTACTTGCATGTTGTAACTACCCACAACAGACATCATCGATATTTACTTATACATTGTAAGTATTTGTAATGTCTTTGTTTCTATGTTGCTAAGATGCTAATATATATTTTATTTTATTAAGGGCCCGTTTCACCAGTTACGGATAAAGTTCCGGATAGCCCTAGGAACTCAACTCCCAGATAAACTACATTTTTTGGCTTCTCAGGTAATCTGATAGAAGTGACAGAGAAAAGTGTTGGTTAAGCTATCTGCCAGTTCAAGTGGCTGTTAGGCGTTATCTGACGGATAAAAAATGTTTCAAGTGGCGTTTCTATAACACATTTGGAATTTGAACTGTAGTACATCATATTATTATAAATCTTACTATTTTCGTTCTATAATGCTAAAATTATACTGGAAAATACTAAAAATGTCGAATTGGATTATTTTGAACAAAAAGTATTTTATTAATTAAGTTTTCAAAATAATTTTCAAATGACAATAATTTACGTAGTAGTAACGAAACGCAAAAAGCGACGTTGCCGCTCCGTCAACTGTTAAGTGGCAGATAAATTCCTAGGGATATCCGGAACTTTATCCGGAACCGGTGAAACTGGCCCTTATAGTCTTAAATATCTATTTGCTCTTCCTCCGTTTCGGGAAATCAGAATCGATAACTTTACCATCGAAGGCACTAGAAACTATATTTATCTACTCATTTTAGTCAGATATTTTATGAATGTGATGTTTACCGAGTATCGTGTTTCTTTCTTTCTTCTCTTTTGTGTTGATGAGGGCCAACGGTGACGGGGACCACTGTTGGACCTTTAGGTGACTCGTGTTTGACGGGTATTTATGTAAAAAATATCAAGTGATTGGTTTTTATACTTAAAAAAAATAGAAAAACATTATAATGGTAATAGCTACAAAAGCAGAATCTATTTTGGATTTTTGGTAGTACGTCCACTAGGCAGCCTATAGGTAGAGGTTAACATAAAGTATTATGTCAATACTGTTATTACTTAAAAATGAAGTAGGTACCTACGGAATTAATCATTTATTGAAGTACAAAATTGCTTGTGTAGTAAGGTACCATCCAATCATAACGCAATTAAATTTAAAAGGTGTACCTACAGATAATATCGCTGTATTCGTGTATAAGGAATTGATTTTTAATACGGTTTTGATTTCCGGCAGATGTACAGATGTGGTTTAATAGTTAAAATAGCTTAATAGCCCTATTAATACATAAGTTATTATGTAGAATTCCGTTATTTATTGCGGAGCTTTAACACAAACTATTTATAAACATATAATGACATCAACGCTAGAAAAATAAATAGAGCCTTATTAACTCGCAACGCAAAAAGAGGGGTGTTAGGTATAAGTGTGTTAGGTATAAGTGTGTTAGGTATAAGTGTGTTAGGTATAAGTGTGTTAGGTATAAGTGTGTTAGGCATAAGTGTGTTAGGTATAAGTGTGTTAGGTATAAGTGTGTTAGGTATAAGTTTGACGTGTCTTTTTGTCTGTGTATCTGCGTATGTGTATCTGTGTCTGTCTGTGGCATGGTAGCTCCTAAACGAAACGATTTTATTTATGGTCTAAGATCCGAACCTACATCGACCTTCACCGGGTTGATAATAGTAGTTCGTCCAGGTAAATAATAGTCAACCTACGTCTGCACATTCTATATGTTTTATACTTTAAGGCCAGTATAAAATTTTATTATTATTTTCATGTTGCAACATTTAATGTAAAAAACAATTTTTTTAAAAATAATTAAAAATATTCTGTCCAGGATTTTTTTTGTTAAACCATTTTTAATATATTTTCTAATATACAAAATTTATTATAAAGTAAGTTTGATTCTATTATCAACCCGGTGAAGGTCGATGTAGGTTCGGATCTTCTACCATTAAAGGCTGACGTGATCGACATGGTCCCTAGATTCAATTTATGAAGATCTAGTCAAGCGTTTCATGATCATCACCTCATTCCTTTTTTTTTTAGTCGGGGGGTTTTAATGTACGAGTAAGTATCTTACATAATTAAATGATAATAATATTTTATTACTCATATGTCGTATCGCACATTTCATTTACTTAAAAGTATAGTAAACAATATTAAAATATATGCGATTCTTATCAAGGCTGGTACGTTTACTACACACCTGTATATACATCACCTGTATGTCTTTCTTCGTAGTTTTGGAACATTATTTTTTATACGATTATGTGGTTCTTTTATGATCTAATTTATTGATAAACTATAGGGCAATGACTTTATAAAATTTTGTATAAACAGCGTGAGTTGGAATACAAATGATGTTACGTACTTGCATCATAACTTAAGTCAAATACGACTTTTTATTTTAATAGCCGGTAAACAAACAGACCAGCCCTCTGATTACAAGTCGTCAATGTGTCTCTGGACATCAGTAACACCAGAGGATTACTAGGATTATTATTATTTACTGAGGCGCAAGTCAATTCATTTCATGCGCACATAACAATCTACTGTATCACAACTTCTACACCTTTGATCTAATATAGTGTTCAGGCTTCAGCAACAATCGTGTTCATCAATACACCAATCAGTTGGCTTCAGCAATAAAAAATATAAAATTATACGAAACCCTTGTGTTAACCAACGACATAGTCTTGCCAGGTATAACAGTACGCACGGTGATTTAAAAGCTCGACAGTGGTGGTCTTTCAAAAAGGATTATGTAGATTATAGCCATAAAAATATCGTCATAGCGCCGGCTGCTAGAGTCACTTATAATTTATTACTAGTTCCCGTCGACAACACTGCCTGACGGTATGAATAAATAAATTAAAGGAGTACCTAACCAAAAAGTAACTTCGTCCTATATACTCGTAGTGTGCGGATTTCTTGGAGCAAAGTCTGAAGGGCCTCTTCAGATATACAGTATCCGCTGATGCTGTGGTGTTGCTGAGTGGGAAAGATATATTCATACTATTCTCAAGCGTATATCAATCGTAAAGCAATGCATCTATTGTGTACGACGAGGAACTGTGCCGTTTACCTTTATATTCCGCGCTGTCCGGCGTAAAAATAATAGGTAGGCGGTATGGGATGTTTCATGTTTCACACCAGCCGCGGTATCGTTCCGGTATAATGCGCGATATTTTTCGCTACCGACAGCTGTAACGGATTCCGCGTATATGTGTACAGGCCAACGCGGTTTGCGGTAGGAGATAATTGGTACAAATCGTATTGTCTATGAAAATTATAGCATAAGGCCGGCTCCATACGTTGGCCCCAACGTATGTAGCCGGCCTAACGGATACTCATCATCGAATTACGTCAATGTCACAGACAAAGAGGATATAAACACTACGTTTGTCACAGATTAAGTCTATGTCAGGTCAGGAGTAATATATATTTTTTTGTGATATTCATACTTAATTATGTACCTATTTAATAAATCGAGCCTAATTAAAGCAACAGCAATTTGTGATCCGCATATATTTTTAAGGTAACCTTTTTTGTTTTGATGAACCCTGAGATAAAAATAATTATATAACGATCATCATTACAAGGACATTAAGCCGTCTTCAAGGAACCAGGAGCCTATTTTGTTTCAGGTCAATCGTAGATGCTTGGATTTTTTCTTATTTGTAATTTGTGAGCTTTGGGGTCTAGACCACCCCAAAGCTTGAACCCGTCGTGTTCTGGCTGGGCGCTTGTTGTTGTTCTTTTCTTTCTATTCTACGACTTCAATGATGGGCTAATTTTGCAATGTTAAAGGTACCAATAACCTAATCTTCAAACACGATTCAATTGCTCCTATCCGTTGAGGAGTTCCAATCTTCATTTACAGTAACCGTCATCAGATCTTATATTTCTTATATTTCACTTTGGAATGCAAATGCTTGATTTATTGCTGAAAACCTAGTTGAAATCGAAATGAAGTTAAAAATTAAAAAAATTAAGATGTTGGATTCCTCCTTTCGCCGTTTCATTTCGTTAAAAAACCTTTCCAAAACGGTGGTAGAATGTAAGAAAATCGCACAAAATTGCATAATTTTACAGTCTCAGCGGGTATCAAATTTAAGTTAAAAATTCATTTGTATTAAGTACTCCGAAATATAAAGGGCAATGGAAGTTATAATACAAGCATTAAATTAAATCATAACAGTTTTGTTTCCGGCCCATTATCCGTGTAAACAGTTCTTCGCGTCGCTTGAATACGAAGTAGATTCATATTGTAATCGCTTGTAACGTAAACACTGATTGTTGTGTAAACGTAACTAAATATGAATACTTATTCAATTACATATTTAATATTTATATAACATATTTCTTTAAGTTAAGGACTTTAATTAGGATTCACTGCGTCAGAAACAACTCTTACTTTTTCTTCCTGGTTTCTTGGTCCGCAATGCATCGGTGATATATTTGGAATTACTGATGTCTATCGGCGACGCAGACCATTTACCATCGGGTGTCCGCACATTAGTGGGCTATTTACATAAACAAATTGGAGTAAGACATCACAAACACTTGAAAAGAAATATTTGTGTGACATAAATGTCTGTCATTGTCGTGACATTATCAATTGCTACCGCGATATGTCAATGACGTTTGTCGTCTGCCGCATTCTGTGGAATCACACCTTTAAGGAGTGCGCACAGTACAACGACTCCACGACCGACAGACGCCAACGCGACTAAAACCTTGACAAAGCTAACATTCAATTATGAGCCTTATATCTTTGAAGGTAAGGTTGAATTTCGAACTTATACTTAAAAGCCCTGTACGGCTCGCCCTACACCCATAGCCGTCCCGTTTCGAGACCAACGCGTCGACGTTGCGTTGACGACTCACCGTAGACGAGTAGTCCACGCGTCGACCGACACAATGACGTATCACGTAATGTAACTAGCGTCGGAGTTGAAACGGAGTGGAGACGGAGTCGAGTTGACGTCGATGAAGCGTTGATCGCGGAACGGAACGTCGGAGTTGAAACGGAGTGGAGTCGGAGTGGAGTTGACGTCGAGTTGGTGTAATGTGCGCACTCCTTTAGAATCTGCACTTATTTCTTCAGCAACCCTCCTTGGATCAGCGTGTTGTTATACGCCCTAGAAAACTTTAATAAGAATTTTAGGAGAGACTGTAGAGGAGACAATAACAATTAAAGGACGGATTAACAAAATGTGTAGGTATAATATTATATAAATTGTTAATGTTTTGAATTTCGTTAACTGACCTGTCAGTTTCTAAAGTGAAACAAATGATTTGAATTGGACTCGTGTCTAACAACAGTCTATTAATTCGTGATAGTTAATAAATTTAAATAAAATACCAATTACGTCGATTACACGTCTTACACCTATTAAACATTCCGTTTAAAGTCCATTTTCTTTACTTTCCCCATACAAGATTAAGATCTACGTTGTGGGCTACAATATGTAGACAATGGGCGAACGGCCGCATCCCTATCAACACTTTGAAAACGAAAATTGTTCTACATACGAGTTAAAGATGGTATCTAGGTGAGCCGGCCTTGATGCATTTAGCACAGATAAGTGTAATAAAGGGTTAGTGTGCAAACGCGGAACGATTACCCAACTACGATACCAGATAAAAGTTAAAACGTCTTGGTCTTGGGTGAATTACAAAGAAAGTTACGAGTGCTTTCGTAAATACGTAAATACCTACTCAAGTTACTAGTGCGAGTCGACTCAGTTTTAGTAAGTCGGATTACTAGGGTTGTATATTTAACGCGACCAGGTTAATAGATGTAGACCCTATATAGAACCTACATATTAAAAAAAAATTTAAAGGGTATTGAGCCGTTTCCGTGAGGATTATTTTATAAATGTTATTGGTAAACTATTAATTTACTTTATTATCTTACTTTTCGCTAGCAACGCATCCGTTATGCTTTTGGAAGAAATATTCAATGTACTTCGTTATAGTTTTATTATTATTAGTATATTAAAACATCCGACATGGCTTTTAATTAGTATTTAGTGTAATTATGATAACTTGCAGCGTATATTTGACCTGGTATGATAAGGGCGCGTTGACTTGTGCTCGGGTGGTTGTTGTCATGCCTGCTATCGTATCACACGTGGCTTACATAACACATGTATTGTTCTAAACATATTGCAGTAAACGAAGTGAGCAGTGATGTGCATGGCGCGTGTGCATGGCGCCCTTTTGTATTAAAATGCAGCGGGAAGTTTGAAAAGTTGATTGTAGTCCATTGAAAAGTTACTTTATTTTAGCTACTTTACTTTATTTTAGGTGGGAAGGTAGTAGGTAGCCAGGGGGTATAATACCCTACCACTATGGAAGAAGCATCGGCATTCAGCTGGGTGGTACAGAGTCCAGTGATCACTGACAGGACTGACCTAGAGTAAACTATGTTGTCCTGCAGGGGAAGTTGGCATGGATGATATTCAAGAAAGAATGGAATTATGAGTGTTCGGAAGTTTACGTTTATGACCTGAATATCTCTGCTTCTAGAACTACCCATGAAATGTTTTTTTTTTTCAAATACAGTCCTCAAGAGCTTACTGCGCTGATCCTTTGGGACTAATACAAGTCCCGACGGCACCAATTTGACTTATGCCCGATCCTATATTTGAAAAGCGATTACTTACATAAGGATAATACAACTATGTATCTACAAGGCGTAACTAAAGTTACTACAAATCGTTACTGGTAACTCGAAAACGATCGGTTAAATATAGGACCGGACAATCGCGTCCGATTGACTCAACGAACCTATCAAAGACAAAGCCTTTGTTTCAACTGGCACTGTGGCCAGGACAGGCTGCAATCATTTCCCAAGTCCCAGCGTGCCCCAGCGCTAAGCTTTCGTGCATTGTTGTCGCGCGCCCGCCGTGACGGAATGTATACCTAACATCTGTATCTCTATCGTGAAATATGACTCGACTGTTGAGCAGGAGGTGATGGTGGAATTGGACGATGGAGCCTCTTAACGATTGATGGTGAAAAAATAAACTTAATAAAAAATCGCTAACACACACAAACAACACAAATAATAACCCGACTATCTACTACCGACTACCCGACATAATTATCACAGATGACCCATGGACAAACATTTATCTGTCACAAATGTCTGTCCCGGCCGGGAATTGAACCCGGGGCCACACACACACTAGGTGTCCCTGTGTCGTGGGTGACATGGACAACACATAGACAAGATCACACACCCAGACCGAGAATAGAAAATAAAACTCATCATTTGAATTTCGAACCCTTCGAACGGCAGTCTGGCATGGCAAGCATTGGGCCGTCTATCGTAATGACACGACATAACATGAAAAATATTCTTTCTAGGTGCAACTGTCACCCAATGGTAATTTCAGTCATTTACACAGTTTCGGCGCAATTGCATGCAACATGGTCATGGTGAGATGGTGATGCCGGGGAGAAATTATTTACAGTTGACACTAAACTTGACAGACAGTAATGACAGGCCTGTCAACTTTACGTCTACGTTGTTCCACGTTTGGCACTATTTCACATTCCGTGGGGATTAAGGGAATGTCCACCCTCGAGATCACCCTCTAACCTAACCTATAAAAGCAAGTTAACCTAACAATGACTTAAAATCTTGGTCAGACGCAACAATACAGAGTTCTAAGCCTTATCACCTGTGACGTAAAGCATAAACTTGGTCGAACATGCATTCTTACTAGCACAATGCAATTTGAATGTTATCGCGGTGCACTTGAGTTTACTTTTAACTGGATGTAGAACTAAGTATATCAAAATCAGCTGCTGTGGGTTAGTATCTGTCAGTAGTACCACCACCGCGCGGCATGCGGACGCGTTTCAATTTTTCACCCGATTTACGCGCGAAACTGCGTAAAAGTGCCCAGAACTTCTAAATTAATAAAGCCCTTAACACCTGCAACAGCAGTTGAGCATCTTGCAGAATCAAAACTATTTTCGTAAGTAAACATTGTTTATACTGATGTGTTGATAAAAATATTTGATAGGGAACAGAATCCTTGACGAATAGGTAAAGGAGTATTATTTTAGTAGCAAGACTTTAGTCGGTGATCTTAATTACCACTGAATTTCAATTGGATCTTAATTAGATGTTGGTATATTTCCAATTGCCATGTAGATGTAAGTAGTAGCTTCCTATCAGATGAGTTGCTCGATAATAATTTGTAGCAATAGCACAATATGTGAAGGGATTTGTAATCAAATCCCTTCACATATTGTGCTATTATATCTAAGGGACTTTTAAAAGATTATGAAATTATCAAATGTTTCTTTTCAATCAGCAGTTGATAGATGCGACTTTGAAAATAGGTATTTAATATCCTACCTATTTAACGAAAAGCACAATAACTGGTAATGCATTGATAAGGAATAGAATGTAATTATTGAAATGATAGATTTAAAAGTGAAATTTCATTTTCGTACCTACATTTATTATCTATGATTAAGATAATGGATTTACTCGCAAAATTTTAGGGTTGCAAAAATTCTTTATTGCAGCACTGACTATTCGCGCTCAAATATCCCATGTCTGAATATTTATTTAAAAATCACTTCTTTCAGTTATTTCATCATCGTCATTTTTATTATGGACGCCATTTTGCATTGCATTATACCTGTAGATGAAATGTATTGGAAGTGAAGAAATACGAGAGATTCAAATCTCTTTCTCACTTAACTCGTTTCTACCATGTCTTATCCAAGGGCTTAATAAAGAAGTTTCTTGGAATTTACGACGAACACATTCACTTCTAAGCCCCAGTACTTTCGCTGAGCGGGTTCTCACGAAGACAAAACAGCGCGTAACGGAATGATTTGCCATAATAATAATTATGAATATACACGGTTTCCAACAAGAAATGATATTACGACATATTGGACGCATAACCAATGTATATTGTCGAGTTCACTTCCCCGACGTATCATTTCAACTTGATACCGAGAAGTGTGAGGTTTTGTGACAAAGAAGGAGTTAAGTATAATGTTATTGTTGTTTTTTATCCTGACTTTATATTCCAACGTCGCAGAACCTGAACTAAAACAATGAATGGACTATGGCTTTTCTCTCTATTAAGGATATTTTGATATTCCATCCCTAAGGGAGTTATATAAAATTAGAAAGTTTTGAAAATCTGCCGTTTCTGACGATACAAGCTCTATGAAACTTTAAATGCCATGTTCTGAAACTGGGTTTGTCAAGTACGGTTTGGCATAAGGCTAAAAGAAAAAAAGAAAAAGGGTAAAGAATCATATTTTACTAAATTTAAAACTATTTTTCGTGAATAGGCTTTAATAAGTTAGTGCGTCCAACATCCTCGACTTCATCGCCACTTACCATCGGTGGGATTGTTGTCAAGCACTAACTTATGTTAATAATGTAAAAAAAAAATTCTTGTTTCTAGCGGAAAAACGTGATATTTTCCGACACCTCCCCTTACTCCAAAGTGAGATTAGATAAGATTCAACTCGTAATTGCCCCCTAAGTATTTCTTAAATAAGTTGCTTCAATAAACATATTATAACTTAAATTTCAAATCATTTTTAATAGACGAATAAATCACATCCCATAGCCATAACTCTTCATTGAGTTAACGGCCCATAACTCCATGAATTTGTGGGGCACCCTCGAATGAAGGATCTTGAACTAGAATACGTTTATAGGACATCTTCCTGTTAAGGAGTGGGTCAAGGACTGTCTCCGGAATAGTTTCTTAATGGACCTTAATGCGGGTGTGCGGTTGGCCCTGAATGTCAATTACCATCAGCGCAATTCTAACTATTTCATAGAATGTAATGGAGAGGTGCACAGAAATCAATTGGAGAGCGCGTAAGGTGAAAAGCGTGCGTTCGTGTATTAACATGTCTCAAACGTGTAAGTACCCACTATATCCAGTACTGATACACTGACGATTAATCAAGTCCCACTGGAAGAATGATGATGAACCCTAGTCGTTTGTCAACCTAACCTAAAAAAAAACAAATATTTAAATCTGGAATACAAACAGGTACTCGTGCGTACCACACACCTTTTCAGTATGTAAATGATTAATAGAGCTTTCTAAGCTGTGATGTAAAATAAACCGGAAACCCACGACATGTGGCCCGGCAAGATACGGGGTTCAATGTCCTTATTCGGGTGGGCCAGAGGTACTCAACCCTTTTTCTCGGGTTTTGCTTCCATACTTTAAGATTTGATTTAAATTGTATACTAAACCCAAATTATGCGATTTATTGTTAACTAGGAAACGCATGAAGCGCTCATAGCCCGGCGGCTTGCGTTGATCTCAAGTGATCGACAAAAGTTAAGCAACAGCGGGCGCGGTCGGTAGTTGGATGGGTGACCGCTAGTGGCTAAATATCTTGAGCGCTTCCGTGCTTCGGAGGGCACGTAAAGCCGTCGGTCCCGGTTGTTATCATTTGGTAGCAGTCGTTAAGCCATGTCGGATACCTTCGGGCGGCTTAAAATTTCCGACACTTGGGTTGGCCACTAACCCCTCCACCAATCCGCACTGGAGCAGCGTGGTGGATGCTCTAGACCTCCTCAGGTACGAGGAGAGACCCGTGCTCAGTAGTTGGCCATCAATGGGTTGTAGCCAGGAAACGCATTCCCTTCGCCTTTGGATATGTATGTTGACAACCCCCACTTGAAAAATAAATACATAGCTACAAAATGTTACCCCAAGTCTACAAAAAAATCCAAGGGGCAAAGTGACGGATTTCTCCATTATCTAATTTGGTTTCGTAGGTAGTACCTATATTAAATCTGTTTGAACTAGAAAATATAATTCTGATATGTCATCGAATTAAATAATAATAACTTGACTTACTTTAAAAGCACGAAAGGGGCGCTCAGATATCAGCGGCTCAGATACAATCGAAGCGAGATATCGATCCATCGTCAACGTTGACTACGTTGGTTGGTTGAGTGCATCTGTCGAGGAACACTACTGAGATCTTGCGCAACAGATGAACGCTTTCTTAGCACGGAACCAGTTGCATTGCATGCGTTTACGTACTAAACGCATTATGAAACGCATCATTAATTAATTACCATTTATTTCTTGATAGTCGTAAAGGTTTTATTGGAGTACCTTTCCGATACGATTTATCGATTCTGTCTATGATTTTTAAAATGTCGAAGATATTTTGGGTCGTTCAAGTTAAATACATGATATTCTTTATGGTTAACTAAACTAACCTACTACTAACCTATCGGCACTGAAGCAGCTTGTTGGAGGATGCTCTAGGCCTACTCAATTATAAGGAGAGACGTATTATAGTAGTATTGGGCCATTAATGAGTTGAAGCCGTATGATATACATAATTATCTGCTATACATAGTCCTCATACCCACTAACGAACTGACCGACTAACTTTATTAATAACACCATCTGCTTACTATACTACCCATCCTAGTTCCGATTTGAGTCTTGTTCTGGGTCGGTCACAGGGTTGTCATCGGGGGTAGCGGAAGGGTAGTTTTGCATGTTTGATCAAAGTTAAAATGTGTCATACTTTTAATTTTACATAAGTTAGAATTGGCTACTATCCCACCTGATAAGCCCTTAGATGGTAAAGCGCGCTAACTTAAAAAGGAGAGCAAAAATTCTGTACGATGTACCTACTATTTTTTATTTTATTCTGTGCTATTTCATGGTAGCCATCTCAAAGTATTCGAAGCATGTCATTACACGATGACATGGTTTAACGCGATGCAGTAACGACGACGTGCACCCATCACTAACTCACGATTCACGAAAACAATATTAAAGTGGCGTTTAGAAATCATTGTAAGCACCAAGTAATGTTGCTGTTAATATTATAGCTATTTTTAAAATGTACATGACATCTTTAACAACATATCTTACAATCATCATCATCATCATACATAGGTATAGTAAAACTAATTGATCGCTTCAACCCATTTTGGCAAAGGTAGATCTTCCGCCAGGCGAGACGACATGACTGGGGAGTGGCCGAGCTCCAAATTTTTACGGTAGGAACTTGTATATGCGAGCGGTGTAGAAAACTTCGATAGCGTGATTCAGGCTTGTAATGACGTCACCATGTGACGTGTGTGCGATGCCGATGTGGCCACACCATCAATGGGCCACTACAGAGAAAGGTTTTCATGAACCGATAGGTTGAACATGAAATACAAAACAAGAAATATCAAATTAAGCTCAGAAATTAAGTATATAAGTATGGGATTAAAAAAGACGAGTGACTAGACAGGTGCATTATAAAAACTTGTCTTTAACTTCATATTACATAAATATCGGACAAAATAAGCTCTACAATTACGTTTTTAATCAAACATTTCTAAAAGGGTTGCTACAAATACTTATTTGAAAAATAATTATACTCGTACCTACCTGAGATGAAATTACGTAGAAGTACCAAAGACCTCACAACTCACAATACAATCATTAAGTGTATCACTTGAGAGTACAAACATTAGACCGTTTCTTGTGCCATTGTGCGACGATACGTTATGTCAACGGATCGCTTAACTGGCGAGAGTGGCGAGTGACGATAGCGAATTCAATGGAAAACAATTACTATGATGACAGCTGAAGTGGTATCGGAGTTGATCGAGTAGGTAATTAGGTTATATACAGAGTTATAATGTGTCCTGGTATTCGACTCCAATGACTTTAGGTACCTACTTACCAGGTGTGCCAATATTCTTTTACAACAACCAAAACTTAAAGGATGCTTGATATTACCTATTAGGTTTCAGTAGATTTAATAAGTAATAAAATAAATAGAAAACCAAACAAAATTTCAGACTGTTTAGTCCTAGTGTGGTTTATTAGTACATAATCACTTCTTACACACTGGTTAGATAATAATTGAAAATAAAACTTGATTTTATTAGATTATAATAGAGCACCTAAAATTTATATAAGGTTATGGGTGTTAGGGGCTAAATTAGGGTGTTATCTTGAGTCCAAGCCTTCAGACCTTCAGTTCTCGTGGTACACTTTGCTGACCAATGGACGAGGCTATATATGCGGTCAGGTCCATATTGTTGGAGTTTGCTGGGTTCTGTAAACTGTGTGAAGACTCTCGGGTGTGTTGGTTTCCTCACGATGTTTTCGTTCACCGAAGTAAGTGATAATTAGATTCTTCAACGCACATAATTTTAGGTGCGTGCAGATTTCGAACCGAATCCCCGCTGTTCGGTAACGTGCAACGTTCTGAACTCTCAGCTGCTTACATGGTTACTATTTCAGCCACACTAGTAACCATGTAATAATAAAAACCTACTTGAGAACAATTTAAACGATATATTCTGATAGTCCATTAGTAAACTTTATTGGTCATACAAACAATTTGGCCGATACGGCAATATCAGGTGTGAATCGTCCATTACGAAGGAGCCGACAAAAAATATATCACCACAATGCTCACTTTTTGCCTGTCGAAATCGAGAGTATTTGAGTGATGATAACGAAAAAACGAACAATGGAATGTGGGGATTGAGTGCCTACAGAGTTCGCTTGCGATTAGACTCGTGTTCTACAAGCGGTTTATCGGAAATAGCTTGGGAGCGTCTTATCGGAAATGGTTTGTAACTTCGAACGGTGATTAGTCCGGGCGGTTTTTGTTTTTGTTTTAAATTTTTGAGTTTTTTTTGGATATTGTAACTTTTATGTGCTTTATAAGTAGGATTTTTGTAACGTAACGGTCAAAACTCTTAATTAGTAGTAGTTTGCAGTTGAAACTACTGATTTCCAAACAAAACTCTGGTTACACTTTTTTAGACTTTTTGCGACCATCTTAGTCCTCGAGGGTAGTAACACATCTGTAACTGAATTAAAACAGACTGACAACAACTAACAGAATTAACTATCACCAAAAGCTCCAAGTCTAACTGTCCCAGTCCTAATACCTATTAGGTAACGTATTGACCAACTAATGTTCTAACACCGTCTACTAACTGATGGTTACTCCAGTTTGAGTCTTGTTGTGGGTCGGTCACAGTTGTCACGGACGGCAGCGGAGGAGCTGAATGCTCGTTTGCTATCATTAATCCATAAAAAAACCAACCAACCCGATCAGTCAATATTTTGGCATGTTTTAAGTTAAAAGTCCTTTTAATCAAAGAGTTTGTATGTAAAAATGGTTGTTTAGTTCCTGAGCTAGCAAGTCGTAAAGTTTTATGATCGATAGTTGATACTGGGTGACGCAGGTTTAGCTGCGGCTAGACGACTGGGTAGGTGGCGACGTGCCTTATCAGAAGGTCAGCGAGTCCGACGTGTCCTTGCATTGCTTGCACTCCGATTGTTATTGCTAATCGATACTAATAAACAATCCTTCAGTGCAATTGTAATGCGTTTATTTGTGTAGGTTAACATGTATGATTGAGGTATACTTACGAGTACCTAATAAATAAGAAAAGATGAAACTTATGGCTATACGACGCAAAGAAGCCGAAACGTTGTAAACTACACCTTGGCTTCGACCCGTTAATGGCCCACTACTGAGCACTGGTCTCTCCTCATACATGAGGAGGCCTAGAGCATCCTCCACCACGCTGCTCTAGTGCGGAATGGTGGAGGAACTACACCTATGTATGACAATTTTTTTTATTGCGAATTTTGAATCGGAAAAAAATCTGCATCGGATGGTCTAAGTCCCGTGGGTCTACGACCAATATAAAATTTTGTACAGCACTAAAATTGGAATAAGAAATTAATAATACTAAGTATTAATAATACTAAGTATTATTAATTTAATTGCCAACAACATACTTGACAGCTCTATTACTGGGTCCAGTCCAAAACCAGTCCATGACTGAATTTGATTACGATTGCAATATTATTTCATAATATTATTATCTGAAATTTCTTGTTGTGTGCAATATCCGAATTTCTATTTAATACCTCGAGATGATAAGCCAACTTTCCGTCTGTCATACAAAGGTTATCAGAATTATCAGAGAAAGTAAGTCATTTATCTGATTATTTGTGATAGTTAAGGGAATTATAAATGCATATCAACTTACCCACTGTGCATTTGATAACAGATAGTGCACTTTGGGAGGGCTGCCAGAGCCGACAATTTAACTAAGTAGGCATCTTCAAAACACGGCTTGCTTGTGTGAACGCGGCTGTCCCGTCATGTGTCTACGCAGCTTAGAATGCACACAAAAATTAAATTTTAGTTAGAGGCCTGAAGCGGCGCGCGGCAGCGTCCACACAATCAAGCCTCGGCACCAACAAGTGTGAAGATAACCTACTTTTCTCTTAATACAATACAATGGTACGTCAACACTCTTATTACACTCACACTCATATTTGACAAAACTACTATTGGGGGTATTTCTCAGCTGGTGCCGAAATGTTATTTATTAATCCTTAGTTACCACCATGTCCCCTACGTGGTGGGTGGTGGTGGTAAGTGTGGTAACTAAGGATTACGCATTACTGATAAAAAGAAAAAAACGCTTTATATACTTTTTCCTAAAAATTTAAAGTCAATGCCCAAAATCCTGTGTGGATCTCCCTCATGTACCTACTCCGCATAAATAAAATTCGCAGCCCTATCTTGCGGTAATAAATTCGTCTGTCATTAAAATGATTACGTTTGTTAAAAGGTCGTTCACTTTAGGTATGAAGACACGTACAAAATCGACACTTAAAAAATTTTACTCTTTACAAAAAGTAATATATTTTAATCTGTGGTTTATTCTATAGTCCATATCCACCTCTCTGTGGTTACTTCTCTATATTTTTATTCTATGGACTTTTACCGCGCAGACGTAAAATTCGCGCATGCGCAGTGCGAGTCATCTTGTAACGGCGCCTCTACACTCCTGCGAGACTGCTAGCCGAGTGCACTCGTACGAGAGTGTACATGGTAGCTCTCGCCTCGCCTCGTGATGTCTCGCCTGCTCTCGCTCCCATGACAGCGACTTTACACTCCCGCGAGACTGCTAGCCGAGTGCACTCGTACGAGACTTCGAGAGTGTACTGGGTAGCGCTCGCCTCGCCTTAAAATACCACTCTGGTCTCTGTGACCCCTGTCCCATCAAATCTATTCAGATTGTTCCATCAACTCCCTGTCCCGTTCTAGCGTTTTTGTAGTTGTAATTTCCTATATTTATTTGTAACAAATTAATAACACATGACTAGACTTTTCACCCTTGACTCACAAATACGTTAGAAGAATTATTTTTTATTTTGGAGTAAAATATGTTTCTCAGTCTTTTTGATGTTCGTTTACTCATAAGAACCCAAATAAATAATTATTATAATTACGAAACATAAATAAATAACAATTAAGAGGTAAGCTCATAATAATAATTAAAGCGTATTAAAAAGTGAACGCTCTAAAGCCATTTGACTGCGAATGATTAATGCGAAAATATAATTTGAAGTCTTCCTTTGATTGTTTATAATAATTGTTCCTGGCCTTCTCAAAACCAACTACACTCTCATAGCCCCACTTAAAATCCCTGTGTGGATCTTATGTCATGGGCACTATGGGTAACACTCAAAGACAACCATATGACCCCACATCCAGATCGGGAACAAAACTCTACATTCAAATTACCGCCTTGCTGGGAATCGAACCCGTCTGGCACTGGCAACCATTGCGCCACTCGGGTCGTGTATCATATTGATTTTATTTTACCTCTCGCTCTATCTGTCTCGCTCGCTCCAAGCCCTGTCAGCTGTCAATGTTGATGGTTTTCATTTCAACTTCAGTCAGTGCGTGTTTTGGTGTATTTACAAACGTTTTTCTAGAGCTCTACATTGATTTTGTGAGGATTTCTTATTTAAATGGTAAGTTTATTTATTTATTGGGCTTGTTTATTATCTATAATGCTATCTATTGAGACCCTTGTCGTGTATAACTGAGTAAGGCAATATGACTATTTTATATCTTTTGTTTAATATTCAATGCAAATTTATTATTTGTTTGAATTAATATTAAGGTACTAGTTTTTCGCTCGAGGCTTCGCCCGCGTGAAAACTTTAATTTCCAGAAATCCTCTCTTAGTTCTCACTCGCGTCACTTCACTTGAGGAACGTACATACAAGGTTTCGGCTGTGCGTTGTCTGTCATTCACTCAGTAACGCAAGAGTTTTATATATATTGATAACTTATCATCTTATGATCAGGATCATCATTATAGATATGACCATTGTAATTATATACATATTTTAAATGTAATCAATATGGCGTTGATTTGTCCTATTAATATTTGAAAGGGCCAGTGTTTTCATTCTTCTCTCTTCTCGGCCGGCAACCGCTCCGGTGATGCCTTGGTATTACTGATGTACATAATTATATGGGTTTGTGATAGGAGACCCGTGTCTAGCAGTGGGACAATTAAGGGTTGTGATGATGATGATGGGTTTGTCGGTTGTTCACATGATCTTTATCGATATTAATTCGTTCGACGATGTAGTTAAATCGACATCTCTGTTAGTTGAGCGATGAGATCTAGGTTTAATTCCGTCCAGAGTATATATTTATTTGGCCAATTAATAATTTTACTGTCATCTTTTTTGTGTTTAAATTAAATGCCGATTTATTAAAAGCTTTTATTTAACTTACGGTTTAAGACATTTACCTACATATTTTCTCAAAAGGTTGAACAAAAATCGTTACATCTTGTTCCTGAGTCTATTGTTTGTAAATACAAGCTTTTATACTTAAATACAAATTATAGACTTTAGATGGCAAACGAGCATGCAACACCACTTTCCGCTGCCGTCCATGACAACTGATGGTTAGTCCATTTAGCAGAGGGTGTTATTAAGCAGGGGCGGCTTTGCCTATAATGCAGGGCGTGCGGTGCACCCGGGCGCCGGTTGTTAGGGGACGCAAAGAGCGTCTTGTAAGTAGATACCTATTCCATTTTGACCGCGTATTTTGATACCTAAAGGCACCAGGGTATTGATTGCACCCGGGCGCTACATACTAGAGAACTTAAGAATATTAGTTCGATAGTATAATATGAAAAGCGAAGCTGGTTCTGTTAGTGATAGTTCTGGTAATGAATCGGGTCAGTTCGGGACTAGCTCTCACCATTGCTCCATTACTAGAAATCCTGAATTGTGTTGAAAAAGTGCTTCAACATGTATATTATCAAATAGTATTTAAAAACCGATTCGCTCATCAGTACATACGTTGTCTTTGAGGCCATCTAGAGTTGGTACTACAGTTATTTGAGACACCGTTAGATCGCCGTAACCCAAAACAGTTACGTCAGACGATCGGAAATAATCCGCTTCTCAGATCCATTTAGATTAACTCCGTATCTGGAAATAATGTAATTACTGAACAAAGTTGTTAGGGTGTGAACTTACGTGCGACAGCGACACGAGTATCGCATGTTGGCGCAATGGTTACGTGTGGATAGCTTGAGTCAATGGCCAAGCGACTTGTCGTGTATCGGCTGGGGGCTTGATGAGAGCCAGTTCTTTTTTCTCTTTTAGCCGGCAAAGGCAATGGTGATGCGAATGATGTTACTGATGTTCAGGGGCAACGTTGACCACCTACCATCAGTTGGCTCGTGTGCTTGTTCGTCGGTTATTAACAAAAAGTGTTGCTACTATATCTTGACGCTGCTTGCCGCAACCAAGAAAATATTATATCGTTGCTATAGTTGTTGTTGCGACAGAGGCAAATATCATCGATACTACGTCTGCAGGTTCGCACGCAGAATGTCATTCGTGTGAATAAAGCTTTTGAGAGTGTGAGACATATTGTCGTTGCGATGTCGTGCCTCTGACGCACACGTGAAAAGATACTGAACTGTTAATAGTCGGTCCGCGCTATTACAGCTGTTATTTTTCACGGGAAAACATGTCAGAAAAGCAGCTGATAGGATTTGTGTGTTAATAATGTTTACGAAATATTGATAGCAATGTGCCTTTAATGGACTTATGAACATGGGGGCCTAGGTTCGAATTCCGCACAAGAAGTTCCAAGAAGTATGAATGTGCGTTTTAAGGAGTGCGCACATTACACCAACTCGACGTCAACTCCACTCCGACTCCACTCCGTTTCAACTCCGACGTTCCGTTCCGCGATCAACGCTTCATCGACGTCAACTCGACTCCGTCTCCACTCCGTTTCAACTCCGACGTTCCGTTCTAGGTACATTACGTCATTGTGTCGGTCGACGCGTGGACTACTCGTCTACGGTGAGTCGTCGACGCGTTGGTCTCGAAACGGAACGGCTATGGGTGTAGGGCGAGCCGTATAGGTATATTAAGTATAAGTTCGAAATTCAACCTTACCTTCAAAGATATAAGGCTCATAATTGAATGTTAGCTTTGTCAAGGTTTTAGTCGCGTTCTCGTCTGTCGGTCGTGGAGTCGTTGTACTGTGCGCAGTCCTTTAGAATTTAATTATCACTAGCTTCGGTTAAGCAAAACATCGTGAGGAAACCTGCACACCTGAGTTTGAAATTGAAATTGAAATGTGTGTGTGTGAAGTACGCCAATCCGCACTTGGCCAGCGTGGTGGACAGGGACAGGGACAGCCCGTGGGTACTGACTCGTATTGACTCTACGCACCGAGCGAGGCGTCGCGGGTTCGATTCGAGCGTAGTGTCGTTATTTTTAGGGCTGAAATATTTATACCTAACTAAAAAGTGTTTGTCCTTAGGTAGAAGATAGTTATATATGTTAAGTTGAAGGTAGTAATTTGATTGCAGAGGAGTCACTTTCGCCATCTTTTTCCGAAACGGTGGTAAAATCAAATAATTATGTATGTTCATAAGGTTATCAGTGATACCAATATGAATATATGACACTTTGAATTTGTATTTGTTAAGGTGGTATTAATTGTTACAAATTGAGCCGTTTTACAAGTTGATTCGTAAATTCTTAACACGACAGGTGCAGCGAGACGCGTAAATTACACGCGTAATCTACCAAAGATTATAAATTATTGCAGCAGGTCACTTTAATACGGGTGCAAGGTTGACTGACGGGATGCTTATAATATGAAATCCACTCTTTTCGTCATAATGCCTGCGAGAAAAATACCAAATAAATAAATGCAATAAGACAGTTGCGTATAGAATGGACGTGACTAAAAAATAAAATAAAAATATTCTTCAACGTATCACCTGTACGTAATATACGTAATGCAATGTAGTTCATATTATTAAACTTATACTTACATTTTGTAAGCGCAACTATAGGTAAATAAAACGAAACATATTACGAAACGAAAAATTATATTTTTTTATTATTATCATGTAAAACCGTGTTAATATAACAGAAATAAACTATTTGTTAAGAATTAAGGTACTATAATTAAGGTTATGATGTAGTGGACCTTCTGCTTGTGTTTGACTCAGCTGCACGCCACCTGCTCAATGCGACGCATTATATGTAACGCGTGGCTCGATTAGTCAACAAAAGAACTTTGTATGCGGTTCAATGGTTGTTAACTTTTGATTGAAAAATTACAGGTGTACTATCACAGCTTTAAGTGACATCATATATTATTTTTGTCTGTTAAAAGACCGGATTATGTGGAAACGTTGAACAGATTTAGATAAAATCTATATGTAAGTAGTTGAGTATTATTAGTTGATTAATAAATAGACTTTATAGTTACTTATTGCAAATGGTTCAAATAAGTTTTGGGGTTAATTAGGTTTGGTTTCAGTAAATAAATCACGGCAAAGGATATCTTGTTAAGTTCTATATAATTGTACAATCATTTTAAATATCTGACTTTTTTATGGAATTATAGTAGCAAACGAGCATGCAGCAACCCTTCCGCTGCCGCCCACGACAACTGTGACCAACCTAGAACAAGACTCTAAAGCAGGACTTCCCAGGAACTCGGATAGTTAGTCCGTTTAGGAGACATTACATTAGGAGACATTCGTTGGTTAGTTTGTTAGTAAGTATGAGGTCTGGGTCAGTAACTGTTAGTGATAGTTAGTCCTGTTAGTTGTTGTTAGATGACTGTAGTAATTAGAACATAATTAAGGATTAATACTAACAATCTTACGATCAATACATTGAGAGTTTTTGTAGAAATTCGTACACAAAAATATAATATCTACAGGGTTACTGGTAATATACAGTATAGATCGATCAATACAATGTTTTATTCTTTGCACGCTCTAGTGAAAATACAAAGAAGTTAAACGAATAAGAATTATTATTTATAAACCAACGTGAAATATTGTACTCTAACCATCGCTAACATAATTTTTAAAGACTGAATCATCCAGTTATCAAAGTCTTAATCCATTCAACATGTTTATCTGTGTCCCGTAATCTGAACACACAAGGGAATTGTGTGCTCCTGTCAAGGATCAAGATTGTTGAAAGGATAACTGGAGTCGTATATCATGTTATCACGTCATTGTCTTGTACATGTTAAGGTGTTACTTGGATCTAAGTAACAATGTTATGTTAACGTGGGTACGCGTAGATTGGAGCTCTTTTCTTGATAGATGAAGATTGATAGAGAACTTAGTTCGTTACTTATAATAATCTATATTTTATTCTATCTATATCTATTCTAGCTTATACTTAGACTTACCTATTATAGTCAAACGTCAAAATTCCACCGCTCTTAGGCATAGGTAGCTTAGTTAGGCTTGACTAGGACTCGTACTAATCAATTGCGTGTTTTAGCCTTTGAGTAACGAATTTATTTATAATCCTATGATAACTTATTTAGGACAGTCAAACGCTTAAATTAACCTAAGTTTCGTATAACTTTGAGTTGTCGATGTTTGTGGATAAATCATATTAAAAAAAAGGTTTACTGGAGAACGCGGGCGTATTTAGATATTAATCAAATAGATCCCATGCTAATGATTTTTAGAATTTTGGTTTGTTTGTGCATTTCATCCCGGATCCAGGAATTCCGGATGCTTGCATCGGAACCCAAACCTGCTATACTTAACCTGTGTACACTTACTCTGTACATAGTGTTATCCAAAACGTGAATAATAATCAGTCGTTGGCACAAGATAATGGGCCTTAGGGTCATGCCCTTACACGTGGGCTTTGTTTGTTTGTCTAAAAGTAGGTACTTGTTGAAGCGCTCATAGCCTAGCGACTTACGTCAATCCCAAGTGATTGGCCATGTTAAGTAACAGCTATGGCAATTTAAAGAACGCCTTCTAAACATTTTTTCGAGGTAGGTGTCCAAGGTTTCCCGAAGCGAAGCGGGGGCGTGTTGCAAGTAGTAAATAAATCTATTGGACCCAAAGCACCTTACGAACGTCGCGAGGAACGGCTCTAGCATCCAGCACCGCATTCCGTCCGCCTACGTACGCGTATTCATTTGACTGCATTAGCGTGCAGTTGTTTCATAATTGAACTGATCTGTCTGTTGAACAGTACTATTGATCAGTTCAGCACCTTGGTCAGAACTTCCGATCGATGTAGTTTCACATTGCCAAGGGGAAAATAATGTTTCAGTCTTTAATTCTCTCTACGAGTAAATATTTGATACGAAACTGACTCGTTTTGAAAGTTTTGAAGGTTTACCTATTTGTTAGAAATAAAATTATTGTAAATATAAGTAACTTAATTAAGTATGCGTTAAGAAAGTAAAGTAAGTACCTAAGTAAAAATGTATTATTTTTATGTTCCTGAAAATTGATATAATTTAAATGTTATTATAATTATCTGCTGTATTATCTCCTAATACAAAATGCGTCGATCTACAACCTACAACATTTATTTTTATCCTAACATGACTGTATTAGTGAACCCAAAATAGCCGCCTTGTCGCCGTAGTGCCCTTGACTTTGACCATTATAGAGAAGTTTTGGATCCAGAAATAGGTATCGGTGGTTCTGGTAACATACTTAAGAACTCTTAACGTAAGGCTCCGACCATACTGGCGTTCATAGCGCGTTTGCTTAAACAAAAACTGGGCGTAATAACGCTGTTTGCGTATTGTTCTGTTTGGTTTAACATCCTTGTCATTGGCGTAAGATGAAAGATGTTCCTTTTTTGTGTGAGTGCGATAGATTGCGTCCATAGGTCTAGTCTTCTCCGTCTACGGTAAAAACAGTGCGATGTTAACAACACGCAAGCAAAAGATATTATCGTGTTGGCAACAATCGGAGGTACACTCGTAAACAATGATTCTAATCTTTTATCTCTATCTGATCGGTTGAAATGGAAATTTGCTGACTGCTGAGGTTACTTACGTTTGGTATTTATTTGATATGTATCGAATTGTCTGCGACTTTTAAATTGTTCTTTGTATATACCGTGTAACAAACAGGGACAGAGACGTTCAATTTTCAATAGTTTCAATCAATTTCTCTCTGTATTATTCTAGGCCGGTAAAGCATAGGTGATGTCTAATTGCCGACGGCGGTCATTTAAGACAAGGGGCTGTCGACTGTCGACGGTAGTGTCGGAATAGTTTGACACATTTTGTATTCGAAATGTGTCAAATTAATCTGACACGACGCAATTGAAGCATTTATAAGTTAGCAGACTTTTGCCCCAGATAGCTTGTCTGCTGGTTTGGTTACACGATATAATCTCTGTCGGTGTGTTCGTTTGTGCGTACAACGCTGTCATACAACGCTTAAAGGATGATAATAATATGTACCTACTTTACGAAAAAATTTAGATGATTATTTTTCAAAATCTTATATTTTGTTGTTCAACACTCAACCATTTATCAATTGTCAATACACGGGTAAAATTAAATGTTTTAGCATATACAGTCAAAATTTTAAATGTAGACAGTTGCCCCGGAAATAAATAAACCAATATTTGTTTTTTGACGGCTCTGTCATTAGAGATGCGTTTGCGCACCCTACAAAACTCTCGAGTGCCACCCTCAGACCCCAAAAATAGATTTGGAGAATGCAGCCATTCTAATGTATAATACAGAAGGATCTTTTTACAGATATCTTAGGGTCTTGGATACTATCTAACTGAAGCAACGAATATGAACAGGGTCCCCAATTTAGTTTAATGATTAGTTTACGTTTTCAAAAATAGGTGATTTCAGAAAAACTTTTACAATTTACAACAAATTAAGTATAATCATTAGTTTTACACGAAATTTATTACACTTTGACACATTCATAGCAATACAGTAAGTTGTATTAATATTTAAAACTCTTGTTTAAATACATTTAATGGTGCATGTATTTTAAAATTGCAGAATTTATGTATACAGCCTACACGAAATTACGATATTATTGTTATATGACTATGACTTTTATACGTTAAAATATATGACTATGAAGTTAAACCTTCACCCGAGTCCAATTAAACCTTGGTTTTATAATTTACAAAGAAGATTGTAACGAGAAATACTAGGTAAAGAGTATTGTGTTTCAAAACTCTACACCGAAACCAATATGACCGCACGATTCGAATACGATACGAAAATCGATGTTTTGGCACGAACGAGAAGTCTAAACAAATAGTGAAAGGCACAATAGGGGAACTTGAAACGGTTGTGATGAAAGTTGGGGCGAATACTCCCGAGCCCCAATGTAGGGAAAGTTATCAGCGAACAGATGTGCGAGGGTAAGACAATATCGATCCTTCGTCCTGCGCGTGCGCGCTATTGATTTTTGTGCACGTTTAGAATAGGGTTACAGTGTTGGGGGAGTTACTATGCAGTATTGATTTTTGATTGACGCCAGTGGGACTTGTTCGGTTTTATTACTGTTGAACATTCGGAATAAGAATTATTTTTTCACTTATTATATTATCACCTATACTTTATTGTACTGTAAAGGACCTCTGATTTTGTTTCTTAAGGGGTTATGGTCACCATTGCGCCATTAAGTCGCAAGTATGTGTATTAAGCATGATGTTTAGCTTTGTTAGTATATTTCAATCTGGAATACCGTTTCAGCGTTGAATTGCAAAACAAACTAGGTACATAGTAAGCGTCTCGCAGTCTGCGCGAACCATAACAGAATGTAAATATGTATAAATCATTCATTCTGAATGTTCAAGTACACATCTTAATATATATAATTCGAGTGTGAGTGTGTATGTCACTGAACTCCTCCTAAACGGCTTGACCGATTTGGTTGAAATTTTTTGTGTGTCTTCAGGTGGATCCGAGAATTATTTAGATTCACAATTGGACCCGGTAGGTGGCGTTGCTGTCGATATATCACCAAAACATTTTGTAACGACTGGACCGATTTGGATTAAATTTTTTGTGTGTGTTCAAGGGGATCTGGGAATGGTTTAGATTCACAATTGGACCCGGTAGGTGGCGTTGCTGTCGATATATCACCAAAACATTTTTTAACGACTGGACCGATTTGGATTAAATTTTTTGTGTGTGTTCAAGGGGATCTGGGAATGGTTTAGATTCACAATTGGACGCGGTAGGTGGCGTTGCTGTCGATATATCACCAAAACATTTTTTAATTATAAAGCGGTACGAAGTACGCCGGGACAACTTGTTTATGTATATAGAACCGAGAAAAATATAGCGTCATACCTACACATTTTACGTGTTTATGGTCGTGTCTTTGTTTGTGATAACATACGTGAAATGTGGCGTTGTGACAATGATCACCGCAAAGTACTGTTAAAATTATTCCACGGGTATAATTATGATCTCAACCTCTCAAACTATCACCATACTAAATTTAATCTTAATCGGTTCAGCGGATTAAGCTTGAAAGGATAGCAGACAGACAGGCAGACAAACAGAGTTTTTATGCTTTTTCATATTTAACACGTTCGTTGCGGGTCGTTTTTTTTTCTATAGAAAATTACGATCGCCGCAGGGAACGTGTTAATTTCATAATTTCGTATTTCGTATGGATTGCAGAAACATACAGACTTCACAAAGCTGAACCAAGCAGTGACACAAAATGCTCAACGCTGTACCGTTTCTAGCAGCCTAATGGAGTCTAATGGGTTCTAAAGTGCCTTCAGAGAATATTCACACACCGTATAAACACAAGACTGAAACCGCACAGAACATAAATGTATTAAAGCCTACTGCACAATATGTTCAGCCGCGTGTGTCATTGTCAGAGGTTGATGTTGCCAACCGACGGTAATGGCTTTAAAATAAGCGAAATTATGATTCGCTATCTTTTCCATTAGGTGAGTACATTTTCTTAGTTATGAACTATAAGTAACCGACCTGCGCGACCTCGCTTCGCGTCGAAAACCTGTCTTAGTACAAGCACAGCAATTTTTAGTTGGGATTATTTAAAAAGATTTTATTTTTTCATTTTGTGAATCAATTGAAATAAATAATCCAAAAACAAAATACTACCACAAGCCTACTACAATATATCAAAGCGGCATGAAAATCGGTTAAGCCGTTTCTGAGAATGATGAGTTTAGGAATAAAAGCACAGAGAGAGAGACAAAAAATGTATATTTACGATTACATATACATATATATAGTTTTAATATATATAAAGATTGTGTAATTGATAGGTAAAACTGTCACAGCTACGATAGACGAAGTTTGATCGGCAAGTCCTATCGTTACATGATTTTAATGACCACGCCTCGACTGATAACTACCGACCTCACAACACCTCCCAGTTTCCTGGGTTAGCAGTCCCAACCATATCATTTAAAGCCACCATTACTGGTTTATTGGACGTTTATCGCCACGGCTGAGTTCCACTTCGTGTTACGTGAAAAAAATATTACACTTAGGTATCGCAAAATGGCCACCTCAGATTGGATGGATGGATGTTACGTGCGCGTGCCGACACTATTATATCAGTGGATGAGCAGCGCGGCTTGCGGCTGCGGCTTGCGGCTGCGGCTTGCGGCTACGGCTTGCGGCTGCGGCTTGCGGTTGAAGCTTGCAACTGTGGTGTGCGGTTGTGGCTTGTGATAAGCATGCGTCGCGCACATTACATCAACTCGACTCCGACTCTACTGCATTTTAACTCATTGCATTGAAAAGCATTGAAATATGAGCTCTATCGTCATTTGTCATTCAATAAAGCCATTTGTTCGAAATTCGCGTTACATTTCCCATTTCCATTATAAAACATTAGCGTCGTGAGACTCGTGAGGTTTCCATGACGTAAGCTGAATTTGAAAATGTTGCGTTGCTACATACAATAGCAAACATATTACAGTTATCTTATTTCTGTGGTCTTCCTTATGACAGGTTCCAATATTTAACCAATCGTTAAACCAATCGTTTTCGAGTTACCAGTAACGAGTCGTTAGAGTCGTTCCATATAATATTATCTTAACTTTTTATTCATAATTAATATCTTAATATATATAAATCTCCTGTCACGATGTTTGTCCGCGATGGATTCCTAAACTAATTAACCGATTTTAAATTAAATTGGCACACCGTGAGCAGTCTGGTCCAACTTGAGAGATAGCTTAGATCTTTAATTATAGTCGCAATTTTATTTTATTGCAAATTATTTGTCTATAATTAATTGACAGTGTCTACAGGTGGATCCGTGAATTTTTTAGATTTACAATTGGACCCGGTAGGTGGTGCTGCTGTCGATATGACACCAAATGTCAAAAAAGAAATGTCCACCCGTGCGAAGCCGGAGCGGGCCGCTAGTTATCATATAGGAAGTTACGCCTAGTAGATAGCTCTACTATCCGTAAGCAAAGCGAATCGTTTTTCGAATATAGGATCTGGGCTAGCAAATACTCATCTGAGTCTAAGCTAAATTACGAGTATTGTCATCTAGTACATACCTACTTGACTTGAAAGCCGCAAGAGCCGCAAGCCGCATGGGCGTGCCGCAAGCCGGGTGCACAATTACCCACGTTACTGATGTCAATTTGTTTGTCGGTGCCATCGGAATGCGTGCGAGATGCATTATATGTGGTGGCAATCAGGCAATTTCCTCTGAGGGTCCGTCGCGTTCGTGAGTTCGTGACTGAAGGACTGTTCTCCGACACAAGGAACCTTGTTCTATGCTACGATTAGATTGGTTTTGTTCGAGTGGAATGTATGGTTCGTTAGATGTGGTGTAGGGGTTCGTAGATGATTCAATTAGGATTTAACTTTTTTGTCAATGGATTTTTTTTCAACTGAGGTTTGTTTTTAAGTGCACATCAAGGTTTTTTATAATTACAGTTCAGTTTTGTTTTAGAAATAGGTGTTTTTTCTATGCTATTAATTTATTAACTTAATGTTAATTACATAAATTAAAATGGATTAATTATAATGGATAAAATTACTAATAAAAGTAAATTAATAATACAACGTGTTACCCCTAAAACTTTGATGCGATTTTTTTTCTTTACCAATGTTATTAATATAAAAATACTTGAATTTAAAACGCATTATAGAAGTTTATTATTTACTTACTTGTGTTTCTGTCTCCTTACTGTACTTAATTTGTTTAAACTACTGAAAGCGTACTAACTATAGTTTTATAGTGTTCATTTTGTTGGTAAATTATTTCTCCGGAGAAATTGCGTAAATTTTCTCTTAGTACACGTTTTACTCGAAACAGGCAAGTAAGTCACATAATGCTGTTATTATTCCCGTGTCATTAGATGGCTGCTGCTGGGACAGTAGGCCCGCTAACCGTGACGTCGGCAATTCAGCGCACTGCGCGCGGATGTAGTAATCGAGTTTTCCACTCCGTTGCGCCCTAAAACTGTCATTAGTATTGTAGCTTTCTTCGTAAATACGCTGCGTTTTAATTTCACTCCAGTTCTCTTCATATCGTCATCATAAGTATTGTTGTTAGGAGTGGCTTCTCACAGTGGGAGGGTTAAATGCCTCGGTTCATGCTGGCTAAGAATGTGCTGGTATTTGTGTGTTGTCCATGGCACCTACGACACAGGGAATCTTAGTGTGGGACGATGGGAGTTGCCTGTTTTTTTATTAATTACTCTTAAAAATTTTCGAATACGTGTAGGATTCGAACTCGGATCATAGTTATTATGTGTGGAACACCGATGTTGAAACCACATGGCATTATTATCATAGCTTTTTCTATATTATTGCTTAGATTAAAGCTCTTTATAGTTTGGTACAAATTTTTACGAGTGGAACTGATTGGATTGATGACCCAGATGCACCCCAGTCGACATGACAGCATCCGCAGACGTCAGCGGTCCGGATGCGGATGTTGGTTGCCAAATTTCGTCCGGTCTGCCGCGGATGTTAGCCGATTTATCGGTCCCCAAGTATTGGGAACATCCGTCATCAAATCTCACCTTGTGATTGGAGCGATGAAACAATTTTATTGTTTAATTTGTTGTTTTTTGTTGTGTAGCAGTGGGTTTGATCAAATATTCATATTAATAAATGTCAGTCTGTTGAGACGATTCCTAAACCGTTTTATATGTCTTTTACTACAGTTAACGGTCTATTTCTTTGTTGTATTATTTTACTTTTAACAAGTATCGTTTCTACCGAGTAACAACTATTTTAACAGCAACTGTGTTGCGGTTGGAAAGGTTTAGATCCGGTTACACTTTTTAGAGGCGACGATCTTAGTCCTGAAGGGTAGCAACACATCTGAGACTGAATTAGAACGCATTACTAACTTGACTATTACTAACAACAACTAACAGGACTAAAAACAGTCTTTGCCCCAGTCCTCATAATTATCTACTAACGAACTAACTAACTAGCGTTCTTATTAGCACTCTCTGCTAACTGTACTACGCATCATAATTCCAATTTGAGTCTTGTTCTAGGTCGGACGTAATTGTCATGGGCACCAGCAGAAGGGTGGTGCTACCTGCTCGTTTGATATGTTCTCATGAAATATAATTAAGTGAGGATATTTGATAAAGATTCGAATCTGTCCCTATGTGTCATTTAGTGAATAAACCGATTAGTTCATTAAAAATCGATTGTTCCATACAAGTATGTAGACATGAGTTGAATGTAAGGGGGAACCTAGACCTTTCGTAGACAGCGAGACAGATTTTGAACTATTATGCTACTGCGCATTGAATTTACGTACTAATAACACGAAAAACAAAGGTTGTATTTAATTAAATCGCCAGCAATAAGTACCTAAACATGTACACAATGAAATCTAATACGATTAACGCGGGGGCCCGCGCACAATGCACGCCGGGCCTATTGTCCCCCACATCCTCTGGATTGTTTTACGCAAACCACCCGTGACAGCACACCCCGGTCTCCTCTAGCGAGAGTATCACTTTCGCTAGATCTGACATTAATCTTAACCGATGGTGTGAAAGTGAATGGCGGGAGACGGCATCTATTCCTGTTGCAGTGTGAGAATAAGAGTTGGCGAATACCTGCCATTAACAGCTCATCGCCTTACTTGATATATTAGTCATAATTGTCTGAGAACTAATTAACATAGACTCTGAAGTTCTGAACGCTAACACTCATATCTTAGTACTAGGATTTGTCGAACTGTTAATTTTCAACCTTATCTTCTCATTCTCACAGTACTAATCTTTAGTATAGTTCGAATCTCATTGTCGTTTGTGTATTGCATCCCAACAGTAATCGACAGTTCTGTTCAAAAATCGAACCATAACCAGGTCGTCCAACCAATGAACCGTGGTGAGGAGCGGCCTCATCCTGTTCGTCATCACACATTGTCCGCAGCCAGCCGAGCATCAACCGGGAAGTGAACCGGGGACGACACATTCGCGGCACCAATCAATGGACGGATGAATGACTCGTGGGGGACGCAGGAAATTGCTTTTAAATTGGACGGCGTGAAAACATTGTTTAGTTAGTTACGAGGCAACAAGAGATGTTTTATATTGTTTTAAATCGATATCGTCTTCGATTGGACACGGTTTTAGCTGACACGTGACGCAAAGGAGGGTAATGTTTAGTTGTGAATGTAAGGGCGCTCTAGAGACCAAACGCGTGGACCGATTTTGATGATTCTTACGTCATTCGATTTGTCTTATGCCCGAATCCTATATTTAAGCCATCGTTATTGAGTTACCAATAACGAGTCGTTGAAGTCGTTCCTTATAATCTTTTCATAAGGGCAAAACCTTTTAGTTACGCCTCGTAGATAGTTCTACTATCAGTGAGCAAAACGAATCGTTTTTTGAATTTAGCAACTGGGCATTAATATTGAGAGTACCTACCTATCACTTAGATGCAAGACGGGAAAGATGAAAATAGCAAGCAGACACTTTAAAAGCAGGATGCTGGTTTGATACAAATCAATGTTCACAATGTCTTTGTTTTATAAAATAAATTGGAATATATTTTTGTTAACAATGCAGTGTTACAATAAATTATAGCAGATATATCTGCGTATGTATTTCATCTTTTATAAGAAGGCTTTGTAACCGCCGTGGCTTCGCTTCGGAACATAATTATGCCTTATTAAAATAAACGCGATTCGTTAAATAAAAAAATCAAGCACTAAATATTATCCCACGCTTGCAACACAGTGAAAACTGCATTCAAATGCGAAAACTCCAATCCTGCTTCGGACGTAGTTGAAAACAAAGGCGTTTTTATGACTGTTAACGTATTCTTCCAGACAACCTTAGATAATGATAAACGGAAGACAATAACGTTATATCAGTTTGTGCTTTTGATGTATTAGTATTACGTGTGTATTACGTCGTGTTCGTAGACAATCGGTCCCGATGGTCAGCGACCACACGCTTCCGCGTCACGAGTTTGACCGTGCAAATTAGTGTCAGTCGAGCGACTCCGATGCGACTGCGGCACGCCAAAATCTCGATTCGCGACAAAATATGCCTAGCTTCATTGACACGGGCGACATTTTGTCGTCTCAACGTGCGACATTGCTGTGACGTCAACGATATTTACTACATAGTCAGTTTGTTAACATTAGGTATCTACTAATTAATAGTTTGGAAAACTAAAGACATGTTTTTATAATGCTAAGTGCAAAGCAATAAATTTAGTCACTATGCTGTTAGCAGTTGAGGAATTTCTCTTGTCTGGAACTAAAGCTATAATTATGTAAAATTTCAACTTCGCAAAGAAAGAAGTATGTGTAGTTCTAATTTAGCTTGCAGGATTTCACCCGAACAGTAAACATTGAAAGATGAAGATTTTTAAAAAGTAATTATATCGTAAATACATGTGTTTGTAAATGCGACAACCGCTGCTAAATGTCGCAGCGACACCATTACACGTGCGTTGTTTGTCGTGTCGTTGTCGCGTCGCCGTCGCACGTCTGTAGAGAAACTTAATGTCGTGTGCGACCGTAAGAATTAATGTTCAATTACTCAATGAAGCGCCCGACCACCCACAATCAACATGTTGTTTGTCTGTTCGTAGATACAGAAAGGTTCTGTTAACAAACAGTTAATAGGTTGTTAATAGGTAAAGGTGCTGTTCTATTCTATTATATTTACCAGAGCTCACAATAGTAGTCATTCAACGTGATATAAAACACCGACGCGTCTATTTCATTGCTTCGAGAGGGCATAAAACAATATTTACTTTTTTATAATTGTAATGCAAGAAGTATTGGAACGAAGTTCCTTATCGCGCGTTGTGAAAGGGGGCTAGACGGAAAAAATTCTTACGAAAAGTTGTCACGACACTTTTTGCTATAGTACGCTATTGTAAGCCGTGCGGCGTGCGCATGTTTTATATTATTATAGTATAACATATATAATAGTTATATAATTATATATATGTATGTGTATTTATATACATAATCTAAATATTATATATATTTTTTTAATTTCTTCACTAATTAATCGAAAGAAACTTCGTTCCATCCGGGTGTCCCTTGACTCCTCTCAAGTTTTTTTTTTTACTATAAGGTAATGCTTGACAACAATCCCACTTGATGGTAAGTGGTGAATGATGAAGTCCGTGAATGACGAAGTCTTAAAATGTTGAGCGCACTTAGATTTCTACACACCGGCAAGGCTTGGTCTCCCAAAGTAGTACACAGATCATTGATTAAAGGGATTATGCGATTTACGAGTACCCACACATAATTAGCATCCAGTTTTGATTAGTGACCAATTTGTTGCCAGGAAACATGAGCTTCTGTTTGTCAAAAAATTGTTCCCACGTAGACACATGGCTCAATATTTTCAAAATAAAACGTTCATATGATTTGTGTTATGAGGGTGTCGCCTTATAAATGTCACTAACAACATTTGTTCTCACATATCGTATCATAAAAACGTCATTAGTCCTGCCGTTAATAACGTCCGATGTTCTGTTTATTCTGTAAATATAGAAAGTTTACACGGTTCTAGTTTGTTGGTCCACTTGACTAATAACAATAAGTTGTTGCCCACGAAAACAGTTTCTTTAATTGCGATTATTTAAAGGTAAGCTCAGTAGATTTATAACAGCCATTGATTTCTTTAAGAATTTATTGCTTAGGAATTGCTTATCAATGTACAATTTTAATAGACTATTACGTCATTATTTTTCGTGTATTTTTTCTCTGTTATAGAACGCGCAATAAATAAATAGTTATAGGTAATTTTTTCGTCATTATAATACTTAGTTGGAACAAATAAAAACATTTTTATTGATGGTAGTACAATAATCCCAGTATAAAATACAAAAATAAATTAGCTTTAAATTTACTATTAATCGCAACACCATTGAATTTCCTTTAATACGCTTGGTATTGATACTATTTAAAACGCAACATATTAAAATTTGCCCCGTGTAATGTTCGATAACAAAATGTAGTGAAAAAAAAATAAACGAGTGTCGGTAACTGGCTAGAGTGCCCGTAGGATGCACTTAACATGAGATTTCCCACTCGAGCGAGTACTGTCCGAGTGTGAACTTTAGTGGGCGCGCGGCGGGACTGGCATGATGCGGGGCGCGCCCACAGTTTCCGGGCTCCTGTGAGAATACAACTACTGCGGTTCCTAAACTTAACTTATAATTAAGTTACACATACTAGTCAACTATAGAGTAGTAGCTCTACACTACTATTTATAGCTGCCTCTATATTCTGCTCTTTGTACGTTAAAAGTTACTTAAAGCTGAAAAACATTTAGTGCTACGATAATAAAGGCAAAAAACCATGTGCATAAGGTGTGTTGACGACATATGTACATGTTTAAATATCTTTAATTTTTGAAATATAAATAGCCCAAAACCGGGACGAAAAGTTAACTGATAGCAAGTAGTTTGGTTTATTGGCTATTGCCCGTAGTCCGATTGCGAAGTTCTACTGTTCCAAAGGCTATCTGGATTGGTATTGATATCAGTAAAACTTAAGCCATCACGACTCTGCTTTTTAGCTCCCCATGGATCCCAGACGGCCAATGCGAGGAACTCTTGAGTTCTACGGGATTCACTTTGGGAAACGCTGGGCTATTTAGATTTGTTACGCGCACTTCTATCCCTCCGCTTTAGGTCGCCCCTTCCAATATTTGTTTTTTACTTAGAGGGATTTGTGAGAGATATAAAGACGAATTAGTACACACTATAAAGATGGTTTTGATGACTTCGAAGAGTTTATTATTTTGTACAAAAACTAGTGATTTAGTACTTAGATTTTGTCAATTCAATTGCATTTTTAGCTGTAGGTTTGTTTAGATTTTCCTCGCTACATACAATCTAAAAAAACATCTAATACCTTTAAACGAGCAATTCTTGTACAGTATATCTATGTATAGTATAATCTGAATCTCGGAAACGGCTCCAACGATTGTCATGAAATTAAGTATGCGGGGGTTTCGGGGGCGATAGATCGATCTAGCTAGGTTTCATTTTTAGAAAACGTAGTTTTATCCGTGTTTTCAGGCATTGAAAAATTGATAGAATATCATTAGAATACGAAGGTAAATTTCGCCACCATCTACAAGGTTCGTATCGTTTGAAGTCCTCGTATGTAAGTTATTTGTGCAGATTCTCAAAGGTTTGTAAAATTTGCCAATGCGCATCTGGCCAGCGTGGTGGACTTTGGACTTATTTTGCTCATTTTTAACAAAACATGCTCCACATCATGAAAAATGATGATAGATATTTTCACACTGAGAAATGACGAAATGAGATGAGATTATGACGAAAACTTGGCATTGGTGCGCACAACCCTAATGCACTCTGACTTGACAAATTACTGCTGGCGTTGAAAATGTGCTTTTGTTCTCACCCCAGCAATTACCGAACGCTGGGCTCATCACTCAGTAGATTACGTATTGGTAGCATCCCAGGCTTGTCATATGTAAATTGAGCGAGATCTGGAGAGGGATGCTGGTCGCACAGACAGACAGACATGCGGGCGCTAATACCAGCGATGTACTTCGATTAAGTAATGGCTCCAAATTGGACCCCAATTTATCAGTTAGTCGTTATTAGTGCGCGTTTGTGCTGAACACTTGCAGTGTTAATTTTGGTCCCCAGTTCAATTGTTGACTTTGTTTTGTCCTCGATGTCATTAACTTGACCTTTGATCGACAACGATCTAAGGTTACCTGAAGACAGTAGCGTAATCCTGAAGTGGTCATTTTCACCCGTGGATAAGGGCAATGTCAGATATGAGTCTCAGATATGTGAGATATGTGACGTTGTGTCAAAACTGCACCAAATTTTTTTTTTCGATGTAGTGTTACTTAAAATCACGGTCCGAAAGCGTCGTTACAAGGTTTCCGTTTGAGCCCCTAACACCCTGTATACACGTTTACACAATATCCGCCCCGGCTGGGATTCGAAACTGGAATCCTTTGCTTCGCAGTCACAGTCACCAATCAATCACAAAGCAATATACATTATACAAAACTCTTCTGTTACGTGACTGACAGAGAATGCACAGCCGAAACTACTTAGGTTAGTCCGGTTAGGAGATGGTGATATTAGCTGGTTCATTTGTTGGTAAGTATGAGAACTGGGACAGGGACTGTTAGTGGACGTTAGTCCTGTAAGTTACTGTTAGTAAGTCCAGTTAGTAGTTGTTAGAAAGAGTCTTTTTATAATTTGGTCATAGATGTGTCGAGACCCTTGAGGACTGAGATGAGAGATATATCTCATATGTACAGATGTGACAATTACCAACAGTACCCAATCTACAAATAGTGGCGGGTAGGGAGTGGGAAAGCTAAATCCGTTGAGTGCATTTATAACTGCAGCGCCCAGTACGCAGCTACCTGACGCCTCGCCCCCGCTGAGTGCAAACATGGATGACATATTGACAGACGATCTCTCATTAGTAATATGTCACAATAGTATTGAGTAAGAAAAACAATGAACACACACAAACATTAAAAAATTTTACAATATAGTTTTGTAATTTCTAAAAATGGAATTGATTATTTTTATTTCAGTTTTTTTTTTACTGGAGCAACATGGAAGAAGTTATGTAAATACATACATAGTATTAATTTGTTTTTATCTGAAAACATTTGCTAAAATTTAATTTTAATGTCGGAATGTCGTATGGATTAATATCCAATTAATGGATATATTTCTGCATAAATTTAAAATATCATCCGTAGACGGAGAAGATTATAGACCAATGGATGCCATCTATTGCACTCACACAAGAAAAGGAACAACTTAACTAAACTTAACTTTTTTTTAGCATTAAGTCCGTCTTTGTCTCTGTAATTTTGTGAAAGTTTAAATAAATAAATAAACTTACGCCAATGACACGGAAAAGGTTTTTTATCGTTATCTGGTTGAAGTTCCTATTTTGACATTGAATGTCATTCGTATCGCAATATAATTATGTAAATCACCTATGACACATCTTATTATGAAAATATTCCATTATGTGTCTGTACCTACTTCATTTTCTATGATTATAGGTAATACTTTTCTTCGGCCCAATAATCGGTCAGTGTCAGTCATCCATTCGGTCGTATCGTTTGTGTTCCCTAAATATTTCCAAATATCTAAATGGCACCAATAATTCATTTATATGACTTCTCTTTGATAGTCATTTTACCGTCTGTTTAATTACCTATCTGTGTTGCTAATTGAAGAGTATGTAGGACAGATAGCGTGTACACTACAGTAGGTAATAGGTATGGATAATTACGAATTTACGATGCATGCTTTCAGTTGCATTTGGGCTAAATGCGTCGAATGCGTGGTCGATGAGCTACAGGCGTCCCCTACTGGCGGAAAATGTTATATTTACGATTCCCCCGCTGAGCTTTCACATAAAACTCAAATATAAACTGCTCAGAGTTGAGTATTTTAACATTTTGTGTTACCGCTGTATCATTTGTTATGTAGGTACGTACTGAAACCAAAATTATTTATTTTGGTTATAAATAATAGTTAGTTATTAGTTAATTATATTTTCGCGTGTTGAAAACATGTGAACTTTTCTATTCCTCCATTTATCTTTGAGGCCAAGTTAAGCCCTGCTCATGGTGTACCTACCTTACTGAACAATTGATAGGGCTACGGTGAAGGCCCTTCCCTTTTGGAGGGCGCTGGTCTCTGAATAACCAAGTTTAATTCCGATGTTACTTACTTACCTGGGGAAACCTGGCGAACTCTTATCTCCTCTTTAGAATCTACCGCGACATATTGTAGAGTTCCGGCTACGAGCAGTCAACAGAACTCTTACCATTAATAGACGAGTCGTCATCTTCCGGATGGAGAGTCAGTATTCTCTTTTTTCTTCTCTCTTCTTTCTTGGTTATCGCGTCGGTGATTCTTCTCCGTAGTAGCCGGTAATTCTTTGGTGGCCCATTTGATAATACTCATGGCATTCCCTTCTAAAGAAAAGTTTGGTTTTAAATTAACAAAAATTCTCCTAACAAAATAATTGTTATGAGTGGAAGTGAGTCAATCTTTCTCGTATTACAACAAAAATGTCACCGGTAAAGCACGGTGCGAGGAGGCGCGGTGCCGTACTCTATTTTATGAATGGGGGAGAATTAGGGCTGTCAGTAACAATATTTTTAATTGCTTACCAATGTAAAATATTTTTTGTTTTATTTCGCTCGCATAAAACGTTTTCGGTATTGTGTATAAGGTTAGTGTATCCATGCCTGTAGTCCACATTCAGGTAATTCCGGGGTGTATAAGGAAGGCTCTTGCCTTTCTGGAGTCAAAGATCACAGAAAGACATGCTACATCATAGCAACTAGAGTAATGCATCATAGTGTATGCATCATACCTACATGAAATAAATGGCAAAGATTTTTAAAGGTTGTTAGGTGGTTTTTTATGGAATTATTGCCTTTGTGCATTTTTTTATGGAATTAAGGTACGTAGGTGGAAGTAAGGTAGAGTTTGTTAGTAAGTGTAGTGTTCTTGTCTTGTGTATTGTCCATGGCACCCACGACGCAGGGAATCCTAGTGTGGGGCTATGAGTGTGTAGCGTTATTTATTATTATTTTATTCTTCATCTTGTATTTTGTTCATCGCTCTAAGCAATGTGACAGCCCTGAGCAAAAATCCAATAGTGTTGCGCACGCGCCGCGGATGCAAAATGGCCGCCAACGAACCACTTCCGCCACCAACAAGTGCATACACCGATACTTCACATTTTCTTTTATTTTTATGGCAGTAACAAACTGGTATCAGTTCAACTGTTATTAAGCTACCGAAGTCAACAATTAAACTACAATTATTTAATAAAACTGGCAACCGCTTTCGCGTCGGGAAAGCTTAGCTCAATCTACTAGTCTATGCTCGCGGCTTTGCCCACGTGGGAGTTGGAATTCGACAAGATACGAGTTAAAATTATCCCAAGGCCTATTATACCGATATAAACTATACTATGTTTTGCAGTGTCTTAAGCTGCATATCTCCATACTAAATTTCATTTAAATCGATTCAGCGGATTAATCGTGAAAAGATAGCAAACTCTGTCTGTCTGCTCAAGTTGAGCATTTACAATATTAGTATCGGCACTAGAAATAAAATACTTTGCGATAAATAATTTGCGAACCGGTTGATATAAAGCCAACCTCAAGCGCACTCCAATAAAATTGATTGGCACCATAGAATAATGAATTCTGCAGTTATTACACTATACACTATACACTATCACGTATTACGTTTATCACTCGGTTTTATTAGACGATTACATTATTCATTCGGCAACCCGTTATCCTAGTAATGACCAAATGGATCAGCTTGCGAAGCTAGGGGTCACGTGTTCTATTCCTAGATATTTGTGTGTCAGATAAATTATTACTCTGGGTCGTGGATTTAGTGATGTGTTGTGTGTGTGTTTGGGTTGTCCAATTTGTCCAAACTAACCAGCTCCAGCAGCAGCACCTGTTCTAACACCGTCTCCTAACCGGACTAAATATCCCAGTCCCCATTTGAGTCTTGTTCTAGCTCGGTCACAGTTGCCATGGGCGACAGTGGAAGGTGGTGCTGCATGCTCGTTTGCTACCTTAATTCCATAAAATAAAATAAAACTGTCCACGCTACTCGCGACATGAGGAATCCTAGAACAGGGCAAGGGCATGAGCGTGTATGCATGCATGTATTTTTTTTAATTTAAGCTTTTCTTTAGTTATGAGGTAGGTAGGAATCGTGTACATTTGTTATTTGACTGTTTTTAATGACTACAGGTTATATAAAACTTCTTTTTGCCAACGTCTGCATGTATATTTTACGACAAAGTTTAATTGCACAGATCATTTAAATTTAGTAGACATTTTATAAGTGGTGCAATTAGTTGTCCATACCAAGGTATTTTATAGTCCTTATCAAAGTTTTTGTTATGTAATTACTGGAGTGGACATGTCGTTTGGGATTTATTACGCGTAAAATTGCTATACAATTATTGTGAAATAGTATGGCCGGCGCCAGGGACTCGGAATAAATTGACTCCTGCGAAGTTAATATAGCTTGAGAAACTTACATAACCACTCATTGGTAAAGAAATGGATGCAAATTACACAAGCTATGTCATTATCTTGGACTATGTTTCTATTAGCTGTTAGTAGCTTAGATTGTAGAATTAAAAAAAAATCTTGAGCGTATCTGTACACCGGAGGCACGTCCATCTGTCGATCTTATTTTATCGTTAGATAACATTTGTCAAGCCATGTCAGAGGCCTTTGGGTGGCATAAACTCATTCCTCCAAACTGAAATAACTTGCCCGCGTCTGTAGGCCCACCTGTGTATGATGTGGGAGTCTTCAAGAGGCGAGTGAATGGCTTTTATAAGTTAGTGCGTTCAACACCTTGGACCTTACGGCGTCGTCCTAATTGGCAGCGTTTTCGTCGTGCGATGGGTATTTCAATACAATTACTTGCGAGGTTAAAATAGGACACTCTGATGAAATCTGTATGTTTGAACCCATCGCACGACGAAAACACATCGCGCCATCGTACGATCGCTGCCAATTAGGACGACGCCTACCACTTACCATCAGGTGGGATTGTAGTCAAGCATTCATTTATTAAATATAAAAAACAACGAGTATCACATCAGGTACCGAAAAGAACAAAGACGTAAACGAATATAATGTGCAACAAGGGCGCAGTAAAGGCACAACTATCGAAGTGTGAATCTTCACGCACGACGCACGATACTGGCCACTGGTGTGCAGGCCACGCAGCTCCATCGCGGCTACCACTAATTACATGGACAAAAACATGATAGCACAATCTAACAACGTTTGCAATGAAAGGGAGTCTGGCTTATGAATTTAAAAGCTTGTAAATTAAAATTGATCTTTGCGTGTGTTCACGTGTATGTGGTAAAGTTGGGGCGAGCTATATTGTGGTGCTTTTTACTCTCTTCTGACTCAAATATTACTTATTTTATAGAACATAAATGTTGTTGATACAGGAGTTTAAATGACACAAGATTAACATGGGTCCGGGAGTTTTAGGATCCGAATGTGATAAATAAAAATCCAACGGACTTCCAACCAAATTTTTTTTGTTATTTTTTTATGGTGTGGCATAAAAAATACACGTAATCCCAAAATTTTCACTCCCCTTCAAATTTAAATCGTTCACTAAAAATAAATCTATATGGCGGAGCAACGTTCGCTGGGTCAGCTAGTAGATTTATAAATCTGAACCCTTAACCACGGTAACGTGCCTTACCCAACGCTACCAACAATGATACAGGACCAAACATTTAACAGACCGAAATTAACCGAGATTATCCATGGCTGTGTCCAAAAGCATAAATGCATAATCTCGGTACGCGCCTGTTGTCGGAAGAACCACTTAAGCTATTATCGGGAACGTAAACATTTGTCGCACGCTCATCACAATAAATGGTAGGCTCACACCCTCGTATTGGAATGTTTTGTCCGCGGCGACGGTAAGACATTATTTGGAAATAAGCTTTTGAATCATGTAATCTAATCTTTCCTCTTTATAATATTAGTGTAGATGTAGAAATGAGGTGTAAGAGACGTCATCTATTTTTGAGTTTAAACCTGGTTTCAACCATTCTTCCTAGTCGTGTGGGTGAGAAACTAACTTCGCATACTTTTGCAGAGGGGATTGTTGCCAAGCATTAACTTATCTCATAAAAAAAAATGCCGCTAAACAAAGGTACTTACACACATTTTGTGTTTTATAACAAAAAGAAATTACATATTAAATGTTGGTAACACCGCTATTGTGTTTACACTCGCTGAACAGGAGGACAATAGTGTGTTAGATACACTTACCTGATCACATTTCGGGTGAACTGACTTGATGAAGGAATAATTGCTCTATTTGTGGTATTATAGCATGCTACTTGATGAGCATGGGCTCAAGTAGCACAAATGGCATAACGGTTGGTTTCAGATCGTGGCATAACTGGAAAATTAGCTTCACTATAATTAAGTGAAAATTTAAATACTAAAAGACAGCTTTATTCAAAGTTATGTATTAAAACCATAGCTAAAAAGGCTAGTTGCACTTTTGGACCCACTCCGATGACTACTGTACTACTGTACTATGGATGTTATAGATAATTACGGAACAACATCAGACAGAAAAAGATAGCTACAAGAAAAGCAGGCCAATTGGCAAAATTTTACTGTCACCCTGTGTTTGGTGGCTGACTAAACTACTAATTCAATTATTAACTATTTCTTATCAACTAATTGAATTCACTATCTAGCCGTGAATAGTAGTACAAAATGATATGTGTCTCATCGAAATAGTTTGGCGTGTGATAACGAAACTGTGCCAGTGTTTCCTTTAACAGAGAGCGGATCTAATGGTCTATCTATTTAGATTGGACATGAGAACTGACATAAATGTTCATTGTAGATATTTCTGTTGTTTATATGCGGTGTTACCGTCCAATTTTACCAACATTTACTAAATCTTTGAATAGTTTCTTCTGTCGTTCCTAAGTGCCTGGGCAGCGATGAGTACCCAGTTCGAATGGCGGATAAATGATTATTCTCGGGTCATGGGTGTTAGTGATGTCTTATTTTTGTTGTCCATGCTTGCGCCATACAGGGAATAGTCTAGTGCGGAATAGTGCGGATGTGTAAGTGAATAAGCATTTATGAAATGTTATATTACCTATAACAGAAAAGCATACGATTGTTATTTTGACTTCGGAGACAGTTGCGTCGTACTGTCGCAATCGGCGATTTTTCTTGCTTTGAAATGAAAAATAAACACCGATTTTGAATTTCAAAGCGTGAAGTTTCACATCATCTGCGTACCAGGTTTTTGTCATTGAAACAGAATATTTCTGGTAAATTCTACCTTGACCTCGGATCCCAAATGCATCGAGATGCGATACAAATTGGACTACCTAGCTGTTATCAACAAAGACAGTGGGTTCTGTGCCTACAAATTAACAGTCGAACTCGAAACTAACGGTCGAGTAACGGTCTTTGTTTCGGTTAAGCCAGCTAAGTGCAGCACATTAGCGGATTACCGCGTGTAAACACGGCATGGCCGCTGCCTGGCGCTTCCTCTTAGTATGTCTAAATTAGTGACACTTATGTAAGTTTGTCACTTTTGTGTGACATACATGTAAAGTGTGTCTGTGGGTGTGTTAAACGGTTACGTTAGGGCGGTAGCTACGGTTTTTGTTGGGAAGCTAAACTTCGACATTAGTACATTAGTAAACCCAAAGGCAGCAGATGTGTCACTGGCCAAGAAAAAGAAAGAAAGAAAAAGGAAAGAAATAAAATACTTATGGCTTCCAGTCGGAACACGAGTTTGACCGTCTTGCGGCTGGACTCAAGAGCGTGATACTAGCGAGACAGATTTCACGGAATTATAATGAAACCAGAAATCGATGCCTTCATCTCCATTCTGAATACATTCAGGATACATTATCATTATCATCATCAATTAATACAATTCTCCTCTACTCACCTCTCCTATAAAGTGCACTGGTGACTGTTATTGATTTGTCATTATGTATTTGATTGATTATTGCCCATCTGCCTGAACTCTGCCATGTGCCCATTTTCCCTACACTGTACTGTACCTACAAGGAATGACAGGCGTCAATTTCTTTACAATAGAAATGTAATAGAAATAAGACATTTCTTTACAATAGAAATAAATAGAAATTAAAGGATTTTATATCTTTTTTCGCAATATTTTGAAATTACGCTATTAGACACTTTCTTCACTGCATAGTAACCTAATATGTAGATAATTAGAGAATCATCTACGATAAGTAGTCTCATTACTGAGCAAAATACGACTTATGAGAGACTACACAATAATTAAAATGCGGAAATATTGCAGACGGTAGCGCTAGGAAGGAAATAGGATGGTTAATAACCACTTATAGTGAATGGCGTGTTTGCTTGTTTCGTTTTTCTGGTATTCGAAGCTGTCGTGATCGACATTTTAATTGTAGACCATATGCTGCGATATCTTGTGCTTCAGGTGGGTTGGATAGTGATTTGTAACAACAGAAAATAGATTCTGTAGATAACGATAATTATGTTGCTACTGTCGTAAGTTTGATGAACTTGGGTTTTCATTGTGTTGGCATTTAGAAGTAATGTGTTCGGATGTTAAAAAACTGAATAAATACTACTAGTAGCAGTAGTAGGTACTAAGGCAATAAGCGAAATTAAGGCGATTACTAGTACTAGTAACTCACAATTATAGCATAAAAGATTTAAAGCTAAGCGCAATTTCTCTCAACCAACTTTATCAAGAGTCCCCCTTACGTACCTTAGAATATTATTCCTCTCTAAGGCTGAGAATTATAATTTTAAAAAGCACTTAACTTCCAAAATTTACTTGCCTTCATTCAAGCTCCTCTATATCACTATATCATTCGTTTTTCTCACCTTAAATTCAAACCATTAAATGAACGGTATAAAACCTGCATTCGAACATCGATTAATCAGCATAAATAGATGGTCTATTTCCATCAACAAAATCGCGTAGAAATAGTCCCTTGATGGGTCAAATGAGCGACGCAAACAAATTTGAACAACAGAATGACCTAGATGCACTTCTATATTTAGCCGATGGGCGACACTGGCGATAGATGGGCGTGGGATTGGCTAGCTAGGACTAAATACGTTCACACACAAAGACGGTATCATACTAGACTCTAATGGCTGGGCCACGAAACACACGTTAAATGTTTTAATTGTTACAAGCGTCGCGTCGTTTCGGTAAACATAAATTGAGGATTTTGGATAGACGTTATGAACGGTCATAAGTGTATTCTGCGTTAGTGAGTAAAACAATAATAATAAAAAATCATTACTTAACAACCCGTTACTTCGTGGATTCAAAGAAATTCTATTAACCTCATGAAGAGAAAACTAAACATCCAAATTTTTTTAAAATATCTTCCGTATTTCCGATGAAAAGTTAAAAAGTAAAGTAAACAGCACAATTTGCAGTCAATATCTCAGTCGCCACGTACCCGAGTTCATAACCCCCGGGTTCTGTACGTCAGCGATTTGGTTTAACTTGTTAATAGCTTGCTGTATGTATGTTAACGTGGGTTACCGGGCGATCGGTTATCGCCTGTCATCGAGGCCGATCGGATGTAGGATCCAATGGAACGATTTCGCGTATCCATTTCGTAAACATTGGATGGTTTAACAACGATGTGTCGACTGCGTTTTGCCAAACATCCTCATTGTACTGTTCAGATAATCATAATATCTTTGTTTGATTACATAATACAAACAGAAAGTGTTTTATTAAAAGAAAATAGTCTTGTTCGAACAGTGGACAGGCGTGGAAATTGTATATGGGGTATCATCATCGCAACCCATAACTGTCCCACTGTTGGGATCGGATCTCTCTCCAAGTGCGAATTGGCGGAGTCAAACCTTTGAGAACATTAAGGGGAACTGTCAGATGCGCAGTTTTTCCCAAGTTGTTTCCTTTAACACAAACAAGTGATAATTAAATTCTAATACGTACATGATTTTTGACACGTACATTTACCATAATATGGCGTGGTTCGTGCGATCATGTTGACTTCAATTCAATAGTAAAAAAAAAAGCTGTCTAAGAAATGCGAAAGCTTATTAATCAATTTGATCAGAATACGAAACTGTATTATAACATAAAGTTATAAAAATAAATGATAAATATATCTAAGTTTTAATATTCCTGTTCCCTTGTTCACAGACTACCTCAGAAAACCAAAGAAAAATGCATAAGATATCAGCGGACAACCCTGTGAGGAGAAGGCTATTCCAAGATGATGATGATGACTCCAGGGTTGACAACTTCGTCAATACCCTCCAAGAATTAATGGCGAGAGAGAATATCGAGAAGATGAAGAAGTGGAACTATGATTTTAAAAATGATGCGCCTCTAGAAGGAACTTACGTTTGGTACCCCTTTGACGACTACAAAGAATTGTTTGATATGAATTACGACTGGATCGGTGTGAAATCCCAAGAAATTAATAGTTCTGAAGAGCCGAGACAAGACGATGAAATCTCGCCGGTAAAAATAGAAAATGAAGCCACACCGAAGGCCAGGAATAAAGAGTCTAAAATGGAAAACCCTTGTATAAGAAAGAGGAAACTGAATACAACATATTCAGTTAATCCGACTGTACGGAGAAGAGTTGACTTATAATTGTATTTGTGCAATCCAACAAAACATAACCATATTGTATATTGTGCCATTAGAGAACAGGGATAGTTAAGGTGGCGGTTAATCATAATATGGAACGAGTTATAATTCACAGTAAACTTCAAATTCTAATTGTCCAAAGAATCTCTTTAAATTTTTGAAAATATTAATTTTGGAACAGACTTTTTGCTTAAGTATTTCTAATATTCAAATTGTGCCACTATATTTATCATTATCAAAATACGATAAAATTAGGCTATAATACCGACATTTATAATTTGTGATTTAATTTATACACTTCTTGCTAATTTATTGCAAATTATCTTGTAAAGAATTGTATTTATTCAAAAGACTGCTTCTGTAATCTAGATAGATTTAAAGTTTCATTTTAATAAGTTGTAAATATTGTTAAAATTTGTGTGAATAGGTATGATGATTTCTGTAAATTTTAATTCTGTTCAGTAATAGGTTTGAAAACACTTCGTTTTCCACTTCGTTTTCGGAGGATTTCAACTGCAAACATCACAAAATGTAAAAAAAACTTTTGATTACTTGTAACTACTAATCTGTAACTTATCCGACTTCAAATTGATGATAATCAAAACGGATCTATATTCTTCTTGTATTTAGTAGGATTATTGCATTAACGTTTTATGGACGAATATGATCACCGATTGAATGTACATATTTGAAATTTGATTTAACTATTTGAGATTATAACTAATCTTTTGTTTCGTAGGATCTTGATATTAATACATATTTAGGGGTTTATAGTGTTATTAAAGAGATTAATTAAATCATTAAAATAAATCTTATTTATGATATACATGCCAATTCGTTCTTTTAAAATCTTCTTGGCATTAATGTGATCATCACTTATTTTATAAAATATATTCTTATAAATGGTTACCGTTTTAAACCGGGAAACCGTTTTAAAAATAAATTTGAGGCTTGAGAAATATCTTTGAGAAGCTTTAGATAGGACATCATAATTTCTGATTAAGTCACGTAGAGATAAACCGACCATAACCCTCTGCGCTTTTTTATTTTATATTAAAATAATATTTCTTATCATGAAAAGGAGGCCATTTTGAGATTAAATAATACTGAAATTAATGGCTTCTTTAAACCAATGTTAATTATGAATTGTTACGATGTATATTATAGACAGCTATATTCCAAAGTCCCGTAGGATTTACATAGCATTTTCTAGAACATAATTATGACGATGTTTAGATTTTAAAACTGATGTACTTACCTCATTTTGGTTTAGTTTTTATTTGTCTTTAACAATTTTCATTGACTTCTTTCATTTGGTATTTTATATTATTGTTTTTAATTTTATTAGACTTATGAACATTGATGTTTAGGTGATATTATTTTTAGATTTTGTATAGTATTATATGACAATTAATTTATGGTAAATTATGTTGAATAAACGTTTGGTATTATAGTCTAGTGATGTTGTTTCATTGCAGACTAGTCCTGTTAGTAGTTGTTGGTTATAGTCCAGTCAGTAATTGTTAGTAAGAGTGTCGTTCTAATTCGGTCACAGGTGTGTAACTACCCTTGAGGACTAAGATGTTCATCTCTATATCCGTGTAACCAGGTCCGCACCTTTCCAACCGGAACACAATTGCTGTTAAAACAATTATTACACGTTAGAAATGGTACTCGGTACCGTGGCGGGCGGCTAGCCCGGGTGAACGATACTATACGATTGTCAATGGCGCCAATCACTTACCACCAGCTGGTACCTTTGCTGTTTGTCTAGCTAAGTATATAAAAGATCACGGAATACAGAGAGTAAAAGATAATAATAAATAAATACCCTCCACACTCATAGCCCCACACTAGGATTCCCTGTGTCGTGGGTGCCATGGACAACACACAAGACAAGAACACACACACCCAGACCAAGAATGGAAATTTAAATTCATCATTCAAATCATCATTCCGCCTCGCTGGGAATCGAACCCAGGACCCTCGGAACGGCGATCCGGCGTGTTAACCATTGCCCCATCCGGGTCGTCGGGTAATATATATAAGATCTCCAGAAAGTAAGAAAACCTCGACCAGACCATGTGTAAAAACTAGACCCAAACCGCAGATCCGGGTTTAATGGCTACAGTAAACAGGATTATTGATCGGTGCCAGTGTGGTACTGTCGCGGTGGTAACGCGACGCCGGTAACCGAGACCGGAGCCGAGTGTCGAGTGTCGTGTCGGGTGGTGACCGTTGGGCGCGACCACGCGTGACTGTGGGCTGCGAGGAAGTGCTGAGTTAGGTTACACGTTAGTTACTTGGTGACAGAATAAATGCTAATATAATGTAATGCGATTTGCTTGGATATGTTAATTTGTTAGATCAAGAGGTTGTATAATTGTTATTGTGTAATTAAGGTTGAAGAGGACTTGTCTTGTTCAAAATAAAATTTTGTGGCTAAATGATTTTGTCGTTTTAAAGTGAGTATGTTTAATAAGAATTATCTAGTTGTTTGTTTTGAATATAACTTTGGTTAGTTTAGTAACAACATGAAATACTTCATTCATTTAATAATTAGTCTTTATTTTTTTTTTTAATATCCGTAGAAATTCTTAAGCCGGATAGAAGACGGAAATGACATGCCTGGACAAAACCAGTATGGCGTAATCTTTACCATACCGTACAGCCATTTAAAAGGTCCAGGTTCGATTCCCAGCGAGATTTTTGAAAGACGAGTTTAAACTGTTCTCGATCTGGGTGTGTGTTCTTGTCTGTCTATTGTCCAAGGCACCCACGACACAGGGAATATACATTTTAATATTATCATAGTCACTAATCTTACTTGAGACACAAAAAGCATGCGAAATCAACCTAAAGTATTTTGGCGTCAAACTGTCTGGGTCCGGCGCGAGTCTACAATGATACGTTAACGTGCACCATCGTAACGGTAAGACGTGACGTCTACCTGCGTAATGTTTGTCACGCGTTTACGTGCTCTAGATACAAGCATAGCAGCCGGCTCGTCAAAGCTATCATAGGGGCTATATCTAAAAGATTATGGTGGGAGATAACGCTATGTTTACATATACTGTAGTTTTGTAACACTGGAGACACCGAGAAACATTGAAAATAGCCGACATCAAGGTAGAAGGCAGAACACGGTAGAAATGTTACGTATTACGAAATTTACGTGGTGAATATTATACACATCGAGCAAGTCTGTGTCTCCTAAATTAAGTAGTATACATTTTGTGAATGAGAATTTTTAGTACCCCACCAATAGATCTATAATAATTTATTCTTGATTTTACAACATACCCTTCAAAAACCACGTCCATATATCCGGTAACATCATAACACATGCACCCCACAGAACCCATCAATTGTGTCCAATAAAATGTTATTGTCTTATTATTACAAATCCGGGGTAAACTTGGTGAGATTTTATGTCTGTTGGTTGAGATTTATTGTTTTTTTAAAAGGATAGAATTTATTGTCGGTGGTCTTAAATAAGGTGGTTGACCGACAGATACAAATATACAAGATACAAATATTTTAGATTCGCAATTAGAACTGGTATCTGGCGCGTTTGTCGAGATTTACCAAGAGATCAGCGAAACTATTGAAGACATAGAAAAAGTTATTGCATTTGATGAGCATTTCCTAAAAGCATATAAAATTTATGTTATCCATGTTGCAGAACAACGTCTGCCAGTAATAACTACGTGTCACGCTTTCGCGGTGACGTGAGGACACAGTTCCTCCTTCAGGATGGTCGCCAAATCGCCACGCGTACTACAAACGAAGTGAAGTTCACTGCGTTACGCGTCTCCAACTTCTCGACAAACACCCGGAGCTTTGTCTTCATATCGAAATATGTACTTGACGTCACGGAAAATACTGTTAAGTTTTAGATCTCTTCTCAGAATTTCAGAAGGCCCAAAATACATTACATTACTCAAATGGTTTGGAAGACTGTTAACATCTTTGAACCAATGATGTTATAGTGAAAAAGGTGATGTCATTGCTTAGAGCACATTTAAGCATTTAGATTTCCTTTGGATACTCTTAAACGAACCAAGTAAGTATTTGCTTGGTACTTATAATGCGCATTTTTGAAACAAAGTAAACTTTAAAAAAGCAAACTATCGCGCTATTCTCATATCTTGTACAATAAATACTGTATGTTACGGCGACTTCATAGGACTTTACAAAAACTACATTCCGTTAAGTCCAAGGAATCCTCAAGCGAGCTCGGTTTCATTTAATGATAAATATAAAAAAACAATTAATTGCATTTCATTAATATATTATCATATACAATAACGGAAACATACATCGGGCTACTGTAAAGCCTACATACTCGTATGTGTCCCGTGGGAATGGCCGGGAATTGCGTGCGAAATTGCGAATTGTATGAATCTGGTCGTCACGGGCGCTGAGCAAGACCTCATTCTGGGTAAGTCGTGTAAGGTACAACAGCTGCGTCTATTATTGTGGCACCAAAATTCGTAGGACTAATTTGGAAGACTATAGGATAGGGACTTAAGTATTCTTCTGTATTTGTATAATGCTCCTCTTGGTAAAACTTTTCAATGAAAGTGCAACTATGACGTTTAGTTTCGTTTTTAAAGAATAATATTCGTCTATCCATTAAAAAGTTTATAAAGCACCTTTGCGAAATGGTAACATAATTAAAAAAAGTACGTGCATAAATGTATCAGTGAAACCTTGAAGTATGAATAAATGATTTTGAATTTTTCATATCCTCTCCAATCGCACAGGGGCGTGAATGTGGAAGAATGTTTTTACTTTTTTAACAAATTCCTATCCATCCTGATTTTAACTGAATATTACCAAAGGATTCACGGCTGAGGAAACAAGAGATTTGAATTGATAAACCCCTATTGACTTGTTCTAAGTTACTTTCGCTCATTGTAAGTGAAAATATATTGTCGAATTATACAATCGTGGAACAATTACCGCTTCCTTACATCCTTGAGGGTTACAATGCTTCCAAATGGAATCTCATGCATAGTAATGAAGAGGAAGTCCTGCTATGCTCCGGCAATCATCAAGAATCTCTGTTGCAAGGACATTTGGATGAAAAAACTGTTTGACGGGTTAATTCTAGGATTTCCACGAGATCAGACGGCAGGAAATCGTTTTATTTGGTTAACCAACTCAACCGACGTTACTTGGTTAGTTCGTTAGTAGATGAGGACTCGGGCACCTTGCAGGGACTGATAATGATAGTTAGTCATGTTAGATGTTGTTAATAATAGTCCAGTTAGAATTTGTTAGGTTAGTAAGAGCGTCAATCGGTCACAGATGTGTTGCTTCCCTTGAGAACTAAGATGGTCGCTTCTAATAAAGTGTAATCGGGATCACACATTTCCAACCGGAACACAATTGCTGTTAATTTTTTTTTAATTTTTATTGTTAAAACAAATATTTTTAATTATTATTTCACGGTAGGTATGGTAAAAAATGCCGTGGCGGGCGGCTACCCCGGGTGAACTCTAGGCTCTACTACCTGTCATAATAGGTAGTAGGTACCGTGGCGAGCGGTGGTACTACTAACTATACAACTTTACCAAAATCATCTAAAGGAAATATCGGATAGGTGTCGTTATTAGTAAGTCATACAATATTTCCTTAGTGCCCGAGCCATCTGCCGGAATTACTTTTTATTTTTAACGTCCTGAAGCCGTAGCAATGCGACTGAGGACGTCCGGTAAAAGTATCAAGTTTTACGGAAACAGTCTGTCATGCAAATAATTTTCGACAAAAACAGGAATAAACAGTTTTGACGAAGAGAAAGAACAGTAGGTTATCTTAAGACTTGCTGGTGCCGAGGCTTGATTGTGTGCGTGCCACGTACATACCAACGCACCGTTAACGCAAACAAACGAACAGTAGGTACGTAATGTCTTTATATGGCGAAAATCTTTGTGTATATTCTAAGCTGCGTAGGTAGGGCCAGAGAGACAGCGGCACACAAACACACACAAGTCGTTTTGGTACCTTTGTTAGAAGATAACGCACTATACATTCTGCCATTTGGAATATTTTTTGACACTTGAATTTCTCTACTTCTACCGATCACACTGAGCTTTTTAAGTAGGTACATATCGTATACCTAAGTATCTTAACTGCACGAAGAGGTATTATTGCATATTTATTTAAGTTTTTTAACTAAATATTATAAAATACTCTAACTAAAATGAGAATAATTTTAATTACCGTCCTAATGTGTGGACATTGTTTGACACTGTATAGTTCTTCGTTTTATCGACATATTTCACACGATTAAACCGATATTTCTGAAGCTATTTTATCTGTGTTCCGTCGTAGGCCAAAACAAACAAAACCAGACATATGGGAGCAATAAAAATTCGATCGTTTAACCAATTAAAGCGATACACATTTCCCATAGTTTCCCGTAGGGCGCCACAACCGTTATCAATTAAGAGGAATCAATAAATAGTGTAAATTAAATACGACAAGGGAGCGCTCTAATTGTATCTTTATGAACCGCTCTAGTGTGTACAGTTAGCTAGGGTTGGTGGACTCGGATGAGACTCGAACCTGAGACCCTTAATATCCCTTGCTTAAGCCACGAATTCGCTTGTTAACTGATCCGACGCTGCACCAAGCAGCAAAGCAAGCACAATTTTACAGTTAAACTAAAGACTAGGTTTGTTAGCTGACAAAATCTAACTATCACTAGTACTGTGACTTAATAATAACGCTAATAAACATATATATCACAGCTACACACATCATCTACGTCAGCTACACTTTCATAATCCTACAGGATTCCCTGTGTCGTGCATGCCATGGATAATACACGAGAGAAGAACACTCACAGCCAGACCGAGAATACAAATTTAAACTCGTCATTCAAATTTCCATCTCACTGGGAATCGCACCAAGGACCCTTGCGTCCCTAACCATTGCGTCATATGGTTCGTAATACCATACGAATAATAACAACGGTTTCTATAGAAGATCTTGCAAACAATTTTGTGCTGTAATTGAAAATTATAGTTTCATCCGCTTAACAGTGGAAGAGAGCAATATAAAAGGAATAAAAATTTATTTTACTGCTCATTTTCATTCGCTGTCGAGATCCCGACCCTTGAACGCGTGGTGCAGATTTAAATGACAGGAAATTTGTTTAGTTCAATTATGATTCAGTATTTATTTCAACCTAAATGAACCTAAATAAACTAAAACAAATTTATAAACTACAGTTTAATTTTTAATCTGAGGACGTAAATTACTGTTAATAATTAACTAACTGAGAACTGAGAATGACTGAATAACTGAGAATTAATTAACTGAGAATCGAATGCATGCCTCTATTTGACAATCAGAACCAACTCTACAGTTCTTTATAACCTCATTAATTTTACAAGGGTTATAGTTGAGACATTCAGATATTTAGGTACACATTCCTAAGAATATTGAATACGACAACAAAAAGAAATTATTAGACTAAAAAAATGCACATTTCGTTTCCTACATTAGTATTAGATGACACTGTGAACGTAAATAAATAATCCTACAAACTGTACCTGAAAGCTAAATAGATACAAAATATTCACTATCCATACAAATACTAATTTGGTCCATTCCAGTAATTTGAAAGCGCAGATACCACATGGACTCTTCACAAAACACCGATATGTCTTCATCAATCAAGGGTTGAATATAAAGGCGCGTTTATTGCTCATTAAGTCACTCGGTCATTGTAAAATTGTCCTTAGGGGATGCTTAAATTGATTTGACACGGAGTAAGTTTTAGTTAAGCCACATTATGTTGTCCTAATGGCCTTTGAGTAGATGAATTACATATGTGAGGATTATACCTAACATCATAATAAATATTTTGTTTGTTATGTATGTTAAATTAGCAATTATTTGGTTGGATATGGTATGCTTGGATATTATATGCCTGGCCTTGGAAATTCCCGCAATTAGGTCACGGAAATAAAGCCGGAATCGAATCTTCATGTAGATTCTTTGTTGCAATCGAAATTAAACCATGCCTTAATGATTTTAGTGTTTAAATAACCTTGTTAACATTTCGAATCTTTTGATGATGTTTCTATGAGACCCGATCTCCATAGTAATAATAAGTCAATGCTTTTAAAGCAATAATTATGGTCCTCTTTATTCCCAAATTCTAATTACACGCAGTTTTTAAATCTTTATTTGATAATTATGTTTACTTAGGTCAACCCTATTATTTCCTTACACACTTCCTTTATCTCTCTATGCTCTCTTGCATGGTAGGCGGGATTTTTATTGCCGCATCGTGAGGCAATTAACTTCAGCCCCAAATATACCTACATGTTGGCCACGATCACTACTACCCTCCTAGGAACAGCCGTGAAACTATAGAGACCCAGTAATAAGGCTACTTCCATTTTAGCATTCATAAGCTGTGACCACTTGACATCAGGTGAGTCGTTTGCTCATTTGTCAGTTAAAAATGTGAAAAAGGACGCATAACAAATGTATCCCGTCTCTCGTTGGACACAACCCAGATGGCAAAACGGAAATTGACACCGTGGCATGAGGCTAACTTTTTTGCACCACAGATAACCAAGCCATTTGATTTTCGCTGATTTATGTGCGCGCGCAGATTGAGCTGGGTCGCTTTTTTGATGATTTTTTTAGGAATGTCGTAAGTCCCAACTAACCCAATAGTTTACCTGTTTTTTTGCCAAAAGCTAAAATTGGATCTCCTCCCCTCTAGTTAAAAATCCTTCCTTTTATGGCACGTGGATGTTATGAGAGACTAGAAAATATTGAGGATTCAGTGTAATAATTTTCATTTATAATTACATTTATATGTGTGTTAATAAAAAAAATGTATTTGTATTTAAACACAATTTTCAATATTCCAAGATCATTAAACTTAACTTATAAAAACAAAGATTTTATTTGTGATTACTTCTATTTGACTTGAAGACATTGCACAATAACACACTTTGAGTATTTATTTACTAAGTAAAGTTATTATGATTTAATTAACTTGCTGTAATATTTAAGATTTAATGGACCAGTCACGGCATCTAGCGAGCAGTAGCAATTCTTAAAGTTCGAAGTTAAAATGTAGGGCTTTGACGTAATCCAAACTAGTGCCTTAATGATTATGATAATTTTATTGATGATTTCATTATAAATATTTCTTTTTATGAGTTTTAAAGTTAGTTCTTAAATAAAAAGCCGACAAACGAATGCCGTTAATTAAAGGAAATCATATATTTTTAATTTAATTTTAAATAAAAAATAGATAGTATCTAACTAATTACTAGGAGTTGTTTATTTAACGTTTACTCAGCAAATTGTCACAACATACAAATATTTATTTTCAATTTAACCGCTTCATCTACAAATTATGACAAATAATATTCATTTTATCAAACAATAGCACATACCCCTATACTTAACGCGGGTAAAAAACCTAAAAACTAAACAGTAAAGAATAGTCCCGTATATTTTGAAGAGGTTGTAGAGGGCGCTGGGTTGCGGTGACGCTCGTTAGAACACTCAAATGGCTACACAGATTTTTATTTATTAAACTAATAGTCTTTCTCAAGATAAAAGGGGCTGGTGTATGAGGGTCCTGTTTTGGCTTAATACTTTTACCACGCTCATGTCGATAAAAACGATGCGTGTTAGGGAATAATCAATTACTTCAAACTTCTTACTTCAATGGAGAACATTTTAAAAGTGTTAGAAGCTTGACTGGTTGCGCTATAACTCTTAATAATTATATTCATAATTAAATCATTATATTTATAATGATATTATAATAGTTAATAGTAAAGAAGATGACATACAAATTATATTAGTCACATTCTAAACATTGTCATTAAGCATATTCCTTTAAATATATAACAGTAATTTCAAGATTAATATCAATCATAATCCTTATGATTATGTACATAGGTACATAATTAAATTGGTTAATTTTGTATTATAAAAATATTCGCGCCGAAAATTCATTCTAACTTAACTCCTAATATATTTTATTGATTTAAGGTAGCAAACGAGCATGCAGCACCACCCTCCGCTGCCGTCCATGACAACTGTGACCGACTTAGAACAAGACTCATATGGGGACTGGGATAGTTAGTCCGGTTAGGTGACGGTGTTAGAACATTAGTTGGTTAGTTTGTAAGTATGAGGACTGGGACAGGGACTGTTAGTGAATGTTAGTCCTGTTAGTTGTTGTTAGTAATGGTCCAGTTAGTAAATGTTAGTAAGAGTCTCGTTATAATTCGGTCACAGATGTGTTGCTACCCTTGAGGACTGAGATGGTCGCCTCTAAGGAGCGTAGTCGGTGTAATAAATTTAACAAATAAATAAATTTATATTGGGTAAATTATATTCTATCTTTATTCTACTTTTAACGATACCTATTTTTAATAGGTATTAGTCGGCTTTATACTTCATTATTTTTATCATCAACTATCACAGACTGAAATTTTCGTCAAATTTAACTTTAAATTACGTTTTTATAACTCATTATTTTTACATTGAGACGTTGTCAAACAGTGTCGTTAAAACTCATAATCGATATCATTTACGACGTGAAAGCAACCCTTTTACTGTTATCGAGTACATGTAAACTTATGTTTATTTTTGGGTCCTGAATAATAGCTTTTTAAGCTGCATCGTTAATATCAATCGGCAGATGCGTGCACTTCGGCGCTGGAGCAGTGCAGACACTTTTTATGATACGTTCGTTGAACAAGAATATTATCGATAAATTCGAAATGACTTAATTAAAACTTTTTTTAATGGATTGACACTCATGACAATCATGACAATTGTAACCCACAAGCACACGCAAACTAGGACTAGAATGCTGAGTCCAGTTCGCAAAAGATGTTAATTAGTAATGTAAATAAAGCTATTTCTGAATATAAATGTTAGTTTTTTTATTTTTTCTCTTTTTTTCAAATCATTCATTTCATTTTCTCTGTTGAATTTTAAAAATCTTTGTAGGTAATTATTATTATATGCATTTTATATACATACTATCAGTATAATGACATGTCAAATAGAATATTTTCATAAAAAGTCGGTTGTAATAATCGCGTGTCCCATCACTAGCGTAACGAACGGACAGACATCCCACTGTGCAAAAAGTTGTACAACAAATCGACACTCGAGATATCCAAACTCGAGTGGGCTCATTAGCCGATCGTGCCCGGAGCTGTGACCAGACCCGGACTGGTGAACACTTGTGCTCGGTTCCTGTACACGAAAAACGATTCGTTTTGCTAATGGAAAGTAGGGCAGATTTTTATGGGACAAATAATAATAATAAATAACGCTACACACTCATAGCCCCACACTAGTATTCCCTGTGTCGTGGGTGCCATGGACATTTGGACAACCCACAAGAAGAACAAGAACACACACACCCAGACCAACATTTAAATTCCTCATTCAAATTTCCGCCTCGCTGGGAATCGAACCCAGGACCCTCGGAACGGCGATCCGGCGTGTTAACCATTGCGCCATCCGGGTCGTCAAAATAATAAATGTATGTATAAATAAATCTTTGTTGTCCGGTCATGGGTGTTGGTGACGTTTGCATTGTCCATGGCACCAGCGACTCAAGGAATCCTAGTGTGGACCTATGAATAATGTAGCGTTATTTTTTATACTAACATCGAAAGAAACTGTCTTTTATGTATGTTGTGTTACGTATGTTTCATGGTTTTTCAATCATTTTTTGGTCTTTCCATCAAAATAATCTTGTATTCTACACTTCCATCATAACATACCGACATACCTATAATCAGTGATATTTTATACAAAAGATGGCCATAGCTTTTATTAAGTTTGCGTGTGCTATCGTATGGATCGCAACCGTCTATATCGTCGTCGTGCGTGCGTCAGTCTGTCTATGCATAAATTAAAACTCGTTTAAACAATATAGCCCTGCGGGACGGCGCGTGTTCAGGAAAGTAAGCACGTTCGATTGTTAAGGGGATTTGACGTTTTTAAGATATAATTCTTATATAAAAAATTCTCGTGTCACAATGTTAGTTACCATACTCCTCCGAAACGGCTCGACCGATTCTCATGAAATTTTGTGTGCATATCGAGTAGGTCTGAGAATCGGCCAAAATTTATTTTTAATCTCCCTAAATGTTAAGGGTTGTCCACCCTAGATTTTTTTTTTACCAGTTTCTGGTTACCATTTTGGTTATTTTTTATGGTGTGGCATAAAAATACACATAAACCCAAATTTTCACTTCCCTACCCCCACCCCTGAAATTTAAATCGTGCTTTTTGTATTCATCTATATGGCGGAACAACGTTCGCGGAGTCAGTTAGTAACATATATTAGGAACCTTTTAAATGTTTTATTATAAACTAGATTTTGCTGTCGATACCAGCCAGTACGCTTTACGAATTACAAAAAAAAGAAAATGGTTGCGCTTCCACTTAACCCGCGGTATTGCGATGCGGAGCGGCGGCGCGTGCGCTTGTCGCAGAGGGCGCCATAGATCGCATCGCGCATCTGCCGACCTATCACACCCCCATGCCACGATAACCGAATTACGGTTAATTGTTAATGCCTTACCGTTGAAATGGTTCCGTTGGGTTATCTGTCCCATTAAAAACGCTGTAATTATCAATTGATTACCATCGCTCGAAAGTATTTTCAGTAATATTTTCAAAGAACTTGAGAAAGAAGACAATATTTTGAATACATTTTCTTTTTGTTTTTTTTGTTTGTAATATATGTATATGAATATAATATTTATTTCTATTGAACGTTTTCTTCGATAAAAACGAATCTATGAAAAATAAAAATAATTAAAGGAACAAAATGTTTATTTTTAGTTCACCTTATTCTGGAGTTCTCTAATATTTCGTTTAATAACTACATGATATTTTTAATGTTTTTAATTTAATTTAATTATTTCTTCTTCTTTTTCATCATGTTACTTAATAATATTTATTTTTCGAATTTCATCATCCTCACCAAAATGTCGGTAGGTTATGTAGACCCATAAGTTTATATGTATATTTATAGCTTTAAATTTTCAAAATAAGAATAAACATGACAATCTATAACTTATTATATTAAGACGCAGCTGTCTGCCGTGTCGCTATGATCTAATAAATTGGGTGCATTGTATGCAGATTCGGCGCGTGCGCCGCGCATAATGAGCTTAGTGCATAGCAAATGTTATGCACATTTGTTCACGAATTACGATGAGCAGCAAGAATTCAATGAATAAATTCATCATTCGTTTTAAGTAGGTACTACAATTTTCATGATTGATCACACATCTAGGTATAGGTGTATAAATTAAGTTGGCAAAGCATGTACATAGAACTACCGTTGTCACCCATGATAACTTTGAACGACACAGAACAAGACTCAAACCAGGACCTAACCTAACCATCCTATGGTTAGACCAGTTAGCAAACGGTGTTATTCAGAACGCGAACGTTAGGTGGTTATTTCATTTGCCTGGACTGGGGCAAGCAATTACTAAGCGAAAGCTGACATGTTCTACAATCATCATAAGAGTTCACGCAAACGTCTCGTGGAAAGGATTTTGTTAAGTTGGAGAACAATTGTATAGATTTCCTTACAATATTGACTTTTAGTGGCGTAAACACAGCTTGTAAATTACAGTTGAAAATTTTATTTGTCTTAATTTGGTGTTGATGTTCAAACCATAAATTTTTTCGGTCTCTGATACCGTTCCAACAAAAAAAAACTAAAATCAGTGGTGCAGAGTAAACGCTGTAACGTAATGTTTAATGTTTTTTTATTGATCGCATCAGTAGGTTTAAGATTGTTTTGTTTTATTTTATAACAAAAATCATTGTGCGTAGATACTGTTATTTTATCGATGCTGCGTTACTTCTTTATTCGTGTTTACTCTGCCGTAATTTAATGAGAAGTTTTTTTTATTTATATTTAATGTTTTGTTTTTATAAGATTTTTATATTGAGTCTTTTTATGCTAAGCTGGTTTGTTTAAGCGAGATTTAAGACGTAAAATAATAGCATCGTCATTTTTAATTTCTATAGATTATTTTTCACGTAAAATATAAACTCTTTGTCGAAATTGTTAAATAAAGTTGTAAATACCTTGTAAAAAATTCTAAACATGAATTATAATATACGTATTTTTGATTTTTTTTATTAAACCGGGCTATCAATCACATAAAAAACAGTAAACAATGTTTTATTCACATCATAAACATTTTTCTAAAATCTTGATTAATTATAGTAGTTTCGTGACTCGCTAATGAATTAATTGACTAATATAAGGCCCTGGAGCGAAGGCGCGTTTCTGTCCTGCCCCGTAATTATAATTTTACAGTAATCAACCGAAAGCACGACGTGGGGTGAAAAATGATCCTTAAATTCCTTAAGACCGCGTTAAATTATAACGACAGTACGGGGCGTATACTTTTTACGTAGTTTTGTTGTAGTTTAGCGGTTTTATTTGCTTATATTGTATGTGTATACATACATTAAAATACCTATCGCGTTTTTAAGGTTTGGTAGTAGCAAATGAACTACCTTAAAATGATACATATTTAATATAAATTTAATTGTAAAAAGAAGTGGATAGATCTTCAAGAATAACTGAAAATAAGATTGAGTTTTGTTCTTATTTTACGCATATCAATAAAATATACAGTAGGTATATGTAAACCCAATACACGATGAATAATAATTGTTTACTTATATTGTTCACGTATACCTATATTAACTTATAACTATGATATGATATTTAAACTTATGACTAAATGATTACCTATAATGTATAATGCAATCATTCTGGCTTATTGTAAAAGCTCTATCTCCGCAAAAAAACTACAGAAACAATGTGCCGCTATAAATTTGTCAACCCAACACTTAAATGTTCATAATACCCAAAATTTAATAAGTGTCATAGACGCAATGCGCGTGCGCACGCGGCACCTAATTAATTCAGCATTCGGACACCAGGTGGCGCGGCAGATGGACTCGTGCCGGTAACATCACTGATAATGAAAAAACACATTTTAGATAATTCTGTTGTTAACACACCGCGTATGTGGGTTCTATCTCTCGTGTTAACAGATCTGCCCAACAGTTTTTTTTTGTTTAAGTTAGTAGCAAAAACATCATGTAAACACGTCACTGCAAAATTGTGATTGCAATTGGGGGAATAGCGATAGTCAATCACTATTGACTTAATTCAAAGTATTACTTTTTTGGCAGGAACGCAATACAAGTATAAACATAATTATAAGTATAACTTAATACCTACTTCCTACTTATATCTAAGTCAAATCCAAGATTTTGTTTTTAATCGTGACGTAAAATATTGTGTCTACTATATTGTACCTAAAGTAATTTTGTTTGTAGAAATATGTAATTTATCATTTAAATTGGATGTTCTTGGCCACGTATTCTTTCAGGGTTTTGAAATTAATTTTAAATGAAATACATTTTGCTATATCAGATGATTGACTTCATTCAATATCTATATACCTAAACAATTATTTTAAATAAATAAAATATTTATTTTTGTCCCACACATAGGTTTAAACATCTCGTATTAGTTAAATAAACTAGTAATAATACGTTTTATTTGGGGCATAAAGTTGCATTCTTCCTTACCTCAGGTTTTATTATTAGGCCTTATCAGAAAGATAAAAATAATGACAAATAACTGCATAATCATCCTTTATACGGTCTGTCCGGGGTGTAATTGGGGTTATCTTTCAATCTAAGACAATGGGGTTGCACCACCCTACACCACCAGGTGGAAGACTTACCGATACTTAGCCATCTGGCTGTGGGGTTCAAATGTTTTAGAGGTATAAAGTTATTTTTGTGTCTACATTACATGAAAAGGTTAAATAGCTATTTTTTAAAGATTAAAGATTCTTATTGAACAAATAATAGGTACTTACCTACAATTCTACAATATGACATACATCTACAATTTTCGTAAACAACTGCAATAGTTAAGACTGTGTCGCGGCCGTTTATGCCCACCTCAAAGACTTATAAAATTTAATTATAGGTTTATAGGTATATTAAGACTCTTCTGCATGCAAAGTACAATTAAAAAATTTTTTTTTTCAATAATTACGAGTACAGTAGATAAGTAAAAACGCTATTTTCATCTCGAACCAAAAGGTCATGATGGTTTTTATATTTTTAGAAAACTACAGCTTAAATTTTATTAAATTCAAATAATTAATAAATTAAATTAATAATTAATTTTATCAATACATTTATGGACGTCATTTTTTTAAGTCTACCGCCTCTACCGTGTCTATTAATCTGAATACAATATTGAGTGAAACCTATAAACAAATTTTCATTTATATGTATAGTATGTATTTTACAATATTTACGCCGTTGAAAGTTGAAATATGTTTTAAATAAAAAAATTACTTTTTATTGTGCAGAACTGTATATTTGTAGTTTTTTCAAACTATTCATCACTTTTCTTTCTATGCAATGCAATGTCCGTTCTTAATTTCCATAACTCTATAATAATTACCCGTCTTCGTTACGCGGACAAGACGTAGGGGTGGCTACTTAAATGAGCTTTTTTCCAATTTAATGAACACCTGGACCGTGGTTTACCCCTGAAGGCGGTTGGAGGGTTAAGTCATTTAGGAACGAAATGAATCCTTCGAATAAATCATTATTAAATCATATGAAATGGGGTATCGATAGGAGATTTAAGATGTTGATTTATTGATAGATTTTATTCCTTTTATGGACTTTTTATTTATTTTTACGGGCTTATTAAGTCCGTAACGCTTTTTATGAATATAAATAACAAAAAATTACCGTACTTACACACTCATACCCCGGCACTAGAATTACCTGTCGCAGGTGGCACGGACAAGACAAATAACACGTCACTAACACTAATGGCCGGGAATCGAACCCAGGGCCCGTCGCTTCGCAGACATGGTCACTACCAACTAGGCTACGGTGTCGGGGTTTTTATGAGTACAAAATATAATATGAAAAATATATCATACTAGGTACTTAGGGACTGCCCTCGCATCATATAATTGATAGCTGTCTGTACATGGAAGATATAAATAGATAAGAAACTAATATTGCGCACCTCTACTAACGCAATGGAACCCAAAACAATGATTTGAAATTGCTGGAATTGTTGTCTGTGCGTTTGTCGCTAATCTCAGAAACGACTTAACCGATTTGAGTGCGGGTTTCACTTGCATTGTGATGTGGGTCCCTGAAATTATTGTATTTGTCGTATTGAGGTTTTTAAATAAAAATTTATGTCAGTTTTACGAATCACGTCTATCAATCTTTGAGTGTGGGTTGGGTACTAAGGGACAGGTTTTCCGCAGCGAAGCGAGGGCTGGTTTACTAAAAACTTTAAATGGCAATTTCCAAGGTTCTTCGTTGCATCTGCCGTCTGACGAAAACAAAGTTTGGCGAGACATTTAAAACAGTCCTACCACAAATGACCACCTCGAAGCGAACAGGTAAACCGCCCTCGCAAAACCAACACACCACATAATGATACCGCATTTAATAGTTATACTTACAACTGAACTCCCTCGTTTACGATGCGTTAAATTTATACAAGACGATATGAATAATTCCTTATAAGCAATGAGGAATTATTTGTATAGGTTTTTGTTACTTTTTATATTATAACAAGCTATAAAACATGACCTATAATAATAAAAGCGGTTTTGACGCAGCTTGCCAAATTGTATTTGTCAGCTATTATTATTGTTATAATTTAATTATAAATTGCTTCGCTGAAGGAAAGAATAATGTCCGAAACCTGCACATCTAACAGTTGTCTATGATTTTCTCAAAGGGTGTGAAGTCCGCCATTCCGCACATAGACAGCGTGGTGGACTGTGGCTTGTATCTCCCACATTGTGAGAGGAGACCCGACTCCTGTCCCTCCTGTCCTGAGGAGAGCTGACATACATACGAGTAGATGAGCCGTTTGATGTTAATCACCATCACCCATGGAAGTCAGTAGCTCGAATACCAGATGCATCACTAATGTTGTCTTATGCACGTCATGTTTTTATTCAAACCTTAGAATAATTACTATAGAAACCAAGTCCGCGCGGCCATTGTGAAGCACCTTCAAAATGGCCGTTTGGAGTCAGAAATGACTTCAAACACTGGGCAGCTCCGTAGTGTTCAATGTCAACGCACGCCAAACGTGTCTCGCGAAAAAAAAGAATTATGACGATTTGTCCAGTTAAATTGTGTCACGAAATATCTGAAAAGCTATTTATGTATTATGGCTAAAAACATAATTATGATTATCCGCAGCCGAAATTCGGGAAAGTTTCGGTTTAGTGCTTCACTTTAGACACAGCGCTTGTATGAAGTCTGTCTTTCTATAGTGTAATTATTCTAAGATTCAAACACTGTTTCACAAAGTTGCTTTAAAATTTCTTCTTAATTGGACACTCTTGTCAGAGGTCGTCGTTGCGATGCCGAGTTACACGGACGGATCAAATGGAGAAGAACAAATGGCGAAAGAACTCAGCACATATTTTAAAACAAGACAAAGACTAAATACTAGAGTAAAGTAAAGAATAGTATGTGTCATCATTCAGGACAATTCTTACAAATATTTGATCGTAACGGCATCTGTCGGTGAGCGGCAACATTATAAACAACACGCGTTTGGAAATATGATTACCGAATTTAACAGAGATTAAACAATATTTATTACTGACTATCTTACTCTCAAAACAAACTTTCAAAACCACCAATAATACTTAGTTGTGATTTTCGTGAAACATGTTCATGCCACAAAGATCACAAATTGATACGACTAATCACAAACTGGATCTTTTGTTTAATTGTATCATTGTATTAAAGCATTGTTAGTTCCCGCCATTTACAAAGACACGCGTTTGCATCCCGTGCCAACGACATGTAATAATCAAACCAGGACAATGAGAAGAGATAATAAATATAACAATGATAAACGCTAAATTAAAACCTCATTTTGCTGTATTCGTATGCAAAATAAGCGCGAAAGCAATGACAGAAAGAGTCAAATTAGCGTCCATTTTTTGAGGCACAAGATACCCTAATTGCGGTAGGGGTGTGTAAAGTCGAGTTTTTGAGTTTAAACGTTTTTGTTTGACCGCAGATGAATGATGGCACCTCTCAGACGTGATTGGCTATTGTGTTTGCACCTTTTGCCTACATCTGGTGCATTCAAGTGCATTGTAGGGCCATCAGCTTGTTTATATTAGCTGTAATATAACACTGAATGAATTACTGAGATAGTTATGTATGTTATGATAGTTATGTGAGTTGTCTATTATATTATTTTACGTCATGACGGGATTTGTTTTCCTCAAATAACTACATACGCTCATACAACGCAAGTTGTAAGTTTGTATTTTTGGATCTGCATCGATGACATTTATTTGTCACTATGGATGCGAAAGATAATTCCTTACCTATTTTACATAGTTACCTATAATATCATTGGACGCGAAAGATAAAATTACTGAACGTAATGTGACAGAAACAGACAGCTACATGAAAACGGATCATGAATTAACCGAATTTGACTGCCTTAGATTACGATTATTTATTTTTACTTACTTAAAGTATATCTTAGTCAGTTATAATTATATTCTTTATACTAACGAGAAATTCAAACGTTAGGCAAGAAACTTCAATACCTAAATAGCATCTAATAGCAATAAAAGTTTTACTTATGTATGTTATAAATATAATATACCTACGTAATATACGTTTTTCTCGTACATAAACTTAAGGTCCGTTTTGGGCCCCATTCCCCAACAGGTATCATCATGCAATAATTACTTATTAACTTTCCATAATAATGTATACTTAGGTTGGAGATCGAATGTAATTGACCACTAATTTCCTCAATCGTTGCGGATTCTTCGCAGATCATTAAATACTGCTCCTCAGCGTCAACTTCAACAATTTTTCGTTAAATACGCGTGCTAAGACATTCTCCTAAGGCGTTTATCGCGCCCTTCACTTGCTTACACGTGAGTTTCGTGACTAGACAGACGTAAGACATAGATCGTTTTCTTTGCTACGATTCTTCTCTTAGGCGCTCATTTCCTTATTGTATCTCACGAAACCAGGTATTTCTTTTAAGAAAATTATATTATAAAACAAGAAAATATAAAAAAAACAATTAAGAATATTTTGCCCGCAAAGTATGAAATTTATTCGTAATAAATTAAGTGCATAGGAATTAAAATTTTATTGTCATAGTAAAGTTAGGCAATGCGTTGTCGTCATTAATGGCTAATAGACGTCAATAACAGGAGGTATTACTGACGCGTTGCCGACTGAAAGACAGCGGGGGGCCCACATAATTACTAGTTAGTGTAAGTAAGTGTAAGATCGTTAGGTTTTGTATTACTAAGCTTAGCAGTGACGATGTTCATGCAATGTGATCAACTCCAATTTCATCTCTTTTTTTTTTGGTGTGATATCTAGCCGCCACAGTAACACGTGTCGTAGGTATTCTGTGAAAATTTTAAGTGTCTATTTGACCTGACTATGCTATGACTTGCTTATTTTCGGTCAAGAGCTAGAACCCTGTGCTGTTACAGACAAACAGTGAGGCCAGCCAGGCGTATTACCACGGTATTACCAAGGTTTCGTTTGACACGTGCACGCTTAGATAAGGGTACGGAACCCTAAAAATCCAATACTCCTGCAATTTTCTGGCAAATTATCCTGGCACTGTACAAAGTTACAAAAAGAGTAGCAAAGTAAATAAAGTGATTACCATACACGTAAGCTCATAAATCTTCGAAGAATTTCATTTTCCCTGTAACTTATTACGGGACGTCATCATAAATATAAAAAACCGGTTAAGTGCGACTCGGACTCGCGCACCGCGGATTCCGTACTACTAGATAAGTAATTGTTGGTTCCGTTTGTAATTAATCAATTTTCGGATGTGTTCACGTCTTGCCAAACATGATTCTAGGTCAACGGGAAGTGCTCTCCATGTTTCGATTACCTTGCGAGCTTTAAAATTTGCGGCCGAATCTTTTGATTGCGATGGCTTAGAAGTTTGATTTTTTCTCTACTCAAAGCCGCCACACGTTCCTCAGAAAAAGGGTCTTTACAGACAGAGGGACAATAAAGTGATTCTATAAGAGTTACGATTTTTCTTATGAGTTACGGAACCCTAAAAAAATGATGAGTGGTACCTCTGGTACCGTACTTAAACCGGGAATCCTGGGAACCAATACCCGACCCGTGAGTCATGATCTCAGTGCATTCCTGTGACTCATAATGCCCTCTGCACCCCGTTTTGGGATCTAAAGCTCCCGTGAATAAAGTTGTTCGTGCACAGATAATGTTCTACCTCTTTAATAGATCCCGGGAACTATGACTCATCATTGATCATAGCTTGTTCTTTGAATTGATCACAAAAAGAGAGGTGAAAAGGTGAACTTTATTATGAAAGACTAAATGACGTTATTTGTGTAAACGAATCTTTTCATAATAGGTACTGCGTAATAGCCAATGATATAAGTATTCATAATAAAATAACAATTATAGTGAGCGTATGATTACGAAGTAATGAGTTGCATTATTAATTGCTTAGTTTATTAGTTGTATTTAGTATATTTCTACAGAAAAACAGTTATGGAGGTATTTATTAATGCAGTCGATCCAATAACCATAAAATTTAGTAGGTACTTGTTGGCAGTTTCTAGCCGCTAAACTGAGAAACGTCTTACGTAACTTATTTGGATGCAGCTTTCAAGAATGTACCTATGTAGTACTAGTTGAGCAACGACGTTTCAATCAGTTTACACATATAACAACCATTATATGTATAAACAACTAGCTGTCCCAACGAACTTCGTATCGCTCTATAATTAATAAACAAATTTGGTGACATATCGACATCAGCGCCACCTACCGGTTCCAATTTTGAATCTAAACCATTCTGGGATCCACCTGAATAGGTATACACAAAAAAATTCATCCAAATCGGTACAGCCCTTTAGGAGGAGTTCAATTACAACGAAAAGTGGCATTGATTTTTATATATAGAGATAAATATACTTAAATAAACATTCCCTGTCTTGCGGGCGGCACGGACGGCACAAATAACATACCACTACCCCATATGACCCGACAATACACTTTTATCTGCCATATAAATATCGGTCCCGGCCGGGAGTCAGACCCGGGACCCGTCTCTATGCAGGCGGAGCCTCTGGCAACTGGACTATGGGATCGTCTACATAGCTTTAATGATATCTAACGTCGCGTCGATAGGTTTCCCTAAAAAAGAAGTAGGGATAACCCCCGCTTTTGAATTTCATAGTGGGAAGTTTCATTTCATCTGCGCGTAGGGACTCCACTCACCGGTTTTTTATAATTACCGACAAATGAGCAGATGATGTGACGTAAGTCTCCCAAAGGACTAAGTAAAAAGGAACATTTTATACTTACTAATCTTCTGTTTTCTTCTCTATTCCAGTTCTGTCCTTGCAACCGTCTGTAGTTAGTCATTGGCCTGTTATTAAGTCGCCAATATCTACATGCATGTTTTGCACCTGTACGCGTTACTGGAATCAGGTTCCCTACTGGAATCGAGTGCGGGAACTTGATTCACTTGGTGATCCAGTTTCGGTAAAAGTAAACAGACAGCTTTTTATCTTTTGGGTTACTGGGACGGTCGGTGGTTCGTTGTACGCAGTGAGACGCTAGATTGAGATACGGAACATCGCTCACTACTTATCGATACGATGCACAGTTGACTGTTGCGTGTTCTTTGATTATATGTTATCCTGGTACTTGAACATTGAGTGTTCAGTACTGTTCAGTCGAACCTCCTCATAAGTCATGTTTTCCCTATAGCTACTAATAAAGTTCTTAAAAATATAAGTAAGTTTAATTGTGAAAATTACATTTATTTGTGTACCTAATCTACAAAAAAATTATGTAACGGTAATAAAACTGGATTTTTATAACACATAAAAATCCAGTTTCTTATTCGAAGGCATATTAGTACGATTCCGTTGTTCAATGCGTTGGGTACGAAACTCCAAAAATGAAATAAATACCTGACATGCACGACTAACATGCACGACGTGCATGATATTGCACGTACCTAAACGCTTGTGAACACATAGATGGCGTTGTTCGAAAATTAGAATCAAACTTTTAGTAGTTTCTTTAATCTTAAATGGATTATTAGGATGTGTGTATTGAACAAATAATCGCAACAAAATTTTATTGTTTAATAGTTTATTGATATTAAAATAAAAGCGTTACATTTTCAGTTTTATGTACATAGGTACATTATAATTTGTACGTGATTTTAAATGCAAACAATCATTTGGTACAAATGTTATTCCAACCAGAAAAAATATACATACAAATAATGAAACTGTAACGAAGTTAAATCTATGAATTATTGTCTGTGTGATCATTATATCTAGGTATCCTAGATGTATTTTATCCCAGAATACTGATTTGGTGTTACGGAAATTCCAGATTCCATAATGCGACTATGATCCCAGAACACGGATTGAGTTACTATGGTAATGTGAAAACTTTACAAAATAAAGTTTTGACAACTCTGTATTTGTACAACTATTGCAAAATTCTAATTTAAAGATATTTATAGGTTTATAGACAGGTTGGGATAATGCTTACTTATTGAATAACACGTACACGATGTAATTAATGTAATTGTAATGAATTAAAGTAACTTTCGTACTTTTATTATGTTTCGTACTTTTTTATTTTGTAAAACATTTTTCATATTCAACCCCTTAAGTAGAATAGATTTATTTTAAGTAGAGTAGTTTTTATTTCACACAAATGTTGTTGTTAATATGATTAATATTATTATGATAACCTAACTTAAAACTAAGGGACAGATAATAGGAAGCATTCGCACACTCTAGCGAAGTTAGAAATTTATTATTGCAGATATCACAGACTAGATTCTACATAAACAATTTTAATTATGGTTTAAAAAACTAATACTCCCGGACACGTGAATTGAGCCGTAAAAAACTTTTTTTTAAGTTAAAAATTCGCAGTTACGATACAAAATGTTTTTATGCAATTTAATTGCTGTTACGTTTAATTAATAGTTGATATGTTCAAAATTTAAATGTTCTTTTTTTCATTTTTCGAACATCAAATTTAAAAAAGGTAGGTTATTATGCTAAGCCTATTATGGCAAAATATGTGCCCGGAAATACATTATTTTCAAATAATTATTATTACACTGTTAAATTCGTGATATTTGGATCGTTTACATCAAGTAGTGACAGCCCGGTCTCCCACATGATGGACTAAGGTTCGATTCCTGCGCGCACTTTTATTTTTTGAAACTGTGCATTAAAAATTGGTTAGCACGTTTGGTGAGAAAACTTTCATACCTGAACGTCTTACATATTATAATTCCATCATGTGTTGGGCAGCATGTCGAACCCACGCCCAACAGTGGGACAATTAGTTGTGATGATATCAAAAAAGATTAGAAACTACTAGGAGTAGGTACTCCTAGATAATAGAAAATGGTACATCATTATTTTGGTACGTAGATAATTAATTATGAGAATAAGGTATATAATTATAAATTAAACCGTTTTCTTACATGTTAATTTAAATTGATTTTTTTTACAAAAAGATATGTCAAGCGGATTCCGTCGTCTAATACTCAGAGACCTATTCTACTAAAACTCAAGCGATAAATGTTATCTAATATACAATTTCCAGTTTCATAATTAAACTATTATCTGCATTTCAATTCTGTCTAATTCTATTCAGTACCCTGTACTACCTCATCTTTACACTTTAATATTGTAATTGTTAGTAGAATGAGGCCTTCATTAGAGTAATGTAATGTTAAAAATAAAGTAAAAATAATATATTTAACATCCATGTTTCATTCATGGAAATTCTTAATTCCTTAGGAATATAACTTTCTTAATTTTCACGTTAAATTGATTAATTTTATCAACTTTTTAATTTAATTTAGCCTCTAAATAGTCCATCATAATTTCGACCCAAACGCATGATCCAAAATGATAAAAAATGTACAAATCACAAAGCCAAAAAATCATATAAAATGAGAAATATTACATTTATTTTCTAAAACCTCTAATAGCTATGCCTAAAGGCAAGTTGCCTTAGCAATATTATATTAAATATTCAATAAATGCTCTAATATAATTTAGATGATGCCATTAGAAACAACAGATTCAACATAATTGATTATTCTACAACAGCATTCAACTAGTTTTCTTTGTCGCTCGACGCGTCTGCGTGTTTTCGTAAAGTCCAGTAATCTGAAAAAAAAGAAAAGAAAATTTAGTACTTCTATTATCGACATTCAAACAATGGCTTTAGATCGATCTGGTTCGAGTCAGAGTCGAGTCAGTTGTATTTATCGAAACATTAAGGACAGAAAAATGGGGCGATTTGTCTAATCAAATGAAAGGGTGTAAGGAGCTCCAGCTATCTTTGATCCAACCCGACCTTCCCCGCTGGCGATGCACCCTGCGAGAAAACGGACGAGGTTATGGCACCCGGCAGGAGCGGCTCTAGCACTATCGACTTAGAATAATAGCACTATAGAAAGACAGTCTTCATACAAGCGCTCTGTCTAAAGTGAAGCACTAAACAGAAACTTTTCCGAAAGCGGGGAATGATTCGGCTGCGGATAACTATTTGTTTTAGCAATAATACATAAATAGCTTTTCAGATATTTTGTGACACAATTTAACTGGACAAATCGTCATAATTCTTGTTTTTCGCGAGACACGTTTGGCGTGCGCTGACATGAGCTGCCCGGTGTTTGGAGTCATTTCTGACTCCAATTAAGGTGCTTCAAAACGGCCGCGCGGACTTCGTTTCTATAGTGTAATTATTCTAAGACTATCAGTCTATGATATTAATATCGTAAATTTGCGGTGAAAAAAAAAAATCTTTACCAAACTTGAATAACATTCGCATAAAGAGATCGTAAGTATTCATAAAAGTCTGCATAATATCAAAATATTTAAACGATAACACAATTTATATGGGTTGAAAAAATGTTAAAAGGTGTCATTTCGTGGAGCTTCGCACACATTATTAGGATTAGAAACTTATTCACAGATAAAAATAATAATTTGCCGCGTATATTTGGCGCCATGAAAAAAATCTTTTTATTATGTTTTAAAATAAGAATTTAAACCAGATGATGCCGCGAAATGTACTTAGATTAAAAATAATGTTGCTTCGTTGAAAAAATGTATTTACGAAATGATTCCAGCCTCAATTGGCACAATGGTTACCATGCCGGGACCACTGTTTTTTAGGACCTGGGTTCGATTCCCATTCAGACGGAACTTTTGAATGATGAAGTTCTCGGTCTGGGTGTGTGTGTTCTTGTCTGTGTTGTCCATGACACCGACGACCCAGACAATCCTAGCGTGGGGCTATGAGTGGGTAGCGTTATTTATAATTTATTTTTGGGGTTCTTTTGATAAAAAATTGTGTGAATATGACAAAGCGGTAAAAAGTTACGATTGGTACAAAATATGTATATCTGTTTTAGTAACCGACAAAATATTTATAAAAGAACCGAGAAGTTGTATAATTGTAATGTATTTCGTTATGCCGTTTGCTTTTTACGACAAAATGATGTAAATCCACACATTGTTGTGCATTCAGTTTCATTGTAAGTAATCCTTAATACGTACGTTTCAAAGGAACATATAAAAATGGTTTGTTACCACTTAGAACTCTTAGAAGTTCATGTAACAACACTGTTTATACTTAAATCACGAACACATAGTAATCTAAAAAGATGTATTATTAATTTTGTTTCTTTTTAAGGTAATAGCCGTCAAACCGGCAGAAATACCAAAGAAATTTATCATATTCAAAGTATAATTGTCCATATTTAAAGTACAAAACAAAGTTTTTTGCCCACAATCAAACATTAACAACGCACAACAGGTTTACAGACCTGTCATTGAGTTTAGTACAAAAGCAGTAACAGCTTAACCCACGTTCATGTTTGACTATCTGAATTTGAAATTAAATTGGAGATCCTTGGGAACTATCAAATAACATAGTGTTTACGTTGAGTTAATATTGAACCGTACCTCATATAATATTGAGATAGTGCTGTTTGGGAATCTGCTCCAGTGCGGATTAGTTACCGCACTGGAGCAGCATTGTGCCAAGCCTCCACAATTACAATGACAGCATTGAGCAGTCAATGGGTTGAAGTTGAAGCTCGACTTGAACTAAAAATTACTTATTCATTTACGAATGCAGCAGCTGAATAAAAAATAACTCCAAATCAATTCGGCTGAAGGACAATTTGTATCGTAAGTCGTAACTACCGAAATCAGTGTGGCAACTCTGAAATTAATTAAACGAACAAAGGAAGTAAGAACGTGCAAAAGAGAGAGCAACAGTCGCAGAACAGGTTTAGAGTCGGCCCGGTGTCTGACACTAAAAAAAAGGTCGAAAAAAAGGCCGAAGAAATACGAACGTATTTTATTGAGTAAGCTCTTGCTACCTGAGTTACGCACGAATACTTTGTAGGTAAAATGAGTTCTTTAGCCTCCGCTCCCGCGTCCCGGATAGTCCCGCGGGATGAGTGCTTTACTAAAGTTAGTCGTGTTCCTCGATACCTCTGGTTTTTTTAACGTTATTTGTCGCTCCAGAACTTTTTGGTAGGTAAGCGTCTGTTGTACACTTGATCCATAGTGGCCTATTGTGCAAAGGCCAGGCACTTCAAAACTTAGATTATAAATTAAAAACCATAAGTACCTACTTTGTTTTTTCAGGATCTAAATATGTAGGTATTTTATGTTTCATTATTTTGTTTACAATTGTTTTTCATTTGTAGGTATAAAATCATTCCTCTGGACAAGGAATTGGAAATGTAGTAAGTTTCTTTTTTTCCTTTTCTACTTTCTCGGCTATGCCGGTGTTGCAGATTTCTATGGGCGACGGCGACGGTGACCACTTACCACTTACCATCAAATGTGACCGTCAATAGACGACCGTCTATCATTTTTTTTTTAATTAATAACTTATAAACCTTAGAATAATTACACTATAGAAACGAAGTCCGCGCGGTCGTTTTGAAGCACCTTATTTGGAGTCAGAAATGACTCCAAACACCGGGCAGCTCATGTCAACGCCAAACGTGTCTCGCGAAAAAAAAGAATTATGACGATTTGTCCAGTTAAATTGTGTCACAAAATATCTGAAAAGCTATTTAGGTATGTATTATTGCTAGAAACATATGATTATCCGCAGCCGAATCATACCCCGCTTTCGGGAAAGTTTGGGTTTAGACAGAGCGTTTGTATGAAGACCGTCTTTCTATAGTGTTACTATTCTAAGTTATAAACATAATGATGTCGTGGCTTGTTTGCTCCTGGCTATTATTGTAGAACGGAACAAGTAAACTGCGGTAATGTCTTTATATTAAAAATCAATTGTTGTTCGATAGTGTCGCTAAACTCGAACGGCTGGACTGATTTGGCTAATTTTGGTTTTGAATTATTTGTGGAAGTCCAGGGAAGGTTTAACAAGTGAGTAAATTTGAAAATTCAGCATTTTTATTTATTGATTCTGAGGTGGTACGAAGTTTGCCGGATCAGCTAGACATACATAAATAAGTCTGTATATTATGTAATCTGATAACTTGCCTAATATTTACTGCACAAGCAAAACGAGACTGATGATGATTCTTTCTTACTATTGCGATATCTTTCCTCACGCGATGTATCACGATATCTTTACCCACGGTCTGACGAAATTACAATCAAAAATCGAGCAACTCATTAGATTCCTCGAAGCGGACACAAAAGGTGTATGTTTTGAGAGCGTAGGAATGTACATTCCTTCTTGGAACAGTGTTGGGTTTGTTTCCACGGGTATTCGCGGTACGTAATCTTGCCGCAACAAAGAGCATGTAAGTGCAGACAAAAGACGATACTTTAGAGTATCCGAAATAAGTGAATAAGGCCAATTGATAAGTTTCCACGTTTCTTTTCAGTTTTACCTGAAGGGTCCAATCCAAATTGAACAATGTTTTTAAGATTCATTGCGTTTACCCTGTTTATTTTACTAACATCTGCTTAATTTCTCTGAATTCTCGGAAACAGGTCATCTTAATAATCTTTATACAAGAATTGCTCGATTAAAGCTATTAGATAGATAATACATACGAAAGAAACCGGGCAGTGGAATCGGTTTCGTAGCGATGTTAACCCACAAATCACGACTGAGTTACTGCGAGGGAATTAATGAACCTAAAGATTATTGTTCCCTGGTACACGGAGTACATCGAATTTTATTCGGCCACGTGCAATCCCTAACAAGATTAAATTTATTTGTTTTAGATTCGAATCTCAGATTTTACAGGCCAGGAAAGTAATTAGCATAAGTCATTTGAATATATGGAAAGTCTCGAATTGCGGACTGGCTTTTTGGTTTTATTTTGTAAATTAAACTCGTAAGGTAAATAAAATTTGATTATAGGAGTTTCGTCCGTATAAAAATGTTTCGATTTTTTTGGTTGGTTTTATTATGTTACATAAGTAATTAGATTTCCAGATACATAAAATAAAAGTGTGCTGCAGATATATTTGTTTACAATTATCATAATATAGCCCAATCTTGTTTTGCTTCGAGAAACTTTACGTTTAATAATATTAAGTATTGATTTAAACGGGTTACCATGGAAGCGTCATATTCGATCACTCTCCAGCCCTTCAACTGTTACCATATCAAAAATCACATTGATCTGTCGATCAGCAAACAAACAAAAACACACTCTCACATTTATAATAGATATATATTAGTATGGATAGGAGGTCGATTAGAGTGCATGTGTGTAATTTCGTGATTAAATAATCAATTCCGTATGATCAATGACGTACACACTTGTAATCTTTGCTTATCATTTTAAAATCCTCATCAATTTCATTTATTTTCAACTCTTTGAATATTTAAGATGGTTGTCTGGAAGTTTGTTGCACTCGTACATATTTATTATCAAATGTTCCTACACCTTAATGATGCACAATGAACAGGATTTGTATTGCATTGTATCACATTACAGCTGTGCGTAAAATCTCAAATCATCCAATTACCTACACCGTAAATTTACATTATTACCGCACTATTAAATGTATACACGCTATGACGATGTATATCCTACAATCGTTGTATCACAGTGTGTATTCATCTCTGTATATTCTATCTTACAAATGTATGCGCGGTTGTTCACCCGGGATAACGGTATTTCACGTCGTGCGCTTCTGTTGGTAAACAAATACCATGTATATCTTTTGGTTTGAAAAATATATTCCACTAGTGACCCGCCCTCGCTTCGCTTCGGGAAACTTTGGATAATTCATACTATATCTTTATAAATTATCGCCTATATGTTATTCTGATGTGTAAGCTATATTATTGTAAAGTTTCAGCAAAATCCATTCGGTAGTTTTTGCGTGAAAGAGCAATAAACATTCATACATCCATACAAACTTTTGCATTTATAATATTAATAGGATAATAGGATTTTGATGTGCAAACGAAAAAAAAAACAATTTATTGATCTGCAGGCTAGACCAGTAAATAGACCAGTTTTTTGTAAATTGAATAGTTTAAAAAAGTGAGTATGCATATTTTTAATGTTATCTTGTATGCTATTTATTTTGTATTGCAACATTTTTCACAAGAAATTTTTACTTTTCTTTCTGCACTATTACAGTGTTTTTATGTGATTAATTAAAGTGATATAAGAAAATATATATTAATTATATATTTTAATTATTATTAGTTTATTATTATTTAGTATTTTTAAGTATATACCTATTATTATTTATTCATAAAACTTATAATTTAGTAGAACACTTATTTATTTCGTGATAAGCAAAAAATCTGCATAGTTTTTCCTTGAAGAATACATAATAGTATTTTTAAAAGTTTTGCAAGTTGTCACATAAACATAAACTATACCAAAATCGTAACGTCCTTCAATTAGATTTTCGTAATAAAACATGCTGTGAAGTAGAGCAGTTTATTTAAGGGCTTAAGTGCTTTTTACCGTAAACAGTAATTAATGCACGAGGAAGTGCTTACTCGGTTAAAATACAAGAGCTGTCTTATCAATAACTTTATATCTCGCCAGTTGCAAACGTGAGCTGTTTTGTTAGGGTTGTCACTAACTTCGGCAAAGGAAAATATTGTGACGAAACCACTACTTAGAGATTTCCATAATGTTCTCAAAGGAGTTTTGAAGTCTGCCAATTAGGACTTGGTGGGTTATATGGGCGTGGTGGACTACGTTTACCTCTGATTGTGAGAGGTAACTTGAACTCAGCAGTGGGACAGTTACGGGTTGTGTTGTGAAGAAGAAAATAAATAAACAAAATGTGTGCAATTCACACGTGCTAGAAGTGAAACTTAAAAAACGAATACTGTCAGTCCAAGTCATTTCGTTTCCGTTTCAATTCATTTGCGCGTCATTTCCGTTTCGTCGAATTCCAAATCACAACGATACTATAGAAGTTTTCACTTCAATTAAACCCACAAGATAGGTGACAACCCTAGCTAACGCACTAGTAGTAAACAAACCACGAACTGAAACCTATTCTATTTTATAGTCTAGAATTTACTACTCGGTTCTTCGTTGTTTACTTTCTTCCTCCGACAACTAATTGTGTTTTTAGATATAGTACTTTTGTCTAACACTGATTCAAGTATCAAAATTTTACTCAACAAAATCCAAAATAGTGTATTGGATATAGAAATAATATTAATTCGGGATTGTGACTCATGTTACGCAGGTGATAGTCTACTGGTCTATACAGCCCATTTAACCTTCACTAGCATAAATACATGACATACTATATCTAACAAGAAACGTATACTCAGTACACGACTTCCTGTTTACGAAACCCGTTGTGCAATTTCCGTTTCAAAAATAGTGACGAACTTTTTTGGTTTACATCTCACAACATTTCGAAGATGTAGAAGTTTAACTTCGAAAATCATTAAATGGTAAACGGGCGATGTAAAAAGTTTCAAAACATAATTACATGCTTTACCCTTTTTCTTATTTCTATTGAACGGAATACTGTTACTACTAATATAAGACAAGTAAAAATACAAATATTCTTTAGTTGTATTAGATATAGGCATAATATAGTTAAGCTTAAGTAGCGATCTCTTAGCTGGGTAGAGAATACTCTACCCAAAGGCTGTCTGAAAGAGATCGCTATTTACTTGTTATTTTACTATAAATACCTAGGTAAAGAAATAACCAGAGATTCCCTGGTCGTGCCACTGTTATCGATAAGCGACGCTGGAACAAGGAAGCAGCATTATCAGGGCACGAGTGGTTATTGAACCCATTTTCATTGCACGGGTAACGATTTCTTATCGACTTGTGAGTTTTCCTGGAAATGTTTGCTACGATGAAAAATCAAGAATAAAAAATTTGTGTTGCAAATAGAAAATAATATTTTTAGATAATAATATTCAATGAGACTTCCTCAAATTTTCAAAAATTTTACAAAAAAAGAAAAAAAATCCTATATTAAAGAAATAATGTTACGAAAATAAAGTTAGTACAAATCTCTTAACTAGCAGAAAAAAGATCTACAAAATACGTTATTTTAATTACTAGTAAATACTACTAATATTTACTAGTACGAGTAGGTTTTTTCCATACTGTTATACATTTTTGTTGTCAGTAAGTTGTCAGCTAATGATGCAGAAAACTAATCCTTGACCTAAGAAATGTATGCTTGGCAAGGAAAATACTTAAATGATCCATTCAAACAAGAAACATAATTGCGTAAGCCAAAAAGTCGCCTAAAACTTAAGGTTAACAAGGTAATAAACATTTGCGTCTGAATAGCTATACATAAATTATAATGAAACTGCATCTGATCCATGTTTGTACAAGATATTTCAGTATTATTGGGGTTTAACTAAATAGATCCCATGTCTATATTTTTTATTGTAAATAGTCGGAGATTTTCTCAAAATACTTCTGAATTCGAAATTGTTACCTTATTACCGTTTTGACGTTAACCTTTATGTTAAATTCTTCGTCTGCATTCTTTTCAAATAGCTACTTTCGAATACTAAATTGTTTATAACCCTTAAGCTGACGTTAATTTTCTACTGGGTTAGACAAGAATAACAATCTCACGATAAAAATGGAAGCGTGCTGAGGATAATTTTACGGTTGAAAATGCTACTTCGTGCGAAGAATTATTTGATTTAAAATATGTAGAACTATAAAAACATGATTGCGGTCTTCTTGTTGTCATTGCGTGATTTGATATCGCGTGAGGGTTTTGGTAGTGTTCTGCGAGCATGTCCACTTTTATTCAGCTTACACGATATTATTTAGCTTTTGCTTACAGTCCTTATTTTATTTAAACATACATACAATAGTTGAAACAAACGGTGAACTGGACTGGATTTTCTCATATTCTTTTTTCCATTCTATTCAGCTGGAGACTAAGTACTATTACGGTACTTAGGTTTGTATAAAATAATAATTCTAAAATAATCTATGTTTTTGTAGCTCCTGCAGACTCTAATTATGTGCATAACATAAATTCGCTATCACGTGTTTAGCTAAAGAAAAACGTTGTTAGACAGCCAGGGAATTCTTCAATTTCTTGACCATTGAGTGTTAATGAGAAGTCTGATATTCCGTACTTGGCCAAGATGGTAGTCTAACTCTCATTGCAGGAACCTAACCCCAAAGTTGATGATCTCCTTAATGCAATTTTTAAACCGTCTGATGCAAAAATAAACTTTAATAACACTGATCAGTTCATTCTTAAGCATATCATCAATCTTTATTTAGTCATCGTGCTCCCAGAATCGATTACGGCCCTTACTGCGATTATCATTCAAATTGTCGATAGCTTGGAGCACGACTCGATTCTAGATAATATCGAGCGGAAGCTGGTGCGAAACATTAAGTACTTACTACTAATTACGTAGTGTCATTTTGTTCTGTTGTCCAAGGAATCGATTATAATAAGACAATGTATTTGAAATGATTGCGTTTTGGTAGGTACAAATCAAATTGCCTGGCTTTGAGAAAATTATCTTTCGCATATCATGGATTCTTTAAATATTTTTCACTAGAATATAATATAATTATGTAGGTACGGGAATATAATTTTATGAATAGATAAATTTTCTTTCTTTCGTCTTTTTTTTCCATGAGCCACGGTGACCACTTTCAATCAAGTTGCTTGTCTGTTCGTTTGGTGGATATTTACATGAAAAAGGAAAATATTTATACTACCTACGGCTTGGTAAGAAAATTAGTGCACATCCTACTCTACTATAATTTTCTTGCTTTTCACATTTTTTTAAACAGTAAAAAACGACAATAATATTACCAAAATTAAAAAATATATATAAACGTACTAACTAACTAACTAACTAACGTAACACAGTCATGTATTAACATTTAAACTTTAAACATTAATATTTTCACTAAACTAAACAAATGATAAAATCTTACACAACGCTGAATGTGAATACGGTCTTAATACATACAGACATAACGTAACTTTACACTCAGAAAAAAACATTAAGAGCTAAAGTGTCAGATGTCAACGAGTTACACGACCCCAATACTCGATGCGTGAATGCAATGATCCTGACGGCGAAAAATAAATCATGATGGCCTTATCAAATTGGCAATCGTCTTGTTAAATCTTGATTTAAGTTTTAGACTGTATATTTATGTATTATGATTTTATGCCAATGGCAGACAGAGGATCAGACGATTCAACTGATGGTAAGTGGTCATTGCCGCCCGAAGATATCAGTAACCATAAAAGTATCACCAATTCGTTGCTGGCCATGAAAGAAGGAAGACGAAAAAAGAAACTTCGTGAACATTATCATCAATTGTTACTTTACTAACAATTGCTCTGCTTTGGAAAACCTGTACGTATTAGTAGGTAACCTTAACTCGAATAAATGTTAAGACATTTTTTTAATTTGATACTGAACTGAACTTATTGCAATAAAACACAAAGTAAATAAACAGAGTTAACTTTTTTTGAGTTTTGATTAAAATAAACTAAAATTGACTCCAAACTTATCTGCGAAGATCGCGTTCACTGCTGGGATTCGAATGCACACAGTGACAGAAAATAGACAAACAGATTAACAGATAAAAATTCATTGTTATGGGATCTATAACGTTTTGTCACCTACAGACATCGATCAATTATAGTTTTATATGTCTAGATTTAAATATAACGTACGTATTCCATGATATTCCCTATTACATTACAAAAACCGTTAATTTCCAGTCAACCTCGACCGAACGTTCAAAAATTCAAAAAAGGACCGTTGGATACTTGTTCCCAAGGCAGCCCATAGGACACAGCCTGGTTACCAGCTCCCCAGGCCCGTCACGGTGTGTGATCCGTCACAGTTGGTGATCAGGAACTTCAGAGGGATTTTTTACAACTAACGCTACCACTTTGACGGATAACTTTTTTACTTGTGGTAAAAGATTTATGCCCAGATTCTAAATTTAACCAATCGTTTTCGAGTTACCAGGAACGAGTCGCTAAACTCGTTCCATAAAATCTTTTCTTATAGGAACACTTTTTAGTTTCGCCTCGTAGATAATCCTAAGAAGTTAGTTTCTCCTTTTCTTTCACCTTAACCTAAGCGTATAATGAAATGGTATGTAAATATACACACATAATCTAATATACACACATACTCTAATGGATACGCGAAGATTTTTTCGTATATTTTTTTGTCCAAAAATTGCATCCACCATTCAGAATGATACCCTATTTTGTAACGTAAATAGTCGAGAAACGACCATACCACCAACCTGATGGTAAATTTCAACGTTACCATGTCACATCACGAACATCAAAGGCATCGCCGGGATAAAGTACTGGTGATGAAGAAGTCAGGTAGTAGAAGCGGGTGAGATCGGCGCAGGGCCAAAATTTTTGTCTCACCTTACGTTTTGGGCCGTGAGTCATTTTGGACAAGTTGAAACTTGTCGAAAAATATCGATAAACGTTGCTTGAGTCACTGCGGTCAGAGGGTGTGGTCAACCTCAAGCATCGGACCACAACCATTATGTCATCAGCTGTTTGCAAGTAGCTTACCACCCAATGATGTAACGTCTACAAATAACCTACAGAAAAGCCGTTTACAATTACATACTTGTAGTTGTACCTACATATAATTATAGTTGAAGCAATGATAAATAGTCCATTCATCACATAGGTAAATTTTAATTAATCGTGTGTAAAAAGTTACTTATTGGGGTATTTATCAACGCTGTAAATTCCATAACAATTATTTTCCGCTTGTATGCTTATCGGTTTGTCTTTGCGTTCGTTCCCGATGGTCTCAGTAATCTTACCCCATATGGAAATTAATGTATTGAAGTAGGATTGGGGTAAAATTTGTGTAATTTCAACCGGTCCATATATTGAATATCAAAACTCAATTTACAGAAACCCATATAAATATTTTTTTCAGTGTGAAACAATTTTCTCGAAACGAGGGCGGGTTACTGCTTCTAATAGTACTTACGTGATAAAATACTGAAAAATTACGGAATAACTTGAAATAAACAAACGCTATCTCCACCAATCCGCAGTGGAGCAGCGTGGTGGAGTATGCTCCAGCCTTCCTCAGGTATGAGGAGAGACCCGTGCTCAGTAGTGGGCCATTGATGGGTTTAAGCCAAACAAACGCTATACACATAAAGCTCTATTGATTGCCTCGTGGGTGCCATTTACGAGTACAATAATAAGACAAGACACACAGTCAGACCAAGAAAACTTACCGTTCTTCCGCTTTGCTGGGACTCGAACCCAGGAGCCTTCGAAATGAAAAAACTACATCGAAAGGCGAATTACCTTCCGCACTAGGGTATCAAAGCTTACAGATAGCTGTAGCTAGTACATGAATGTCATCATCATCATCATCATCACAACCCATAACTGTCCCACTGTTGGGCACGGGTCTCCTCTCACAGTGTGAGGGGTATAGGCCATAGTCCACCACGCTGGCCAAGTGCGAATTGGTGGACTTCACACACCTTTGAGAACATTGTGGAGAACTCTCAGGTGTGCAGGTTTCCTCACGATGTTTTCCTTCACCGAAGCAAGTGATAATTAAATATTAATACGCACATAATTTTTGAAAATTAGTGGTGCGTGCGGGGTTTGAACCCGGACCCTCCGGTTCGGCAGTCCAACGTTCGACCACACGGCTATCACTGCTCATACATACATACATACATGAATGTAACGTGCCCATATGACGGAGTCAGGGCTGTAAACCTTATCATCAAACATTCCCAATTTTATTTAGCCTATGATTTAAGTAAATCTATAATACCAAGGTGATTCGGGGCAAGTGCCCAAACGTGTTTATTTGTTCACGATATCTGATGTATGGAATGTAACCTATATAATTTGTGTTATCGACATGTTGCGTAAATATGAAAAGAAATGATATACGGTTATTTTTTAATGCGAAAGATTTGACTAAGTTGTTTTAGGAAACCTTTCGGTTTGAAGAATATCAGGGATACTTAATACTAGATTAATTCTGTGAACTAGTGGTAGGGTTGAAGCCAGAAAAACATTGGCTTACTAACAGCATAATTATGTCCTATACACATAATTATGTTAAATCCATAATGTACCTAGCCAACTAAACAACGCGCGTCCTATTAAAATTAAACTTATGTGACCTACAGTAGGTACGTGTCTAATAAACCCTAACTAAAGGCATTTATTTTAATCGTGCCTCTCGTATTTCACGCCAGACTACATGACGACAGCGAAATCTATACATCTATACAACTAAATAAAATTGAAGTGTCTAATACCGATATGTATGTCTGTCTGTCAGTCTGTTGGTTTTGGCTAATCTCTGGAAAAGCTGGACTGATTTTGACTTAGACTTTTATTTTAGAAATTTTTTTTGTTAAATTCCACGCAGACCAAGTCGCGGGCACAGCTAATAAGATAATAAAATTCAGAGTGTTTGCCTTCGATATATTAGATTACATGTCAGAAGATAGCTATCAAATCAATATGTTTATTTGTCAAATGGGTGTGATAAATTGACCCAAATCACCTTCAGGATTAGTGACAGAGATAGCCAAATATTTCACTATCTTTGTTGCCAAGTTGCCAACGAATAGTTGGCGTAGTCAAACAAACAACTTTGACAAACAGAAACCCAGGTGGTTTATTTGTCAAAGTTGTAAAAGTGTACTGAAGGGTATAATGGGAATAAGTCATATGTCGTATGGTCCGTAACGTGGGCAGTAGGTACCTACGGTAAAAGCTTACAACTGTTTTGAAGTGGCGAACTTTATAATGATAAAAGTTATCCGGTCAAGTCCAATAAGTGTAAAACACTAGCTTTTAGTGTAAATACTAGTGATGCGCCTTCGCTTGGCTTCGGGAAACTTATTTCTTACGTTTGCAAAGATTTAGTTATATATGTTGGATAATTCACACTATATCGTTATAAATTGTAGCCTAATTGTGTTGTTCTGATGTGTAAGCTATATTATTGTAAAATTTCATCAAAATCCAGTAGTTTTATATCCAGGAATATTAGTAGGGTAGTAGAATTCTGCATGAATAGATTAACCTGTAGGTTAAAAATAATAACATCCCCACCCCTTTCGTCACCGCCTCCGGGTAAAAAATCTACAAACAATGTTTTAATAATAAATCATATCGCAAAGTAGAATGCGATTCATTATTCGTTCAATGACTTAAAATTTCTCGAGTTCAAAATTTGTAGCAAAAAATTAGAACCAGTTGGCCATACCAGGTCCTAAGGAACATTTTTTGTTTCATAAGTGGCTCGGGCCTTACAGATGGTCAGCATCACAGATTGAATAACATTAATAACATCCATATTCAGTTGTTGAGAAGAATTTTCATTGATTGAAAGTAGTTAAGAGGGGACGATATGAACGGTATGGTGTGAAGAGGTCAGGAACGCTTGTTAACGACATTTAACAGTCCCATTGAAATCCCACCAGGGATTCGTTAGTTTAGTTTTATTACACTTAACTTGAAACCGCCCTCGCGTCGCGTGAGAAAACCTATGCCTATACCTAGAGAACAGTGTTTAGAAAGACGAGATTATTTAAATTCACATTATATTATTGGAACGAAGTTCCTTACGGCAGGCTTGGAGGGGATAGGTTTTGCTGCGGTAACCGAACTGAAAAATATGTGATAGTAAAACCGTAAGAAAAAATGCGTGGAATAAAAGCGTTAAATGAGACGTGCGCAGGCGCGACAGTAGCCGAAGGAATTTCGTTCCTACCTGGTGTCCCACGACACCAAATCATTTAGTTATTTATTTGTGAACAGATTTAAATAAACAACTTTTACTCCAAGCTTATTGAAATACGTTAGTGACAACCGCATTCAAATCAGGGTGGTGTATGCGATTTAATGGAAACAAACAAACAGACGAACAGATTACAAAATTCTAAATATAATTTTTAAGCATGTATTTATTAATTTGGGGGTTTACGCAAATGGTTGAAAATATACATCTAATATTTTTCGCGTCTCAGGTCGGCAATAAATAGTTATTGTCTTTTTTTCACGAGAGCAATACCAAAATACCTATTAATAACTCGATAGGTGCAAGGTGATTGAACTCAGTAAGACGCATGACGCAGATCGCAGCCGCAGTTACTATGTATCGTTAGTACGTATTATCTTCTTTACGTATAATAATAATTTTAAGTATCACTCACATACCTTTTCACACAACCTCATCACCTCAACTCATTACCTCATCGCTTATTACAGCATTAATCAAGTACCAAACTTTCTTCGTCTACAAGCGATAAATTACTGATATATAAAAAGTAGATCTCTATTGCAAGCCCATAAGGTTGTTGTTCGAAAGTTTATTCATCGGGAAATGTATAATTATGTTGAGTAGAACAAAAAGTAATGGTACACCTTAGATGACGTAAGCGGTCGATGACCTCGGAAGCCATGATTGGTTTTCGGGAGACATGATCCGACTAACAAATTCTATTTTGGAATTGGTAATGGCTCGTATCTTCCTATCCTCTTTCTCCTAGTTACTTCCGTCTATCGAATATTATTTTGTTCCATGTACAAATTTTGAAGTGATAAATAATAAAATACCGGAAAGACATCAGACTTTTTTCGTTGATTTTAGTGCACTAATAAGGCATTTAAAAGTCGTGTTTTCTTCATAATTATAACTTGTTATGAATCTCAAAAAGAGTCAACATATTTGAAGTTTTTTAAGTGCCCAAAACCATAACAAGGTTACATTAAATTCAGTAACAATATTTATTGAGAAATATTTAACAAAAGTGCATTGGAAATGTGTTTGCGTTTTATTAATGCATATTTACTCGACCGTGTTTGATTAAACTGTACGTATTAGATAAGGATGGTAGTGCACTTGAGCAAACATCGGTAAGGTAAAGCGCACACTGACTACATTTTAAATGTGTACAGTCAAAGGTACCTATGATTACAATGTTTTGCGATTGATAGTAAAATTAATAATCTTTACAGTTAAATATGTAATATGAAAACGATAAATTGTTATGAATTCGGTTTTGAATTGCTTATTTTTTCAGACAAGTAGATAAATAAAAAAATCCTTATCTTATACAATATAAGTATTAATTGTATGGCAGTATCACATTATTTTCATTCATCAACAGGTCAACTTTAAAAAAAAACTGGTAGAAAATAAAAATAATTAAGTAAAACACTGTATTTTCAACACCCGCAAGTTTAAATTTTTATATGTATAACAACACATACCTATTGTTTCATAAATCGATAAAAAGAGGTAAATATGAAATGTATGTAAGTACATATTATCATAAACCAGAAGTAATATAGTTCGGATGCGTGATCGTCCTGTAGTCCTCACAGGGACGATCACTCACTACACACACCCAGACATTATAAGGAAAGCGTGCACACCAACGCGCACGGTTCCAAAAACTTTCAGAAAATAGAAAAGCCTGGAAAAATATGGTAGCTGAGACTGTAATCAATGACCTTGATGTAAAGAAGATGATTCACCTCCACTAGGACCTAAAGATTCCGTTCGTTGACAACGAAATTAACGAAATGCAGAATGTCACATCATAGACTTTAGATAGCATATTAACGGAAAATGATATGCTCTACAAAAGAAATAGCTTTAACAAAAAATAACAACTTCAAAAATTGTTCATGGTTACATCATCAACGTAGTCGAAGTCAATTAAATATGCATTATTTGGGATAACTTCAAAACTATTAGACAGATCTCGCTCAAAAAAGTGGACCACATGACAAGCACAAGCTTTTGAATATAAAAAGAATCAACAAAGTCGGTATACCCAGAAGTTAGTAACACATAAAAAATACATCGAATTGAGAACCTCTTCCTTTTTTGAAGTTGTTTAAAAATGATAGCATATCCAGTATATTTACAAGATGGATCATGGATGCATCTCTCTACTTAGTATGCAAGTGCGTGGCTCTTTCGCTTTATGTTTCCACAAATACGCGTACCGAAGTCTCACGGAAACAGTAACCTTTAGTATCGATGTGGTTACAACTATTTTTAAAATGTATCTACTTCGTTTGAAAAATTCAACCTTTGTTGCTATGGCTGTTTTGGTTTGCCCCATTTTCTTTTTTTTGGTTAGGTTAAAGTTTCCATGTCCAAAATTTGATATATTTGAGAAAAAAAATGGATTATTGAAAAAAAAATTGGTACTTTCATTACGAAAAAAGTAAATTAATAGACAGATGTAAACGTGAATGTAAACCAAAACCTTCCCCACGTGCACAATTTTGTACCTTTAATTATTAAAAAAATATGCAAAAGAAGTAAAATAAGACAGACTTAAACGTAAATTTAAAATTAAATCCAGGTTTCCCTATACTCAAAAACTATAAATCTCTTACGAAAACAGAAAATATTTCGAAGAAAAATGCGCAGTGAACGAATGAATCCAGTAATTAGCTTAAAGCACATTTGACCAAAGTCCAACAATTTGATTCATTCGTGATTTCCCACTGACACGACCCTCTTTATTTCTCGTGACCTCATACAGCAACATACAAGAAAAGCCCCACGATCGCCACGCTTCGGCTGACATTGTGCTGGGAATGAATACTAATGAGTGACATGGGTTCGGCAACTGGTTGGAAAAGAACATGTTACATTTTAACTCAACTGCGCGACGCAAAGGAGGGTAATGTATCAGTCTATGTATGTTTGAGGCTCTCTGGATCCACAGACCAAATGCATAGGCCGATTTTGATTATTCATAATTCAATCGATTTGTCTTAATCTTGCGATTATCATGAAAATGATCAAAATTCAATGCAATGCCTACAACCAGACGTCATATTGCGACAAACAATTTTTAAAGTCGACGAATTATGTCAAGTAGGATATAATTGAAGAGTATTTTAAAGTCGTCCTAGTATAGATAGTTGTAATAGATAGTAGTCTATCTACTGTCTATATTTTTAATTTCGATTAGACGATTTAAAATTGGGCAGAAACCGTTCTAATTTTGTTACGTAAGTAGGTACTCGGGTTTTAAGTTTAAATATGTTGAAATCTTTAAAGCGGACAATGAAATACCATCGAAAGAAACAAGTGAAGTTCACATCAACTTTCGAAGAATGATTATTACGTAATACTTAGTTGGTACTTTGATTCATGAACATATTTTTATAACTGGAGATGGGTTTACGAACTTCTATGATCGATCATTTAAATCACCTGCAATAAAATTATAGTCGATATTTTTTTGTCATTTAATAGCAAAGAAGAAATTCATAGATCTAAAGGAAAATCAAAATATTATATAAAATCTACCAGATGTAACAAAGTTACTTATATTGTCTAAATACCATGTAATAAAACAAAAACAAACCTAAAAAATATGCTGAGAACTATACTAAAATAATTTCTAAATGCAATAAATTACTTTATGTAAATGAATCCCCAAATGGTATCACAAAAGACAGCCATAAAAATTATATTGCAGGTGTTAAAACAGTAAAAATATATTTTGGGGTCCTAATTTATTCTTGTAGACAAATTTTATTCATACTTATTGCCCACTGAGTTATTGACAATACATGAATTACCAATTTTAACTTACGCACTTATATGATTTATACACAGGGAAACTGAACTGGAATATAAACAGTATATTAACTTTTATAGTTTACAATAATTATGAATAACATTTTATACCTGTTTTATGCCCGACAATTTGTATTATGCAGACAAAACACCTTGAAGGCACTTACACTTCAAATAAATTTATGGGACGAGACATCTTGACATGTATTTTCGAATACAAAATGTACCAGATGAATTTTCCGTCTTTGTCTTGAAACAAATGTGAGCCATTACTCACTCTGACAATTTTTCTATCGTAAAAGTGATCAGCGGTATTTTTATTAATGTTTACATGCCCGGTAAAAGTAATTATAGCTGCCCTTACAGCTTATTTACCACTGAATAAGTTCTCTCGGCGCTGTTTCGACCAGTGTAATTAAGTCTTGGATAATTTAGCGGTAACGCTGTTGCTATTAATAAATATTTTATTTTTACTGACCTGTCATTTGGAGCTGTCTCCTGGACGCCGGCGTGCGCGGTGTCCTGGGGGTTCTTGAGGCTCGAGGGGTTTTTGGAGTCCTTGGAGTGCGAGGTGAGCTGCTGGAGCTGCTGGTACGTCTTGATGGTGAACCCAGCACCCTCAAATCTGTATTGCCAACACACGCTAACGCCTCCGTCGCGGTCCGCGGGCTACCGTTTTCCTTATCCTCTTCGCAAAACTTCACCGGCGAGTCCATTTTAGCCGCTTTATATGTACATTCCGTTTCGATGTCAAAGTTGAATCTTCTGATGAATCTCTTCCTTTCCCTGGCATACTGTTCAGCCATTAGACGCCTCGTCTCATCCCTGTCGGGCGCTCCGAATAAACACTTGCAGCTTCCGCGTCTCCTTCTAGTAGCATTGGACGCATTTCTCAACGCTGCCATCCCGGTGGACATCTCGAACCTCCGTTGCTTCGGTGTGCGTCCGCCGGCCGCCATAGTATCGAGTCAGGTGAGCCTCGACTGGTTCGCAAGAAACATCTGACTAATAATCTTCCGAGAGAAAACAGCTGGCAGGTAGCGAGGGTGGGCGCGCGGGAGCGGGAACGAAGCACCTGGCGATGCCGGGCGAAACCGCGCCAATTCTAACCTATAAGTGTCGGGCGGCGTGGTCGCGCGCGCGCTCCGCTGCTACGAATGGTCGACTGACGAGTGACGCTTCGTTTCCCGCGCATCGCCGCGTGCGCCGATTTCGGCGCACACTACTTCGCGCGCAAATCAACAATTCTATCCAAGGACGCTTTTTGTATGTCTCGGGATACAGGTGAAGTTAAAAAGGGGAAGAAATAAAGAAATTGTAAAACTCAATGGCACCGTAAGCTAAATAGAATCAGCATTGTGACTTACGTACATATTGTGGAATGTCGTTGTCGGGTGACGGTTTTATCTGTTGTTTAGCAGATAACACAATGGTATTATGTAAGTTTGTCAAGTGGCACTGACATCGAATTAGCTTTGAGTTCTTTGTTCCCTCAATTGCCCTTGATTTATGTAAAGCAAATACCATCCCAATTTAATATTTCATGATTTCTTCCAAACTCATTCCCGTTAATACCCAATCTTATACGTTTCTTTCTTAGAATTTATATCACATAAATCTAATAAACTGTATTTATACTTTATACAGAGTCACGTAGGTAGGTGGCGGGAAATTTAAATAGGTACAATCAGTATTTTCCCTTTTTTATTAGGTATTTAGTTATGAATAAAAATTCATAACTTTATTTTTAACGTGACTTTATTTTTAACTGGCGGGCTATTTTTAACCGTATCTATAGGCGTATTTTTCTAAATTTATGCTAAATTTGAATAAGTACATATCATAAATTGTATGGTGGAACTTTATTTATTTTCAGGACTAAAATGAAATTGAAAAACGCAAGTCAAAAAATAATGTTACATAAATGTTTAACTGAGAAGGTATACCTCCTCAGTTTAATTAAAACACTGATTATTATTTAGTTAAAAATCTGAAACTAAAATATGTTAATGAGTAGAAACACTTTATAAAATACAACCATAGGTATATGCATAGAACTATAGATAATTTTGTTGCCTCTGTAAAAAATACCCAACATTACCTACGTATGTCTTAAATAAAAATCTCGAGTGAACAAAGTACCAATTACAAATCTGTCCTTTTTCTTTTCAACTAGGTACCTACTTGTTTCCAGTTTCATTCATACTTCGATACCTGTGGGATATAGACCTGACCTTTTCGCTCAATAAGAATAAAAAGAAGACAACACTACATTATCTAGTAACTTACTTTACGGTACCTGAAAATAAAGTTACTGAGAATAATTATTATGGATTGAAACAAGTGATATTCATTCAACCATTCTACGTTTAGTTCATTGAAGATAATGCACGGTAATTTTGTGACATAAAGCGTAGAGGGGAATTATTATAAATATCTAATTGTTTTCGTTTTAGGAGCCTTATTAAATTAAACGTCGAGGCAATAAAAATAGCTTTATTAATGACTGCAATTTTTATTTTATAGTAAAGTAAATGGTGTTTATCTATAATTATTACGAATTAAATTGTTTTTATGGATTTTACATTATTTTTCGTTACAGGTAAGTATAGGTAGTTATATGGTTTAATTTTTTTTCTAGTGATAACTTCTTTAGCGGCGTTGTGCACTTTTTGGGATGTGTAAAAAATGTTAAACTCGCGTCAGGACGTGTCTTGATCGAAAATTCCTAAGATGTATTTTAGAATAAAGAAGCTACTCAGATATTTTGTAATAAGGTTCCTTTTAAACTGTCAGTGGTGACTGTTATTTATAATGCCATGGCAACTTCAAGCTGGGGTTGAATATGTACACTAGGTATTTTAGGTAGGGGATAGAATTTTTTTTTAATTACTGTTCCTAATTTAAAAAAGTATACATCCCATTGATGACCATGGGTGACAGTGACCTCTTACCATCAGGTCATTTCATTAATCGGCTAGTTTGTCACTGTCAGTTATCTACCTAAAAAAAGCACGCCATCCGTTGCAGGAATTACGTAGATAATATTCGTACGATTGAGATTGGCAGTTTCCCCTACGTCAGAGTACTAAGTGCTTTTAAATTATCTTTAATACATAGACACGAACTAAAATACTACGAAGAATTAACAGGAGCTAAAAGCAGAGTATATTATTTATGAGTAATCTGGAGACTAAAGCCTGGCAGATTTTAGACACCTCGAAGAACATGCAGAACTCTGGAGTTGGGTTTTCTCACGATGATTTCTTTCACTGAAGCAAGATAATTTTCTATTTCTATTTTATCTTTTTTTGTGTACTTAAGATGGTAAACGAGCATTCAGCAACACTCTTCCGCCCTTGACAAAGAACTGTGACCGACTCTAAACAAGACTTAAATCGGGACTACTGCCGCTAGGTGGTAGGTACTATCCCGGGCCAACTCTGCAGGATCTATCCAAATAGAGATCAATCCAGATAGAGAACTTTTATCCGAATAGAGATTTGGACAAAAGTTCGACTACCGCCATAACACCCCTCCAATCAAAGGTATTTAAGTAAAAATGAAGTAGATATTATGTCACTAGCGTGCGAAAAGGGGTACAGTAAAATTTTGCTAATTATTCTAGTTTTCATGTAGCTATCTCTTTTTGTCTCATGCATTCGGTATTTTCTTTTACATGCATACTTACAGCATGGTACGTGCTTACAGTAATGTCTATCAGTAATCTAAGTATAGATTTAATATCTTAGCTTTAGGCTTAGGGTGGACTTGTGCAATAGCTTCAGTAACTTGTGAAAGTACCTTCTCGTATAAAGTAACCATTTTATCTTCAATCTGCGGACTCGGAGTGGTGCATTAGAACCGGTTGTTGGTAAAGTCGAGCGAAATCTTCATGTGGCTGGAGATAAATCACCATTTTAACGACAGCGGTTTAATGACGGAGTCCACGTAGGGCTTCCTGTTAAAATAGGTTATGGGGTAGGCTTATTTAATATATTGGGAATTTTGGGTAGCTTTGCAAATTGTAAATGTGGTATTTTTTCATTTACAGTTCTTACCTATATAAAAATATACAATTACTTTTAATTCCCAAAAGGACGTTTCTAAATTTTATCCTTGACAAGACTCAGTTCTTTATAGATTATAGTATTGTTAAGTTCTAGCTAGGGCTGTCACCCAAACAAATGTCTGCGATTTTGTGCTACTTATGTCCGTGAATAAATTTGATTTAAATCTCAAAGTATCCAAAATAAATCAGACAAGCTTATATCATCGACCGTCCCACTTAACAACGGCCAACAATAAAAAATGTTCTTACGATTGTTACGGCTCGGGTTAATGCTCCTGTATCCGGATCTTGTTAAAACTTTATATATTGATGCATTTCTGACTATTACAGTTCAGTACAGTTATATACTGAATATTACAGTTCAGTACAGTTATATAATAATAAACAAGCTTTCCCCCGCGGCTTCGCCTGCCAATTTCCAAAAATCCTTTCTTAGTGCTCATGCGTCACTTGAGGAACCCATGTACAAAGTTGCCGATATACAAGCTATCAGATGCTTAGTTTATCGAAAAACATACAAAAATAATTTAAAATCATTTACATAATCACATACTAATATCACTAATACGCATGTTATTATTGGAAATTTGCTTTATTAAGGACAAGATGAAACGGAAAAAGCAACTCTTCGGCACATTAAAAATACACACGTTTATATTATAACGTAATTCACACCGTAATTTATCACAATGTGAATTTCCAACAAACTCTTACGTAGCTCGAAACTTAAAAGCTTTTAATATTGACTAATTACCCAGGAAACATAAAAAAGAAGGAACGTGAGCACCCAATTACTTCGAGAGGATGTTAAAACTAAGCTCATGTGATCATTACACGCTACCACAGACCATACAATATAGTACACATGCCACTAAAATATCAACGCTGCGATATAATTATAGATAATTAATATTAAAAAAACAGAACCAAATAATAAATAATTAATTTACATAATATGTAAATTGCATACATGTACATTGTACATACATACATTACATAATATGTAAATTAATTATTTATTATTTGGTTCTGTATTTCTTAATATTAACCAATTTCTTTTGATTTTTAATGAGCCACATAATATAATTATTGTGTATTAACACAATAAGCTTCAAAGAATTACTTAATCTCTTTTTTAGTTTGAGAAATAGTGTGAAATAACAATCTATTTATGAGATCTTTAATGACATATGGATACAAAATTCTGTTCAATGTCGATAGACTTCAATACTAGGAATTAATATGATAAAAATAAATAACAATAATAGAAATAAAATAACCACATCGACTGCATTTCCCAGACTCATCATTACAGTATGAATTAAGGTAATTTCTATTAATCTCGTGGTCTATGGACACAGTTACTTATTTGACATCCTTACGTCAAACAATTGTTTCTACCTTTGTCTTTTAATGTTGTCTGTTATTTGCATAGTATGCGTTAACGTGATGCTAGACCATAATATAATTATTTAGTTCGAATCCCAGAGGAAGCAGATACAATATAGATATTCCTTACCTACATGTCGTAAGAATTAATCAAAGAGCCACAATAAACAATATTTTTATTCTTTTTTGTATAAATGGCCGAAAAACAGCAGATGACGGTAAATAACGGTCGCCAACTCGAATACCTAACTGCTAAGAACTTGTACGTTTTCGACTAGTCAATAAAGTTTAACTTGCTATGCACCAGGAGCGAGCGAAAACTATCGCGTCAGCTAACTGGGTTACTTTAAAAATATTCCAATCACCAATGCATTGCCAACCAAGGAAGAAGTGAAGAAAGGTTGAAACTATTGGCAAAGAAGTAAGTGTTGTGGTTGTCAGAGTATTAGTATATGAGTCTTCTCGTTCGCCATTAGTACCAAAGGCACGCCTACAAACCAGTCACAAGTCTCCAACGTTCGGTTTCGCGTTTGTTGTCTAGAACAGTCCTGTAAATACAGTCATCCAGGTCCTTTAGCAAGTTGGTCAACATAACCTCTGGTTCTATAACTAGCGAGCAAGCCAGATTTTTCGCTACATAATGTGTTCAAATCGAAATACATACGAATATATTAACGCATTGATAGCCATGGAGGCCATGGTTCGAATCTCTCACGTCTAGTTTTCAAAAATGATGTGCGTATTAGAATTTAATTATCATTTAGTTTGGAAGGAAAACGTCATGAGTAAACGTACTTGCAACGCAATGACGTAGCTTCCGTTTCAAGAGCTCGTTGCAATTTATTTGCCTTCGCGATGGCGATGTAGGAGATTCGCTTCAAAAACCATCGTCTATTTCGTCGCTAACAGATTCTCGTCAACAGTGTGCTCAGTCACCAACCGCGGTAAATTTTTATGACGAAACAATACTGTCTCGAATCTTTTACAACCCTTTGTGTTACCATAATCTTGTGAAATATATTTAGTAGTCTGTTCCTCGACACTTACGAGTTGAATATTAGCCAGTGAATAAAAAAAGTGCTGTAGCGGTGATCATAAGGATCCTTAAATTATATGACTCTATAATTTTATGTACTTATGTATTTATTTTTGTTTTAAATGTACAGTAAAGTTATGCTCAAAGGGTAAACGGAATCCTATTAATATGCCTCAGATGTCTGTCTGTCTCTCTGTCTGTATGTAGCAGGGCTCTGTCTCTTAAACGGATAGGTGACATAGGTACACAGAATACGTGGTACTGTGGCTGCTATAACAACACTTAATAAAAATTAAAAAAAATACATCCTAAAGGAGGAGGAGGTCCCTTTAACCTTAAAATGGGGTTGTTTTATCATCTTATTAAAGTTGACGTCTCCGACTCACACTTGACCAGTATTACATTTTTTATTAACTCGATGAAGATGATCTTGAACTATCTCTGTACCAAATTTCATCTAAATCTGTTCATTGGATTGAGCCTGAAAAGGTAGCAGACAGACAGAGCTACTTCCGCATTTTTTTATGGTATTGTCACAGCCGTGGGTAGGGGGATGGGAAGAAATAAGGCCGGCTTCAATAGATGTTTTATTTCACTGTAAAAAGGTAACACACGCGACACGGTACTATACACTTTATTGTACACTTTACTTCCCTTCACACTTCACTTCACACTCGCGACACTGTACTGTGAAACGGCACTTCACTATTCCTATTTCTTCTTCCCACTGGCGCGCTTCCCGACTCGCTACCAAGACTCGACTGACTCTGCCTTGGCCGGAATCGCCTTATATACCACCAATTTCAAACATTCCAAATTCAAAGGTTTTCTTTTAATTTAGCGTCGAAAACATTTTATAAATTCTATTTTCAAATTTTCTTTTTCTTTTATTTTTAATTTACGCGACACTATTAAGGTAGCAAACGACTAAGCAGCACCACTCTTCTGTTGCCGTCTAACAAATGACCGACCTAGAACAAGACTGAAATTTCATATGATATTACGCAGAGAACACACTGAGAATTGCAAATAGTACCCAAACTTTAGCCAACTGCCCACGCGCCGTAAGTTATACAGGTGTTCAAAGGTAAACACGCCAGGTATGAGGTTAATTTTTTAGATAAACTATGACGTAACGCTGTTGGCTTCTGAGGTATAAAGTAAAGTAAAAAATAACACAGTATAAAGATCATACTTTATACTGTGGTAATAAGTACCTACAGACGAAAACAGTGATAAGTCCAAAGATTAAAACTATAAACCTACGTTGCGTGGTAAACCTGAACCCTGAACTTTGAATGAACGATTATAACATGGTTAATTGATGGTATTAAAGACAGCGAATTATTCGATGCGCGTTATCTAGTGTGGAGAAGGGATCGCGACTACGTTAGAACTAAACAATCACTGGGGGGCGGTGTACTGATTGCAATTCGTAAAGAGCTTGCTGCGCTTTGTCAAGGTGAATGGTCGTCCAATGCTGAAGATATATGGGTCACTTTAACACTCCACTGTCGCAAACCTGCTATTAAATATAGGCTACATATAGGTGTTGTTTACATTTGTAATCAAGGATCGACTTGCTCATCGGCATCTCAGCTGACTGCCTTTTCTGAACACCTTCCAGAGATTGTCTTGAAAAATCCATGTGACAAATTTTTAATAATCGGAGACTTTAATTTACCGAATTTGTCTTGGGCACTATCAAAAGACTCCGCGTTCACCGCCACCAACATTCAAGGTACACACCAAGTTGAATTTTTAGACAGTATAAACATCTGTAACCTATCTCAGTATAATTTTATCGAGAATACTAACGGTAGGCTTCTGGACTTAATCTTTTGCAATAGTGAGGTAAGCATTACACGTTGCCAAAACCCATTACTACCGGAGGACTTACATCACCCAGCACTATGTGTATCAGCCGAATTTGTCCAATTACATACTCTTCGTCCCATCCCATATACTAAATACTTATATAATCAAGGTGACTACGAATCAATTATAAATAAAATTAGTGAAATCAACTGGCCCCTCGAATTAGCGCGTAGACATCTAACAGATGCAGTAGCCTTTTTCTACGAAGTTCTAAACGACCTGAGACGAAATCACATACCATCGAAAACAGTTAGCCCCTTGCAAAAATATCCACCCTGGTTTCAAACACCCCTTATTAAAATGATAAAAGAGAAATACAAATTTCACGCTAAATATAAAATTTATGGGAACCGTTCGGACTATCAATCGTTTATTATACTTAGAGATCGTGTTAAGCTGTTAGAAAACGAAATGTTTGATAACTATATTTCTAATATTGAAAAAAATATCTGTAAAAACCCAAAGGCATTTTGGTCATATATAAAATCTAAAAACCAGCATAATACTTATCCAGCTATAATGAGTCTCGGCCCCAATACATCGGAAAAGGGAGAAGATATCTGTAACATGTTTAGCGAATATTTTCATTCTACATTTTTGACGAATACTCACACGGACTACGACACTGACTTAACTATTAATCCGGTCTCCACACTCGCAGATATTGCGGACATTGAAGTAACACAGTCTGAAATACAGAAATTATTGGAAACCTTAAACACCAGTAAATCAGCTGGCCCCGATTCTATTCCAGCTGTGTTCATAACCAAATGCGCTAAGTGTCTAGCCCGCCCTCTCTCAATATTATTTAGGCGTTCTTTGACGGAGGGCAAAGTTCCCTCAATCTGGAAGTCCGCCTTTATTACTCCTATACACAAAAAAGGGCCCAAAGACAACATTGAGAACTACAGACCGATTTCTAAATTATGCCTATTTGCTAAAGTACTAGAACGAATTGTATATAATCAAATATATGCTTGCTTAAAACATACTTTTATTGCAGAGCAACACGGTTTTTTGAAAGGCAGATCTACAACGTCGAACCTAATTTTGTGTGCTGATTATTTATCTCAGCATATGTCGGAACCTGAACAAGTAGACGTGATATATACCGACTACAGTAAATGTTTTGACAGGATTGACCACCTAGTACTTTTACGTAAGCTACAACTAGTAGGTATAAGAGGTAACTTATTTAGATGGTTTACATCTTACATAAATAACAGATCTCAGACCGTGGCACTAAGAGGGTTTACATCGTCGGCTATTTACATACCTTCAGGAGTCCCTCAGGGATCTTTGTTAGCTCCTTTGCTATTTAATATATTTATAAACGACATCTCTTCATGTTTCATTCACTCTAAAATACTTTTATTTGCCGATGATATGAAAATTATGTACCCAATTAAATCGATTGATTGCGCGGAACGCCTCCAAGATGACCTTCATAGATTCGAAGTATATTGTGCCGAAAATAAATTAGATATTAACGTTTCTAAATGCAACGTGTGCTCGTATACTCGCAAACCCAACCCTCTTATATTTAATTACAAAGTAAAAGATGCTAACATTCCCAGGGTTAACTCGATCCGTGACTTGGGAGTCACATTTGACTCAAAATTGATGTTTGACGACCACATTAACTATTTACTAAAAAAAGCCTCTAAATCTCTAGGCTTTATTCTACGTATGTCCTCTGATTTCACCTCAATTAAAACAATTAAAATTCTTTACTGTTCTTACGTAAGAAGTCATTTAGAGTACGCAAGCCAGGTCTGGAATCCTATATATACCACATACATTACACGTATCGAAAGTTTACAAAAGCGATTCTTATCCTATCTACAATTTAGAATAAAGAAATACATACCGGATTATTTGAACCGTTGTCGGAAATTTCATATCCTCCCGCTGCAGGAGAGAAGACGCATTGCAGACCTTACCTACTTATTGAGCATTGCAAATGGTTCGGTCGACTGCCCTGAGCTGTTGGAACGTATTGCCCTGAGTATACCTTATACCTCACTTAGAAGACCTTGTTCTTTGTTTATACCGAACGCTAAGACCAACTACAATCGGAACCGCTATTTGCTGCGGGCGAGCAGGCTTTTCAATGTGATCAGGAACAAACTGGACGTCGACTTGTTTAATACTACAAGTCGTTGTCTAAAACGGCTTATGGCCGCTCAGTTTTTTGAGAATACTTAGACAAAATTTAACATTTTAATTAATTAACAAATTCATTATTTCTATTTCTTTTTTTCGGACCCACTGTTGTATTAAATTCTATTAGCTTTTTGTGCACGTGTCTACTTCATCTATTGTATTACCTATGTATTATGGTGTTATGTATGTCATTGTAAAAAACTACTTGTGGAAACTTTTAATTGGCCTTCATGTACCTACTTATTTATACTATTGTCTGTATGGTTAGCTGTTAGTTTCCTTTAAAATAAATAAATAAATAAATAAATAAATAAATAACTTTATTGTATAGAGAGTCATTTATATAGAAGGGACTGTCCTTCAACATTTTATTATTGGTATAGAAAATAAAGTTACGTAATAAAATTAATTACATTTTTGTCAATACAAATACTATTTTAACGCTGTACCCATTAATCAGACACACGCGACAACTAATTCCAACCCCAGTATTGAACGACATTAACTAAATCGAAAAATCGGAAATTGGCTGCAAACTACCAATCATCGTGGCGTGCGTTATAAATTAATAATATAAAACAAACTCTGCCGGATGTGTGTCATTTTGTTTTTCACCGTGTCATTACGCCGGGGTATTGTTCAGATACCTAATTTCACGGTATGTACCTCGGTATTGGCCCATTTTTCAATTACTCATTTCGCTCCGTAGTTGCGGCTTGCGGCCCGCAACTGATGAACATGGAGACTACCTATGTAATTACATAAGTCAAGAGCAATAACTAAATAATAAAAAAACCATTTATGTGTAAATACTAAGAACTCACTTCATATTACAGAGAAATATTCCCGTGCCACGCGCCACACAGGTAATCTTAACGGAAGGTGTGAATTTTTGAGTTTTTTTGCGTATCCTTGTTGAATATTTAACTCCTGCATAATGTACAGTTTTGGCTGCTATAGTCGCTAACGCAGGGCGCTATGGCAGTCGACGCCTATAATGATTTCCTATACAATTAGCAAGGGGTGAAAGCAATATTTTGTTCGAAAATTAATAATCTGCCCTTCCAAATAACCGATAAATAATTTGCTGCAGCACGTCAGCTGTTTTGACAGCTGGGTTTTGAGCATTTTGGTGATTTGAGCGGAAACCGCAAAGGGCAGTTTGGTTTTTTGTAACCAAAACTACTAAAAGGTTACTGCTTTACTGCGAGTATTCGGCGTTTGTGTTCAATCGAAACGAAACTGCCTTCGGGCGGCTAAAACTTAAAACACAAGGGTTGGCCACAACACCTCCACCAATCAGCACTTGCGCAGTGTGGTGGAGTATGTACCTATACTCTAAGAGTCTAGAGTCTAGACTACCTCAGATATGAGAATACCCATGCCCAATAGTGGCCTATAATTGGTTGAAGGTAATGTTGAATATTTAAAAAATGCAGTGATACCGCGTTAACTGAGTCTGTGACTTCAGCTGTCTTAACAGTTTTTGGTATCTAATTTATCTTAAGTCCTTAGTCCAATTAGCAGAGGATGTTATTTAGAACATTAATAGTTCGCCAGTTTGTTAGTACTGGGGCAAGGGTTGTTAGTTCTTGTTAACAAAATTAAATAGTCCAGTTAGTAATTGTTAGTAAGAGTCTCGATCTTATCCGATCGTTGTCGAATCGTGTTGCTACCTTTGAGTGGCTTTGAGGACTAAGATGATCTCCTTAAAAAAGTGTATCCAGTATCCACAAAACGAACAGCAATTTATTCCGGGCAACAATAGAAGAAACATGCGAAGGACAATGATTGAATAGGTAATGTGTACGTCACAGACTGTGACATTATATTTGAGAGTGGTAATTAATTACCATCTTCATCAGAAAAGCAAGCCTCTTAGTTATTTCCATATCACAAAAAGTATTGAGCGGCTGTTCAAATGAATTTCTGAAATATTTCGGTGTCTTGAGCATTTGATATTTTAATTAGGTCGCGTCTAAACATTCGTACTTTGGAATGCTTAGCCTCGCTTTCTACATTATCTGCACTAAATCATAATCATTTTGTAAAAAAAATAGTTAAATTGCCGACATATTCTTTTCGGAGATTGTAGATAAATGTTAAACTTTTTAACTCGGTAAATTAAATTTAGTAAGCATTATATTGAGTTTTTTACAATAACATTTCAAATTATTAACAACAAGTTTATGTATCGGCAGTTTATAATAACAATTATTGAGTGCCCATTGTTGGGCTACGTTTTCCTCACTCTTTCGATGTACACCATCAGTAGGTATGTAAGTACATAATTAAGTACTACGGTTATTAAACACAGATTCTTCGCATAATGTTGTATTTTACTCCGTGTTTTCTACTTCAATGGGTATTCTAGCAAGGAGAAATCATGACTGTCTTGGATATTCCAAAATTCTTCAGAACGTATGATAGGCACTGCTGCTTTATTTTTTAATCTTAAAAGTTACTTTCCCATGGCAATATTTCTTTCTTTATCTTTTTCTCAATTGTCCGAGAAGAATTTATTGATAAAGGAGGTAACCGATTTTTAACCAAGTTTGATAACTTACTCAAAAGCGTATGAGCCAAATTCAATTGAAAGGTAGGTACTAGCGATTTTTTTCACATAAGTCGTATTCACACACGTCACATGTCTGCAGTGGAAGTTTCTAACAATTTTTATGCAATTTGTATTAATATAAATTATTTGTAACGTATTTTAACTCAAGTACCAGAAAATGGCAAAGTGGAGGCAATAAAATCTTGAGAAGATTGTAAAAATGGCGGAAATGAACACAATGCCTATGCCGCACCTTCCGGTACAGTTGCGATTACAAGTGATTCGAACAACACCTGCTGTTTGCTAGCTTAATTTTATTTTATCCATGAACTATCATTAATGCCATGTAAATTCAATCACCTGCATTTACCTTGCTATTTTATTCCATTCTAGACACGTGGAAATCTGAACCAATGGGAAATTTGTGGTAGGGTTTTTGTGTTTACTATTTTTTTTTCGTATTTACGCTTTTATTTACTTAAAACATTAAATGGAAAATTTAAAAAAAAGGCATTTTGAAGGGAAATTTTCACCAACTATTTTGGGTATAGTGCCTTACATATAAAAGCAAGATATACCTATGATGTAGCGGCCATTTATGGGGTCGCGGGTATTTAGATCTACTTAGGCAAACAATCCAACTCAACAGTAACTCGAACGGTTTAGACAGCGTATGCAAAAATAGCTCTCAAAGGGCAGGATTTTTTTTGTTTTTTTCGTTATATTATGGCTCAATTACACAAAATCTTTATAAATTGTAGCCCATGTGCTATTCTGATGTATAAGCTATATAACTGTAACGTTTCGTCAAAATCCGTTCAGTATTATTTGCGTGAAAGAGTAACAAACACACACATACATACATATACATACTCACATACATACATACTGACAAACTATCGCTTATATAATATTATAGTAAGGATTGTGTGATTGATGTCCAACTAACCACTATAGAAAGAAAGAACTTCAAAAGAATTGTTATTAAAATAATGATTATAACAATTTTCTACAGAACTATCCATAAGCACCATTCTACCTGTGAATTGCGCTTGCGCACCATCTCGGAAGTAGTGGTGTATTGTCTCACGCCCCCTGACTGGCACACTAATGCGATTTTTTGTTGCGATCGACAAAACAATTTCTTTTTCAAGCGCCATTTCTGTTTTGTTTGTACTATGTATGTACTAAGTGTAATATTTGCTGTATTCTGAATAGGTACCTAAACTGGACCATAGATCGTCCCAGTGTTAATGAACTTTGTATTTAAATTGGGGATTAGTATTCTACCACCTAATTTGGACTGCATAATGGATGAACTTAATTATGTTAATTAATGTTTTTCTGTCCATAAAACAGGCAACAAAATTTCTATAGGTTTTAATTTTAGCTGTCTTAATTAATATATTTTTCACTATAATTTCTTTTGCTATCGTATTAATATGAGAGTAGAGTATGAGGTAATTGAGATGATGTACCTATGTATTTTATGAATAACTCGTTATTTCCTTTTTATGAATTATCATGCAAATTTTAAAAAAATTACACGGGTACTCACGATATGTATGTGTTGTACGTACGTTGTATGTACGTATATTTCTACCAAGTAGCATGAATCATAGTCATAGCTGAATTCATTTCAAAGAAGATAATATTATTATGAACTAGGAAACCGCCCACACGAAAAAATTGCTACTCATTAAGTTCAGGCATTTTTAAATTAGCATAGGTACCTTATATTAGGTACCAATTGAAATGGAACAACAAGTTTACTACAATCAATACATTATGCCGTAATATTTATTGCTAAAATAAGTACATACGGAACTTTAAGCTCAATTTTTTTCCCTACTGCGTTCCCACGCTTCATACATTTGGCTCTATATGTGTTATTCAGATTTAGCACTACCCACATTATATTTTTCATCTCAATTACATAGATCAGTGATTGGAAACCTTTTGGGCCACTTTTTAGTAAGTAAAATTCAGTGATACCGATATTTATGACGCGTGTATTCATAGAACATCCTATTCTCTTGGCTGGCAATGTGTTGGTGCCGCCACTGGTGTTACTGGTGGTGGTATAAGTCAAAAGATTAAATTCCATGATTCAAGAAAACAGGACGAAATTGTCCCACTGTTGGGCTCGGGTCTCCTCTCACAGTGTCACGGGTACGGCCATAGCCCACTAAGCTGGCCAAGTGCGGATTGGCGGACTTCACACACCTTTGAGAACATTATGGAGAAGTTTCAGGTGTGCAGGTTTCCTCACGATGATTTCCTACACCGAAACGCAAGTGATAATCAAATTCTAATGTAACTATAGTAAGTCATAACATAACCAACGTATAATGTACTCAGTAAAACTAAATGTATGTTATAGATAAAAGACACAGGTTGTCGATCCCTGGTATAGACGAAACCACCCCATACCCACCCGCCAGATGTCCGGATGCTGGGTTCCGCTCAAACAGGTTGGCTATCCGTGTCACTAATTGGACTGGCCTCTACTGTGTGCCTATTTTCGTTCACACAATATCCCATTGTTTCTTAAAACAATGGTCCTTCGAGCCGGATATGCAACTGGTACTAGATAATAGATTTTAATGTTCTAATAATGGAAATGGCTGAAATAGAATTGGTATACTTTATTTCTAGTGGAAAGTTTGTTATAAATGTTACTTTACTAGTGAAATCAAGGTAACCTTATACTATACATGCAAAACAAGTTAAATAATAGCTTGTAAAAATTATTAAATTATACATTGTAACAACGTCACTATGACTGTCGGCTTTTGATTAGATTTTGGTAGTAACTATCACAGAACACTATTAATTTGTAGGGTAACCTGCCATTGGGTAACAATAATAAGTACTTCTAACAATAATAAACATCTGGTAACTTTCTGCAAAAAATGTTTAAGTTCAGTGTACTTCCTTCCGTTACAAATTTACAATAAAGGCTGTAGCACGCTTCCAATTAATAATAATTTATTGCATAGCTATTGAAGGCTAAAAGCGTGCTCTTCAATTCATTCTATGTGATTTTGAGTAGAGTCGCCATGGGTTTGAAGGATGAAGGGAATACATATATTATTATATCTTTAAGAAATAGATATTTCAGAAAACACAGAACAGAACAGAGCTCATTCAAATTCCCGCCTCGCTGGGAATCGAATCTAGGACCAAGTTAAAAAGTCAAACACCAATCCGACGTGGTGATAATTGTGAAAAATGTCTGATTAGTCGCATATTTCTAGTAAATAGCTGTGTAACAATCAAACAGATAATAATTATTAATTAATATCTGATGAAGTCTTAATCGCCAGTGGGCTTTCGTAACAAAAAAAAAACAATCAACGTAATGCACACCAATATATAAGCGAGTAATTAACCTTAAGGTTCTAATTACTAACAAACTGCTAATGAACTTAATTTTTATTGTTTACCTCAATTAAAACGAATTTATTGAACATAAACAAAAATTTACTGTTATGTTTTAGTTTGGATTATATTTATTAGGACATTGTAATAGATATCCTTTAAAATACATAATCATGGTGCACCTCACGTGAGAGGATTAGGTCCACCCAGATGTAGTCAAACACCTTTACCTCAAAGGTGTGTATTCCAAAAGCTCAGCAACTCAAGATGTTAGTTGCTTATCTGAAATTTTAAAACTGTTCGTTAATCTTATGTAAAAAAAATATCATCACTTGCTTCGGTGAAGCAAAACCTCGTGAGGTAACCGACACACCTAAGAGTTTCTCACGGCCAGGATGATGGGCTATGGCCTGTTCCACATCATGAGAGGAGACCCGTGCCCAGCAGTGGGACAGTTATGGATTGTGATGATGATGATGATGATGATGAATCTTATGTCAACAATTACAATTTTAAACACGTCAGTCGAGTCTAAATTTAAGTCGGTCTTACTTTTTTCTTAACTAGTATCTAAATATAACCCACACACAAAGCATTAAATATAGTTTGGTGTATTGACCATAGGATTGGACTAATTGTCATTCAAGCTTCGAAATTTCCTGTGCGAGCTCCGCGCCCAAATATGGAAGTGCGATATAGGGCTGGCACCTTTTTAAACTCGAAATTAATCACGATTTTAGCATCGACAAAAAGATGACACTGCTTACAGAGTGTTTAGCTGCGTACCCAACTTAAAAGTTGGTGTACACGTCACTTGTTTTAGTTCTTTTTTGGTGGTGTGCTGTAGCTTAAGTCTTTTTTTCTTAGGTCTATGATTTATTACTTGTGTAAAATAATAGTACCTACTTATTAAGATGAATGTAGTTGTATTGCCGCGGTTGAACACTCCGATAAAGGTTTTACAAATTTTTCAAGAACTTCTTGACGTTCTGTCAATGCAATTAGTGCTTTTGTGGGAGTTTTATTTACGATAAAAGTTACGTGTGGTATATTAAAAGATGCACATAATATTAGCTCGTACACGCGCGAGCGTAAATGGAAAACGATTATATAAAAACAAAGTCCACAAATCCGCACTGCATCCAATCGAAAGTGGCAACCCTAGAAAGCGAAAGGTAAATGTACCCACGTGAAGATTATAATAAATTTATGAATTGTAATGTACATACAAAGTTATCATTTCTTTGTAATGTTTAGTACATACCTACTAATTTATTCCTGTTGGCAACCACTTGTCATTAATTGGTAATGTAGTCGGTACAAACGATGTTACAGTAGGTATATTTTGTTGTCGAATAGATCGTATTTCTATATGATTTAGGTTTAATTTCGTTTAAATTAAGGTTAATACAATATACTCAATTAAGTAGATAATAATTATGTTAACATAATGGTTTTTGTTTTGTTTTTGTTTTGTTTGGTTTTTGTTTATTTTTGCGTTTACAAATACGTTTATAGCTTGTTGTTGGTATTTTCTATCTATCAAAGCCTATTTTAGGGTAATCACATAATTATATTTCTGCCTAAAATTCTATTGGAGGCTTTTATGGACACGGCGCTAAATAGAAAAATGTTTAAAGTAAAGAATCTTAATTCTATGAGCTGCTACACAATAAATTTGTAAAATAACAAATTTCTAATGTATGCTAAAAGCATAAATACACTGATCTATTTTTCAAAACGCGCCATATGTCGCGCGTAGCTACCTATACCTTAGATCTACACATATCTTTAAAAGTTTACTTTGAAATTTCACATTAAAAGGAAAGGATATAAACAGCTGATTGATCTCGCATATACTCGTATGTATCTCCCTCATTCAGCAATATAATAGATAAAAGTATCCTTCGACCCAGGTGGGGTGCCGTGACTGGCGTTTTCAATTGATTGATAGCATTGATTCGAACGTACAGACATACAGCCCAGTGTTGAAAAGGTCAGGGGAATTAATTAAGGTCTAAAGAACGGATTTGAAAGGGTTGTTAAGGATTTAATCTATGAAACTCTATTTTAATGGCCTTTATTTTAATAAAGTTAACCGTATAGCAGCGTCGGGTGAGCGATGGTTCTCTTGCTTTGAAAGGACGACCAATTTTGTTAAAATATTAATAAGTAAACAAAACTTTATTTTAAAACCTTTTAATGTATTTTGTGTAACTTTCAAAGGTTACTAGTGTAGGTATAAACAGGAAAATATGTACCAATTTGCTGCATACTTATTAGGTAGTGGTAGTTCCATTCAAGAAGTTCGGTGCAATGTTGCAAATATGACCGAATTCGAATTGGTGAAAAGAAAGAATGCGAACCCTTTCAACCGAGCAGATGTGGGCTACGCCACTAAGGATACTTGTCCTTTTGTATTCTGGCCACAGGACTGTATATACTGGATACGACATCAACTTTATCGCGTAAAATTGTTTTTTTTTATTATAGTAGGTATATATAGACGTTGATGATTGAAAAATCATTAAATTCGTGTGTAAAATTACTATTAACTTAATCACGATTAAATAAACCAACTTTATAATTGTTTGAATCGACTATTTATATTTTACAAATTCAACATTTTATAATTACAAAACGAATTGATATCAGGTAAATAACCTGTCGATTTTTTTTGGTAAGTTTCTGTATCATTATACCTTATTAACATTTTAGGAGATAGCATCTTGTCACAAATTATTATAGTAATTAAAATAATATGCATCAACCTGGCATAAACCCATTAAGATAAAACTACTAATTAAATTATACCCATAAAATTTCGCAATGTGTATTTATTTACTGATGAAACATTTTATAAATAGGTTTATCTTTGAAGAGATTTGTTTTTAATTTTTTTATTTTTTACTAAGTACCTACTTACATATTTTTTAGAGAGCAAAACTCATTACCTAAGCACTTATGTACTTACATATGTTTTTATGTGATCTTTTTTATAATAAATAATAAAGGAATAAATGTTACCTCAAGCTTACTATAATACATAAGTGACACAGCACAGTTACAATTTTATCATAATGTCAAGTAAAGAATACGTAAAGCATGTCCAGACTACGCCAACACACTAACAAGATAACAGGTGTAAGTATACAATGGTCGCATATCATCCGTCCTTTATCAACGGGCAACCGTCTGTGTTGAATAGATTACACTATTCACAATGAAAATAAATAGAAGATCAGGGTATACCCGTTAACTCTACATAAGTCCCGTAAAGTATGGCTATTTTAAAAGCTTTTATTTAACTTGCAATGTATATATTGTTAGATGAAATATCGGAACAAGGGATATTGGCAACACTATGGTCGCGCCGAGGTGACCCGAACACTAGCGAGAGTTTGACAGCTCTCTTACCGCGCTCTTGGATGAAACGAAAGAAAGAATAAAATAGTTTTTAACCAAGATAATTTGTATCTAATAATATGTATGTAACTATGTTTGTTCGGGTGGAATCTTGCGACTCTATTTTGTTGCAGTTATTTATTATCGACGGATTGATATGAAATTTTGTGTGCACATTTAGTTATGTACTAGTCCCGCCCTCGCTTCGCTTCGGGAAACTTTTTTATTTTGTTTATTGATTTAAGGTAGCAAACGAGCATGCAGCACCGCCAGCACCACATTATTTTTATAAATTATGGACTATATGTTATTCTGATGTGTAAGCTATATTATTGTAGTTTCAGCAAAATCCATTTGGAAGTTTTTGCGTGAAAGAGTAACAAACATTCATACATCCATACAAACTTTCGCATTTATAATACATATGAATAGGATATTGAACAACGATCGTTTAATAACTAAGATAGGTTAAGGAGTCTTATAAATAAAACAGTTTAACATGTTTCAAGACTATTTATTGTCCCAACACAGTTTTAGATACAACATTTAAACACTTACATTTATTTGTATATACAAAAATTTTATAACAAAATGATAAAAAATACAGACACCGAAAACTTTCACATTTAGAAAAGCGAAATATATTAGACCGTAACAATTAGTTGAAAGTTACTTACATTAAATGTATTAATTTTGGTATAATTGTGATATAAATACCTAGGAAAACTTTACTAAATGATTACTCAGACCATAAAGTTAAATTTTCCTATATATTTGTAATCCCTTGGAGTAGTAATATAATAATTATAGTTGCATATTAACCGCCGTTCAATAACCTATTCATAACCTGTGGATAAGATAATAAAGGTAAAGTTTAAACGAACATTTTAATGTCAGATTTTGACAGTTAAGTACGTAACACACGGAGGATTGTCGATAGATTGAAAATTGGAAACAACTCTAAGTAGATTGTTTTACTAAAATCGTACAATCATCTTATTTCAAGGTATTAAAAATATTCAAAAATCAAAATAGGTACATAATTATTATGCGAATTTAATGTAATTTTTATTTTTGTTAAGCAATCAAATATAATATAATATATATGTATTTAACTCCCTTGACCTTGTAGAAAAAGATTTAATATTGCTCTAATATTTTAAACACATCTAAAATCGAACTAGTGCTGAACACTAATTGTAAATATCTGTAAGGAGGTAATATCTGGTATCGATTCTGGAAACCAGATATCAGTATTTGAGATCTGTATCTATGTTACTTACTTAGGAATGTATTAGCATAAGTGCGTCCCCAGCATTTATTTTTGATTATTTGAAAAAAAAAATTGTGATATAAGCTTAATTAGACAATTAAGTAATTCCAGTGCAAATATTGCCTAGTGATGTTAAATTAATATTTGATTTTTAAAAGCGGTTTAACGACAAGCCAATTACAATATTATATCAAGTTAACAATCAATTTATACTCGTAATAAATAATGATTTATACAGTTTTAACTATGATTGGAGGAAGGAAAATACACATCAATTTAAAGTTGCCAGTTGCAAACTAGTCTAAATGTTTGTTCCCGCTATAAAAAATATGATAATAAAAATTGTCTAATCTTCCATTCATATTTTTTTATTTTCTTAACAAGAAAAATATTTAAATACATTAAAAATTTACGCCATAGAAAACATTTATAACAAATAGTAGATTTTTATTTAATTTTGTAAAATTGATCTACTGACCATGAGGCAAGTGCAAGGATTATTTAAAGTTTAGTTATATGAATATATGAATTATATATTAATTTTTTTATCTATATACCAGAGGTAAAGTAATCTAAGACAAATTTTGCAAATAAAACAGAAATATAAGGGTCCCTTTACACTAACGCAGAAGCGTAACGAAGCGTCAATAGAAATTAAATAGTAAATAATTTGCTTCGCTGCGCTTCGATTCTGCGCAAGTTGAGTTAACCCTACAGTGAAAGTTGAAGACTAAGCTTAGTTTACCCCAGATAGTGTTATGTTCTATCTAATAATTATGTATTACACAGCACCAATCTGTAGTATGGGGAGTGCCAACTGAAATGCATTTTCTATATATTTCGAGCTGTTTCCGGCCTGGAACAAATAAATACAAGATTAATTACATTACAAACCCATAATGTGGACAAACTGAGCGCGCGGTATAAACTACTCCACTAAAGGTCATTAACCCCCGCCGCTCGGACTCGTTCGCCGTAGCGCACAGCTGATGTCCATACATTCCAATTAGTATTAAGTTAATTTTGATTGCCATTTTTGAAATAATTTTGACTTCATATTTTTAATCATTACCTATGACCGTATAATAACAGTATAATTTATGTACAATATAAACTACATATTTGTATTGCATATGTACTCACCTCCAAGAATACATTAGTGATGTAATTGTTAATCTGTTGTTTGTCTTCAGCGGGATGCGCGTTCAATTTCTCGGTGAACAGAGTGGCTAGCTCGCTAATGTGTTTTGTAAGGACTACTGTCATCCTGAAAATTATATTTTGATGATATTAAACATGAGCCATTTCGTGAAATAATTCGACTTAATTTAATTACCAATGATGGAGCATTACCAGTATGCTAGCGCTATTTTATCACTGAGGGCTTGATTTTGAATGTTGCGATCGGCTGAACTTCTCAAATTTTGAAACTATTAACGTATGAAATCAATTTTCACTCAGTTAAGTGAGGACATCAATGTAACTTTTATTAAGAACTTACGTTATTACCGTAAATAAAATTAAAGTTTAACAATCATGCAACGATTTTTACATCGGCCTATAGGAAGTTAACATTAGCATTTAACCTAGCGAGTTTAAGCTGGAGATTTACAGCCTTGCCATACACAATACTATTGACACTGAAAAAAAAATTTTTTTTGGTCCTTCGAGCTAAAACAAATTCGGGTCATATCTGAACTTATGAACTTACTGAGTCAACGCATCGGCCTCGTCAGCCGTGGACCGTCGTGGCTTCACCAGCAACATCTCCGCGGTCTTGTGGTACATTTCCACCGCCAGAGCGGTCGCTTGGGCAAGACCGCTCACGGCGCGTTTGTATATCGTCTTCTCCGTTTGATTCGCTTCGGTGGACTCTAGCCACAACAGGATATCTGTGTACTGCCTGAAATTATAAAATTTCGGGGTACGCTATTCAATAAAAACGAATTAATTACACATTTTAATGACGTCGTAGCACAGTTAAGCAATGTTGTCTACTTTTTGTAATGAAAGATATACATAAATACACACGTACACACGAACACAAAAATACACATACATACATACATAACACACGTACGCACACTCACACAACATACAACAACATACAGCGAACACGCACACACTTTTTATTTTCACACATACTTAGTTAAAATTTTATTCATGTTACTGAAGAGCGGAACGTCCTGACACACACATTATTAATGTTTACTAGAATGTCTCCAAACCTAGATTATAGTTTGATTGGAGTATTGTAAAAGTAGCAAAGTTCATTTTATTAACCACCGACGCAAAAAGGGGGATGTTATAAGTATAATGTGACTGTGTGTCTGGGTGTCTGTGGCATCGTAGCTCCTAAACGAATGATCTGAAATTAAATACGTTTTTTTGTTTGAAAGCTGACGTAATCGACATGGTTTCTAATTATAATTCATGAAGATCTGGTCAAGCGTTTTCTGAGCACCAGCTCATTACAGATTTTTTTAGTCGGGGACATTTTAATGTTAGTATCTTACACGAGTCGATCATTTTATTGTAACAGTACATCATACTTAATTAACGGCTGAAATTGTATTTTAATGCCGACATCTCTAGTGGCCTTCAGCAGTCGTTCGTGCAAGGCGTCCGCTCTGGACGCGTCAGCGCTGGTTTCCACCGCCTCCTCCTCATCATCGTCGTCATCGTCGTCTGGCATTTCGCACAGTTCTGGAAAAGTTTGCGTCTTTTATAATTATAAATTGCCCACAGACAGATAGCTAAGCTAAGAGGTCACTATAATCCATGGACATTGGTAACGTCGTATGAATCATTTTGATCTGTAGTTTGACAGTCTGACGTCTGAAGTTTGACAGTAAAGATCCATGCTGGCTTTAACCCATTAATGGCCCACTACTGAGCACGGGTCTCTCCTCATACCTGAAGAGGCCTAGAGCATACACCACCACGCTGCTCCAGTTGTTGTGTTGTCCAGCTGGTGTTGTTGGTGGAGGGGTTAGTGGCCAACCCAAGTATCAGGTAATGTTAATGCCGTCCAAAGGCATCCGACAAGGGTTAACGACTACTACCAAATGATATCAACCGGAACCGGCTTTACGTGCCCTCCGAAACACGGAAGCGCTCAAGAAATTTTTGCCACTAGCCGTCACCCATCCAACTGCCGACCGCGCCCGCTGTTGCATAACTTTGTCGATCACTTGAGATCGACGTAAGCCACCGGGCTATGAGCGCTTACTAAACGCGCTAGCGGGCTAAGAACCATGTTAATAGCCGACAAACGGACAGACGAACCATCTAATGCTAAATGATTACTGTCGCCCATGGAGATGAGTAATACCAAAGATTTTCCAACCGAGAAAGAATGAAATTTATTTTTGCTTTATTTCAGAAATACACAGTTATCTGTATGATGTCATATTATCTACAAATAAATAAACATTTCGTATCTATACACCATTTACAAGTTTCAGGACATAAATATCCCAATTTTTTTGCTGACTACGAAAGAAAAAAATACAAAAAAAAAGAAATTTCAAGGAAGCTTGGCATGTTCTCAACGATGGGGCCTGTTGCACTCTTAAGTTCATACTTGTAGACCATTATAGACAACCAAAATAGTTACCAGCAACTTGTTGTAGAGTTTCCTTGATTTCTTGTCTCTTGGTTGGCTCCACAGCCCGGAGTCTCTCCTCAATCCGCATGCTCACTTGCTTCGACAGCATCTCCAACGCCTCCAAGTGTACTAGGCCTGGAAATTTTATAGAAATAATGTTTGTAATACAATGTACCTTATGTCGTGTTTTTTGTTAGTATAGTAGGCCATTTATACAAGTGTATCCCTTCAGAGAATTTGCGACTTTATTCAAAAGTATGTGTAATGATAATTCATTAAATACTTTAATCATTTTTATATCATTCTTTATTGGGGCACCAGTCTGAATGAGTGTCGGAGAGAATGAGAATCAGTTTTTTTACCTACAGCAATTTAGTTAGAGAAGTTCTCTTTAATCTAATCTTTATCATTTATAATATAAAATAAAACAAGGTTGGTTTAAGTGTCTACACGCTTAAGATCTTTTAAACTACGCCACGAATTTTTATGCGCTTTTAATGTCATTCAGATAATTTATTCCAGATGATTAATAGGTATATTTTACTAGTATACATTAAGTGAAATTATCTGAGATCATTACCAAAAGAGCAACATGCATATATTATATTGTAAAACACTTATATTACCTTCAAAATCATCAAAGAGATTCTCATAATGGACTTCTTTGGCTTCTCTCTTCGCTTCTCTGATCTTGTCTTCCTCATCAGCCTTCTCCTTCGCTTCCCTCAGGACTTGGGATAGTACTGGCTTGTCTCCCGAGTCCAAACCGAGCATAGCTCTCTTCTTGGCCAACCCTGGGTCACCATCTTGCAGAACTTCCATGGTCTTCTTGCCTATTGTCTCCAAAGTATCCAGACCTCCCGCTATTACTTTTGTTCCTGTAATATTTAAAAGGGACTTGGATTTGGAAATGACTGATTGTAATTACCCTTATTTGTCAAACTTGAAATCTTCTAGAAATCGAAAAAGTGAATCCTCTTTCTATAGTCTTTAGATTATGATGGCCTACTTATGTAAGTACTTTTTGGCATTTGTCAAAAAGAAGTCTCCAATATTCTCTAATAAAGTATGATAGTTACAGAACCATTTTATATTAAAATTCAATTATTACATTTCATTTCAATTAGTTTCACTTCCTCATAAGTAACTTATTATCAACTTACCTGTATTCTCCACAAATTTGGTGACCCCCGAGAAAAGACTGCCAAATGGAAACGCCTCATTATTTCTATTGGTTTCCTCCGATTGTGTAACAGGTTCTGGAACCTCCTTAACCTCACTTGGCTTCACAGGGGTATCAGCTTCTTTGACAGTTTTCCTTGCCAACTCTTCAGGGTCCGGAGCACCTATGCTAGTCTCTAGGACAGTTGATATGCCCTGTAAGTAAAGTTTTCTTTACATATACATCCCAAATATTGTGTGACATAAGAAACAAATATAATTAGAGTAGAATTAATTCTTGCAGATATTCCTATATGCAAATACATATAAGTATGCATTTATTGAAACATTCTTGTGACTTTTAAACACTGTTACTTTATGTGAGTATTAACATAATCAAATGTTTTTTATGAGTAGACATTTTTACATACAGTATTATTTCAGTGTTTTAAGACATGGCTAGGCAGGCCTGTAGAACAGTTGGTTGTAACATTCCTCCTCTACGAGATGTCCAAGTTAGATTTTTCAGCTCATATTTGAGTCACACAAGAGTGATATATAAATAGTAGTAGTAGTAGTAGTCGTAGTAGTAGTAGTAGTAGTAGTAGTAGTAGTAGTAGTAGTAGTAGTAGTAGTAGTCTTGGTTTTTTATGATTTGTGTAATTCTATGCAAAGCGGATACCAGTAAATCACATTGGATGAATGTGTACAACTTATTTATGCCATTAGTCAGTATTGAGTTAACTGCGAAACGACTTATCATGTTCCAGTTGGAAGCTAGCGTTTCATTCTAAGCCGCCAACGCATCGGTGAGTACGGTGATCTCTTACCACAGTGGCCCATCGGTTCGACTGTGCCGGTTTCCGTTCTTCTTTCGACTTTCCCTGATTTTTTTTTTTTCAAATTAATGTATTTAAACAAAACAGGTACCTGAGAAACTTGGCTAGTAAGATTGCTAATGCCCGCAGTAGCTGTGCTCAACAGGGAATCGACCCCCCAACCCCAACCCCATCCTCCTTCATTCTTCGTTGATGCCTGAGCCAGCCTCTCCGTTACTTCTTTGATAGGCTCAGGCTGGGTTTGCTTTGGTGGGTCCTTGAATTGTAATAAAACTTTTGATTAGTACACAAAACTTATAATTCCGACTAAAAGTTTTAATTACAGTGAAACCTGGATAAGTGAGAAACCACTATATTTGAGAATTTCCAATGAGGTCCCAGCACTTTGTCATCTAATTACCTCTGTTAATGGGACTCTTCGAACCTGGTTAAATGAAATTTAATTTCTCGGACTTTTCGATATTTACCTCTATAATTGGGATTGGGACTTAGTAGCTCAATTCCCTGCATAAATGAGATATTTTATCAGGTTGGCACAGGTTTCGACATGTTTCTTTACAAACAAATTTATACACACATATCTATCTACATTTAATTTGTAACAACAAAATATATGCATTTTTATTAAAGTTTCTACCTCTTTAAATGGAATAATGGTACGTTTTGACCTCTTTAACCGGGAGGCCTCTGTAAATGAGACAACTATAATTTAAACCTGTCTAATTGGAAAACTGGATAAATGAGAAACTTCTTTAAATGCTTTCAAATAGTCCAAAACCCTGGTCCTTTGAGTACCCAATCAACCAAGTTTCACTGTATATTAAATTAAAAATTTCTTCTGCGAGGTTCTTACTAAATGAACCTGTAGTATAATGTTATGAACAAGTTCTGACATGTACTGATTGCGTTACCAAACACCAACAGTGACACAAGGACATTAACAATGTTTCAAATATATTAATAGTGACTGTGTACACATGTTTAACATAATATAAAAATATGTATTGAATTTATTCATACAGACACACTACTTGACACACTTTGAATAGAGAATTTTGGCATGGTGTTCTTAAATTTATCACAGCCACAGATAGCTTTTTATTCTAAAAGGACAGAATCAACATGATTTCAATTTAAAACTTTAAACTAGACTACATAAATATTGCAGTCAGAATAATCTGAATAATATTATGCTAACTAAGCTACTTTATTTTGATATGTAACACTGCAAAATTCAAATCATTTATGTACACATGTTTTTTATTTCATGACTAAGTATGTCTTATAGCGGTCTCATATCAAGTATGACATCACATAGTCTATAACCAACAGAAAATCAACACACTTCTAAAGTTAACTTGTCCATGGGTTGTGTGTCACCATGTGGGGAGCAGGGTAGGGGTCCACATGTTGTCCATGGGAACAGATGCACATAATTATATATCCTTCCTATTATAAATTTGAAAGTTTGTATGTGTGTATATATGTCACTCTTTCAAGCAAAAAATACTGAACAGATTTAGATGAAACTTTTCAGTCATATAGCTTATACATTAGAATAACATATGAACTACAATTTATGAGATTTAGTGTAATTTGGCCTTAATATAATGATAACTCGCAAAAAGTCCTGCCCTCTGAGAGCTATCTTGGCATGCACTGCCTATACCGTTTGAGTTACACGAAGATAATGTATCATAGTTTGTCTTATATAGTCCTAAATAAAAGTCCACAACCTTTAAAGTGGAAGCCACTATATCACAAATAGTGAGCTATAAATACCGTTGTCGTTTTCCGACCACCATGCAGACGAAGATGCCAGCAAAGTCTAGGACATAAATAAACCACGTGTTACAACATACCTTTTGTGGATTGAGAGACACATTTTCCTCTCCCCAATCATCAAAGTCATCCCATCCTGTGTCTTTAGATGAATTGGTTATGGCTTTAGTTTCTGTAGGTTCTGTTGGTTTGATATTGCATGACTCTTCTACTAGTTTTGTGATACCTATACTTGGGGTCGCTTGTATGGGCTCATTCTCGTCCAAGTCAAATTCGTCCCAGCCATCAGTTGCAGGTTCCTGTATATAATCTATGTGTATAATTAAACTAAAACTGATTAGTCTGTAAAGTACGGCCGGCGGTTCTAGGCCGCTCTGAACTTAGTTTGGATCGCTGCTCAAAAGTCAATTTTAGGGTCGAAATGGTGGCAAGACGCGCGGGGTGTCACTTTGAGCATTGTTTCTTTCAGTCACACGCTCAGTGTTTGTGTCGCTATCTCTCTCTAAAGTACAATACCTGCGCACTATATCCGAAAGCCTAACTTCAGAGCGGCCTAGAACCGTCCGCAGTACTATACATGGAAGAAATTTGAGATTACCTTTAATTTTGGGATATTAACTTAGTATAGTAAACACAACATTTATTTATTTTACAAACTAACATATAAATATAAATATATACAAACTTATATAACATACATATAAATTATGAGGTGTATAACATATGCCCACAGAAATTATATTACATGAAAATAAAATGTGTAATGTGTTAGAGAAATCACGAGGTTATTTATTTTGATTATAGTAACTTTTGTGGAATTTACAATGTTATGGACATAATTATGCAATCCCTGAATAGATTGGAAAATAACTACTTTATAATTATAGTGTAACAAGTGTCTTGTGTCACACAAGGGCGTGATTTCCCAGGATAAAATTGGATTTAATAATTATATTTTTTGGTTTCCCTTACTTTTCATCAGCTCATTCATCTCAGTATTCATTTACAACATTTATTGTGTATCACAAAATGAACTAATTAAAAATTAAAAGGTATTAGTACAGTACAGTATTATTATTACAAGAATAACAGTTATTCTAAACATTTGTGCTCCACACAATTAGACAAAACGAATAATAATGTAAGAACTTACAACACTCTTTGTAGTCTCCGTTTTAGTTTGTGAGGTTACAGCTGTCTTCTGTTCTGAATCAAATTCCAAGTTGTCGCTGTAATTCGACGACGATAGATGTTTCTTCCTATCTTTTTTAGGGCTTACGTGCCCTTCGTCAGCACTTTCAAAGCCTTCGCTATCACTCGAAGGCATTTTATATTACGTACAAAAATACCGATTAAAATTCTGAATTTATTTCCATTTATTATTAACGTCGACGTGTTTTACTTTACATCGATGTTGTAAAGTTGTTAAATTGTTCATTTGATTGAGTATTTGACATTTGACATTTTCCATTTCCAGTGACAATTTGGGATTAGGGATGCAATATGCGATAATGAAAACATCGATATTTTGCCATCGATTCTAAGTCCCGAAAATCAAAAGTAAACTTTTACATTTATTGCTTGCAGGCAAGAGAGGAGATTTCCAAATTTATCGAATTTTAAATGATTTATAAAAAAATGGTTGTCTGTTATGTCGGTTCACGGACAATAATTTTACATGATAACGTCATAAGAAAACATCGATGAAAAATTGCCGATGGAGTGAAAGAAAGATAAATGCGTTGCAAGCCCAATGCTTAGGCCGATCGTGCCTCTCTATCGCTTGTTCCGCGCTCTCACTTGCACGCTCGGCTCAGGCGGAACGTGACAATGACGTCATAGTTTTTCGTGCGTGCAGCCGATGTTAATCGATTTATAAGACGTTATCACGTCAAAAATACCAATTAATACAAAAAAGTTGCTAGTCGGCTCGAATATTGCCATGCACAGACACAAAGAAAGTAGCATGGAGGAGGCGTGACGTTTTTTCAGTTCGTGACGTTATCCATAGATTTATTTAGAGTAGACGATTTTAGCCGATAAGTTACTTCGTTAACCAATTTCATTCAAAAGAATATCTTTAAACAACACTTTTTTTTTGTACAGACATAGTCTAGTGGTTTGTTCGTTAGTTTTTTTAGAGTTTTTTGCTTTAAATTTATTTATCCAGCGTCACCCAGTACGATGATGATGAACATTTATATTGCTCTGAATAAGTATTTTGATTTATAAATACATTTACATTAACATCAAAGTATATTGTTTATTTCGTTATTTACATAATTATTGATATTGACATCGATATTTATCGACGATTTATCGAAAATCGACGGATAATGACAAATTGACATGGATTAAATTGGTCTCTGTGTGGTCGGTGGGTCTGAAGTTTGAAGCAACGACCAACGTGCGTCACTTTCCGTCAGTGACTTCATTGATCACTGTCCAGTGTTGCCATATGCACCGTAATTACGGTAGATTTGCCGTATTTTTGAAATTCATTTTAAAATCTGCCACCTACAGTAGTCATAAATTACGGTGTATGAAAGTTACCGTATTTTTCCTAACTTTAATCGAAACTAGTATCCAGGCAACAAAGTTGCTCTATGGCCGCCAGTCAAGTGTAAAATTGTACATGTCAATATAATATCACCTACGTCTATCGTAGGTAAGTACCTACTTATTAGTTCCCTGCGTCTATCAGTCATAGTCTATGGTATGCAATTCTGCCAATTTATAAACGAAAATTGAACCACAAACTTCTGTATCAATGGAAGAGCCGATTTTCAATGTCATAATAAGTCTTAACCCCGGGATATGTAGTCAATTACTCGCGAGTAAGCCCTTTTTACGTTTCACCAACAATTAACCCAGGGATAAAATCTCTAAAATCTATAAAAGGGATACCGCCGATTTCGGCCGAGTAAGCTGATATTCGTAGGGATGTGTCACTGTCTCTGCCACTAGTCACGGTCAACTCAACTGTCAGGTACGTATTATTCGAATAAATAAAAGAATACGCAGCGGTATTGCGCAAGTATACGTCAAACTGTCTATTTGACTTCGGTGCATGCATTACGCATTCATTCAATTCATTCGTTCAAAGTCGGAGAGTAGGTATGCGAGAGTAAGATAACGTGGTGAAACGAATTTGAAGTTAACCATCGCATAAATCGACAGAGTAAATGTATACTGGGAAAACTAGTGTAAATTCTGTGTTGGTGAAATCAGCCCTTAAGGAACGGTTCTATATACAAAAAAAATGTCTTCAATTATTGAAAGTGAATCAGAATTAATGAAAGTTAATTAAATATTGTTTGCATGTTCCTTTTTTTGTCACTAGTAAAAAAGTAAAAGCCGTAAAGTAGAAAAAATTTCTACCATAAATCTACCGTATTTCTTTAAGCTGAAACACCGTATTTCTGGTAATTTTGACCCACTGTGCACCGTATTATTGTGTAATCCATCTGGCAACACTGTCACTGTCAGTGTCAGTGATCAGTTCCTGATTTTTTTATCACTAATAAATACTTAATATACCTATACCTACATACATACTTACGAGAATTATTATTAATTCAATATCTCTGCTTATAATTATTACATTCTCTAATTTTAACTACCTAATAGTATACTTTGTTTAAACTACGATATAGATATAGTAGTGTATAGTTGTGAATTGAATTGTTTTGATTTTTCACTATAAATTTAACTTTGTGTGAGTCAGTCATGATTCCTGAGTGAATGTGATTTACAGTTACAGTGTTCACTTAAATAACAATTAAGTACCTAACTACCTACCCACAACGCAACAAATGTCTACAGTTTAGTTTTGGCGTATAGCTGAATTGTAAGGCTGCGCAGATTCATCTCCATTCGCTTGATAGGAAGACTGATTTATTTACGAAAAATAACGGTAGGTAAGGCAAATTACGCTTAATAAGTATCTGTTTATGAATAGAAAAAGTAAAAGGAGAAAATGTAACACTTTCGATTGTTTGAATGTATTTCTCTGTGAATGTCCGATATACTTAAGTGAATGTTAAGATTCACTAATAATTGCCAGTGTATCACCCAATTTAATACCGATACAAACTAATTTAATCGGTAGGTACCTATTCAAGTATTTCTGTTTGCTGGCTTGTAAGTATAGCAACGCTTGTTTGTATTTTTAACCCCCGACGCAAAAAGAGGGGTGTTATAAGTTGAACGTTGATGTCGTTGATGTCTGTTTGTCTGTCTCTGTGTGTCGCTGTCTATATGGCATCGTGGATCTGAACAGATGGACGGATTTCAATGCGGTTTTTTTCATTTCAAAGTTAGTTTCCTTGCGGCAATCGGATCTCGGATATCGGTCCAGCATTGTAAGGCCCCAGTTTTTTTCGCTACGATCATGCGTGTCATATAAACGCGCCCTGAGAGTATCAGCCCTTTTCCAAAATGATGTAAGGCATTTTTGGCGTTTATTCGATTAAGTGCCAGTATAAATAGTCGTTAAATGAAAATTAATTTGTGAAGAGTTTTTAAATTTTTAGATTATTTTAATTTTTAGGCCTTTTTGTTCATCTGTGTTTTTAGGTTATTTATTTTCTTTTGTTGTTGTCATTTAAGTTTGTTTTTGTTACTCCGATTATGATAAACGTATTCGAGCAATGAAATGTCGACTAATGTAAAACTATTTTTTTTCCACGAACCGAAAATTTAATTGGCGAACCCCTGGCTACGGAACCGCACAAGGTTTCAGATAAGGTTTAATTATTAAAAATCTGTATTCTGGGCTTTTTATGAGATCCGTCCGCGTTTTATAGATTTTAATATCTTTAAGTATATCATCATAGATTATAGTTATACACTTATACATATTATATTACTAGTAAACCCGCCCTCGCTTCGCTTCGGGAAACCTGTCCCTTAGCACCCAAGTCCAAAATCAAGTCCAAGTCTGGTATATTAGCTTTTGGGCATGAAGTCTTCAATTAGTTCTCTCAAATACCGCTAGATGGCATTGTTTACAATTATTTTTGTAACTACTAAAACATCCCCAATAAGCGCGTTTTAATCTGATGATATTTCAAGCCACCTAAACGTGCGTTTATTATATTACTGTCAAAGTAAACGGCGAAATCTATAGGTAACGCGCGGTTAACGCAATAGCGTATCATAATAAGTTTTTAGTGTCAAAACAAGTTAATGTTTTAAAACGTCATCAGCCTGTTACTCAATTCCGAGATCAACTTTCGTTCAACTTTCCTTGCGTTTTGTTTTTGTAAAACATTGTGTAACATGCAATGCATGAAGAAGGTATATGTGAATGTAAACATCCATCTATCTACATCATATACGACTCACTTTTTTTGTTTTTAGGTCAGCATTACAAATGCAGTTGATTCTCTAAGATTTATTTAATGAAATTACTTACTTAATCTTTGGTCCAGTGTTAGTCATAGACCTCCCCATATTGATGTATTCGCGTGATCAATTCTAAATTAGTAAACCAGGCAATACAACTAGCCTTTGTCAGATCATGACCAGCCAAGCTTACTTTAAAGGCTTGCTCGGCGTTTGAAGACTTCTCCACCAAAGGTTGATAGTCCTTCGAGCTATGTGGATAGTCTATTACTATTTTTGGCGAAATAATGTTTATAACGGTCGCATAGCAACAAAGGTTGCACACATACATAGCTACGTATCAACGTTACGCCTGCTTCATGTATCTTGCCAATGCTACCACTACCGCCTTCCAGAAACATTTGTTTTTTTAAGGATATAAGGTAGCAAATGAGCATGCAGCACCACCCTTCCGCTGCCGCCCGTGACAGCTGTGACCGACCTAGAACAAGACTCAAATGGAGACTAGGATAGTTAATCCGGTTAGAAAACGGTGTCAGAACATTAGTTGGTTAGTTTGTTAGTAAGTACGAGGACTGGGACAGGGACTGTAAGTCCTGTTAGTTGTTAGTAATAGTCCAGTTAGTATTTTTAGTAAGAGTCTTGTTGTTCTATTTTGGGCTTGTTCTAACCTAACCGGAACACAATTGCTGTTAAAACAATTATTACTCAGAAGAAATGGTATTACTTAAGTACCATGGCGTGGCGGGCGGTAGTATTACCCCGGGCGAACTCTGGGCTCTCCTACTTATTAACTGTTACACACGCCAATGCTGGAATAAAACACAGAATACCTTTGACTATCAAAGAAAGAGATATTTCTTGGTGCCAACACGATAAGTATTTGAAGAGATTTTTGAAATCGGCTTAGAGAGGTCTAAAAAATAATAATACTAAATACAACTCATTATCTTGGTCCTTCGAGGCGGATACATCGTTTGAATTCATCAAAGCATTTGAGTTATAATTCAGACATCCAGTGTTCTATAACCGTAAGAAGACAGATGTGAATGCAATTCGAGTTAACAAACTCGCTTCGGTAAAGCAATACTATCTAATATAGCAGAATATGTAGGTATCTATAACGCGTATGTATGTCTACATACGCCGTGGAATGCGCGCCATACATGTAAATGGATAACTAAGCATATATACAGTGGAATCGTAAATAGATTGAATGGATATGTACCTACATACTTTTTGCCTACATTGCGAGTTTGTTTGCAGCATATCCGTGCTGTACAGACTACAGAGCTTAGTCAGTAAGCAGTAGATCATCGGCGTGTGTGCCAGGGCATCGTGTATGTAATGTAAACATTGTGGTTATAAGGAATGCATTTAGACAGTAGGTGCTGGTAGTGAATATTATCATGAGCTGTGATAACGTGGCGTTGAGTGCGCGCGGCTCAGTAAGCGACGCGGAGTCGCGTGGTGCGGTCGTGTGTATCGTTCGTACGGACAGCAAAGTGACGTGCGGAACTTCGAGCTCGCGTACGCGCCGCATTCCATCGTGGGGGCCCTTCGCCGCCATTGGCCGATCCCGCGTGACGTCACTCCTCGTAATGAGGTATTCAACATGGCCGTGTAGCTAGTTCGCGAGTGTGCTTCGTTATTCGTTTGAATGGATTTAATCAGTGAAATATGCCAAGGAGACGAAACGGTGAGATACCCTTGCCCGACGGATGGGATTACGCGAGGGACTTTGATGGGAAACTGTATTTTATCGATCACAACAGCAGAAAAACGACGTGGATCGACCCGCGAGACAGGTAAGTTTTCCAAAGAGAAGTGTTAACCCGTAAGAGCCCCATGTCAAAACTTCACATTCCAATGCTTTTCTGACGTTTTGTTATTGATTTTGCGCGAAAAGGCCGGTAGGGTTAAAAGTGCACGTAACAAATATGGGGCTAGTCGGACTACAAGTGCTAAACACGATTCGAAAATAGAATAAATCATGAAAAACAAACTGATCGCCCGCCGCGGCGCAGCCGCTCTCTATCGGAAAACACGCGCAACAACCTCGATTTCACACGACATTCCACAATTGACTAACAACAAATGACCTAAACACAAATTATGGTTATCATTCTGCTATCCTTCGGTACGTGCATTGTGTTTGGGTGTCGTTTAAGTAAGAGGTCCATTAATTTGGAGCGCGGCAGCGGATTGCGACTAATGAGGCCAGCGGTTTTGAACTGGTTCATAGTAATAGTCACTGGTGAAGTGAACTGACGCTGGAATAATTCGATGAAGCGTTTATGTTTAGCATGTTGTGGATGGTGCGGTCGGGTGTTTCGTAAGGTGAGCGTGTGTACGTATAACGATGCGTAGAGAGCGCGGTGGGAGATGGAATGCAATGCATAGGCAAGTTGTGCGGTGTGAATGACAGGCCGTAGAATGCGGCCCGGGCCTGCGGCGATGGTCGCGCCTTTCTAAAGCGGCGCACGCCTCCCCTCCTCCCCTTGAACCCCCTTCACGACCGCACCACCTCTGCAGGTGCTCAACACATCCCTATTAAATACCGATCATGTCTAGCCGTATCTATTTACCATACTAAAACTGATACCTGTACATTGTCTTAAAAAGTTGACCTTAACTTATCACCTGCACTTCGTAATGCATGTTACAGAACTGAACTCACGCGCATCTCTGTATTTGCCAAATGGTTTGGATGTAATAAGTGCTGGTAAATGGTGGTTTATTTGCATGGGAATTTTCAAGTACTTAATATGTATACTTGGTATTAATTAATTACAGACAATTAATACCAATGATATTATAGATTGAAGTAATCTATACAACTTATTACAGTACTAACGCTAAGTGCAAAGTAACATTATAACGATGCACGTAAGTAAGTATACCAAAGCTTCACTTCATTAGTGATGCGTAACGTCAGGCCCCAATGAAGTAAATAAGCATGAACTTCCAACACATTGTTTTAAAGGACCTTAGTTTAAGGAAACAAAACTTAGAGAGTGACATAATGCTAGGAAAAAACACTCCGAAGGCTAATTAGATGGAGGAAATCAGTATAAATTTCCTTTACATTTACATTTAAAGACGTAGATTAAATTGATCAGAGTAAGCAAAGACCTATTCCAGCAATCGGGTTTCAGTGCAATGACGCCACAATAAAGTTGGTCGCTGACACAGGATACATAAAGATGTATTTTTATTGGTCCTTTTGGCAAACTGCATTCCATCCGATCATTTCGTTTGGCCTGGCATGCCAGACTAGGTAATTAGCATGCCTAAGGGAAATATTAAAAAGAAATAATGTGGGATAAAGGTACATATTTTGTCCGATTTCATCTCATTTGCGAATCTTTAGCTATGACAAATTTAAGGAATGTGGATATATGTTGAAATAGTACTAAAAGAATGTGAAAGAGCCAATGAAGAAATTACCTAGAAGTTAGACGTTCAGACACCGCGGATAACACTGTCGACATCTACTTGTGCAAAACGCGCACACAATAAACAGAGCCACTAAGCCAATTTATTAATGCTAAAAATAACCCCATGTCTCCGGCGCAAACGACGGTATTAACCTTATACGGGGAACCTAAACGTTCCACAGTGAAAAATGTATCCATCAAGCTTGGAGCCGCTCGCTCCTGTCAGAAGGCAATTATTTACCTACCTCAAGAATGTAGTCAGCTAGGAGCTGGTTTTTGCCTAGGTGCGCACGTAAATGTCTCCAACGTTAATGTCCTCACGTCTTCACCCAACAAAATTGTGCCTATAACATAAACCCTTCAACTGTATTGCCGTCTGATAGCGATAAAATCTCTATGGTGTTGGAAATGGTAACTATAAATTTCAAAATATTAAGAGGTGTCTACGCGTTACCAACACGAATGAAATTTTGCGGTTTTCGCAGATCATACACGACGTGTCATCCGAAGTCATCCGTAGGTTGCGTGCAAAAACATAGCCTAGGCGTTTGACAGCTTCGCATTGTAAATAGAGGAAAAACCACTCATTGTCTGGTTAAGATAGGAAACGGGAAAGACAATGATACGTTGATTAACGAGTGAGTGGGAGAATTCATACCTCTGCTCACCGCTTATTACTTTAATTATATCAGTCGAATGCATTTCCACTGCGTCGGCATTGTTCCTTGCGCATACCAGCACCGGGTTGTTCGTTAATGCATAATTCTGTTTGGATGAACTTCGCGGGGATTATTACTATGCGTGTTCATGGTATACGTGTTCGGGTAGCACTCGAACGTGGGAATTTCTCGCTATGGAATGTATTAAGAGAATTTGCATGTTTATAGCTGGCGTGAGTTGCTGATTTAATATTAATATTGACGGTTGTCTGCACTCGATCGCAACATGGATAAAATATTGTTTTTTTAAACAACTGAGAATCAACGTTTACTCAGAGATTGAAATTATTAGTAATATTGGTCTTGTAACGTAACTTTTCTCACTTCTTTACAAGATTGTGTAACCCAAGTATGTGTAAAGCATCTTGCGGATACTTCCCACGCACTACACGCGTTCCTTGGAGCGTGACGATAAAGGGGCTGGATGTTTTACTGTGTTTCTTGACAGAAATCATGTAGGAGCTGACTTAGAATCCAATATTGCCATATGCATTCTTCTAGTGGTTGTACTTGTATCATGACAATTACGATGCCAAATTCGTGCGGACAATTCTTAACCGTTGGACTCGTTAGGATAAGGTAGTGAGTGATTAGCAAATATAATTGGTCCGCAGGACGCGGCTTGGCAATGGCGGCGAGGAAAATAGCATATACAACATTGTTTACTTTAAACATTCCTCTCAGATAAAGATGTCCTTGGCGATTTCATTTACCTTCTCAGCTTCGCACGCCGAGTATGTTATTAAGTTATATTCCAATCACATGCCTTGTAAGCACCTATATTTCTATTATAACTTCTCAAACTCGACCGGAATTATCATCAAGTTTCTCGTAATCATGACTTATAAATTCTGAGTTAACGTTATTTGTAAACACGACTTGAAACAGACTTTTATGTGAGGCTCCATCGGTATAATAAACTGGAGGTTTTATTAAACGAAACTCGCATATAATTACGCACGTTTATAATTTATCTATGCAATGTTGGTGATAAAAGCAACTGTTCTCGTTTCTAATCAAAAATAACATTCCTCTCTTATCTGTGCGCCCGTCACCGAGTTGTTATTTATTAAACCGTAATAATTTCTTCATCATTTTTATGTTATTCATTATGGATTTCGAATATACGACACTATGGTGTTTACAACTATACACCTTTAAAGCTACATAAGTATGTTACGGTTTACAACAATTCACTTTAAAGATCAAAGTCCGTGGTTCAAAGTCTGGTTTTATTTTTACAAAGCAGTGTCATGTACAATGTATTATCTATTTCCATACTAGAAGCATAAATACAATCTTGCGAAATAATAAGGCTTGGACGTAAAAGGTTTCGGTACGACGGAATGGAATGTTTGCGTGCTTAGTCCGAATAGGGAGTGTTGATGAATATGCTATAAAACGAGATGATTAAAAAGCTAAATCGCCATATACTCGATTTGCATAAGACTAATTAATTACCGGAGGACGCTGAGACCTGAGACGTCGGCGCCAGAGAATGCTCCCCATTAAAGTTTCCTCCTCACACAAGACAATTTTGTATCTATCGTCATACGCGATTCTAATCTCTCGAATGATGGAACGGAAGCTACTTTTTACCGCTAGTCGGCGTGTAAACGATTAATAAGACTAAATCCCCGTTTTGTTATTGCGTTCGCTTTATCTTTCTATCTTTTCTAAAAAATTACATGGAAGATAATTAGGGAAGTGGCTGTCGTCTGGGGATGCTTCATCCTTATATACTTCATCTTTATATACTGGGTAACGGTTTACTGATGACTTTATAACTTTAAAATTAGAAGTAAATTGAAGTTGCAATTGGTAATCCTCTTGAATTTTAGATTTGATGTGTTGAAAATCCTCGAGTGCGTCTAAGAATAATTTCGTTCGTTATAGAAACCCTCAATCGAATTTAATTTCCAACCGACACTATACGGTGGTCACAAAACTGGAACGGCGACTAGTTTTGCTAAATCCTTGATTTTGCAAATCATTGACGATTCGCGGTTTGGGCGTGGGCTAAATATGCGAACGGTGCTAGCGAATTCTGTTGTAATATATACCTTATTTCTTTGTAATAATACTTCGCTTGTTGGAATCGAAATAGGAAAACTGTGTCAGTTTGGTATTAAGTGATCGTAATCGTTCAGGAATGCGAACCACCTGTAACGTCGATAACAGAAACTATGTCTGTTATATGCGTGTGCTGTGCGAGTATATATAGAATTTAAATTGGTTTAAAAAATACTTCGTAGAAGTCACCTGGCTTCCATGTATTAGTAGAAAAACGATAGTCGAGTATTTTTCTTGTGAATGAGATTACTAATAAAGTTTTTTTTATTGTCCTCTTTACTTGAAACATTTAGTAATGTGTGATTTGGAAATACCTTGACATTAAGTCACTCTGGTTTTTCGGTAAGAATTGCAGCACCTTTTAAATTTACGTAAGTATGTAATGTGAAAAATGGCCATTTTTATTTTCTATCATTAATTCGTTAGGTTAGGACACAAAAGCTATTCTGGTAGCAAATCAATGTCATCTGAACAAGAATATATGATTCAGGCAACCAAAAATTCACACAGCTAATACGGTTACTGAATGTTTGGGTAGAGTCGAGCAGCCATTCACGAAACAATGGAGAGAGGTATTTCGTACCTCAACAAACGTTCGCAGAAGTCGCCTTCCATTCATTCGATGAGTGCATTGATATCAGATGACCCATGTTTAACCATACTATCCGGTCTCCACCACGACATCGTTCTAATAACATCATGAATGAAACGTCTGGATACTCTTAAAGCTATGAATGTTCTCCATTTCTTTTGTTTTTCGTTTTTGAATTTGATTTTCTACAAGCAGTCCACGTATCAAATTATCATTGCAAACATACTCTTTGTCCTTTTCGTCAATGTCTTGTTGAAACGGCTGAACTATAAAAGCTCTAATTTGATATAAAAATATATACAAATCCATTGAAAAGAATTAATGCTTTGTCATTTATGAACAAATTTATAATAGGGATTTGGTATTTGGCGTTCCTGTAAAAAATAAATACAAATAAACAATACTCGGTTTGCAAACATGTGGACAGCTTAATTGAAATCCGTAATTTAAATCCAGTTCCATAAATACAACATTATGATATTGAAAATTGTAAAAATGGTTTATGACAAGATTAAATACATGCAAATCAGTGTTGTTTATGATGTCATTAGCCATTTTTATGCGAAAAAGAAAAACGAACATCGACGAACACTCGCTCGTAAATGTAGTGCTTCTAAATGGGGGCTTTCTATAACGAAAGTTGAATCCACTGTCGCTTCGGCTCGTGCAAGCAAACTTGGACAATCTTTAATGATTTCAGTTGAATATAATATATATTATTCTATTTGTCGTGTCTTCTCGATGGTATTTATTATATTATAATTATGCAAAAATGTGGTAGACTTAAAACTGATGGGCCCTCGTGAATTGACAAAATACCACAGGTAAATTTATTTTAAATTTGAATTTATAACAGATAATACATCGATTGCTATAATAAAAAAAATACAATATTTTATTATTTATTGTATACTTTGTATACTTTATTTTACAAACTAAATAACTACTATTAAAATTACAATAGATACAAAAAAATAAAAGTAAAGTTATGAACTAAAATTAATTTATGTAACTAGGCCCAAGATACTGGCAGCATTTCCTCGCCGATAGCAATGCTAATACGTTGAACAAGAAAACTGCCAGCTCTGGGGTCGCTAAATTAATTAGGTATTTAAATTCGAAATTAAAAATAAATCAAAATCATTGATGTAAGTATCACTGACACCCTTATGCACGTTTTTTTATCTACCACCTAAACCATTCCTATGAAAGTTAATGTTTAGTTGAGTCAAATAAAGCTTAATGAAAGCATCGAGTCTTACTTAATAGCCAATGAGTATCGTTGACTCGGCATTTCTCGGGTCACGGGTTCAAATTTCACCTTTCGTTTATTGTAGTGAGACAGGTCTTGGTCTTGCTGTGTACAACGTACAGATTTCCCGTATTATTCAAGCAATGGCTACTTAACTTCTGCTTTAAACTTATCCACTAGTGTATTAAAAATACTGTTTATACAGATCTTATTTAGGTGTTACACTTCGCAGTCGTCGCGATCTCTCGACTTTCACTCTTGCGTGGATATTTTATTGTTGTGCAAATAAATTTGCATTCTGAGAAGATATTAAAACTGATAAAATATGGTATAAAGTAATAATATCCGAATCCTATTGTGTATTCTTATGGCAGTAATATACCGATCGAGTGGCAGACCAATAAAAAACTGTCATTAATTTTAATGGTATCGAACGATTGTCAGAAGTCGTGAAGCTCATGATATTCTGTCGCACGCGCCGACTGCCGGCGTGACGAAGTCCACTGGTATGCGTCGTGATTCAGACGGAAACCCTATATATTCAGTGTTTATGCAATCCATTGCCTGTCTGTCCGTCACTCCCGTCCACACGGCGCTACATTAATTGTATTGGATTGAAAGATCGTTTCAATTTGACGGTAAACTGCGAAAATTTCGTTATAAATTTGGTACAGGTTTTGTATATTGCAAAGGATTCATCCGTATATTACTCGTAGCATGGGTATGATTATAGATTTCTCAAGTACTGAGACGAGTCTGAGGCCTTGGTTGTGAAGTGACGTGAGTCTCAACGCCACACATTTCTGTTCACACTTGGCAGTGGAATGTCGTTTGTCAATGATCGAATAAAGTGTGACGTCATGGTGTCACATTAGCGAGTTGTGTCTAACCCATCGCCAGCGCTCTACATAATAAGCCACTTTCGAGCGATTACCATGCAATTTGGGGGATAAATTCGGTGATTGGCCATGACGTAAGACGCAAAGAATGTTTATATCTGCGGTTGGCTTAATGTATGGTTCGGTTCGAATACGAATTTTTACATCCACATATTGGATCATCCGGTCGGTGTGCTTCGCCGAACTCATTGCGAGTCGTGTTTAATTTGATTATAACTGCGCTATACAGTTTGTGTCAGCGATTTGGTATGCGAGAGGAAATCACGTTGACCCCTAAGTTGCTTCCATTTTAGGATATAGGAAAGTTTGATATGCATCGAGCTGCTTTGTTTTAACTGAACACAATACGCGGACAGTAATAAGAATGTGTCATCTCAGCAGTTTTTACCGAAGCATCCATGACACACTTTCAATTGGCTTACGACGTAAAACTAAGCGGGGCATTACTCTCGAAGGCGTAAAAATCAAGATTGTTCCGAAGCCAAAGGGAATGTGCATTAAACGAGCTATTTGGATTAAAATATTTCTCGGGTTATATTTTTAGAGCCTGTAGGAGTGTGTTTGGTGTGTTCGTCTGTCGGTCGGTCGATGTGTGAGACTGCGTGCCGCCAGACCAGGCGAGCTTCAATTTTGTCGTAATCCAGGATTTGGCAATCACGCTTCTAAAACTACTAGTGATATATGTGTTTTTTATGTATAAATAGATTATAAGATATATATAAATATGTTAATTTTACGTTATTCAACATTTAAACTTCATTTTCTATCAATTCGCAACCGAGATGTAGTAGTAGTAGCTGTAGATTGGAGGGTAACTATATAAGGGTTGGTTACTCTTTTCGGTTAAGACGTACCATGCATATATGGATAGGTTCCGACGCGACTCTATGCGACTCTATCCTATGCGACGAGAACTCTAACAAACGACCGACGTATGAACACATTCATATGAATATATCTCCTTTGCGTGGTATCACTTGTAGTCAGTCATCTGGACTCTGCATGTATTGGACTGGTCCTCACTACACGGAAGAGATCCATGCGATGAATCTATTATATGAGCTGGTATAATAATGTATTCAAAGCTTGTTTGTTACAGTTTTCTGTTTGGGAAGAATCATGTCCTATTTTTGGCATTCAGCTGTGGCATTTCGGTATGTACCTACTGTGGTTCGCGCACTGTACATGTTTGAAATAACCTTAAAGTAGCAACTTCAGTTATCGAACTCTGATTTTAACTGCTGCAGTCGTGCTGTAGCCCAGCCGTAATGCAGTCGTCCTATGCAGATACTGATGAAGATCATGTGTTTACTTGACATTGGAAAGTCTACTTTTTGGATATTTTCATAACATATCCTTATATGTCGTCGAAGCTTAAATTATAAAGGTTGGGAGCCTATCGCTAAATGGGACGATATGACGAGATGGCGTTTAATGAAGCATAAAATAGCGTTCCGGATTCCAGTTTTGATTGGCATTCGTTGTAATTAAAAAGGACCAGTTTTCTTTCGCGAATCTATCACAGTCTGTCCTTTGATGCATCATTAATTTGAGAAATGTGTCCTGATTATTATAAATGTTATAGCAATCCCATAAACTGAAATAGTTTCAAGTTTAGATTTTAAACAAGTCTTTTGAAATCAGCTTTGAATTTTACTTTCTTTGTAAGACTATTCTGTGAATAGAAAAGAAGCCATGGGAATCCCATCTCGATGATGTCGGACATCGTCTTTTGCATTTGACACTTGTTCACAGCGGCATTAGGACTATTTCAGCTGCAGAATGTGACGGAATGTCGGAGAACATGGCAAAATAATCCAAAGCGGGTAGCAACCTTCGCTTCTATTTGCGGATGGCCGTCGGTACGTTGGCCTTCTGGTGCGCTATTTTCCAATGGGCCCCGACACCAACTCTCAATGCACTGACATATTGCACGGGCCGAACGCACATTTAATCGCATTAGATACGCTGGTGTGATAAATACTCCATCCATACGTGTTTGTGCAGAATTGTAGGCTATCTCTAACAGATTACCACCACTTTCTTTCTTTTTGCTTCCTTCTATTTTGGCCGGCAACTCATCGGTGATGCCTTTGGTGTTACTGATGTCCATGGGAGATGGTGACCACTTACCATCAGATGACTCGCATGAAAGTTTATAGGCTATTTCCGTAAAAAACTCTCTTATGACATGGATGATTTGTGTTCCCAATTTTATGAATTTTAGTTGTCATGCGAGCGTCATGCGAGCGTCATTCAGTGGCGAATTGGGGATAAGTTGCTTGCAGGTAAGCTCGTCGCCAAGCTGGTCTAACTTAGCTACATTTAGATGTGACTGTTTATAATTATGTCCTAATCGTTTAGATGTCCTTATTACAGGATTTTTATTTGGCTAACTTAGATATGCTCTTTGGATCTTCTTCTTTTTTCTTCATTCAATTAGGTCAGCCGTTTTAATAGTTACTGTAAAAAAGATCGTAAAATTAGTCTAGCATGTGGACATGGAAGCAGCTCGCTTGATCTGCCTGTAGAAGATCGCTGGTTTAATTCTTTGCAGAATTAATTATTTGTGTGGAAGATGGTTATTTGTTATGTCTTAAGTGTGTATGTGTATTCTTATGTGTGAGAGATTTGTATTATTATTATTATCTATGAAGCAAAATATAGAAACTGTAGAGGAACTTAAGTGAAGTGTTACCTATTACTGGCGTTCATTAAGCCTTAGGGTTAAAAAAATATGTTGTTATAACAGAGATTACGTAAATAAACAAATGCGCCTTATAACCGTGTTAATAAGACATACGTGACCCAACACAAGTCGTAAGCTTTACTCATCGCTTAATCTATAATCATGTGATATTAGCGCAGTGGAGATTACTTGAAATTGTTCTATCAAAATAACTAATAAAGTGACTTATAAACAGCCTATCAGTTATCATCGATAACGTATTACCAATTTTATCTGAAGAATGCGGCCTTGCAATGCCGCAGTTTTAGTACTTCAGCGAAAATAAATTTATCTCTATCACTTTTTCGTTTAGATAAAGTTAACGAGTGTGTGAATCTTGAATCAAGGCTTCTTAGCGGCATAGATTGATAAAATAGTAAAATAAGTATTTAAATACTTAAGTATATTAGGTACTTATATGATCTAAAGAAAAGGTCAGATTCCAAACGAAAAAAATTTTAAAAATAAGTTTTTTTGTTGAATCGAAAATTTAATATATTTTATTAATTTGTAATGATATTTTTTTATAACCCAATGAAAAACGGCGTGTTAAAATTACCCAAAACTATACTACCGCCATCTATGATGTAACGACAAAATTAATCTTAACTGTTATAAGAATTTCGCACGCGATATTTTTTTCTAATTAGACGTCTGGAAGTAGATGAAAATTTAATTCCATTACAACACGTCTTACTCATACTTACATTTGCCTAGCTGATACTACAACTACAAACTGTAAAAAATGAGTTCATTACATATTATTAAAAATATTATAATGAATACAGCACCGAGTAATAACAGCAGAACAGAAACAAAAGATAAAAGTAGTTTAGTGATGCTTGTTTACACAAATTATAGAGCCAATAAAAATTCTGTCACGACACGACAGAACGTCGATCGTACATTGCATGCATGTGTGTGTGTACGCTTGTTTGTGTGCACAAGGGATTCCGTGACACGGGTCACCGTTTCCAAGAACTCGACTCGTCTTGACATCCCGCTGACAGGACTGGTTTTGTCGTTCTACTGCAGCAACATTGTTACTCGTGCTGTCTCGCTCGCACGTAGGGATGCTCTCTCCGTCTCGCTTGCTAATGCATGCGCATGCGCCCTCTATCCCCTCGCCTCGATCAGAGCTGAAAATGAAATGGACGCCGCACCGCACATTCGGTAGCCTTGCGGAAGGAGTAATTAATTTCCATTGAGATTTGCCGGGTATCTTAGCTGGTCCTCTTATGATTTTTTACGTTGGATTATATTCGTAATTTAATTTATGATCTTGTAATTTCTCAACATCTTGGAACACAAAACAATATTTGGATATTATCTATATTTCTTATTTACCTACTATAATAATGATAAAATAGCGTCGCATATACCACAGCCCCTTATCAAGAACAAAGCCGAAAATATTATATCAATTAAATTCCATTGAATTTTGACATGGAACGACCAAATTGGATCATATAAGATGAATACCTACTGGTGGTCGCTAAGTTGTCAAGTCGTCGAAATCTCTGTTGAAACAAGGAAATTGTTTATTGTACTACAAACTATGTATGTATTTATCTAAAAAAGCAAATCAGTTAATAACCAGTCTTGTAATACTTGTAGATACAGTGATCTGTTGTATCAGTTTGAAGTTTAATGCTATTCCCGCCAGTATTAGGTATATCGTGAGTACCATATCATAATGAAATGTAAACAATCCGCGATGAGTTAAGTTTATAATCGCCTAGCGAGACTCCCCGGACGCAATGCAGGTATACAGGTATGCAGGTGTACAATAATAAATATAGCCTATGTTACTTACAGATAATGTAAAATTCTAATGGTGAAAGAATTTTGGAAATCGATTCAGTAGTTATTGAGTTTCGTTATAAACATTCTAAAATACAAATCTTTCTTCTTAATAATTTTAGGGTAGATTAGTTTAACCACAAACAAATCGAATGCGTAGCGGGTGAGGCAAAGTTAGCAAACACGAGGCTACCGCTACAGTTGAGGCAAGTACGTGAATCATGAGGAGGCTGCGAGCTGCCAGTCGGCGCCAGCTCTCGCGAGGCACGCCCATCGATTGCTCCCAGTATTACATGCCGTCATTAACCCTTTCATGCGATCGACGAGGTTTTAAATGCAATTATGGGTCTTACTTTAGCGAAATATCAGTTCAAGGTAATTTTATATCGTCTCATCGGAAAAATGTGAGGTGTGATTTGGTTTGAAACTGTAGATAATATTATTTTATTTTATCTTTACTATTATGTAAGATACTTACATTAAAAAACCCCGACTAAGAAAATCTGTAATGAGCTGATGATCAACAAACGCTTTAACAGCTCTTCATAAATTATAGCTAAGAACCACCGCAAGGAAACTGGCTTGCAAATAAAAAAACCGCATTGAAATCGGTCCATCCGTTTGAGAGCTATGCCACAGACAGACACACACACACACACACAACAGAGAGTCATCGACGTCACCCTTATATCACCCCTCTTTTTGCGTCGGGGGTTAATAAAGTGTGGAGAGAACTCATTAAAATAATTCTTTAAGATCTTCAATGATATTTTTATTCAATCTGATTTTAAATTCATTAGTATTTGTTTTTTTAATGTCAATTTAAGAAAAATAATAGTTTAAAGATATGTATTTTGGATTTATGTTGTTCAGTAATTAGGTGCTCTAAATAAGTAAAGTAAGTCTAAATAACCTCTGAAGACCTTCGCTGATTTCTATTATTGAATTTTTCTATTTTATACGAGTATATAACATCTCTTTCTTCTTTTTCATAAATATAACCTTCAAATACAAGCGCTGCTATTTCGTGTTCTGTAAATTGTGAAATATTGATATTGTTAATTGAAACGTTTAAATAAGTATTGATCTGATTGTTGAGTGAAATCTTTACAATTATTGTGAGATTATAATAATGAATAGTTTTATCATTATTTAGCAATCATAGTTTACCGCCAGTTAAATGTACCTTTAGGATTTTATAATCAGTTAATTTTTTTACTCTGTACAGAGGTTGTTAATATAGTGTAGGGGACCACTAAGAAAAGATTTTTGAAAAGTGATTTAACAGCCCTTAAGCTGGTATAATGGGGGTAAAAGTTTATAAGAATTGGTATTAAAATAAATTTCGTCCGATTTAAGTACCAAGAACTTTGGTACACTACTCTTCTTAAGCTGGAGTTTACTCTTGGATGTACCACAGTTTCCATTTCCAAGTTGCGGGCACCAGCTCGTAATTAACCCAGATTTATGTCATAATTAAGAGTAACTTTATTATTTAGTAATTAAGAGTAACCGACTTATAAAAATGACATGTTTCAAATCTTATTTATTTTTGTTTGAGTTTAAAGTGTCAACACTACAATTCATTATTAAAATAGAAAAAAACCGATTAAGAAATTTTTAATTTACTATAAGCACTTGTTCAAGTTTGTAGTGTTCTTTCGTTCTTTACACATAATATTCGATATTACAATATGACGACTACAAGGAACGGGTTAATTATAGATAGCCATTATCTCCACTTCTTGCTACTTCTACCTCTCGGCTAGAATTGCAGCTGTTTTTATCGAAAGGGGCGGGTACTGGCCGTGTTAAGGTCTGTACGCATTACACGGGCCGCTCGTGCTGTGCCCAGCTTAATTATGGAAGATACGACGATTGGTCGATCAAATTTATCTTTTTTCATTGCCTGAGGGGTTGACAGATAAGCAGACTTGCCACCTAACGGTAAGTGGTCATTGTCGCCTTTGGACACGAGCTACGCCACCACGCCAGTCTTACCTTGTCTTAACCCCATATCTGACCTCGGAAGGGTTTCTCCTACGGTCACCCTCTAATTCGCATTAAAAAATGGATTCTAGGCGCAAAATGTTAATAAGATCTGCTTTCTTCTGTTCTGTAGAGTTATTTCTTTCTTCTCTCGTCTTTCTTGGTCGGTAACGCATTGATGCCTTTGATGTAATTGATGTCTATGGAAGGCGGCGAAGATTTACCGTCATGGGGGTCGTCTACTCGTTTGATGGCAATTTACTGAAAATAAAGATGTTTTTGCTTTCGGCTAAGAACTAAAGTTCTGGAACACTTGGTATAGAACTATTTACGCGATTTAGAACTACGTGGTTGTCAAATGGTCTCAAAATCCGGGAATGGTCGGGAATTACGACCGGTCGGGATTTACGTTCAGCAGGTTGAGAAATTCGTAAATAAATAAATGTATATGATATATCTACCATCGAACTTTGTATTGATAATGGTGTATACGGACGGTGTGTAAACGTCTTAAGTTTAATCTATATTTATGTTGTATAGGTGTTTACGTTCTCCTAGGACCATCGCTACGAAGTAATTTAATTTTTCTTTCGGACCAAATCATCTTGTTTTTCTCGATTCCATTTTATGACCACGGGCTCCTAGAGCCTCCCACTACGATATTTTTCAAATAACCAATAAGTTTTTATACATATATTAAGAAATAACCGACAAATCCGACAAACTGGCTTGCAGTTTGGCAGATATGGAAATGTGGAATATGTACACTCATTTGTTGGTTAAATAAATAAAAAAAAAAAAAAAAAAAAAAATAACCACAGTTTTAATAAAACTTAAAAACATTAATTCTGCTAGGTAGGTATGACCAAGCCTTTGGTTATAAATATTAGACAAGATTATCTTTATACATTAATTATTCTTACCTATATTATTTTCCCCGCTGTATTCACATTTGCACTGTTTACTTTTGCAAAAGCAATAATATGAATCTTGCTCAGCAATGTGAAGTGTGTTCTTCACCTTCTTACTTACTATTGTTTATTTAAATTCCGGTACACATATATTATTTGATGTATTTAAATAAAATTAATTCATCGTTGATTATGAGCATTTCCATTGGGAGTTTACGTAAATTATTTCGAAAATGTTTCGACTCCGAAGTATCTTATCACGCTTGTGTTACGGTTGTAACCATAACGTAATCGTATTTTATCTGTGATTACGGTTGATTCAAACTTTGAATATCCAAACATATCAACGAAATTGATATGGATCATCCGTATAACTAGTCCAAATTATCCGGTGAGGAACAGAGGTAATGATAGGGCTTGGTTACTTTTTTATTTTACTTTAATGATAGTAATAAGCGCGGTTTTAATAGGTTAGCCCTGTGGCGTGGGAAGCATAGATTTCGATGTATGGGAAGCACGGCGTAAGAAATGTAAATTAATTCTCGCTACCGATATCGAGGAGAATGTGAAACTGAGTGCTTGTATGTAATGTAAATTGTAAAGTTATGTAGCGTAAAAACGAAGCATAATGTAAAATAGGATAGGTAGACTTTAATATTCATATTTTTAATCGTTTTTTAAATGTACTCGTAGTTATCAGCATTTTTAATTCAGTATGATATGTAATGTCTACTAAATATACGATTATGAGTGCTTAAATGTATACGAGTAGTATAGTATACACATGCCAAGTAAATAGTACTTTTGGCAATTTCGGAATAAATATAGCAGGTGGGGTCAAGCATTAACTTATATTATTATGAAAAAGGCACTGTACGGAGGGCGGGTTCACTACTTATTAATAAAAATGTTGTTATCCGATATGAATATAACATCTTCATATCTCATTCTATGTAGATAGCTGTGGTGAGCCGATTCACCGCAGGTTTCAACTTGAGAGGTTGCATTCTACCACAATCGGATTTATTGTGATAAAAAATATTTTGGCAATATTTCGCGAAATTAAAAATTACCTACTCCACTCTCTTTGCGCTTTAAATTCGACTATAATTCGTTCTGTCAAATTCACATTGACATCAAACGTCATGTCACGTCGTGACAAGAGTGTCAAAGGCATTAGTGTGAGAAGACCCTCACAAACACCCACGGTCTCGGAACAAACACTTATCTGTCACATAAATATCTTTCCGGGAATCGAACTGCCTGCCACGTTACGTTTATATCCACGATATATGCTTCTGGGTTGAAATATTGCCGTATCCAAGCCCTTATTTATTATACCTGCGAAACGAGGGGTCCCGGGTTCGATTCCCGGCCAGGGTAGACGTTTATGTCGCAGATAAATGTTTATTCTCGGGTCGTGGGTGTTAGTGATGTGTTATTTGTGTAGTCCATGCCAACCGCGGCACAGCCTAGTGTGAAACTAAACAAGTTTACCAATTACCTATTTACCTAGTGTAGTATTGAGTGTGTAGCATTTTTTTAGTATAATAAAATCGATATATCACTGACAATCCAACGGACGCATTGTTCCTTCGGGAGTGTATGGGAGCACTAAAAGAGGATTTATTGGAAATAGGAGGAGAATAGGTGGGGCTCGAAGTGTGTAGCGTTATTTATTTATTTATAATTGTTACAGATACACAAAGCCTCAGACATTCGCGGATTGCATCGGCAATGAGTTGCCGCTCGGATGGGAGGAGGCCTACGATCCACAGATCGGGCCGTATTACATCAATCATGTCAACCGTGAGTACCGTTTTAGTACAAACCACCTAAGAACTAACTTTGATATATTTCACTAGATGTTTCGGTAAGGCACGTGGAAGTACTGTAAATTAAATTTTTAAATAAACTTAATCCCTTAGTTTAACCCCTTAGTAACCAGATTCTCATATAATAAGTAATTTTCATAGTGCCTACTTTTCATTCGGCATAATTTCAAAATTTACCAGAGCTAAATTCGCAGTACTTTTTACAGTGCTAGAATTTTGATGACCAGACTGTAATATGGGTGTCTTTGATTATATACACGTGTATATAATCATAGATGGGTGTGTTTACGGAATTACTTTTTCGAGTGTGGCCGAAGTACTATAATAAAAAAATGATGTGGTGTCGTGGGACACCAGGTAGGAACGAAGTTCCTTCGGCTAATGTAGAATCGACACAAATTGCAAAAAAAATCGTGCTCAATTTTATGTAGGTTTTCTTGATTTTTCTCTTAAATTTTGCTGATTAGTTTTTATTTAAGTACAAGAAAGTATTTAGGAAATTCAGTATTTTAAGAAATAATATAAAATAATATAAAATATAATATATAAAACAATAATATAAAACCCATGTGTATCCATTGTTATATAAAAGTATAGAATAGAAAATAAAAATGCATAAATTTCATTTGTGTTTTATTTAATTAGAGAATCTTGTATATTAATCAAATCACAAGCTATAGTAAAAATATGGTTAAATGGTATATTTGTCTGTTCTTGAATCAAGTTAACTAAATAATAACAAGTTAAAGGATTGCCAATATAAGAACGGGGGCTTTTTTTAATTTTATTCAAGGTACACTCTAAGGCATTTAAATTTTCTCGTCTTTTGTCATCCTGTATAATCACTACAATCTGAAGAAGACTCCATTTGAAAAGATATTGATGATTCTGTGAAAGTTACAGAGGGAGTATAAGATGTATCACTATCTGATTGTTCTATTTTTTAACAATTTTACTCAAATAATGTTTAATTAAGTTTTTCCAAAACAACTCATTTATTCTCAAAATAAGTTAGCTTTTCTCAAACAAGTTGGATTTCTCAAAATGAGTAAACTTTTCCAAAACGAATAGGCTCATCGAACGTCACTCAATTAAATGTCTCTTAAAACAAGACTAAGAATAATTACATCTAACCTGTATACATAGCTCTCATATGTATCGTCCATCCCGATACAACTGTCCATTGGCACTCTCCAATAACAGAACTGAGCACCTCTCTCTAGTGCCTTATAAGAGCTATGCATTGTACAAAAATAACAATGATCAAATAATAATTTCAATGAGTTACGTTCGACAAGATGGCTGAATTTTATTAAATTTTCAAAAACAAAAGAAATCTCATTACAGTGAATTAATCATCAATCAGCTAACTTACTAAGCCATATCATAAATAACTCCATATGTTACAACCCTATTTTCTTTTTAACTATTAACTAACCATTTAACTGTAACTGTCAATAATTAATTATGTGACCGTCTCTAAGTATCTAGACTACCTATAGTCACCAGTAAACCCTGTGTGATAAAGCCAAAGATGGGTAGGTACTTCAAATGTTATACTCCTATATTACCACAAAATTACCAAAAAGTTATTAACTTTATCAATGTCATAATTAGAACTCAATATTTAATTTCAAAAACTCATTTTCTTGATAATTTAGTTCCATTGTGTCTAGATTATCATTTTATTATTTTGATGTTATTATATTTCATAACTAATGAATAACAACTCAAACTCAAAAAGTACTTGGTCATACCTGACAAATCCTTCAGCGTGGACTTGTGGATAGCGACTCCTGGATACAGGTGATGCAGACTGCAGCTCTCTTTGACCTCATGTAACATCCTCACTCAATACTTGTATACCATGATATGACATCTTGTACTTCATAGTCATCTCAAAGCATCGCAGCCTTGCTTGCCAGTTCATATTGACATCCAAGCTTTCTCAGTAGCTAGTTTCTTACGGATTCTTTATCCCAGCTTCTGATATCGGCGTCAGGTAGGTCGGGTGTGGGTGTTTGTATGGTTTTTCAGTCGATTCTACTCTGTTTAGCATGTATTTTCATGAAAGTAGGTATTCTTCACATAACCTCCGTTGTGGGCTTATTCAGCGATTCTCAATATTGATTTAAACGTTTTAACCACTCGCTCTATCCGCGATATCACATTTTATTATAACTTCATCAACAACTTTAAGAGACTCCGCGACATAAAGACAACTTTCATAACTTTTTCCGCGGGAACTCAACATAATCATATTCTCCGTTTTCTGACAGATCTCGCAAACTCCACTTACATAACCAATGTAAAATATATTATATTTATAATATAAATATATATTTATTAATAAAGAATAAACTAATACTTACGTATTTAATTCTTTTGCACTGAATAAATATAGTAATAATTTCCCACTATTAGCACTGTCACTTTCACTTGGCATTTTCTTTTACTATATTTATTTACTATATTATTATTTTATATTACTATATTATATTATTAGTTTATGAAATTATATGATATGAAAACTAATTAAGGCAACGGCGAACGAAATGAAACAGGGAGAAAGAGAAAGGTAATATACACTACTCGCTTGTGTATGCGACTGTCGCGCATGCGCACGTCTCATTATTCCACGCATTCTTCCTTACGGTTTTACTATCATATATTTTTCAGTTCGGTCGCCGTAGCAAAACCTATCCCCTCCAAGCCTGCCGTAAGGAACTTCGTTCCAATAATTAAAATTTATTTCGTACTTCATCCATATGGGTGTTAGTACCAAAATAATCTTATAATCTAATGTTAGTACTAAACCGTATGACTATCAACCTCTATTTATTGTATTTGATGAGCAGTTCCTAAAGGTATTTAAGGTCTCTGTTAGATTATAAATTAACCAGGCCAGTTAGTAAACAATAAAAAACACGTAATATTCAACTCCTTACAGTTGTTTAAAATTCAAAGTTGGCGATGATTTAAGCTTGAACTCTTGCGTATTTCAGTAACCAGTAAATCTTCAAGTAACACAAATTTATTATTGTCTGTATCGATCGTGGTAGGGTTATTTAGTGGTTATAAGATTATTCAGTACGCTGGGTGAAAAATGCTCTTCGCGGGGGTCTTATGAAGGACTTCGATGTATTAGGTATTGTATATGAATTATGGAACACTGCTTGATGTATGTCTAGGGCGAGCGTTGTTGTCGTAATGTACGCGGTTGGCGAATGTACGGGGGAATAGTGATCCATGTTTATTGTAGGTGACAAACTTACAATAATAACACTATAGCAAAGACAGTCTTCATACAAGCGCTCTGTCTAAACCGAAACTTTCCCGCAAACGGGGAATGATTCGACCGCGGATAATCAAATTATGTTTTTAGCAATAATACATAAATAGCTTTTCAGATATTTTGTGACACAATTTAAGTGGACAAATCGTCATAATTCTTTTTTTTCGCGAGACATGTTTGGCGTGCGTTGACATGAGCTGCCCGGTGTTTGGAGTCATTTCTGACTCCAATTAAGGTGCTTCAAAACGGCCGCGCGGACTTCGTTTCTATCAATGATATTACTTAAAATGTCATTGGTTTCTATAGTGTAATTATTATAAGGTGACAAAGGTTGTAGAATGAATCATTCTGTTTTTAAATATCGTCATCGCAACCCATTACTGTTCCACTACTGAGTTCGTGTCTCCTCTCACTATGTTAGGGGTACAGGCCATAGTTACCACGCTGGCCAAGTGCGGATTTAATAAACATTACATAATATATTTAAGTTAAACATGTAAATTATGATAATACTACAAAATATACTAATAATATTACATTCCTAACTGTGGGGCTTTTATTTATGAATAAATTTAAGAATTTTAAACTGTGAATATTAAATGATTTTGTTTTATAGTAAGATAAAATAATATTACCATATCAAAAGGTCACTGAACTGTTACGTAATCTATTATCAGTTGTTTAAAGTTATGTAAGATTTAAGTATTATATTGTTCTAAGTCGGTCACACATTCGTTGATATTTATAGAAATGAGTTGGAAATGTAAACAATCAACACCTGACAACAAATATTTATGTCCAACATACTCGTATGTCTACCACAGTCGGAAATCGATTTCGGGACTCTGAAATCTTTTTACCTAAATATGCTATGAGTATGTAGCGCCATTTACTTATTAAAAAAAGAAATCTACGTTTAGCTTTTTATGTTTATGCCATATTATGATATGATAAGAATATTAGAGTAAATTATGACACTGAATACTTAAACACTAGATTTTGACGCAAGCATACACGAAGATTATACATATAAACTTTACACCACATCGCCTATGCGACGGTTGTTTTAAAATAATAAAATAAATCTCAAACAGTAATCTTGGCTAATGCTGCTACATATGTATTTATCCAATGTAAGTCATTAACATATTTTAATGTCATTAAATACCAATAAAATCCGCTTTACGTCAAACTATTTTTTATACGCACACATCTTTATGGTGATTTACACAGTTTCTGAGAATTATTAGTTTTTATCGGGCGACTTATAAATTATTATTTATTTTACAGCTAATCTTACAACCTAAATAATCTTCATAAATAGTTTTATTCATGCGTTCGTAAAATCTCATGAACATCTTTGTAACTTTTGTGATTTTCGCGTTAAAACATTTGTACATACTTTGATCATACTATGAACAGTCAATTTAAAGTACCTAAGAATTTTAGTATAACTTTGAATATGATATTTAATTGTCGGGGTTAGACCCACAAAAAAGTAACGTGTACTTAAATAGGTTGGATTAAGTTTGGTTATTTAATGAGAACCTATCGTGGAATCCCTTGTTGCGGAAGAATGCGAGTGCTTACCCAAAACCCATGATCGCGAATAACGTTGTCGAGGAAGAACATCCGTGGCGGTTTAAGCCGTTGGTGGTGGGTGGTGGTTGGTGTAGTTTCTGACCCCCTGTGCTTAAGACAGGTATTCCCCGGATAAATTGAAAGATTTAATGCTCGTATAATAGTAGTACTCGTAATAAGGCGTTCGTGACAATTTCCCCACTGTAAAAATAAAATATTTATAACAGAAATAAGAACCTCGTCCAGCACTTTTCAAAGTGTTACCCGTTGGGTATTTTATTGCCTGTATCCGCACCTCACACACGGTGTCCTAATGTAGAGGACCGAGTGTGAGTGTTTATTCCGATCATACAATCAGTGATACAGTCTCATTTTATTGTAGTACTGTCGTATTTAGCCGAGATTCGACGCAACGGTCCTACGCCATTTTCGCACGGTTTACGCGCATTCCTATGCATTATTTATAAGATGCGGGAGCTTTTCCGCCATTTTCTCATTTCTCAAGTTTTTCAACCGAAACGTTTTCCATAGCCGTGGGTGGTACGGTGACATTCTACTAGTCGGCTCGTGAATAATGTTAATTGGCTTAAGATTTTATTACTTTTTACCTTTTTCGAGGAAGACGTAGCGTATGAAGTATTCTAAACAAATTATCTAGCGCAGGGATTCTGTAATTAGATCAAACTTTATCCATCAATCTAAGGGGCCATCCATAAATTACGTCACACGTTAAGGGGGAGGGAGATATTCATGTATTTTTGGCTAACATACATTTTAATTGACATTGCCAATATTGCTATCAGCTCTAAATGTCGTTACATAAATTTTATTAATTAATTTTAAGTTCATTAAGTATCTCCAACATTAATGCTGTTTTTATGCATTTCTGAATGAAACTCGTTACTGATAACATTTAGCAACAACCGTATCGAAACGGTACCTTTATCAGTCTTTGGTGGTTTACAAGATTATTCAATTAAAGATCTTCTTATTTTAGTCATACCAAGTTTATCTTTGGTTGGCCTCAACCCACTAATGTTTCACTGCAGGCTACGGTCCTCCTCAGTCTCCTCATAACTGTGGATTAGCGGTGGGGATAGTGTTGAAAGTGTTGAAAGTTTTTATGCCGCCCAAAGGCCTCCGTCATGGCTTACCGACTACTGTCTAGGGTTAACAAACACGAACGACAGCTTTACGTGCCCTCCGAAGCAACATTATAAACATAAAATGCTTTAGATTTATCAACGGTACATTCTTGTAATTAATATACATAAGTAATAACAAATACCTACGTGATATTATGCAAAAAATATATACTCGTATCTTTGTCAGTGAAGCCGCTCAAAGCTAAAATTACACGTCGAAACTGTTTTAATGACGAAAATCTCTTTTCTTGTTTTAATATAAAAATGTAAGTATATAGTGGCATTATTTAAAATGATTACCAACACTGAAATGTTTTTATTTAAATTCGAGCTTGTTGAAGTAAATTGAGTCCTTATTTATCGGGTTGTCGCGCTAAACTATCCTCGTAAGTTAGCCCCTTACATGCGTGTGCGCAATTCTCATTCGTATTCAGTGTACGGATAGCAAAACAATTGGTAAACCTAATTGAATTATATTGAAAAGTATATCGTTAGATGTTTTTGTCTATTTTTACATGTTTTTGATAATGTAGTATAATTTTAAATGTTATTTTTTGTTTTGTTGTTGTTTTATATTTTAGGCTGCTATGAAAGATAATTGCCATTTACATTTCTCATCGCGGTTGATTGAACGATTACTTAAGCGTTAATCCATTGTAATCAGTTATTGAGTTATTGAGTTGCAATAAAGCATAAGTAAATAAAAAAATTCAAACCAGCAAAGATAATTTTCATAATTTCTCATAACAAGTTGAACGTAAACTGTTAGAAAGATAAACAAGTTGAATATTTTTATAATGTTGCTGACGGTACTGGGTATGGTTATAAATTTATAATCCTTGTAATTAACAATATAGAAACGTAAATTTTAACTACTATCTTAGTGTAACGAATTGGTACAGAGTTGAATACAACAACTTGGTTTAATTGGTAGTCAATTTTTTTTAATATATAATATTTAATATAATTAAGACCTCGTTACAATTGCCAACTAAATAATATCGTGGTAAAATTATAAGATCTCATGTATTTTACTTTGCACTACAAAAGAAGGGCACGATAAAATATTGTACAGTTTTGTATATTTATTATTAAAAATGAAACATTGGCTACAAGGAATGCATTCAAATACCCACAGCCATTTTAAAGTCAATTTCGCTAATGATGGACGACTCATTATTTATCGCTAATGCAACCAATTGTTAGTACACTACGGGAAAACTAGACCTCGCGGTACCTCGAGGGAAATGTTTTTGTGAGCTTAATTCGACGAAATATAAGTCTGTATTTCTTTATAATTAGAAATTCTTTGTAAGTACCCAGAAAAGTAGCGATATGATCGCGCCTGGTAATGGTTCACTTTTACAGGTGGCTTCTCATATTGCCAAGAATAATGCTGAATTTACTACAATTACAGTCCTAGTAAAATTAAAGTGGGTCCATCATTATTAAAGACGGGGGTTCCGATTTCTGTCGTTTTGCATTTATAAAGCACTGCCTTCAATTTGTGGAACAAAGACGTGCAAAATTGTATTGACAAAAAATTATAGGTACACACATAATATGGGTACCTCCTAAATGATTTTGAAAATCAATTCGAATTTATCATCCTAATATACATTCTAAATCACCAGAACTTTGCATATAGTTTGCTGCAATGAGCTTATAAATATAATTATAACATCATTGGTTTGCTGGCTTTGTCTGGTATCATCGGAGTATGCAATCTTCATGGATACCTATATTTTGCATACGCTTGCAATGTTCATGCGCTTTCATCCACCTTTTATTTTACGTGATTCTGTAAGACAATTGTTAGATTATATTGAATTATACTGATGAATAATATATATATATATTAAAAGATTATTAAGTAACTTATTGTATTATAAAAATATTGTCAATGTTTGTTAATTAAATGGAGTGACGATAGATGGCGCGATTGAACGAATGTCACATCGACAGTGACATTCGTTCACAAGCTAAGAAAGGAGGTACTTTTAGATTGTCTGGTGTGGTGCGATTATAATGTCTGTTTAAAAAGTGTACGGAATATAAAATAAAGTATAAGTGTTTAAATCGTTGTTTACTTGTGGCGTCGTCCTTTCTATCTAAAGTTATCATCAGAAGTGGCGATACCCATAACAAATTAATAAAATGGGCCGTCGCAAAAGATCTAAACGCTCACATTACGATTCCGGCAAACGAAAACGGCGCCATTACGATACAAGTGAAGAATCATCGCACAGTTCCGATACGAGCAATCCAATTCCGAAACGGAGAAGCAGAGAGCGTTCGTCTCGCTACCGATCTCTTACACACCGTAGCACGAGCAGGAGATCTGTCAATACGCCGGAAATATGCGACGTTGTTCCGGCGACCAAACGAGTTGAACCTGGTACTGACGGCGATAGAAGAACAATAGTACGCTCAAGAAGTTCTGCGACCGGACGAGATACACCGCGACACCCTTCAGAGACAGCGAGCGTCGGTGCGTCGCGCGGGAGTCGCGCCGGCGACGCCACGGACGCGCTGGCGCCGCACTGCCAGCTGGAAGCGATGGCAGGCGTGGCGCCTACTGTTGTCGTGCCCGAGGTGGAACCCGCAGTCGCCGAGTTCGCCACCGAGGAGTTCACCGCCGGTCATCAATCCCAGGTACCACTCGATGGTACATCAGGTCAGTGCAACGCAAATACAACGCCAAATATAATGTTAAATATTAATGACTTCGCCCAACTATTGCAGTCTTTTGTTAAACCTAGTTCATCATCAATTAATTCGAACGTAAATAATATGATACCTGAATTCGACCCTTCGGTTAAAAATCATCGAATTGACTCATGGCTTTCAAAAGTTAACGAGTGTGCGAAAATATATCGATGGGACGAAGCCCATATTATGCACTACGCGTTGCCTAAACTTGTGGGTAATGCAAAAAGATGGTACCAAGGTCAAACGTCTGTATTACGCAACTGGCAAGAGTGGCAAATTCTATTACGCAAAGCTTTTCCGTCTGAGACTAATTACGGTGTTCTTCTATCTGAAATGCTTGAACGTCGACTCAGAGTTGGCGAAAACTTAGATGAATACTATTATGAGAAAATAATGTTGTTAAATGCATGTGAAATCTCTGGTAAAAGGGCCGTAGATTGTTTAATACACGGAATAGATGATCGGACTATTCGCGCAGGGGCGTCGTCAGGACGATTTACAGAACCGGAGGATTTGTTTAAATTTTTGAAAGATGTATGTAAGGAACAAAGAGATATCTTTAAAAATTCTAACATAAATAAAATCCGTCAAGTAATCAACCCCCGACCCATTAATCCCCAAAGTATACAACATATTGCACCTGTCATCACCTGTTTTAACTGCAAAGAAAGAGGTCACAGGGTTCAGCAATGTCCTAAACCTATTATTAAGTGCGAGGGCTGTAACCGCTTCGGGCATAGTAGCAATAATTGTTTCTTAAAAAATAATGTAAAAACTAACGACAAACGTGTAATGTTGGTAGATAGTAAACATTCAAATAACCTTAAATATTATAAAACGGCGGTAGTTAATAATCGTAATTTGATTGAGTGTTTTGTTGATTTAGGTAGCGATTGTTCACTTATTACTAAAGAAACTGTAGAGAAATTAGGCTTAGACGTGTCAATCGATGGTTTGCCATCTATTAGGGGGGTGGCTGATGTGGCAATTCCTATAGTAGGAAAAACAATTTTCTCTTTGCGCCTTGACTGCGTTGAGGCAAGTATCACCGCATACGTAATTGGCAACCACCACTTACATGTACCCTTACTTATTGGACAAAATTTTACCGAACTACCCGATATCGTCATAACAAAAACCGACACTTCATTCAATATTTCATCACGCAACTCCATATTGGAACTTCCTAATGTTGTTGAAGATTGTATAAATAGCAGAAAAATTAAATTAATCGTTTTATCAGACTCAAAAATAAATGACGTAGGTTTGTTGAAATGCTATACTACAGATTTAGAAAATACTGATTTATATATTACAAACATTTATAGAAATATAAACGGTCAGGAATATTTTATTCAGGAAGGCGTTTATCAGGTCCGCCAAGGGGAGTGCTATGTACTTATATCGAACGTAGCAGGTACTGAAGAACGACTACCGCTTTACTTTTTGAAAGATTCGGTCGTTGCCCGCGCTGTTCCCATTGCTCACGATAATATCACGCAAAATTTTTCTGAAGGGCAATTGCAGTGTCTTGCCACCCACATTTTGAAGCCACTAGATCGCAATGACATATTTATAAACCCAGATTTAACAAGTAATCAAAAGGAAACAGTATACAATTTAATTAACAAATATCGCGAGTGTTTCGCGCAAAATCTATCAGAATTGGGCTGTACTAATATTGCAGAGCTAGACATTAAATTAACGGACGATACTCCTGTAGCTTACCGGCCCTACCGTCTCAGTAATTCGGAAAAAGATGTAGTTCGTGAAATTATACAAGAATTAGAGGAAAATCAAATAATTGAAGAATCAAATTCTGCGTACGCTAGTCCGATTCTATTAGTTCGTAAGAAGACGGGTGGTTATCGATTATGTGTCGATTATAGGGCACTTAATCGAAAAACTGTAAGGGATCTATATCCATTGCCACGAATCGACGATCAGATAGATCTCCTCAGTGGGAATTCGTATTTTATAAGTCTCGACATGTCTAGCGGCTACTACCAAATACCGGTTAAAGAGGATTGCAGACATTTAACGGCCTTTGTCACTCCTGATAATCTTTATCAGTTCAGACGTGCCCCGTTTGGGCTGGCTAATTGTCCAGCAGTTTTCCAAAGGACCGTTAATAGGATGCTTGGAAAGTCCCGCGGAAAATGTGCCATAGCATATATGGATGACCTTCTCATTGCAGGAAAAGATTTTGACGAGTGTTTAAGTAAACTTGAACAGACTTTTATATTGTTAAAGGAAGCCGGTCTTACGTTAAATGTTAAGAAGTGTCGATTCTTTGATACAGTGATTCATTATTTGGGTTACGAAATTTCGGCTAATGGAGTAAGACCAGGTACCACAAAAATCGAAGCTGTCGCTGCTTTCCCGGAGCCAAAAATGTCCACGAAGTTCGCCAGTTCATGGGACTGGCGAGCTATTTTAGAAAATTTATTGAGCACTTTGCTATCATAGCTAGGCCTTTGACTGACCTAACAAAACAAAATATTCCTTGGAGATGGGAACAACCACAGCGAGAGGCATTTTCTACGTTAAAAGCAAAATTAACTAAACGTCCCATTCTATCAATTTATAATCCGGCCTTTATTACAGAATTACACTGTGATGCCTCTAAAGTTGGGCTAGGTAGTATTTTGTTTCAAAAAGAATCTCCTAAATCGCCTTTGAAACCAGTTGCATTTTTCAGCAGGAAAACTACCATAGATGAAGAAAAATTACATGCATATGAACTGGAAACCCTGGCTGTGGTTGCTTCATTAAGTCGATTTAGGGTATATTTATTAGGGAAGTCTTTTACCATCGTCACCGACTGCAACGCATTGCGATCCACTTTCGCGAAAAGAGATATAATACCACGCGTAGCTCGCTGGTGGATAGCACTGCAAGAGTACGACTGCTCTATTGAGTACAGACCAGGCCAGGCGATGCAGCACGTAGATGCGCTCAGTAGAAATCCGGTATCTTGCGGTGGTGATCATGATAAAAGTGAACATCTTACACGTGTGCTCCATATTTCTCAGGATGACTGGTTACTTAGCTTACAATTGACCGATCCCAAAATTATTCATATTCGATCTGCTCTCGATGACTCTCGCTATAAAGAAATAGTCGATATAAAACAAAATTTTATAGTTAAAAATAACCGTTTATACCGGAAAGTCGGAGATGAACTTAAACTGGTAGTCCCTAAATGTGCTAGATGGCAGATTTGTCAACGTAATCATGACGACATTGGCCATTTCTCCGTAGATAAAACTCTAGAAAAAATCAAGAAGGATTTTTGGTTTTCGAAAATGAAAAAGTTCATAACCAAATATGTTAAGTCGTGTTTGCATTGTGCTTTCGCTAAAGAGCCAGCTGGTCCAAAAGAAGGATATCTACATAATATACCCAAAATTGACATACCGTTCCATACAATCCATGTGGACCATTTAGGACCCTTTGTAAAAAGTTCTCACGGTAATCAGTATATTTTATTGATTGTAGACGGGTATACCAAATTTTGTCTAATTAAACCGGTTCGTAACACAAAATCAGGCCCTGCGATCAAGACTTTAAAAGATGTTTATTCTATTTTCGGAAACCCATCCCGATTGATATCTGACCGTGGAACTTGTTTTACCTCACAGGAATTTAAACGTTTTTGTGTGGAATCTGAGATTCAACATATTCTCAATGCTGTTTCCGCTCCTCGTGCGAATGGGCAGGTTGAGAGATATAATCGAACCATTTTAGATAGTCTTAGAGCTTATTCTGATACTATGAATGAGAATAAATGGGATCAGAATGTAGGTAAAATACAGTGGGGAATCAACAACACTCTCAATAAGGGAATAGGTAAAACGCCAGCGGAAGCTCTATTCTGTAAGCGACCACTGAGCAAAGGGGAAGGAAGGTTAAGTGACACCTCAATGGAAACCCGAAAAAATGATAAATCTGTTGATATAATAAGACAGGAGATTAGCGCACATATAGAAAAAGATCAAGAACAACAAAAACGTAGATTTAATAAGAAAAGAAAAGTAGCTAAAGTATATCAAGTAGGAGATCTTGTAAAGATATTGAAGAGCTTACCGTCTAATGAAGGTAAAAGTCGTAAACTACTTCCAAAATACACGGGTCCTTTTAAAATTACTGGTATTTTAGGAAATGACAGATACGAAGTCTCCAGTATTCCAGGCTCTAAAATTACTAGAGGGAAGTATTCAAACGTTTGGTCTGCCGATCGTATACAGCCGTGGATCACTATTTCTAGTGAACAGAGTGACTCTTCAGATAATGATGATGATGATGATGAAACAGGTTTAATAGAAGATAAGTAAATTAAGATCACTGAATTATTTATTATTGTAAACTGTGTATATTATTACTCTAAACATCCGGTATTGGTAGAGGGTGCCATGAGTACGATTTCAGATATTCATATTATTAGATGATTTGTGAAATATTTATATAATTATGATTTTAAATGAATAGTGATATTTCAAGATAATTTACGAAATAGAACATTTTGATATTTTAGATGAATACTATGATTAAATATTGTGTGCTAAAATTATTTGACGTTGGAAATGTATTTCATTTATCAAACTATCTGGAAGTCTGTCACGGTCGTAGAGTCATGTTGCTAGAATAAGCTCATGACTTGGCGGCGAGGGGTCAGGTGCAGATAAGAATAGGTTAATATAAGTTGCTGATATCTGGAAGTCTGTCACGGTCGTGAAGTCCTGTAGCTAGACAAGCTCTTGACTTGGCGGTGAGGGGTCAGGTGCAGATAAAAGCATGGTAATATAGGTCGCTGATATCTGGAAGTCTGTCACGGTCGTGAAGTCCTGTAGCTAGACAAGCTCTTGACTTGGCGGTGAGGGGTCAGGTGCAGATAAAAGCATGGTAATATAGGTCGCTGATATCTGGAAGTCTGTCACGGTCGTGAAGTCCTGTAGCTAGACAAGCTCTTGACTTGGCGGTGAGGGGTCAGGTGCAGATAAAAGTATGGTAATACAGGTCGCTGATATCTGGAAGTCTGACACGGTCGTGGAGTCCTGTAGCTAGATAAGCTCTCGACTTCGCGGCGAGGGGTCGGGTGCAGATTCAAGTAATCAGATTGGAAATGGATTAGAATTAGAAATCAAGTGTGTAATCTTTATGATATTGCAAAGAGCAGTGATGCAGTGTTTAAATGAAAGTTTAACTAATATTTCTGTTTTTTTTTTTCTGACCGCATACGCGGCTCAAAATTATTAATGTATTAATTCTTAGTAAGTTTGTAAGTTTGAGGACAAACTTAGTGTAGTCAGAATGGCCGAATGTTAGATTATATTGAATTATACTGATGAATAATATATATATATATTAAAAGATTATTAAGTAACTTATTGTATTATAAAAATATTGTCAATGTTTGTTAATTAAATGGAGTGACGATAGATGGCGCGATTGAACGAATGTCACATCGACAGTGACATTCGTTCACAAGCTAAGAAAGGAGGTACTTTTAGATTGTCTGGTGTGGTGCGATTATAATGTCTGTTTAAAAAGTGTACGGAATATAAAATAAAGTATAAGTGTTTAAATCGTTGTTTACTTGTGGCGTCGTCCTTTCTATCTAAAGTTATCACAATATTCTCCACGGACTCTAGAGATAGAATCAATTGTTTCCGAGAGCTCAATGAATAGGACTGGTCTAAAGGAATTTTCTCCGTAAGCCTTATAGGGGATTAAATTTTTGCTTCGTTTGAGTTTTCTTGCATTCCTCGCTGTAGATATGAATATTCATCTTCGCTTCGCTCGTCTTTCGAACTAGCTTTAATTTTAAACTTATTCTTTTGTGGTAAACTTGAATGCTGTATCTACGTACTGTTCGTGGCGGTAAAAAATATTTTCATATCTTCATTTATTTTACTTTTAAGTATTTAATTGCTTTTTGGTTTAGGTGCCTATTGCCTGGTAGAAATATTTATAGTGACAAGATTTCATAGGTGTTTCTAGTAATAAAGTAGACACGAATTACATAACACGATACTCTTAGACTCCTAGGCACTAGTCCATACATGAACGATTCAATTTCAAACCATGTTTTTCAATTCGGAACAGTTTCATATGCGTATTTCCAAACTTTAAAAAGAAAATTTGATGATTTTAATATCCTGGATTATAACCAGACTATACTAGTTCCCATTTGACTGTTGTTCAAAAAATATATTTTTAAAGTTTGTTAATAAACTAAAAGAAAAGGCAAATTTTCAAGTCTGTAGAGTTACAGGAACTAGTTCTAATTCCGCTTGCAAGATTTGACCCAAAATTGTAATACATATTTCAAATATTTAATCAAATTAAATAAAGCTGGCAAAATATACTCTGGTAACTTGGTAAGGCTTTGTTGCGTGGTCCGCTAACTTTTGAACCGATATCTAATAAAGAGTATATCTAATACACAAGTCGATTCCATTGATTTGCGTGGGGTCGACATAGATGTTTTAGTGTCACGTACTTCAGTTTAATCAATACACGCGTCATGCGCGACACGTTTGATTGTACAATGATAATATTATTTATTACATTTTTGGATAGCAGCCGATTCCCGTTGAATAACTGAATAAAACGTGTTTTTCGGCCACGATCTTGTATATTTGTGTACCGTATTATTATGCATATTTACTTGTATTTACTATGCACATATTATTTATTATGATTTAAGAACGATTGTTAATTACCGGGAATCTAAGCGTTATGTCGAAGTTTCGATTAAGAATTTATGGGCGTAGTGTTTAGTGGATTAATAAGTACCTAATTGAGCAAAACTTGTCATTTGGGTTAGGGGACTTTAAATAAAATATTTCTTTAATAGGTGTATAAATATGTCGGTATATTTATTACACAAAATAATAAAGGCATGCAAGAATTTTATATTTCCAATTAATCCCCCTTTTTTCGTTTAATATTTTGCTGTAGACGAATGAATTACGTTTTCTATCATGCATAATAATTATAACGCCTCGTAGCATATTATTTTATACAATACTGCATTCATATGTTAAACAGTAATAAGTCTAACGTGTTTTAATGACGACTCATTCTATAATAAAAACATAATTCGGTTTCTTCGGACAAGCGACATTTAGTTTTCCGTTATTAATTAATTCCTCTATCAACACGCAAGCTTCTGACTCATCGACCTGCACTTTATTCATCTCTAACGGAAGTTCTTTAATAATGAATTATACACAGAATAATAATATAGACGGTATTTTAATAACTAGCTGCTGCCCGCCTGCTTCGCTGGGCATTTTGTGTTTCTAAAACAATAATATTCGGTACAAAAGAACAAACAAAGAAAGAAAATTTTTCTTTGTTTGTTCTTTTGTACCGAATATTATTGTTTTATAATATTTCCTTTATACATAATTATGTATAATATCATGAATAGTGCTTGGAGTCTCTACATGTAGATAAAGTGAAACTTTACAGCATGAAATTTATATAAGTTATAATATTCCTACATTTCCTTTCCATTCCCGTGACATAATGTTCCTCCACCGCAGTAGCATTAAACCTTTAACGCAACCGTCTCAGACGCAATTTATTAAATTGTCATATCGTCAACCGATTGAATTAATACACTAATTAATGTTAAGTTTAATAGAATAGGTACATCATTTAAAATCGCAATCAAATTGGTTAAACCATTACCGATAAGCAGCATAAATGAACAGAGAAACAGATAACATTTTCAAAAATCATCTTTATAGCCTCGATTGCGTTAACAAATACCCCCAACATAGTGTTTCTGAAATATCTTCCATTTACAGATATTGATCAAGTATAATTTACTATGATAGGTACCTATTACACGTAGTCGTACCTATGATATCTAACAGCAAGATGCCATGCCGGCTGCTACAAAACTAAAAGCACAACAGTAAAAGATGGTGATTCATCTGTCGTCAGAACATCATGATTGCAGTCTGTTCCGCATTAGCTATCGTTGGTAGCGAGCCGATTCAATCGGCATTGTCTCACTAATCTGATTTGAGTGTAGCAATCGGTCGGTGGAATCGTTCCGGCCTTGTGGGCCCTGAATTGAGTATAATAATTGAAAGATCGCGCGCGTACTTTGGATGTCACGCGGCATGCGAGTGGGTCGGGGACTGCATAGCTACCATCTTGGTTGCTAGGGACTTTTTTAGGGTTGCCAACTGGACGTATAGTATACTACTATGTTTCAATCAGTTGTAGAAAGATAATAAAGTACAAATACTATATTTTTGTCCACCAATCCGCACTTGGTCAGCGTGGTGGACTATGGCCTATACCCCTCACTCTGTGAGAGGAGACCCGTGTCCAGCAGTGGGACAGTTATGGGTTGTGATGATGATGATGACTATATTTTTGTCTCTAATTCATTATCAACTTTTTTTATTCTAACTGTGATCAAACGTAATCACGTCGCTCAGTCAATTGGTTGATGTTGAGGTTAATTTGACTTAAAATGTTTTACTATTAATGCCATATTAGAAAATATTATTGTCAAAAGAAATTTGACGATTTTTTGTAAGGCTGTTTTACATTTATTTGGTTTAAAATGAATGTTAACAGGATGGTCTTAATACGAAATGGGTTTCAATATAGATATCACTAATACTTTCATACTCGTAGTTTTTAATTTTTATGGTTCCGTAACCAAAGGGTGTCAAACAAACGGAACGTCTGTGTATCTGTCACAGGGCACTATCTCTTGAACGGACATTGGTAGACATCTGAAATTTTCACAGAATGCGTCTTACAAATAAAAACAAATTATAATAAATAAGTTACATTCCAAAATCAGTCCCCGTGCAACTACACTTAAAAAAAGAGGTTTTTCTACATTTTGTCTGAGTTAATATAGCTCGTTGTTACGAAACCCTACGTGTGCGTTTCCGACTTGCACTTGACTGATTTTTTGCTTCTACAATCATCTATGTCGCTTACATATATTATGTATCTTTTAGGTACATGACGTCGCTATATTATGGGTAAAGCAAGAAATTATACTTTTAATTTTCTGCCCTTCCTTTCACGAAACGTTTTCAATATCGCAATGAATGCGAGTAATATAATTATTTATCAGGTTGCTATCACGCGATCCTTCGTAAACGCAAATAGGTGGGACCAGATCTTCAATTACAGATTACAGAATAAGTAGATATAGGCTCGTTGCAATCAGATGAGATTTCAAGTCTTAGGACAATTCTGTACATACTAGGTTATGTTCATTTCATCAGTCTGTGAATTGGCTTGGCTTATGCAAGGCTTACTTTCTTCTCTATGTTGGCTGACATTGGTGATGTCTATGGTGTATATCTCTATGGGCCACGTGACTCGGCTGATTATTTGTCGGCTAAATGCATCAATTAATACTACTATGCCAGTTCATGGTTTGAAATTGAGCTTGAAAAGCAGTTCTTAGTTAAAATAAACTCAATTTGTAACATGACTCATTGCAATTTTTTAATTAGTCCAGATTTCAGGTTTTCTTATTATTATTAGCGATTTAACTGTACGAAATATGAAGTTTATCATCGCCTCACATTTAAATATTTAGAAAATGAAACCAATTTCGTGAATAATAAATTGTTCCATTCATTCTTTTATAATTAGATTAGTATCTGATAAAGCTATACCTACTGTTCCATTAATGTGATTTCGAATAACAATTTATAACTGTGAGGCGAATATTCTTGGAAATAAATAATCGGTAGCTAATCACTTTGAATGGATGCTTGAAAAGCTATTATAACCATGTATGTATGTACGTACATAAATGTATGTTACTAAATTCGTCGTAAAAGTATTCGTCACTTGTGTCTATCATAACTTGGAGAGTGACCGAGATCGCCAACTAGAACCGGTCGCAGTTGTCATGGGAGGCAGAAGAAGGGTGGTGCTGCATGCTCGTTTGCTACCTTAATTCCGTTAAAAAATCGAATAAAAAAAAATTATGACGATAATCTGTTCTTTATTCACATTGACATTTTATTCAACACAATAAACTCTAGAATTACAAATCACCAAGTAATTAAGGGTACTGGCGAATAATGTACATACATACATATTGTGTTCGTTGATAGACGTAATCGTGTCAGTATACAACGATATGCATGTGTATTTATATCATTTAGCATAAAATGCGCTTACATTATGCAAGTCAATCCACGGGCCGATTAACTTTCAACTGAACTATGCGAGCCAAGGTTTGCAAATCGCTATCTATATCAATTTATGTTGTTTTGCGAAGTGGTTCTGAGAAACTCGGAAGGCAGTTTTTTATTGATACAAATTTAAGCGTGGTTGCAGTAAAATGTGTACACGTAGCCAATATATAATTTTAAACTGATATTATCGCAGATACTAAACATGACCATGATCCATGCAACTGGGTCGAAATATCGGAAAAACAATTCGAAAACGTAGCCAATAATAGTTTGGAGAGAGTTAAAAAGTTAAACAGAGCTATTTGTAAGTTTGGTTTAACATGTGACTTCTTAAACAGGAACGAAAAATTTGCAGAAATAGCTAGTATTGCTGAATTAGAAGCTAATAATGAATCGAAAGGTATTGTATTGAGACATGCTACGACATAGCGATGTGTAATGTAATGTCACTGTAACTGTAAAAATTTAACTTACACTAATAAAACGGAGTGTAAATTTATAATATGCAAGCAGTGTGATATGAATAAGCATGCCTATAAAATTGTCACTAAGTTGAAACATGTGCATTTAGGCATCAAACGACTGACGCATTAAAACAATCTGAAAGTAGCAAGCTAATTTGATTGCATAATGATCTTAAAATGTCTGGTAGATTCCTTAAATAACGATAATTAAATGATAATTTTTAGAATTTCTATAACTTTACTGATTAGACTTTTTCATTATAAAAGGAAGAAACAGTAAATAATTAACATCGTGTATCTATCGATAGAAGAATAATATTGAAATTACTAGATAGTGCTGGACAGGACACATTGTTATAGTAGGTCTTAAATAACATTAAGAAATAAGACATCAAGACACAGTCAAAGCTGTAGATGTTTATCTTGTTATGGTTAGGAATCTCCATTTCAATATCAGTGTATGTTTGTATGTAATTGGTTTGATGTTTATGTTCAGCAACTAGCTTTTTGAAGTACCCACAACTGGTATCGCTTACAAATTGTAATATTATGTTAACAGATTTAATTACTTTGTTTTGACTCAAGATGCTGAATTATTTTTATGTATTTACAAATTGATTGAACATTTTAATGTATTTTTAATTGTTTAACTTTATATCTAATTACAGTGATAAAACCACATTCTTGAAAATGTATATTTTTTTGAATGTTCAGTGATCATGAGGTTCATTAACTTAAAAGGTTAAATTCTAAGAGGAAACTGGTTTTTGAATTATTTTATCCTGTTTGATTAAATTTTTAATAAGCGGTCAACCGAAATATTATTGTGTTAACAGTAGAAACTTACATATTATACATATACAGTAGGAGGTACTTATATAAAACTCAGGAGGAGTATAAGAATTGGTTCAAATTTGATCGGTCCTTAGAGTTTAATGTATATTTTTATTCTTTGTTTCAGAGGTGACGCAGTTGGAGGATCCTCGGCTAGAATGGCTGAGCATCCAAGAGGCGATGCTGAGGGACTACCTCCACACTGCACAGGAGGCTCTCGAGGTAAGTACTTATGTAATAAAGACCAAACATATCGAACATACGTAAATCATACGGAATGTATAAAAGAACTTGAGGAAATTGTATTCCATCAATCTTAAAATTTAAACTTTGAACTAAGAATAAAAATATCAACTATCAACGGGTCACTTCTTTTTATTTGAACCAAAAAAGACATTCCAGGCTCTGATTCTGTAAACCGAAATACCGTTATCGATTCCATAATATGCTTACACAATGACATTCTACAATTACGCATTCCTGAATGTCACGACATGACTTCACGATTTTGATTCCGTCACAAAAAATTGTTGCTGACTTCGGATTTGCTGCATTATTTTCAGTTGTTGTCGCTAATACGATACGATGATTCATAGGCTTGTTAGATTTTGTACTGTTATTATTCGTACGGCCCATGGCTACGTTTGCCTTGTAAATTTAATCTTCGATCCTATTTGATGACAAAGGCGTGACATAAACAAAAAAACTCAAACAAATGTTTACTGACGTTAATTCTTATACTATCTGATTACTGATTAATCGTATTTCAAAGGATCTATAGAATGTTTGATACATGTGTTCTAATTTAGGAAACATATTTTTATTAAAGACATTATTATCACATATTGTCTGCGTGTCTCCTGTTATATTATGATGTCTTATTTCCAAGTAATAAGATGTTACAGAGGTTGTAGCAACAAAACACGTAAAACATACCCACACTTATATGAACTATTTTATCAATTAAATAAAAAAAATGATCAAAATAACTTTTGAAAACTAGAAGATGAAATAGTTATTTATGATAGAAACAATAGTATAGAAGTTAACAAAAACGTATTGTAAAAAGCCAAGAAGTCTGTCAGTCTCAAAATTAGATAATTCTTTCGATTTACTGATATCGTCTTCGAAATAATTTATTTAGTTGCGCTGATAATTAAAAAGATAATAATGAATTAACGGCTACCTATCAATAGCGGAGTACTCAAAATCACATTAAATGAACGATCTATGAGCATTTCCACAAGATAAAGAAGGAATGCGATGGCTTGTTGATAACAGCAGATAAGAGATAAGTGGCCCCGTATATAGTTTCGATTTGAGCACGCAAGGATAGATATCATTTTTGTATACATAATTATACGGTAAATTCTTTTAATTTGCGATTGCCGATAGACATAATTAGATTTGTGTCATCTGATTATAAAGTTTTTTTCTGCGTGTTAAATACTTCAAATTATATAATACTTCATTTTAATTTACACTTTGTTGATACAAATTTATAAGTATTCCAATCGTTATTTACTTTTTTATTTCAATATAAATCGATTTTTATAATTATTGCGTTTCCGAAATGTGTCTTGTGTTACATAGGGAATATTTTAAACAAAGTAATTGACTATTAGCCGGTCTACTGCGAAAGCGTTTTCATTCTTCACAGATTCGTCCTCTTTACTCGAGTTCCGTGTTACACCTGAGAAACATATCACGTCCCGACCAGAGTCCCGTTATCAAATAACATATCTGCGTTTGTTTAGTCGTGAATACATACGTGATGATGTCTTAATAGTTATAATTCTTCTCTTAGATTGGAATGGACGATACCATTTGAAATTTTCACACACTCGAGCCGCCCTCTAATTTGATCTACATTTACATCTACATAGTCCATTTGCAACTCTGCTTAACTATGTATGTTATCGTCTGGATCTCCGGTAGGCTAACGAGAAATGTTTTTAGACAACATGTACGTGCTTTTGCTCTTGATATAATAATGTTAGTTTCTATAATGTTAGGGATAACTGTTAAAGCTTTCTAATTTTCCAAGGTCCATGATAATTCAATAAAGTTTTGGACGTAGCTAGAATATCTGCTTCAATGTGACTGATTCCAAATATGTTAATGCAATTCGTTCTAAATCGATTTCGTTTTATTGAAAATAGTTACGTTCTTAACAACACCGTTTAGCAGGAAATCTTATAAAGATATGGAGCACAACACTAGCGGTATGAAATAAATTCCATCACCTATCTGGCCTTTTTTGACGTTGGAATGCGACCTGACTTGTGTATCTGGTTAACGATGGAGCATCAGCCATCAGTGATAACCTTCGCAGTTCGAATTGACGTCAATTGATCGATAACGCGACCGGTGCAAGTAAACGAAAAGATACGTTACATTGATCAACTTTAACCTCAGATTCTGGGATTAACCAACTTGGATGGTATTAGATAATTTAATTTCTGATAAATTATGGTTAACTGAATAAAATTATGGTTTGATCGCAACAATCTTTTATTCAGTATTTATAGGAATTGTTTCATTGTATTGACCTTATTATTACTAAGTGACGTACTGAAATCATAATCTTTAGATAAACTTGGAATCGTGTAATTTATGTTTAGCTATATTACATTATACTCGTACATATTATTATTAAGGGATTAACAAATTCAATTGCATTTTCATGTTGCATTTATCTTACAACTTACATCGCAGTGAATTATTATTTTTTCTTTGTTTGTAATTCATTCAGTCGACAGTGATTTAAAATTGCGTAGTATTGTAGTGGATATTACCAAATGAAATGTTTTTTTTTTCAAAACTATACCTAGTAAGGTGAGGGGTAATATTGAACGATTTTATGATGAGATCAGCAGCCTTTTTCATCTTACCTTTTAATCTTAATGTGTACAATTCGTGCCTATTTCTGAATTCGAATCTTTAACCGTTAATCCGTGTATTGCTAATATGGCACCGGAAAATCGCCCCACGAATGTTTTGTTATTTGTACTAGATATCATAAGAACTGTGTTAGTTTTGAGCGGAAAAGCTTCGCATACCAGCATTATTATACTACACTTTGTCGGTTTACAGTTAGTGTTTAAGCAAAGCTTGAATCATTCGCATTCAAATAGAGATTACCGGGGTCATAGAAAATTGTGGTTTTACGGGCGCATACATTATGGTGCTATTGACATTAATATATCTACTGTATTTTGCGCAGTGTCCTCAATATTACTTTTCACTTTTATTTCTTTTAAATTATACACACTTAAAACTTCATTTGGTTTCAAATTAAGTATCTTTGGAGTAAGTAAGGGTTCTTTCTAATGTGGCATAGTCTATCTATAAATAAATATGTAATTCGAAAATATCTTGTTTTATAATTTTAACATTTTCTAGTAGCTACATTCCAATCCGGTTTTAGTGCATTCATTTCCTTTTGACATCTGGTGCCTTATTAACATTTAAATTCATATACGTTCATCTCTACCAGTTTATAAAATGACACGTAGAAGTGGATTATAAAAACTGCTGTCCACGAGTTTCGCCGGCGTGGAATGTATCATTCATTAATGATTTATTGTCGTGGGGCCACCACCGAGCGTCATTACAGCTCTGGTGTTGAGGTGTTGACCTTCGTATACTTTAAAAGTTGTTATACTCTCGACTCGCAGGTCCTGTTTACAAATAAAATGTAATCAACACAGTTTGCTACTGAATTGTTTAGCATTTTATGCAGAATTTAACTTTGCGTATTTCAAAACTTGCTTTCGATAATTATGTATCAATATCTCTGATTCATATACAGACGTAGATTTAGTTGAGTCTGTTACAAAAAATTAAATATCTTTTAAATTTATCAAGATAAAACTGATCTTCAAGTACTAGTTTTGTTTAATGTAGGCAGAGGTTGCCAAATACTATATGACAAGGACCTCGCATATACCTTGCGCAAATATAAGCATCACGTCCAAGCCAAGAGCATTTCACATAAGTGTGTGCAGAACCAGTATCTGCATCATCTACTGCCCCACCAAAATCACATATCTTATCCCTATGCAATAAGACTGATAATGGCTCAACTGTTTCATATTTAACAGCATTAGTTACTTTGTTTTTATGTATGCACGTACCTTCACGTATTCATGGTGTCGCGATGCTACCGTGCAGCTATGTCTTAGACGTAGGACTCGAGATAACCTGGCGAATTTTTATATGCTACCTGCATATCAAGTGGAATCCATGTTGGAAATGTTGGAATCTCGGTTTATGCAACCTTCGATGCAATCGCTCGCCAAATAGATGTTTAGAGATCCTTTTTATAGAGCTTGGCTTGTGTAACCAACGCCAAGTTTCGATCTGTAGTACCGTAAGTGTTTTTTTATTGACATGAAAGTGGTGGATGGACGTGCGGTTTCTTGAATCTATCATATATGTATATATGATGACCCGTATCGTAGTAAAAAAGGTAGGTTAAAAATCAATTGATGGCTTTTATAACTTTCTTTCTTACAAATTATTACTGTACTTTATTGTTTTTCTTTGTTTTGTTGGAAACAAACAGCCCAACGTAGTAGAATGGTACCACATAGTTCAGAGACGACGGCTTTACATAATATCACATTACCTTTATGAATTTTACTGAACTTTTTCATTGACTAAGTACATTCATTATCAATATTACAGATCAGATAAATTCCTTAACTCCATAAGTTCTTTAGATAGAGTTCCATTGATGGCCTCTGAACTTTCTTCAATAGACTTTACAGTTATCTCGACAAAATCTCGGCACTTAGGTATTATTAGGTTACTTGGATGGATCTTTGTCTTTATATTGTTTATCGGAATAATATTAACATATGGTAATTGTTTAAAATTTTCTTAACTTACGCTTTGCGGTACGGTAACAATATCAATATTATTATGAGGTAATGGCGATTATTCCTCCTCATCCACAACCTCCTCGGGTATGAAGGAGAGACCCGTGCCCGATAGTGGGTCTTTGATTGGGTTGAAGCCAATGACTGTTATTTCTGGTAGGTTTTTCTTTACGTGATACTTGCTTGGCTAGCTGTCACCCTCTTGTTTGAGTCAGTCGCCAAAACTGGGAGCTTCAGACTCAATATTTTCTTTTTTATTCTTCCTTGCTTCCTCACCGGCATCGTATCGGTGATGCCTTTCGATAACCATAGACGACCGTGACTTCCTAAATATGCAAAAGCAAACGTCAGTAAACCCAGTTAATTATAATTATAGACCCACAAACCCGCTTACGGGCATATTAATCTTTACAACAACAGAAAAGAGGTTAAAGTTATTCAATGACACCTGCTAATTGAGAAATAATATAACAAAATGTCAATTCAGCGCAACTCCCAGACAGCTAGTGTAAAATAATTCCGACGGTACAGGCCTTTGCCCTGCAGTGGGGCAGTAATTGGCCATTACTTCAGTTTTATTGGACAGGTCAGTACCCCGAGGCGGTTGTGATTACATAATGATAAACTAACTAAATTATTTCATTCGTGTTCATCATAATGATGTCATCTAAAATCGAAATAGAATTAATTGACCGCTTGCTCTCAATTGGTGAGCTTTAATCGTTTTGAAATTTGTTGCGATATTCTGATGTCTTCCTATTGCAGTCTGTTGTGTTGTTTGTTTTTAAAGCTTTTATGCATAAATAACTTTCTTCATTTATTGCTTCAAATAAATCATGAGATTTTTTTGAAAACGAATGCCCCAAAATATCTATTTGGGAATCTGCTTTTTATTTCAGATTACTCTCATTTCACAAGATTTAGAGTAGATACCTATACAATGTGTTGGTTATTAGTTTTATTATTCCTCATTCTACGTTTTCAACTATTTTGGGATATAATATTGTAACTATATGCGCCATTATGCTAACTGTTTCACTTAGGACAGCAATCAAATTAGTTTTATCATCTTTATAATTTTTCCCAGCTCTTCAATAAACTTCATATAAACCTATTCCTTTCCGGCCCACTTACAAATCTATTATTGTTAACTGTGTTATATAAATATATACTGTTATTAAAAATATAATTATTTATAGTACTAACACACATAAATTCATCAGTTCGCGAGGAGTCATTATATTACCGTAATTGAGTGTCTATTTCGTATTAATGTTATTCATCGTATAAAAATTTTTCTCTTTCCGCTCCAGTGTCTAATATAAATGTAAATGATTGGTCCATGCCAGTATTATGTGAAACACAAGTCCTTCGCAGAAGAGATTCCTCTGATATCTATTCGTAGAATTAACACACGCCATCGAATCACAAGCACGTAAATGTTTAGGTAAAATTAAGAAATAGATTGATCCAACGTAACGGTATCACGAAATCCTCATCGATTTGAGTAATATCGTAAAAAGTTTTGTGGTTTTATAATTTAATTCTTTTTAACCTTTTAACTTAAATTAGTTGAAATTGGTAACCACTGATAAGCTAACTTCTAGAATAATAAAGCAGTTAGTAGCTCTAAAGATATTTCTAAAAGTTATCAATAAATCTTTTTTTATCCGTTTTAGTTCCTTTTTCTATTAAATGCCAGAAGGCAATCTATCCATTGTAATTGATAGGGATATGAATGTGCTAAAGACAGCACTAAATCAAACTTTGTTTACATCCTATTCTATAACTACGTCAACACTTTTGAGTACATCAATACCCCGAAAAGGCTTTCACAAAAACGTGACCACGACTAAATTAATTTACTCCTTCAAAATTAGACGTAACTTTCTCAACAAAAAAATTCCTAACCCTAATTACATCTCATCACCTCAATAATTTGTAGCTGCAGGGTCAAAATACTTCTCGGAAGGCAGCTCCATCTTGCGTCGGTTCGGCGAAGTACCGCGCGTGCGCACAATATCACATGGCGTGTCGACTAGGGTATCCGTTTACAGAATACAGAGGACCAACCGTGTCATAAATGTCATATACATATAGGTTGGTTCTGTATCTGCTACCTATTAATTGAAGCTAAAAATCGACTTTTGATGCTTCGATAGAATTGATTAATTGGTCCATTTCAATCTTTTCATTTTAACTATACCATCAACCTGCTGCTTCGTTTTAATGTATTCAAATCTGTTTGTATTAATAATACCCACATGAATTCTCAGAAATTAGTGAAGTGTGCCATTCAAAAGTCCTTACCTAACACAAAAATACATCAACAATATAAGCTGTGTAATTTAAATAAAATTGATCTTATTCTGCTAAATTCAAGCAGGGGTTGATAAAAGTAGAGTATTAATTAAAGTGCGTAGAGTAATATTCCATATTATATTATTTCAAATTACTCTTGTTCTGATCACAACCGAGCATATATGTATGTTCAGGGTTGTGATAATTATCATTACATCTTAGAATCGCATCTATTTTTATTATGACTCTCTTATCTCAATAAACTCGTGATCTCTCATAATTGTACATTAGATCCTTTCATAAACACTTTTGTCCTAATCTAATTAAATTGTTGCCGGGCAAGGTTTAAATTACGCTTCCATTCGAGTAATTTGATCAACAGTATTCACTTTCGGACTTGTTGATATTATGATGTCATTGTTGCTTCAGTCTGACAATCGAGCCTATATTTATTTTTAATCTCGTCATGTATGCTGAACGGATGACGCGTCAGCCGTTTCCGCTTGGCATTTAATGTCCGAATATTTTACTTAAGTAAGGATATTTGCAACATTTCGTTTGAATGAGTTTCGAAAGTTTACGTTTCTGGCAGAAGGATTTGTTAAGTATCAATTAATTAATGCTCTCGTCCTAAGTGCTTGTGATTAATTATTGACTATTTATGAATGTTTGAAGGATTAAATTATAATGGATAGTGGTTATAAGTCTATAAATTAAGGAAAAAGTTGTACAGTTTTCATGATTTTTTATGACTACTAATTCATTCAACTACTGTTCTGCCGAAGCAAGAATAGTATTCTTGCTTCGGCAGAACAGTAGTTTGCTGTCGTCTGTTAAATCAAAATGGGATTATAAAAGCTATAATTTTGAGTAGTCCTGTGTTGGCTAATCTTTTCTTTATCCTAATTCTATCGAGTTGATCTTCTTAGTATTATTCTGAGTGGAATCTAGAGCTGACCACGGCTGATATCTTACGCACGCCACGCAACGGTTCATTGCAACTTTGTTGCTGTGAATACTATGTTCATTTTCATTGGTATTCGTGTTTCCAGATCGTTTAAACTTAGATCCACTGTGATGCTTAAAGGAGTCTGCAACTTGTTGTTGATTTTATCTTTTACTATTGTGTGCTAGTGAATTCGTTTAGATACGTTCACCACTACCTTCTAGAGATTATTGGTAATTAAATATACGTAAGTTCACATGTATTACTGATGTTGCGTCTCAGATAGCGCGACTGCTTGGTCAGCAATTGAGATATAAAAAAAATACTGTTACGATTATTACCATTTGACACATTTTAATCATTCGTATAATTTAAAGGTAGACAGTCTGTCTAAACTCGTACAGCATACCCTCTTTGTCAACGCGGCTTGTCTCCATGTGGATTCAACTTACAAACGCCATTCAAATGTTCTTTGCAAGTCGCCCAGATTCGCAGCAAATCCTAATACATTTAATGGCACACACCTTGAATGTTTCAAGCCTAATGTAGACGTCAATTTCATGAGGTATAACTCTTATGGCTATTGTTTTCAGATACATTATGTTAATAACACCCGTTATTGGTTTGAATTTCGAAGCACAGATTCAAGTTTGTTCAAATATCGCTGAACTGTGACCGATGTTGGTATGTGTTATGGTTTGTAAAAATTTAAACATCTGTTTTGAAATGAGAGGCAATGATATCTTTACAAATAAACAATACAATCCAAATTTAAATTTCGAATAAAAAAAATCGTTTGAACATTAAAACTTAAATTCACAGTATTAGTATGTAAAATGGAATGACAACAATAAAAACAAAATTGATTTGGAAAAGGCGGTATTAAACAGATTATCGAAAACTAACTTTTAATACAATGAATGCGCTTCAATAGTGATCAGAATCTTATAGATCTTAATAAATTAGGCGTTACTTTGCCTGCCCTTACACGAGTGTTTTTAGTTCCTCGAACTTCCAAAAGATGTCACTGTGAGTTGCCTCACGTAACTTCGCAATTCTCGTAATTGTACCACAATTATATTTATAACAATACGATTATGGGTATACTGACTTAAGCGATTATATTCAAGTTGGCTAATTAAAAATAAATCTCCTTATAACTTTAAATATACATTCGTTTTTGTTGGGCTATTAGCGAAGGTTTTTATATTTTGTACCGGAACCCTGAGATATAATTTGTAATTTGGATTTGATGGTTAGTAATTGCGGGGTCTGAACCCGGGCCTTCCCGGAACGAAGGTCGTGTTAAGGGCCGTCATCTGTTTTTAGGTAGGTCCAAGCTATTCCAGGTTTCCGACTTTCTCAACAGCCATTGTCATATTTCAATAAATTTACACAAAACATTGATACATTACATACCTAAACTTTCTTCACAAATCCCTCTGTCTATTAGTGAAAAGAGCATGACAATCTGTTCAGTAGTTTTTAAGTTTATCAGGAACACACAGACAGACATACAGATATACGTGGCGGAGGACTTTGATTTATACGTTAAGATGTTTCCAATTTGTCGTCCAATATTCTGCGGATGAAGTCGCGGACTTTAACTAACTATGCAGTTATTATAACAAAGCTTACAAGATAAATGGATAGTTTAATCAAAATAATAGAAAAAATACTTATTGGCTGTTATTTGCAGTGTTCTTTTTAAATTCTTACGTATAAAAATATTTTTCAAGTAGATAGGTACGTCCTTTATTTTTATATTTCTTTTTCGTTTGATACACAGCCCTAGCCTCGGGCGGAACAGATGAGGGGGCGGGCCGGCTTCCAGGATTCTGTATCGATAATATTGACCAGGGCTGGTAAAACTAATGCGTTTGAAGGCTTATAAGCTGAAATAAATGGTTTTGAGATTAGCCCACAAACAGCCTATGTTTATTATACCTAATATGTATTTACTTTTGTATGTTTCGGTAAAAACTATTAGAAACGGCAAGGTAAACAGGTTCAAAATTAATAACAGTTCCACAGGATGTGTGTTAGAGTCCTAAACAACTATATTTTTACCTAAATTTGATAAAAATATAGTTGTCCAAACACAACCACTCACCCACATCACCTTCCTCAACAACACCTTCATCTGGTAGACAAATCAAGCAAAAAAACACCAATAAACATGGAAAGAAACTGATTCGCATTTACTACAATGATTACTACTACTTCTAACACACGAACATAAGTTCGCACTGTGATATATTACATAATACATACATACACAGTTATATTATTGTATCCAGAATAATCTTCACTCTTCTTGACTTAAGACTTTCGAATTTACTTCTGTTTATTTTCAAGTTGATGTACACACGGGTCTGATCAATATAGATGGGCGATTAATGATATTATTCGCTTGAAAAATAATATTTTACATACTAAACCTCTTATACTGTTGTCTGATACAATATGCTGAGTGGAGAGCCTAGTGGTTAAAAGTTCAAGCTTCAAGCATTTGAATTTTTGTTCGAATTCAGTGCGTGTTTCAGTTTCGCAGTAAGGAGTAGGTATATTATGTACCTATTATATAAGTAAAATAATTTTTTTCCATTGCGTGTCAATAGCTGTTTTAGATTTGATTCACCCAACAATTGTTCTTCATGGAACAGTATCTCTTTTCATGGAATTGATTTAAAGTAGTGTCACAAGAGAGTCGCTTCTAGTTTCATCGTTTCTGGTTACACGCCGAAACTGGAACCGTTACATAAAACCAGTCCATTCGACTATGTAATTTCATTGCTTGTATAAAAAAGGATAAGGAGCATTGAAAGTTTCTAATTACAGTGCTCGAAGCGTTGGTAGCGACAGAAGTTATTATCCTCTGGTACTGCCACACGTGTGCTCGTGGACTGGATATTCCTACAATTTATTTATTTGAAACATACTTAACGTAGTGTTAAAAGTGTAAAGACAGATTAAAATTACTTAGAGCTTTGAAATAAGCTGAATTTTGTTTTAGAAGCATAAAATATTGTGGTTCAAATAAATTGTCGAATATGGTAATATTCTTGTTATAATATCATATGAGATTTAGAATTTTAATAAAATATAATATATTTTAAACGTCAAAGAATTGTAAGTACATAATGTTTGTACGCAACGTTGTGAATGAGATTTGAAACTTTCGACGATTGAATTTTATGGTCTGCAGTTTTTTTAATTTTTCTATTCGTCTATCAAAAAAATTGTAATTTATAATTCCATTTATAACTTACAAAATATCTTAACAAATAACAGTCATTAGTCATACTACCTCAGTACTGACACCATTCTGTGTTTAAATAAGTAAGTTATTTAATTTAGGTAATTATTTATTAGAACTTGAATACAAATGCAATTGTTTACGAGAACTCTGCTCTAACTCGGAGCTCCGTAAAAAGCAATTGATTCACTTATTTATAACTTAATTGGTACACGTCAGTTAAATGAGCAATAAACAATAATGACGGTAGAGGAATTGATTCTGCTGGTAGTGGTTCTCAAAGTAGCCGATAACGTTCCATTAATTTCTTTAATTCCTGCTTTTTAAGAAAGGCGATAGACTATCTAGTCTATCTATCTAGATGTACTAGAAAAATAGAGAAGAGCAAACCAACTAAAAATACACTCACACTACACACATTAATATCCTTCGCATAAACTACCTCATCATCTTCCTGCCCATTTCCCAAACTACTACAACTACAGGCTTTAATTTTTTTTACGATGTATGAGCCAGTATTCGTATTTTTAATTGTAATTATATTTACGGAGCTTTAAAGTTTTCAGAGAAAGTGGTGAGTGATAAAAGTTTGGGAGCCTATGTCTAGCGCTAGATCTTGCGGGAAATTCACATCAGGCTTAGTATTCGAGCAAGTAACTGGGCGTACGAGTTTTTGTAGCAAATGTCGCGGATAAGAATTGCGTTGATAGTCATTTGTCTCGCCGTGTTATTTAATGTGACTAGTGTTTTGTGTGTACAATTGTTAACTTTTTAATAATTTTAAAGTGTATTATTATCCGCGTCTTCGAAAGTTTTGTTTTCGCACAAACTATTTTTTTTGCATACTAAAGCCAAGTAAGTCAGAATTATAGGTAAGATTCAGTCAAAGACTATGCAATAATAATTAATTGCTTGAAGCTTAATAATTTTCAGTCCTTTCAGGCTGTAGGTTCTATAGATAAAATGATAAAAATGCATAACACTAAACAAAACAAAAACACAAAAAGGGCTCGATGAACGAAGCAGTTACAATAAAACCTTCATTATAACTTTTCAAATTTGACACAAATTGCACCCAACAAAACAACCCTTTTCGTTATTTTCGTAAAATATCCGTTCGACCATTCAGAGAATACAAAATCATGAAAATATATTTTGAGCTCAGAAATACGAGTAGCTTTTGTGTATTTACCAACAGCAAACTCTTCTGATTTCACCCGCTTTAAATACTAAACTTTAAATTTGTTTTAAAGAAAATATTTGAATTGTCCTATAAAATTCTTCGATTGCAGTTACAAAAAGTCGTCGGCCAAGTAAACCAAACGCAGCACGGTAGCAGTCGTCACAGTAAATTTAAAACGAAACAAACCGACCATAAATATTAGTTATGATCCCGCCACCGGGTTACGCTGCGGGCGAAACAGTAAAGATTGTAGACGGAGATGAAACGCCGGGATGGACAGACATTTGCATATATGCAGGTTTTGGTCTGCATTAACTTATGGGAATATATGACTTTAAACTTGCAACGCGGATTGTGCACGTTTTAAAGATGTGTCTTGTATGCTATATTTCGACCCAGTTGCTTGGATCGTGGTCACGGCTGAACTGGTATATCGGCATACAAAAACAAGTGAGTACCCGTATCAAAATAAAATTTCCGGGAATGTGATAACAATAAGTCTACCTAAACACTCATAAGTTATCGGTTATATCGGCTAACTATAACTCGCGACATTCGTTTTTATAAATAAAATACTCCAATAAAATATAAACAATAAATGCTATCCATATTTTATTTCAAGAGAAGAACGGTGACACACTGACCATAGTTGTCACATGAAAAAATCTTAATTATCTGTAGCAAGACTGTAGTATTTCTTTGAAAACAAAATTATCATAACGTCTATAATTCCATATTTAAATATTTCTGATGACTACGAGTACAACATTTTTTGTTAATGTAGATCACAATGACGCAAAACAAGCGTCATTCACTGTAACTACTAGTTATGACCGGTTTTTTATTTACGGTATTTTCCATAAATATTCTAGAATTATAATCATTATTGTAGAATCTAGATTAATCACTTAATTAATTAATTAATTAATCTTTATTGTTTCATTGTATATCATATAATTATACAAGGTACATTATTAATACATTTAATGACTTTGACATCTATATTATAATCTCTCTACGCCCACCAAGGGGGCGTGCCCCACTGGTCGTGAAGTACTGCTCTAGACCTCAGTAAAGACTCGTGCCCTGAGAGCCACTAATGAGTTGAAGCCAAACTTCTCTTCATTTTATTATCCAAGAGTCCGTAATTTGCACAGACCGCATTCCTCAGTCGTAGTACCCATTTAGAATGGAACCCGCCCGGCTATTCATCACGGATATTGTTTTGTTTGAATCACCTTTGTAATTTGTATCGGTTCTATATCACCCCGCTGTTTCGGGTCGACTGCTATTTTGAAGACCGTACGCGTTGCCGTTTGAGATGTCTATTCTATTAGACAACGCGTATGTTAATGTAGGCTGGTCTATCTCAGTGTTTCTCAAAGTATTATGTTCTCTTCTGGGGGACTAGGACTAAATAAAGTCAAGCCAATCAGAACATAATCTACATGGAAATGAGCACACAAAATACAATTAAGATAGATATTGCTATCGCTACTCCTAAATTTATACCCCTACTTATAGTTTTTCCTATATCTACTAATTATCGATCAGTTACAGATTAACTAAGTACTACCTTTTTTTCGTTCATTCGAGGTTCGCGTAGATGTTTTTCAAGCGTATATCCCGATCCCGTGAAAATTCCGGGATAAAATATGTATTATTTGGCCTTATGTATTTTCCTATAATCTTCTCTATTTTTCAGTGAAAGTCCCATTATAATCAGTCAAGCCGTTCTTGAGTTATAGCGGGACATAGAGACAAAATTTCAAAAATGATAAATCTGATGTCAGTGACTTATAAAAAAAATGATAAAAAATTGAATGTATAGACAGACTACAGATTTATAATATATTTTATTATATAGAATAGATAATTAATACTAATCAAGGACACTATTTGTCAAGATTTAAATGAACTATCTTTTATGACTGTAGTATGAAAGCGGCAGTAAGTGTATTTATTGTAGTGATTATTAAACTAGTAGATAAGCCTCAGGCTTATGTAAATCGACTGCTAATACCGGAATATCCTGAAACGGCACCTTGTGTGCACGTAATATTAATAATTACAAATATATATTTATGTGAATGTGATATACCTACATAGTTGGCAAGAGTAATTATAACTTAGTTTAAAAATAGATACTAGCTGTTGCTCGCTAAATAAACTTTCAATCTCTATTTAACCCCTTTAAGGGAGTAATGTCACAAAATCAATTCATTAATTGGTGTCTCATAAACTAATCTGCCTAGGTTTGATGCATTGATGCCTGATTTTGACATTTGTGAACCGGTTGAAATGTCACAAGCACTAAATAAACCCCAAGTTTATTACAAAACGTGGATGACGTCGCCACCCAATTGAATCTATTGTTTAGTTAAAGCTTCTATATCCGTAGCCCAGTTGGTATTGACGATGTCTGCAAAGCGAAGGGTCCCGTGTTCGATTTCCTAACGGGGCCAGATGTTTATGTGACAGTTTGGTTTTGGTCGCGTTATTGATGTGTTACTTACGAAAAACTTGACTTTGCAAAGACTGCGATTTGGTATTTCTAGACATGTCACGCTGAGCATAAGTTAAAACCGCTAATGCCATAATTCATTGCTGTCATCTATCTGTTTGTTAATACGAAAAAGGACAACCCCAATTCCCATACAACCTCAGGCCATGACTTGACAAAACTGAAAATTTGCCATCAATTAGAACATAATATAATGTATAAGTGACACAATTTTCAGGGCTGCCAGCAATGGCCATTTAAAGTAATCGTAGGATAAACATAAGGTTTATAGGTTATAATTTTCGCAAAGTAGGTATTGAGTGTCACTTTGAGTGTTACCTGTTTATTGAAGGAAATATCAATAAATGATAATGGTACTTAAGTCAAGTTTTGTATAATTATCTTTAATAATAATATACTAATTGTAAATTCATATTTCTTGACTTCAATTCTTTGACGTTCATAAGTGTATGCATCATACCTACATGAAATAAATGATTTGAGTTTGAGTTTGAGTTTGAAAATACCCGTACGTACTACGTTCATAGTACCTACATACTTATCAGTTATCATTAGGTATCTATTAATTAATTGCGATGATCTGTAAACCTATAGGAAAGTACGTGCATTTGTAGCTAGTACAATATTAAAAGGCAGTTCCTTTAAAACAAAAAACACTGCTTTTACTATTATCAATATGACAATTTATTAGCTAAACCAATATTAGGCAGCTATATGTAAGTAGTCTTCGAAGGGGAATTCAAATTAAAAACAGTTTCTTTTTTAAGATGTTTAATCATTATCATCTTCATTATAATCCCTACTAATATTATAAATGCGAAAGTAACTCTGTCTGTCTGTCTGTCTGTCTGTCTGTCTGTCTGTCTGTCTGTGTCGCTTTCCCGCTTAAACCTCTCAACCGATTTTGATGAAATTTGACACAGACAATCTTTAGACCCTGAGAAAGGACATAGGCTACCTTTTATTGCGACAAAAAGGGATGAAGAGGTTGAAATAGAGGTTGAAAGTTTGTATGGGATTTCTTCGGGTTTTAAGCACAGCGCCATCTAGGGGTGAACCTTCCTAACTTAAAGAATAAGAACGCCTAGCGCCATCTCTTAAAGAACCATGAAACTTTATATTTAAGCACTTGATAATAAGTTTCCCGAAGCGAAGCGAGGGCGGGTCGCTAGTATATTAATACATTGTCCAAGGATTGTGCAGGAGGCGCTATATTCTCTTGGTACCTTGCCCAACCAAGGTACCATATAATGCTCATAGTATGAGCACAGCAACCCACAGTCCTTTTCCCCACCACGCAGTTGCAATAATATTGAACTATGGCATCCCTCCCGCTTTTTGTACTATCAATCAAAATATATACAAAATAAGTTTTTGAACTTATGTGCCTAGACTGTATTCGGCCTCTTAACAACCACGTGGTCTCCGATACCGACAGCTCTTGTAGTAGATAGCTGTCGACCTCTCTGCATACTTCAATCGTATACCTGCCATTTGCTCTTATATGCTCCCCATAATATGACCGAGCCTGTTTTAATTGGTATGTACCAAGTGAGATGAGTATAAGCTCACTAAATGATAGCTCAGGAAATTCTCTTTAATTATCTCGGTCAACATCAATGGGCTGATATTCAGCCCTACGTCTATTTACGTTATTATTAATGATGTAATAACTTAGTCGGTTTTCTACATACATATATTGATGAATCTTCTGGAGAATTTCCTGAGCGTCATCGCGGTTTGTTATGGGGGGGTGAAAAGCATTAATTAGAGCGGCTGCTACTACAAAATCAACCATTAGGTTTTTAGAGGCTGTGTTAAAATAATCCTGCCTAAGCAGTTTAAAGTCGCGCTTAAAACGCCCGTTGACTACCTCTACTACCCACCTACATATTGTAACTGCCCTGGATTTGTTCGCTGCTAAAGTTGGAAGTTGGGATTCATCCGTCTGTAATGAACCTGGAACATATGTCCTGTAGCCATAATCATTAAGATATGGTAGTGCATCGCGAAACCCCCTATCTAAAATAAAGGCGTCACCAGGTTGAAAGTATTGTCTTAATGCAGAATTATCTTTAAATTCATTTTTCATAATTTCTGCATCAGAGGTAGTAGCGGGATAGGGACCCAGCACTTCTACTATGTATCCATCTGTACACACAATCAAAAACGGTTTTACTAGATTTTGGTACTTGTGGAGGCTGTAAGTTTTTTTTTGATATGAGTAGTTACTGCTTTTTTGCACATAAATATATGTGCCATCTAAAATAACTATTGGTTTTATATCACCGTTGTAGTCACCAAACAATCCATTAGGAATTAAAAGATTTCTATCTATTATTTGTTCTCTGGTAATATTATTTATTCCCATATGATGAGGCACAAAATTATCCATTACGTTTTTTCTAGCTTTATTTATAAGTGTACCTAGAGTACTTTTTGGTATTTTTAACAGTGACGATAATCGTTCATCAGAGTCTCCAGTTCTTAGCTTTATTAAATAAGCAGCTAATGAAGTTGACCCCCTTTTATTATTTAACAACTGAGGTAGCCTACTCAGAATCTGTTGAAACTGTACTTTATTAAAACCTACCCAGTGGTAAAAAATATGGTCATCAATGCTGTTAATATTTTCAAAGTCCAGCAATTTAGATTCCACATCTTTTAGGGTCAACATGTCTTGTATTTGGTTTGCTGTAAACGTGTTATTTATATTTTCAGTAATTCCATTTAGGAAATCCCATGATGTGCATGATAAATGAAAATCACACAAGCGGTTATTAGGTGGTACATAATAATTGTACATTTTTAGCAAAAATTGACGCTTATTAAGGGGAACATTATTTCGTTCTCTTCTCTGACACCCTTCAATAAAACATCTGCTCTCTGTTACACTTGGTCTAAAATAATCGGGCAATATTATGGAGGCTACAGGGCCAGTAGGGATTATCCTTTCAACCGCTTGAGGTTGTTGTGCTGGTTGTGATGGTTCTTGCCAATTATTTCCTTCTACTGACGAAACAGGCTCATTGACCGTTGATGAAGATGAAGCTGATGTTGAGGGACCCGAATGGAAGTGTCGAGATGCTGTTTTTGCTCTTTGCCAACAAGAGTGACATACAACACTTGAAGCACCAACCTAAAAATAAATAGCAAGTTTGAAAATGCTTCAGACTGATAGAAATACAATTTCTATTTAATATTTTTTTAAAGATGTGTGTTGTTTAGTAATTAATGCTTACACACTCGTACCCTCGCAGAAGCATTTCTTGTATTGCAGGTGGCATGGACAATACAAATAATATCACTAACACCCAGGACCAAATAAATATCAGCCCACCAGGAATCAAACATGAGAATGCTCACTTTGCATTCTAGACTTTAGAATAGACTTTATTGCCTTGGTGGTGATAGCCCAGAGATGAACAATTCAAAATCTCATTCGAGATTTAAGTAACCCTGCTGCACACGTCAATAGTGTTCTATTACTGTTTTTTAACCCCCCTCAATATTTTTTTGGCAAATATATTCAATGTACGTAATAAGTATAGATAAACGCTATAAAACTACACACCGTTCTTGGTAAGATCCATTCCTTTATAACATCCCTTATTCTGCGTTCTTGCTCAGGGGCAGTACATAAATGGTGAAACCGTATTCTTCTTAAAAGAGACCGTCCACAGAGAATGCAAACTCGACGGTGCCCCATAGATGACACCTCTGGTCTGTTTTCAACATTTAATTCACTGCTGGCGACATTCCAACAAGCTTGGCAGACAAAATCATTAGAATGGACCTGAGAAAATATTTAGTTTCATTAATATTAAGTATGCTTATAGTCAGGGGTCTCAAATGAATTACATGGGTATGTATAAAAATCTATTAATAGTAGCAGTAGCAGTTTAGAGATTATAGAATAACTAAGTACTTACAACTCGAGGAGCGATCCATTCCCGTACAATGGCAAGTATCGCGTCATCGTCCAATGATCTTCTTCCAATAGCATTACAGCGATTGGTTGCTATTCCACAATTAATACACAGATTCATGTTAATTTCAAGCAAACCTGTAAATACAAGAAATAGTGGTTATACAAGAAAGCAGGATTCAGTTTAACCGGTGTTCTAGCCAATGTCAATAGAGATTGGAGGATACGTAATTCAGTGTTCAGGCAAAGGTCAGTCAGGAAGCAGTCGATCTCGAAGTCCAGTATTCAAGCAGAAGTTGTAGTACAGATATATAAATCGCAAAAACAACGTGAAATCGCAAAAACAACGAAAACACATTCACCAGCGCAAGAGTACGAAAGCGAATAGAACAGGAAACAGGAAAACAGATTAAACAGAACTCTAATCTTAGTGACATTGACATTTTGACATATGTGGTGATTGACATTTGACAAAATGGACGACATTTTTAAATCGATTCATTGAAGTACTCAGTATCGATTTTTGTTTTCTTCTAGACATCAAACCACCTCAATAAAAGAATAGTAGTTTATTTGTATATTATGGATAATATCAACATACATTTTAAACATAATTCATTTGAATAAAGACGTGTAACCGTGGGAACGACACCCAACAATCGATTATTAACTCGATAGTTAAAATAATGTAACGTTAAGAGTTCCCATGTCTACGTACGGGCAAGCCCTATTTCCGTACTATGATACACATTTACAGAGATAGCCTTTAATAATACGATTAAAAACTTATATAGTCATAGTGTCAGATATTTACGGAGACAGTGATAAATAATAAAAAAAGAAAAAATTAATATCTCCATTTGGCCACTGACAATAAAGCTAATATTTATTTACGTAAAGTAAGTAAATAAGACAATTTTTTTGGTATATAATTGATACGTGTCAAGTCTTGGCCGGAAATTGGGTCTCTCCTTTAAATGTCTTAGAAACCCACTAATATCAAGGTTCATTTGGGACCATTATTTTTGTTCGGATAATAGCCAAAGTTTTTGGTTACTCAGCTCGTACTCAGCCAAGTCAAAGATCGCTTTATAAATACGAACGCTGTAAAGTCTGAGCTAAGGCTAAGTATCGTCTATACATCTCAGCCTTAGTGCTGTATGTATTGTATGAGTGTGTTAATATATTTTTTTATTCATAGTTTTTTCCAAACACCTTATGTACAGATATCTATCAGTTACAGTCGTTATTTACGTACCATAATTTAAATAACGAATTAATGGGTAACGGTAAATAAATCTTAATCCGCATTATGAAAGCCTATCCCGGGCAAATAGCCAGCGAGAAATTATTTTCATTTATATTATGAATAGAATTATTCCCTATGTCCAGCCCTTTAAGTACCTATTCATTAGACTAGCATCAGTTTTAGAGACTTGCTGTACCAGACACGAGTAAGGAGAGGCGATTAAAAAATTGGCCATGAGCGATCGTACTCGCGTAGGTGAAGTTCCTATAATTTTCAAGTTTATTTTAGGTCCTTTTTCTTATTTGTCGTTATGGCTGCTAAAACTTTCTTATATTTTATGAAAATTTCTAGTGGTTATGAATTACGATTCGACAGATTAAATCCTGCCACCGGAGCCTTAGTAATAGGTTCCCATTCCAATACTTTAAAAATTACGATAACATATGATTTTAAACTGATATCATCGCGGACACTAAACATTTTTGTAAACAGGTACTCACGATTTTGAAGTGTGAATTCAATTCAAAATCGTGAGTATCCGTATTACATACAAAAATACGATAACATAATTATTACGAGTTTTGAAACAAGCAGCACCAAGTGTCGGAAAGTGCAAAATTCAATTGAGAGAGATTGATTGAAAATGATTAAAAAGCACACCCGCGCAGTCCAAAGTCTAAACTGCGTTGAACAATAATAAGTCATCATTAAAATTTATACAAAGAACTTCAAAACTTTAAAGATTTCGGAACTTTTTGTATTTACTAAACCATGCAGCGAATGGATCGTTACTCTCTAATCTCCTTCGGTGAGACCGCTCGATAAAGCTAAACGCAACATTTATTTTCTCGGTAGAAAACCACCCAATCGACATATATTGATACTCTCAGTAATTACGATTGGAAACTGTTAGTAGAAATCGTAATATTCGTATAAGTCGATAACGCAAGTTGTTACAAATTATTTCTTGGTGATTATACTGCTATCTGGCGAGCAGATTTTTGTAATTTACTTCGTATTACGTTGATAGAACTCGATGATACGAATTAAAATCGGATTTACTCAAGTAATTTTTTGAATAGGTTGTATTTGAAGGCATTTTGAATCCTTAAATGGCTTTCACCTTACAATGCATTGAAGGTCTGAGATGCTTTGTCATTGTTGTTTAAAATATACTTTATATTGAGTTCATGTTTAAATTGATTCTTTGCAATAAATTTTAAATGAGAACAGAATTTTGGTCTCGTCTTTACATGAACGGGGGATAAAAGTTTGTATCAGTATAAAAATAAATTTCATTTGATTACCTCCAATTTACTCCTCTTCTATTACGGATTTTATTTTAATTCATCCCATAAAGGGGTAAAATATGAGTTTAGCATTTGTATGAGTAAAAAGTATCACGACGTTTCATACTTCTATACATATTTTTTTATATTTTTTTTTATAAAAATAAATGTTGGTTAATTTTTATAACTTTAGACCATATTTATATGATATACAAGAAGAAAATTTAGAACTATGTTACCTATAAAGGTATATAACAACAATATAATATATCGAAACAAAAATTACTGCCGTTTAAATATATACAGAACAACGTTTACTTGAACAGTTATTAAGTTGAGTAATGCGTTTGTACCGCATATTTTTCCAATCTAACCTCAGGAATGCATACCCAAAAGATTAATAACCTCAGATATTGTATGCAGTTCATTACAGCACGCGCATAATATTGCAACTGCGGGTTGAGAGTTGAAATGGTCGTTTGTTAATGTAATGCTGCGTGGCTACTGTGCAAGGTAATATATGGACACTAGATGGAGGCTTGATTATGATATATTTGTTCCCCAGATTACACGTTAAACCTCGCTGTAAATCGGTGTAACGTGCCATTATGTTAACGGGAATTACTTTAATGAAGATGAACGTCAAGATCGCGATGTGAAAAATGTTGGGAATTTAATGACTTAAGAGCTTTCTCGTTAAATTATGTATAAGGTTTAAAAATTAGAACACTAAACGCTGTAAAAGGTGTTAAAGTTGTGGTTACACTTTTTTAGAGGCGAACATTTTTGTGACCGAATTAAAACAAGACTAACAACTACTAACAGGACAAGCTATCACTAAAAGTCCCTGTCCCAGTCCTCAGACCTGCTAACGAACTAACCAACTAACGTTCTAACACCTTTTGCTAACTACGAGTAACTGACCAACCCAGTCCCGATTTGAGTCTTGTTCTGTGTCGTTCTTACTCTTAAGTCCAAAGATTTAAAAACTACAGATGCGTTACGTTCGTACAACGCTATATTGGATCCATTTTTGATTCTTAATGGATACATTTTTGGATCCGCTCCGATGACATTTGTATGTCGCTATGGATGCGAAAGAAAGAGATAGATAGAAAGAGATAGCTAGATAAAAAGTTAGCCAATGAGCCAAGTTTGACTGTACCGCTTTTCGCGCCCTAATGACATGTCTACTTCTTTTTAAATAAACAAAACAAATAGGTTATTCATCGCCAATTCGCCCTTCAAATACTTAATTTATCATTTCTTTTTCACCATTGTCCCTTGTCTCAGCTTTGATCTGGAATTCTGTTATCATATTTCAAGATTATATGAAAAATGATGGCGCTACATTATTGTGGAAATTTATTAGCTTCTGAATAGCGTGGCACAACAATGATCTTTCGTGATGTAGCGATAGATATGAAAGTGATGGAATAAAGCTTAAGCTTCATGGAAATAAATGAATGCTAAGCTTTGAATATATCTGGATAATGCAGAACCATTCAACGATTTTTCACCATGCATATCCATCGTACTTGCGATAAATCGGACATTTTAACATAGGTGCATAGCTTGTAAACATTTTTGATAAGAATCCATCAGCAGAGATAGCCGAGTGGATTGAACGTTGGATTAGCGAACCTGGGTTCGATTCCTGCACGCACCTTCAATTTAAAAAAATGATGTGCGCATTATAATTTAATTATCACTTGCTTCGGTGAACACACCCGCACACGTCTGAGAATTCTGTATAATGTTCTCAAAGGTCTGTGAAGTCCGCCAATCAGTGTTGCCAGATGGATTACACAATAATACGGTGCACAGTGGGTCAAAATTACCAGAAATACGGTGTTCCAGCTTAAAGAAATACGGTATATTTACGGTAGAAATTTTTTCTACTTTACGGCTTTTACTTTTTTACTAGTGACAAAAAAAGGAACATGCAAACAATATTTAATTAACTTTTTAATTCATTAACTTTTAATTAATTAACTTTCAATTAATTTTTTTGTATATAGAACCGTTCATTAAGGGCCGATTTCACCAACACAGAATTTACACTAGCTTTCCCAGTTTAACTTTACTCTGTCGATTTATGCGATGGTTAACCTCAAATTCGTTTCACCACGTTATCTTACTCTCGCATAGTTACTCTCCGACTTTGAACCAATAAATTGAATGAATGCATAATGCACCGAAGTAAATTAGACAGTTTGACGTATACTTGCGCAATAGCGCTGCGTATTCTTTTATTTATTCGAATAATACGTACCTGACAGTTGAGTTGACCGTGACTAGTGGCAGAGACAGTGATACTACTTAATACTTATCTACGAATAGCAGGTTACTCGGCCGAAATCGGCGGTATATGATTTTACTCTAATATACTTTAATATAGAGATTTTATCCCTAGGTTAATTGTTAGTGAAACGTAAAATGGGCTTACTCGCGAGAAATGGACCCCCCGGGGATAAGACTTATACGACATTGGTGAAATCGGCTCTTATTCCATTGATACAGAAGTTTGTGGTTCAATTTTCGTTGTTATATTGGCAGAATTGCATACCATAGACTATGACTGATAGACGCAGGGAACTAATAAGTAGGTACTTACCTACGATAGACGTAAGTGATATTACATTTGACATGTACAATTTTACACGGGTTCCATACGCCACTTCGAATTTCATTATATCGAAGTTCATGACATGCACTTGACTGGCGGTGCTGCCATAGAGCAACTTTGTTGCCTGGATACTAGTTTCGGTTAAAGTTCGGAAAAATACGGTAACTTACATACACCGTAATTTATGACTACTGTAGGTGGCAGATTTTAAAATAAATTTCAAAAATACGGCAAATCTACCGTAATTACGGTGCATATGGCAACACTGTGGCCAGCGTGGTAGACTATGGCCAATGCCCCTCACATTGTGAGACGAGACCCATGCCCAGCAGTGGGACAGTTATGGATTGCGATGATGATGAAGAATCCAACGATACATTATTATCTCTACAACTGTTATTTGGTATCGATGGGCTGATTTAAATATTTGATTATAATCCCAATGACAAATGTGATCCGATTTTGTTGAATGATGTGTATGCCCGCTGTTTTATGCGTTTTTATGGGTCTAAATTTGAATTTATATTTAATATAACGTTGTGCAAGAAGATAAATGTTCGTTGATCTAGTTCCATATACGATGGAACTTGTATGTTCAGTATGGTAATTGTCGCTTAGATCATTTTGTGTTCCTAATTGATAGTGATGTCTACGTTGAAAATAAATTTTGTTACAGATAATATTATAAGATTGTATTATTGATGAAAAATGTGGATTTTGGTATCTAATTCAATGTAGAGATAGTTTTAGTCAATAAATTTATGATACCTTTGGTGTCATTAATGCCTGAGGAGGCAGTGATCACTTAACATCAACATTTTTTTAAGAATTTCACAATTTCATAAACAGAGAATTTTCATTTTGCTAAAAATAATAATATATGTTATTTTACTAAGGTCAGATTTCAACTAACAAAGAAGCATATCTTTATGTTTTGTTAGCATCGTTGAAACTTGAAAGCTCTTTACTTCTCGCTATATCTATTCAGAATCTTATCTACAAACAAATTGTAAATTGAATGGACGTGAATGTTTAATTACAAATTTATATTACTTTTCTTGGTACAAATTGTGTAAACAGTGTTGCCCAATTTAGACTAACCTCTTTATACTACACTAAGATACATACTTACGTATGTAACTATCTGAAAGACTAAAAAAAGATAATTATGTTAATATTAAATTTATTTCGTTTTTTAATATCTTGAGGAGACTAACTGACTGTAGCCAAATCATTTGTGGCCACATCCAAAGATAGTATAACTATGGATGCGTTAGGTTTATATACACAAAGCGAATCACAATTTTTGATCCGCTCCGATGAAACTAAGGATGCAAAATACTTTCGGCGAGTTTCTGATATATCTACGTTTATAATGTCATTGGCTACATCATAGACTTTTAAAAAGTACTTACCATAAATCATTTCAATCCTGAGCTAATAAATTATCATCGCGCGGTCTCCATTCTTCCATGGTGAAACGCTTGAAGCTAAACCCAAACGTCCATTACCCAAAGTACAAGAATGAGCAATGAAGGAATGTTAATGGCCGACGATGGAATTAACCTCCATTCTATATTGTTTTGTTCATTCCGTCATATTTCAAATCAAATATTTTCTGTTGTAAATTCCAGTCCGTTTAGAAATGACTTATCTGGTTGAATGCATGCAGTTATAATAAACACGTCTGCGGGAGACGGATGGTCGCATCTTTATACGTATTCAAATACTATTATCCTGAATGCGGTCTTTGTAAGTGTAAAAGTCATACCTTAGGAATGCGTAAAATGGGTGTCATTTATTTCTGTATAAAAATCAAGACACATAATGTAGAATGGAGATAGTAGACGTGTGGGAGTTATGAAGTGGCTGCCGTCTGAGTCAGGCTTTATAAGGTAAAAACAAATTGTTGTAAATGGACAGACTGTTAAACTATCCGTTTTTAGGTATTATCGGGTTTCCAATTTATGCTTCGAAATATTAGTTTTTTATTATTACTAGTAGGTAATCTGCCCTAGCTAAATATATAAATAAATGGGAATACTACAAGGAAGTTAGTCTATTATAATTTAGGATCCTTGTAACCGTGTCTTTAATGAAGAGTTTTATATAGCTATTCCACAGGAATAGATCTATCTTTGTTCTATAATAAAACTTGCAAATATTGACTCCTTTTATAAGTAACAAGCTGTACCCCGCGTTGTCTGTCAGTCACTCAGTAACACAAGAGCTTTTATGTATTGATTGATAACAGTTATAGTTACTGCAGGTAGGTAATAAATATCATCCAAATCTGTTAAAAAGTTTCCATAATAAAAGACAACCAGAAAAGCAGACGAAATATCCAAAAATATATTTATAGACCTCTAACCAAATGCTGCCTACATAATTTATTATATTAAAAACATAATTAGTCGTGTTTGTTCGACACATATTTTTATTAGATGCCTATACAGATTGCTTCTAGTTTTATTTACAGACCTAGTCATTTGCATGTAAATTATAATCATTTAACTATATCACCCACGTTGTATTTGTAAAATGATAAGCATTTACAATATTGCAAAGAGCTGACCGCCTTAAATGTGGTCCGTCAAGCCAGCTGGGTAGCGGAAATTAAAATAATCGGTTGATAAATAATCGAAAAACGCATTTTTGTGTTAATCTGTTATAATAGTTTCGTATAAGACTAGTAACCGGCTAACCGCCCTGGTGTCGCTTCGGAAAACATAAACCACACTAGTAAAAATGTTTAGATGGAATTATTTAAATTGAAATACCCCTTTAAACTTAACTTAACTTAACTGTATTTCCATCTGTATTTATGCACCAAGTCCGACTGGGAAATTCTTTATTATAATTTTTATTTATTTCGGGTAACTAAGGACTATAAGATAAAGCATGTACCTACACAATTCTTTAAAAATATTACAGATTAATACAAAAAAATAGAAATAATATAAGACGATTCAATATAAAAACCTACTTAACTTATTTCATGACTTTCCGACTTCTTATTTATATTTGACTTCTTATTTATGACTGGACTGACCTGTGGCCAAATATCAAATATGATAAGCATTGCAACGTTTATTCGGGTGCCAGTGCTACCACTTTTTGGAACATACCACTTACTGATATTTACGAGTGCGACTTCGCATACAGAAAGAATAAACTTTAACCTATACGAAAGAATGTCAGAGACCAGACATAAAATCGGCAATGGGAATATAATTTACTAAACGCCATCCTCATAAACCCCTTTCCATGCAGTGAGAAAATGTTTGTGATATTAAGACCGTCCGACTGTCTGACCTATAATTTAAATGGATTGTTTTGTCGAAGGTGATCAGAATTGTGCATTAGGGATGATAACTTAGATCCTGATGTCACCAGACAACGAAGAGAGGAAAAATGTATTTAGTTTTATGATATAATTTTAAAAGAATATGTTGTAACAAAATGTTGTTGACCATAAGTGTATCTATTTGTAAATACCTACATGTTTATAGTAACTTTACATTGATTAAGTTATGGTAGTTTATGTTCCGAAGTTTTCGTTTTTAAGACCCTTATAAGTCGTAAACTTCTTGGACAATTGTTAACACATTTTTAATTTTTTTTTCTGTCAATCTAGCTCAATATCTCGATAATAAATAAGACCAGCTGTCACCCACAGTAGTAGGAGTGATCATATTCGATATAAATACAATTGCCGTCAAATGTCGTCCTACAAATCAAACTCAACATTCCTCGGTATCTAGCACATATGGGGGCAGAAGTAAACAACGAGTTTGTTTGGAATACCTACCGCAGCTGTAGAGAAACGCTTTTATTGCTATACTATCTAGCAGGCGTCTGCAATTCTATTTTATAATGCTAACGGTGACTAACTGACTGACAAGACATAGCCTGATCCAGGGGATCTAGAATTATGATACTTTCTACAAGGCTAAGTTTCTGTGGCAGGGCCAGAGAGCTATTTAAAATTCGAGTTTTCCGCTACTTTCTAGCTATAATTGTGTATTTACCATCGTAATAACATGAACCTTATACTCGTAATTTATGATCCATTTATAAATATGTATATTACAAATTGCATACAACCTCCTTTCGAGGTACTTATAATATTAAACCTTATAATTCGTAATGTGTAATGTTAATTTATAATTATTGCGAGCAATATATTCACCGTAGTAATCCTTTATCTTATTGTACATTTTATACTCTTAAATTCCTATCCAGATAATTACAGTTTTCCTCCCAACAATTATTCAGTGCCTTTATCTATAATTATGCGATCAAAATCTAGAAAAATAAAGGTACATCGGCCTGTACATTTGCATCGGCGGCCATGTTCGTATCGCATACCATCTGAGTCACAGGCTAGTTAAATAAAATCAATAGGGTTGTTACCATAGACACGGGAACCCTTACACTTAAATGGTGGTAAATTTTACTTTTTTGAACTGGGTTTTACAGACATTGTTTTAATATTAATAGGTTTAATTTTGAATTGATCAAGCCAAAAAGTATGCTTTAGGTATTCGTTGTTAATGTACCTACTAAATGTAAGGAAAACGGGAAGGAGGGAACATGGTTTAATGACCTATCTTGACAAATATTTTGTTTTAATTAATAAGTTTGACACGATTGTTCATAATCTTGCTATGAATTTGATTCGACAATAATCAAAAATAACTAAAATTATGTAGTCAAGCAATATAGTAGAAAAAAAGCTCTAATATGACTTTCCATACATATCTTGGCAGTCTCTTGAGATAGAAGGGTCTAAATCTAATCAGCTTAGTTACAAATTAGCGTCATTACAACTTATACATTTACAAAAAGTTAACAGAAACCTATTACGACCTATTGGCAATTACTACTGTTTATTAAAATTGCAGTATTTCTACGCGATGCTTTAAAAGGTAAAAAGACAGTATTTTAAACACTGCAAACTATTCTCAATGCTCTGTTCGCAGCTAGTTAAGATAATGACAAATAGTAACAATTTTAAAGCGCATAAATGCTGTGTTCATACACCTCAGTGCTGGCAAATTGAATTGGCCGCTGCACGTACATATCATTTTACCGCCAACTCGATATCCATCTCACTCGTCAACAAGTTCAACAACTGCATTTAAGACATTTAAGTTATTACTTACTGTTTCCAACTGCTACCGTGGACGAATAACACCTGCAGTTCCCAACTAATTGTAGAGATGTGGACGAAACTGTACAAATTATATACGACGGGTCTACAATAAAAATATCTGAGTGTTCGAAATTACGGTAATGAAAGTTTCGTAAAAACTTAATTTGGGACAATTATTGGAGGTTTTTGGTGGTTTTAATGTCTGAAAATGTGGTTGGACTATTGAATTTCAGTTGCTGTTGCACTTGACTTTTTTACGATTTGATCTGAAATAGAGAAACTAGTCTTGCAAATTGGAAGTAAAAACCTAATGATTAGCGCATAACGGACGCCAAGCCATTAAAGGCACTGGTATTATATCCGTGGGCGATATAGACCACTTAACATTAGCCCGTCTTTTCGTTTGCTTAATACATAAAAAATAATATTTACTTATATTATTTTCACATAGTCTAAGATTAGAAAAATCTATGATTTAGTATCCATAGCGGCGAAAAAAGACACCAAAAATAAATGCAGTTTTGTGTATCGATTTAATAACACCAGTTCCTTATTTCATAACGAAAAAATTAAATTGCTATAAAATGTAAAAATTACATTTTTATTTTCTCTCATTCTCGTGTGCACTCAGCGAATGTGCATTTTACGGGAACTCACGCTGTATAAGGTGTCTTTTAGGAATTTATAATAAATCTCATTCCTTGCTAGACAGCGTGTATTTATACCTTTTTTTGCTTTTTAATTGGAACTTCACAGGAAGCTCTCCAAAACTGGCATGGAAATTAGAACCGTACCTAAACGCGTGATAATTAAAATTTTGTTGGACTGAACACTCCAGCTTCCTGCGTTTGAGCTATTCGGAACATGTGCACACTGCATTACACGGATTTCTATGTGACGTTTATTGGTACTGAAATAATCTACATAAATTATAGAGAATTTGGCCGTAGAGTTTTATGTTGCTAGAAATGTTTTAAATGTCGGCTTATGTAATACGGCTTATGAAGTTTTAATATGTCTAACGTGTAATTTATTACATTTCTTGTAGCATTCTCTCAAGCCAAATTGTTTTTTTTTATATTCAGACAATGAAATGTACAATTTTGAAATGTTAAACTGTTATTATTATAGCAATAGATCTTATAAAATTATTCATAGAATTTATATATATGTTTGTCTCTGCGTTCGTTTTTCACAAACGGCTTAACCGATTTGGATGCGATTTGTGGTCAGCTTGAGATGTGGTTGGTGCATGTTTTGTACTAATCGATAAAACGATATGTATAATTTCAAGAATCTCGCCTAAGCACTTTGTGTTAACTACGATATAGATTTTCGGAAGAAAGCGAAAGATTAATACAATCAGAAGGAAACGATTACCTACTAGAATCAGAATAGTAGCCAACAATTCGTAAATATCCGCTACAGTTAAAATGACTTCGATAAATTATTTTGTCCTTATTTTAACTAAACTACTTTAGTCGCTATGTTTTAAAGCAACATTTCTATTGGTGTTTAACAATTCTGTCGCTCCTCATTACTGGTGTTGTTTTATGACAAGTAATCGTACGTCAAAGACTGTTCTGTGGACCGTACCCTCCGATCGTAAAGCGTGGAATTCCAAATGAATAAACATTCCGGACGTTTTATTTTAACCTACACTTCTCTGACCTGCCACGGTAATGCCTGGTTTACATACTCGCTGCGTTTAACTAAATTTTACATAAAAAGCAAAATAACTTCAATGACAGATTACAAAACATTTTAATTTACAGAGACAAACGACCGTGATCAATCCACAACTCTGAAATACTGACTTCTAGGAACGGTATAGAAAACATGTAGTGTAGACGTAAAAACCGAGAAATATTTATTAGAATTTCGTTAGTTAGTTACTATTCTATTCGTTGCTAACCGAACGAGCTTAGAAGCGAATGTTTTTATCCCCCGCCGGCTTTGTAGACGAAGCGTTAAAATAATTACGACTGTGTTCCGAGATACAATTTTAAGCATGCATTTTTATGGAATGTAAATGTAGCTCGCATTATTAGTTTAATGGCTGTAAAGTATACCGAGATAACAACGATATTATTGTGAAATTTCGTTAACAGTTCACGCTGTAGCGTCTGGGTAACTATTATTTGAGAAAGTAATAAGTAGATATTATTTTACAATAACAGGTATTACCTATTACATATTTATGTTTCTGAAATAATAATTTGCCAAAACAGAGGCGTGCTAATTCAAACTATACTTTTGTAAAATTAATATAATTTGTAATTTTTTTTTAAGTTTAATATCATTTGTAGTTAGTTTTATGTATTCTATTCAAACGTTTATCTGCAGTTATATGTTTTACTTCGGATAATTTGTTTGATTTATTATCTTTAATACATAGGTATATATATAGAGATTTATGTACGGTAAGGTGAAAGATAGTCATTGTATTCCATTGCTCTTTATTTTAATATAAAACATTTTAAAATAACTCACCCGTTACCATATTCAACAATATTTGTTACCATCTAATCTTGGGTAACACAGAAGCCACTGTGGCCTTGTAGAGCTTAATGCGTTAGCTTTCTCGGCCGCGTGACATTCCCTGTTATAAATAACTGTAGATTGAACGATAACCCTTTATATGAATGCTACAATACCGTCTGTATTAACTGACGCCTCTTACAAAAATATTACATTATTATGTTATGTTTATAATAAATATTACATTTTATTATTCATGTTTTGAAAGTAGGTAAGTATTTTGAAACATTGATTGTTAAGTAGGTGTGAAATTTAATTTGTTTAAATTTTGTGGCTGCAATCAATAAGGCCTATGGCATGACACGGGTCTGACCTAATACTCGAGATTGCCTAGATTATAGGTACTTCACTAGTTCACTACGCTGTTTCAGCGCGAATGTGAAAGGCGACGCATTGCTTTGTATAGATGGATTTGCATGTTTGCTAATACTACGACAAGTTAATAACCTCGATTAAAGGATAGGTTACTCTTTTCCTCGGGAAACGTAGGTATCTTCAAGGAGGTACAGGTGTTCCTCCTTGAAAAGAGATAGAGAATTCAGTATGCAGGCTCTGTTAAGGGATTGGGATTAGTAATAGTTTTTTGACTGCTTTATGTATCTACTAGGTACCTACTAGTTTTGTATTTTTTTATGCATTGTTCATAACCTTAATTTCTCCCTGGACTTGAGAAAACTACGCAGACAAAGTGTGGCCAGCAGAAGCAGCAGCTGTTATTACGTAATGTAATCTCTTTGGACTAAAATTTTTTCCCGGGTTAAAACTTGGAGCAGGGTCAGATCAATAACCGTGTTACAATTGTCCAAGAGAAAGGAGAGACAGTTACTGTAGCTTAATATTCCAGTATTTAATTGTGGCCTGAATTAAACTTTATGAGGATGATTGCGAACACAATTCAAATAATTTCAACGTTCACTCGAAATGCTGTAAGCCTTAACAATTACGGGATTCAAAGAATTAAGTACATCGTAAAGAGGCCTTGTCGTTAGTGGAATGCAACTCTTGAATCATAAAGTGGACAGTTGAGCCTTTGTTAGATTTTAACTTTCGACACATTTACATATAATGCCAGCCGAATCGAATGACTCTTTTGGGCAGGATTAAGGTTCAGTTTGAAATAATAAAAACTTTTCTATACGTATTTATGTGTAGAGAAAACTTCAAGTTTTTTTGTAAAAAGTTTTGAAGGGAGGGGTGTAAAAGTTTCGTTACTTTTTATAGAAGAAGTGCATAGATGAAAATTTTTATATTTTTATTGTGTGTATTATAATCTTTCTCATGACTCTCATGTTTAATAATTATGGATATTACGAATAATTATTACTAAGGCAAGTGATTGGATGTTTATGAAGGTATATTTATCTACCTATTTACCGTTATGTTCACGTATACACAATCATTATTTGATGGGTAATTTCAAATCTGCGCCGGATTCTTGACTACTGTTTGAAGATTATCGTTTTATTTGGACAGTTCCTTAATTTCTTGGTGTTTTGGACTTTTTCGGTTCTATATGACAAAAAGTTCTGGTTAATAAAAAGGCATGTGTTTAATCATGTTTGGTTACAGAATAGTCTGTTTTTGCTTTGCTGGTCTCCCATTTCCCCCCTTGTTACCAAGTTGTCCGTCAATCCTGATGGTAAAACAAACGAGTGGTCGTACCGCTCGGGGCGAAGGACGGAGCCTACGGCCTCGACCCTGAGCGACCTCGGCGCGTGCGCATTGTGCGATCATAACCCTCCCCACCACACCACCATCGAGTCGTATTGCCTAAGTACTTATTTCATGGAGCTCCACTTTTTAACATGAAAACTAATATTTCTTACAGCGCGTGTATTTTAGCTTTTGAAAGCGGGTTTTAGCTTCCTTTTTATGGAATAAGCATGCAGAATAAGACTCAAATAGGACTAGGATAGTTATGCCGGTTAGCAGACGGTGTTAGAACATTAGTTGGTTAGTCTGTTAGTAAATATAGGGACTGAGATAAGAAATGTTAGTCAGTGTTAGTCCTGTTATCTGTTGTTAGTAATAGTCCAGTTAGTAATTGTTAGTAAAAGTCTCGTTCCTTGGCCGGCGGTTACTATATTTTCAAAGAGCTTTGTTATTGATATTGAATATGAGGAAAAGGAAGGGTGAATAAGCTTTTAAACTAATCTTATCTTAACTAATATAGGTTCCCAAGTTGAGTGACACTTTTGACACTATGATGTCCTTGTCATTTAACTTAAATTAATAAAGACTGCGAAATTTTTGTTTATGTATTAATCTAAATGTAAGTAAAAGAAACATTTCAAATGCATTTCTCAATGTAAAATAGTAATGTGACTTAAGTATTCTGTTTCAAAAATCCATTAGTTTTACAACTAATTCACTAATTTAAATGCCATTAGGAATTCGTTTCCATGATATAAACAACTGTGAGGATAATAAATCACAACTGAGATTCTGTTCACTCAAAGCCATTTTTACATTAAAATAAATATCTGATGTTTTAAAATTTATATAATGCAGAATATTAAGAAGGAACTGCTTCGAAATTTACTCATCAAGCGATACTCGTAATTCATTTCTAATTCTCGGTTACAAAAATATTTTTTTTAATTATAAGTAAATGGTGCGGGATTCAAACCCCTGGCGGAAAAAGATATTTTTTATAATTTAATTAAATTTTTTACAATGTTCCCTCCTAATGATGAGTGTGTGATTGTAGGATGGTGATCATACTTTATCAGAACCTTTTTCTTATTCATGCGTTTCTAGCTACTTGAAAAAAAAAAAGTTTTGGAGCCGTAGTAACTGTCGCAGTATTTTTTTAATACGAAAAATATTGTAGGTTCTCGGCTCTCTTTACGGCTAGCAACGCATCAGAGGTTAGTGACCACTTGCCATCAGGTGGTTCATTAAAAAACCTCTTAAAACCTCTAAATAATCACATCTTTTTATTCATCGCTTTGAAAACCAAGCGTTAACGAAATAACTCTCTTGGTTGCTTCTAAAATCGCGTGGACTGACAGAATTAAATCAATAAGCAACATACGTAGGTATTTCTCTGTTTATGTTCCCCATTGGCTATAACCACGACCAGTAGTGGTAACCTGAGATTGTTTTAGCAACCGAACAGCGCGTGCTCTCGACGACCTCAAGCGTAGGCCTTGACGCGCGCCATTGTTTCACTCCCCGGGGCCTTCACGACGATACCTATGCCCCAGTGTGTATACTGGTACTACACGTAATGTCGTACGCAATTGGCGAATCAGTAAATTATTCTGCTTAATTAAACGCGGTGACTGACAGACAACGCATAGCCTGAATCAGTGGACTTAGAAGCATGACATAGATAATAGGTGTAGTGTGGGAGAGCATTAATTTTTTATGGTAAAAAAAGGGCCGATTATTGGAAATTTAGAATTTACTTTCCTTTTTTACATAATATAATTTAATGCTATTCATATAATGATGCTATTATTATTTTCTCTGGAATTTACCTTTCTCTAGAAGTGTAATGTTTTGGCACTTATTTAATATAGCCTACCTAATAAGTCGAAACTCGAAGTCTACCTTATGAAACTGCAACGGTCGGTACTTATTATACAAATTAATCACAAGCAATCTGTGTTAAAAAGCACCTGGTTTAACGATTTTAGTAATAAATTACCTTTCCACGACTTAAAAGTACCTCGTGACACATAAATCACATAATCATGATACACAAAAATCACGCGCGCACACACACACACACACACACACGCATGATGTGGTACAACGTAAAAGGTTTGACATTTTAAATGGGCTCTCGAGTACCTACTTGCCTTCTTCATAATGGTAATCTATAACATAGTATGTCCTACTAATATCATAAAAATGTCAAAGTTTGGATGTCTGTTACTCCTCCAAAAACGATGGATTTTGATGCAATGGACATACATAGATATGATGGATACATGGATATGTTTCAGCGGAATAAAAGCTATAATTTTGTATGGATGCTCAGGTAAAGAGAGAGTTAGGTTATATTCGATACTTAGTCACACAAAAATGGCTGAATGGATTTCAATTAAATTTGTTAAATACAAATATAGTATATATTATATTATCTGGATTAAGTAAAAGAATACTTTTCGTCTTTAAAAATGGATCTGTTATCATTGAACTTATTCCATGACCCATTTTTTTAAATAACAGAACCCGATTTAAACCTGATGTATTTTTTTCTCTTTAGGTTTAAATAAGTATGGATGTTCTGTAAACTGATTAAAAAAATATTTTTTACCATTTTTCCATTGTATGTTCTAAAGTGATTGAAAACGAAGTCGCGGGCAGACGCTAGTAAATAAAAAACCGCCATTTGATAGACGTACGACAAATATATCAAATTACTGTGTGGGCGATGTTTAAAGCTCGTTACATACACGGATAAGGACCGTGTTCCGTAGATTTTCCCATAATTATAATATAATGTATATACAAACAGTTTTAAAGCGGGTAATGCTTGAGTTAGTGTCATATTCTCCGGCCTCAGCGACAGAGCAATGCATCAAAATATCGGCAAGCATTGGTTACATACTTACATGTGAAAGGCGTTTGTAATCAAGGGGGACAAACGTAGAGACAGACAAATTTTCTAAAAATTGTTATGAGATCTATTGCCGAAATAAATCCCCGAAATAGCTACTTGTTTGTTTTTTGCAGTTTTACGATTTCTTACATCAACAGTTTGGTATTTTTTAAAGTACTTATTAGTGATATTAATATGCACATTAATCATGCATGCTGGGGTCGTCTGTAACTTAAAATAGTTGTTAGTAGATGACCCCTTAATAAATAAATGTTTAGTTTTTTCAATCAAATCAATAGTATGTACGGGTCTTAAACAGATCTAGTGTATCTAATTGTTATAAATGTATTAGTAATTAATTTAGTCATGGGCATTCCCAAACCTTTACGGTTACGATGTTCGTTCAATTTAAAACGAGAAATTCTTAAAGAGGTCACTCACTCACTTGACGGTCATATGACATTGAATATCATTTGATAGGTTCAAGCAGTGATAGCGGTGTGCAAGCAGTGATAGCGGTGTGGTTGAACGTTGGACTGCCGAACCGGAGGTTCCGGGTTCAAACCCCGCACGCACCACTAATTTTCAAAAATTATGTGCGTATTAAAATTTAATTATCACTTGCTTCGGTGAAGGAAAACATCGTGAGGAAACCTGCACACCTGAGAGTTCTCCATAATGTTCTCAAAGGTGTGTGAAGTCCACCAATCCGCACTTGGCCAGCGTGGTGGACTATGGCCTATACCCCTCACACTGTGAGAGGAGACCCGTGCCCAGCAGTGGGACAGTTATGGGTTGTGATGATGATGATGATGATGATGAGGTTCAAGAATAATTGTATAATGAATTATATTTTTAAAACTTTTATTGAAACTTTGACATAGTGGATTCGTCGATCAATGCGACCATGCAAGACTGCGATGGCGGGGAAAAATTCTTGACAGATGACATTAGACCGTAGACGGAGCAGAGTATAGACCTATGGATGTCATCTATCTCACTCACAAAAGAAAAGGAACAACTTACGCCAATGACATGAGAAAAAACGGGACAGAATGATACTATTCTATGATTCCCATTTCGTGCCACTTTTTCAACGACAGCACAGTTATTTACCTAAACAAATTTGACATACAATTATAATTTCTCGTGCTATCTTATGTTGGCCACGATCACCAGACGTCTATATCCTTCTCTGTCTACGCATAAGGCAGACATTAATGACAGATTAGCCTATGAACCTTCACTTCAGTCTCGTTGTCGTTCCTAAGTACCATATCACGACACAATAATGACATTCACGCACGAAATATTTGTACACAAATAAAATATTATATTTCTTTAATTACTGCTCTAACCCTTGGGAAACTCGCTTGACAGGATTAGTTGAAATGACATGTCTTTTTTATCTTTGAACTGATAGAAATTAACAAATCTTACACGTACAGACATCAAACACTCGTAAATATACGTATTTACCAATAGATCTTATCTATTATAATTATAAGACATTGTTTTCCTCATCATCAACAAAGCTACTTCTAGCTAGATTTAGTCTATTTTTATACCGAAAATGCTTACTACAAGGTTGGTCAACAAATTATTTTAGCAATGTTGTTTATTTAGTAATCCGACACCAACAAATAAGGATATATTGTGTTCCAAATGTCGTAGGTATATTTGTGTGACAATAGTTCTTTTAATAGACGTTGAGTAACAATGTAACAACGAAATCCCCAAGAAGGGTTGCCAAATATTCGGCTTTGACGGGACATGCCCGGACTTTTGGTTTTCTATTCGAATTTTAAACGGCTTTTTACTTAAAACACATATTTTAAAAACTGATTATGTATAAACTTTGAAATAAAACTATTCTATACGCTTTTTTAATAAATAAACGTTAAGTCAACTTTATTGAATTATAAATATCACTAATCGCTTCTAATTAGTTGTCTCAGTGTTCTTGAGACGTACTTGCAAAAAATTAAAAAAAAAAATTTTTTAATTAAATGTCTACTTTTTATTTTAATGTCCGGATTTTTATAACTATTATAACTTATGTTCAGATAATGGTCCGAACTTTTCAAAATTCGAGATGGTGATCCTTCTATGCAAGTGAGGTGCGTATGGCACGCGAATTCTCGGAACACAAGATTCCCATCGGCTCAGAAATCCCCATTTTTTTGTCAATTTCTCACGAGGGCTGCATTTTTTTTGACATTCCTGGGATGTTTGCTCTGAAGGCCACAGGTAGGCCCCAGTACGGACGTCACAACCCCCGAGGGGTTTTTGTGGCTCTTATCTGTCTGTAGCATTGGGGTCAACAATGCAACGTTTGACTATTACATACATACTTACACTATTTGCAAAAATATATTTTTTAATCTTGAACTTTTAAAAAATTTTACTACTTATAAAAACTTTACTTACTTTTACTACTTTTAAAAACATTATCGACATTTGCTCACATCAAGTTTCTTGCTCAGAACTCTTGTTATATTAAGGTTTTTAACATTTTTAAACTTGCGTGTGACATAATGTATTAAAACAGGACATCGTAAGTAAAAATATTTAGAAAACAAAAAACCTAAAGTCCTAAAACAAAAAGTGTCTTTTTAGCAGTACAGTAAAACTAAACCTAACTAAAAAAATAAAAACAACCTAAAAACTGAATCTATATAAAACGATCTATTCAGACCACGACCGGACCCGACAGGTAGCTTGACGAATTTCATTTAGTTTTTCATTTAAAATATGCAATTATCTAAAAACCATCAACTATGTCTCCGGGCATTCCGAACTGATAGGTTGATTGCCACGAAAATATTTATGAAGCGGTAGATGCCCCAACTGGGATTGAAATAGAAATATGTATTCGTAGATATGCAAACGTTAAATTATTATTATTATTATCTATAATCAATTTGAAGCCGTTATATTCAATAGTGTGTAAGCTTGTCTAATTGTGCACATTTTTCTAGGAGAATAATGTTTTCATTCTATAATAAAGCGCCATATTTTCGTGTTTCTATTTAAATAGCATTAACATGCAATAAAGAACTCGAAAAACTCGAAAAAACGAATAAAAGCGAATATTGGTACTTAACAGATATTGAATAAAGATGTATACACTATACATACATTCATTTATTTAATCATTACGAACTACAATAAAATACGATACACAGCGGATAATGCATTCTCCACACAAGCGGATTTGGAAAGACTTTTTATAGAAAAGTACACACAAATACCTGCATAATGTGGTATTAGTAAGGTCGTAATTAACTACTTTTAATACTTACTTTTAATATGATTAAAACAATGTGAAAATGCATTTTTAGCCAATGGTTCAGGATTTATAAATCAAATTTTTAATATTCTGGGCCTTAAATGTTGTTCTGCTTCCAAAACGATAATACAAATGTATACATAATATGTATACTGTATATGTATACTTTTTTTTCTCATTGCGTTTATCGTTCAAGGCGTACGAGCCGCAGCCGCATATCGTAGCCGCAAGTCGCAATCCGTTCGACTGCAAGTTTCTGTGACGAAACAGTTCATAGCATCGAGTCCCGACGCGTAAAGTATTTTTAATAAGATTACGAGGGATTAAGCATTCACGCCAATCCCCGCCGATACGACTGTGTTTTAAATTTCTTAAATATTACAGCGTATCCATTGAAATAGTATAAAGTAAAACATTTTTCTAACATTAAGTAAAAATAAGTAACTAAGAAAAATGAATTAATTAAACGAAACATGGGAAACAGTTATACATATTGCAATTGCATTGTAAAATTGAATTTACTGAGTAAATAAAAAAACCGATACTATTATTGATGTCTAATTTATACTTAATATACAAGCATAGATGTGAGTAAAAATTATCTAAATAAAAAATGTAGTACACATTTAAAAACTGCTCGTAATTAAAATAATTCATGTTATAAACAGTTGTAAAGTTGTAAACCACTTAATTAAACAGTACTTGCTAAACAGAGTACAGTTATTGTGAGCTTCAATGCTTATGAATTTTACTAAATAACTGGTCTAATAAACACCATATTAGTACTATAGCTCTTAATTATCAGCCATTAAGCAGGTGGTTCCTCTAACAATTCATCAGTTTTTGTATAACAATTTCACTTTAACATTACACGTGAAAGTTTGCGAAGTACGAGTGTTAATTTTCTTGTAAACCGTTCAAAGTAGACAGTAATTAACAAAAAACAAAACTGTCCATTTCTGCGATACTTAACTCTATGGCGCATTCCTTGCCCGTAACACCGGGAGCGGTTTAGTCGGGCTCAATAATAAGAATATGAGCGTAAAAAAGGAATACGTCAAACCACGCGTTTCGTGCGCCTCCGCCTCGCAACTCCGGCCTCCTGTCATATACTTTTTTACGACTTTTTGTACCCTTTTTTCAACTGCCTCTCGGAGGATAATCGGGTATAACGCTACACTGCATTCGTGGAGTTTATTAATATGAATAATATTGGACGCGCGCCTTTCCTTTCAGAGAAAGGTATTGTGTAGGCAGGTAGACAAAACGGTATTGTATTGTATGTTACATTCCGTTTATTATCAGTTAATTGTAATACAGAATAAAATAAAAAATTAACATTCCAATAAAAAAGTTGAATATATCCTATTAATATTATAAATCCGAAAGTTTGTATGGATGTATGAATGTTTGTTACTCTTTCACGCAAAAACTACAGAATGGATTTTGCTGAAACTTTACAATAATATAGCTTACACATCAGAATAACATATAGGCTATAATTTATAAAGTTAGTGTGAATTATCCAAAGTTTCCCGAAGCGAAGCGAGGGCGGGTCACTAGAAAATAATAAACGCTATACACTCATATCTGCACTAGGATTCTTTACGGGTTAGATAAGAAGTACGTAAATTGTCGTATCCGAGGCGATATTTCGCCCATGACGTGTAAAGCCGCCTGGTGTGTTGGTAACAGCGCCGCTTGCTCGTCAGAGGTCGCGAGTTCGAATCGCGCATGGTTCCACAGATGTTGTGCTTTTATAGCCATTATCTTCTAAGAACATGCGATATTGATACTTGTGTTCTATATTGAGGCCATTTCTTGTATGGAGATGGCCTACAAAGAATATTAGTTACATTTTTGTACACAAACTATAAGAACATGTTTTTGCTCGTAATGGTTGTGAAAGTGAAGTACCTATGTAAAATAGATTTCCATACATTATGAGTAAAATAAAATAAAAATTAATTTAAATTGTATTTTGCTTAAAATTTACAAAAAATGAGCAGAATGTAAATAATAGTTACTTATAATTATGTATTTCTTTAGAGTAACGTAAAAAAGGTATTAAAATTATTTCTTAATAATATATTACATTTATTAACTTCATGATTGTGGTATTTTAGGTGAGGTGACGTAATTTTGCGTAGTCATCACGATAGAACTTGGAAAAAAATTGGACTGTTAGGTATTTAAAGTTATGTTTAATAATAAACTGACCATAGTTACTAATACTAGTAGATTAGTAGCAATAGTCATAGTAATAGTAGTAGTAGTTTCGAAGCTATTGATGAGCATTTAAGTGATATCAATAAAAAAATAAAAAACCTCAAAGCAATAATGATTTCATACATTGACTGACATGGACAATAGTTAAATTTAAGTTCTTAAACACGGGCGTCAGGATATCAGAAGTACCAGCAGGTCAGTGCACGGTCGCTACTTCAATAACATTGAAGAACGCTCGTCCGATCCGGCGACTACCCGTGCCCAAGGGCCGACAGGCGTGAGGCATCTCAGGAATGTTAATCGCAGGGCCCCCGCCCGGTGAAGCCCGAATTTAGGGCTGTCACGACCACGAATGGGAAATGAGGACGTCGTAATCTAGTACGTAAATAAAAAAAAAATATGGAAGAGGTTTTTCTGTAGGTGGTTTTAATTAGTATTTTGTGTAAAATAATTTCTTTTTAGTTTTTTTTTTAAATAGAGGAATCCAGAAATCCAGTACATGATATCGTTATACAGAATATTTAGAGTTATAGTAACACAACACTAAATTATTATTAAAGAAAATGTTGCATTGATGTTGTTTTTCGTTTTTATGTATTAAAATGTAAAATAATTGTCAAAATTCACATTACTGTCAATGACAACCCTATTAGAATTCAGTAAAAACAGAACGGTTTGAATTTCGGATACGCTGTTCTAGTGGGGCCTCTATTCTTTGTTTCAGTTCAATTTAACAAAAACTGCTTTTAATGGAAGAATTGGTACCCACTCAAACTGCTTCGGTGTGATAAATGTAATAATAACACAAATAATGTAAAATTTTTGCACGATATCTCATCGTAAATGCACGATATCTCATCGTAAATCAACTAGTTCCTATCGTAAATTGTTCGAACGTATTGTATTAGTTTTACGATTACACCCGCGCTGTATTCCGATGTGTGAAAACTTTATTTTAATAAAAAAATGTTTCTTATTATTTTTAATAGGCAATAAATGCTTGCTAATTAACACCGAGTTCGTGTGCAAAATTAGGTTATTAAGACAAAGTTATCAGCTGTTGTTAAATTTTTAGATATTTTTTTGTTTATTCATTCAAAATTTATATTTTAACACGTTACTGTAACATATGGCATACATAGAGTAAATCTATAAATCCTTTCAAATGTACATACATATTTTGAAAATAGTGAATTGAAATAAATCAAAATTATTTTTGGAAAATCATGTTGTGGCAGAGTCCTGTACATATCTTGTAATTAATAAAAAAAATCTGAATTATGAATAACTAACTTTTTTCAGTTTTAAACTTCTTTAACGTAATTATCATCTACGAGGTACTTACTATCTTATATATAAAAACTAGCGACCCGCCCTCGCTTCGCTTCGGGAAACTTATTATCAAGTGCTTAAATATAAAGTTTCATGGTTCTTTAAGAGATGGCGCTAGGCGTTCTTATTCTTTAAGTTAGGAAGGTTCACCCCTAGATGGCGCTGTGCTTAAAACCCGAAGAAATCCCATACAAACTTTCAACCTCTATTTCAACCTCTTCATCCCTTTTTGTCGCAATAAAAGGTAGCCTATGTCCTTTCTCAGGGTCTAAAGATTGTCTGTGTCAAATTTCATCAAAATCGGTTGAGAGGTTTAAGCGGGAAAGCGACACAGACAGACAGACAGACAGAGTTACTTTCGCATTTATAATATTAGTAGGGATATATAAAAATCAAGTGCCGTTTGTTAGTCTCGCTAAAACTCGAGAACGGCTGGATTGATTTGGGTAATTTTGGTTTTGAATTATTTGTAGAAGCCTAGGGAAGGTTTAAAAATTAAGTAAATATGAAAATTCAGCTTTTTTTATTTATTGATTCTGAGGCGGTACGACCTCTGCCTGGTCAACTAGTATTATATACCTGTTACCTTACTTACACGTTTTCACAAATCTACATTCAATAATTAGACAATTCCTTTAAATAATAACAATTTTCTTCTTATGTTTAAGTACAGAGAATTTTCTTATCTACTAATCTGCGAAAGGTAAAGGACTTGAATAAAATGCAATACATTACGTAACTGATTAGAGCATAAAACAAAGCAACTATTACAAGAATACCTCTTTCCTCTGGCTCACTGTTTCCAGCAGATAGGCAAAGAAAAAAAAAACGTAAAATTAGTTCCGTGGGCCAGCAGGTGTGAGAGAGACGGTTTGGGCGAGCATCGGCATCGAGTTAGAACGGGATGGCAGACCGTAGTGAGTCGAAAACTAACCGGTCTTAGGGAGGCAGATGCGCTTCTTGAAACCCCCACGGCAAACTAACAGATTTGAACAATAAGAAAATAATTATTAAAAACATTTCCAGAGAAACTGCTTTATGGTTAGTAATAAGATATTTATTTAACGAAAACAACGGTTTCGGATATTTTAGTCTTTAGCAATAAAACATTTTTTAGTAACCACATTAAAACTGTAGGTAAGTGGAAAAATGTTGTATGAAAAATTTATATTCGTACCTAATGAATGTTTGAAATTGCAAATATTTTTTTTCAAAATGATTTAGTCAAAACATCAAAACCCACATTTTCAATTACTTTTAATAATTGTTTTTTTATCCTAAGCAGATATAACTATAATGTAGGTACATATAAAAAATTAATACTTGTTACATAAAAATAATTACTGTGTATTGTGGCTAAATTTTCAATAATAAACCTTAGAATTGGTGTTTGAAAATCCTGTTTAATTTTTTAGTTAAAATTAAATTTGAGGTAACACCGAGAATTTTTCGAGACATTTTTTATTTAGATCGCCATAACTAGTTATCATCGGCCATTTAAATTCCCGACAACTCGCCACGGACGCGAAACTTATTGATTGCAGATGGCTCGCGTTATTTTCTACTTTACCTGAATTTTTGCCGGCGTTTCTTAGTAAAAAACTGTAGTAGGCTATTAGCCGTACATACCGCCTTGTGGAATGTAGGCACAGCGCCAAATTACCTGTCTGCCTGTACTTACTCGTTAGCGACCGTTGTTATGAATTAAATTACATATTTGGAAGGGAATTGTTTTAAAATGTTGCCTCTCGCGACGGTCGCTCGGACGCCAGATGGCTCTTATTAAGAGCTTAAAATGGCATGCGAATACTTTGCTAGCTGCTTTTTATTAAGGCCTAATTATAAATGACTCACTAAAGTCATGTAACAAAAACTTGTACCTACTTTATAACTGTATTATTCAGTATTTTAATTTGTAGATTTTCTTGATTAGTCCTCCATAAATTGTGAATTTGATTGACTTTCAAAGGACAATTAGTGTGTTCTACAAAATGTTCTTTATAAAAAATCCAAAGTAACTTGCGCAGTCTAAATTCTTTGGAGCGTAGAAAAATAAACAGTTGTCTGCACATGTGTGGCTGAGGAATTATGCGGTTAGTTAGCAAGAAAAAATGCCAGTTATTCTGCCTCTTGAAAGGGTCTACTCGCGTGAGAAGAGGCTTAGCTCGGATCGAGTTCTACGCGCGTGAAAAACTAGGCAACGCGTCGGCTTTTAGAATTATGTTGCGGCGAGCCCACGCTGAATTATCGTTCCATCGCACCGTCCTCTCATTCAAATCCGCAAGGCATTGCATCGCCAAGATTATTGAATAAGAGATAAACCGTTCGGTCACTTACAGGGCGTAGGTACGGAGTCGCGGCGGGACGAGATTGCAAATGCGTGTAAAGGAATTCCGGAACAAAAATGCGCGCGTCTACCTGCAGTCGCACCCGCCAGATGCACCCGCGCGCCCCTCGCATTCCGACGCTGAACTGCGTAAATTGATTACGTGGAAAATTTGAGAAAATCGCGCTCTAACTACATGCGTAGCCGCCGCCGCCATCGTCGCGCCGCCGCATGCGAAATTGTCAACTTTTTTGCATTCCGCGGCGGCGACCCGGCCGCGGCCGGCTTCCTCCGCCGATGCAGCGATAACGACAATTGTTTATTGCCATGCAATTAGCCAAGTTACGGAGTTCCTTCGGACGACGCGCCGCGAAAACGACGCCGATAACGCAAATTCCCATATAAAAATGTAAATAGAGGGTTGGAATCCGAGATTCGGTGAATGATTCGCGTGCGGGGACACGGGACGAGGTCACGGGGGTCCGTTACGGCGTCAGGCCGGACACCTCGTCGGGCGCGTAACGCGTTCCGTCGAACTTATTACGACAGATGGCCGCGGCTCGGGAGGCGGGAGCGGCCGCGGACGCCGGCCCTTCGGAGAGATCGACCTCCGAAATGCGCCCGAGATTGCATTCTTTCGGCGGCGCGGGCACATTCCACTGCGCGCCATCCGATCTCCGCGCGCCCGCGCCAGTCGACGCGCGCCCTTTTGGGGGTTAAGATGTGTCCGTTGCGGCGGGCGCTCACGATGTGGTCCCAGCCGCCTCCCCCGGAGCCGGAGTTAGAGTCGACCTGGTGCAGGGGTTGTTTTGGTTCTCGGCAGCTGGCGAAGATGGTCCGCAATGAGCCTCGCGAGTACGGCGTCAGGGTGGACCTCACGTCGGCCACCCCGCCCGGTCTTCGCGTGCGCGACGAACCCCAGTACCAGAATCTGGAAGAGTTGCGCAAGCGGCCCGAGTATGCCAACCTGGACGAGATCAGTCGCGAGTTCGGGTATCGTTTGTGCCCTGAGGGTCAGAACTTGGAGGACGAAGCTATATACGAGAATATACTGTCAGTGCGTAGAATACGTTCCGCGGAAGTGCGTTTAGTGCCGGTGTCGGAGGTGGCGTACTACGAAGGCCAAGGTTACGTGGCGACGCAGGTCCTGAGCAGGAACGGCACGTTCCCGCAATGTCCGCCGCATACATGGAGCCGCCTTCAGCACGCTGGGAGGATGACTGGATCTTTGAGGCTGTTTACCGTAAATATATTTTTTTTGACTGTCGTACGAGCTTAGATACGATCTTAAGTTGATCTTAAGTTGTTGTTGAACTAATTCGGTTTAAATCTTCATTTCTTCGGAACTGGCAGGGCTGCCTTTGAACAATGACGTCGCGAGATTTGATACCGTATTATTACATTTGGATTTGAGCAAACAGGATACGACCGTAATAAGTTGTGATGTGGTCGCTTTTTACACGCATTCCTTGCAAAAAGTCGTTGCTCGCAGTACCTACTGTATTTATGCTCTTTGCAAAAAATGACTACGGAATTTTTCTCTAATGACTTGTTAATTTTGGAACTGACTTGATGAATTTCGTACGGAGTCGTGAAATACTGCGACCGGGATTGGTGGTGTGAATCGTGATATTCAGATACCTGTTAATCTGTTGGTCTGCAAAAATCAAATTAACATCAATTAACTTTGAGATAACACGATTACAGATCACACTTTATAAAGTTAAGTCGATGTCAGTTAAGAGCATTTTAAATTATTTTAAATTATTAGCACATCAAATCAACACACTTTCGTATAAAAAGAAGTGCAGGTGTTTTCTATATAGCAAGAAAATTATGTGAAAATTAAAATTTGTTAGTTTTAGATTAATTATTCGTTTTTTTAACCTGTGATCCGCGGACCCCTGGGGGTCCGTGAGTATGTGTATGAGGATCCGCCGATTCTCCAATCGGATTTGCAATCCAATCGCAATTTTCTGATTCCTGTGTTTTTTAATCAGGGGGGTCTTTGAAATTGTGTTTGATTTTCTAGGGGTCCGTGAACTGAAAAAGGTTAAGAAAAGCTGCTTTAGAATATTTCAAGCACTTTTAGCCAAATTACAACTCTCGATAAAAATATTTAAATAGATTAATAAATTCGAACTCGAAACCATAAAAAATTCTAATACAAAGAAAAATAAATAAAAAATCTTTTTTGGTATAGACAAAATTGAATAAACCTATTTAAGTACATACATTGTGTATACCTACAATTTTAATCCGAAGAATATATGAAACTACAATTAAGTTTTCGTACCTACGCAAAGACCTTTTATATTAACTTTTTTGTGAAGGAATTTAATATAAATTTTAATGATTTAACAAAATGGTAGAACACTTATTCATCTACTTCAACCTTGTGTTTCAGTAAAAGTAAAGTAAGTCACTTCACACGAGACGTGTCTTAGTCCTACAGTCATTAAAGGCTAAAGTCCAAAAAATAATCTTATTGCTTGTACTCTATATTAAAAAATACAATTACTAACAACTAACGATTTAACCAACTCACGTTCTAATCTAAGTTCGTAACCATTCTGCGTCGGTCAAAGATGTCAAGGGCGGCAACCCGGCAACAGAAGGGTGGTCCTGCAAGCTCGTTTGATATCTTAAATCCATAAAAAATCGGCTAGCGGCATTTCTACAGTTACTAACGCTATAGAGTAGCCGTCGGTGATCGGTACCCGTCATATAAGATGCGTAGTGTCTGCTAACCAATCATAAAAATATATTCAACAAGTTATGTACAATACACCTACACTGTCTGCTGCGCCTACACCGTTCATATATCGATCGTTAAATTCGTCTAGGCAGACCAACGGTGTTTGGTATCGTTGGTTGTGTTGCCAGGTTGTTGTCAAATTTCGGAACGGCTGAAATAAATAAAAAATAAACGTTAACACACTCAAACCCCCACACTAGGATTCCCTGTGTCGCGGTTGGCATTCACAACACAAATTATACATCACTAACACCCATGACCCGAGAGCAAATACATTTTATCTGTCACATAAACATCTGATAATTGAGATATTATATGCGTTTTTCTTGTTAGATACCTAGTTAAACTCGTTTTTTCAGTTAAAATCCATGACATCCTTTTAAGCATACATATTTTAAGCGCAAATTAGGGGAGGCCTATATCAAGCAGAGGACGGCTTTAATCAAAATGTGATCGACAGGATAAGCAAAGTGGGCGTAATCGATAGTGGAATAGTGCCAAAGTTCAACCGCTATGAGTTGTCCAACGCGACTCATATGGAGGACTTAGGGCCATGTAAGTTATGTCGTGAGGATCCTATATATAGATTAATTGTCTATAGATATGATTGACTGAGATGTTACGAGAATATCCTGAATATACCTGAGTGAGACCGTTTGTCGATGTATTTCATTTGTGACTCTGTAACTCGTATTGGTTAGTAACGGCTGAAAGTAGATACGTTCCTGGGTTCTGAATTCAAATCCCAACTAGAGCAGTTTTTTTGTCTGATGTGTCTGATTTGTTTGTCTCCATTTTGGCGTCTCATTTGTGTATTTCAAGCAAGCAGACAGCGGGGGTGTGATGTGGGAGTAGTGTTAAGATGTTATTTTACTTGTGGTAATTTCTCGTGTATTTGTTTGTTACTTTTGTAATATTTGTCTGTTTAACATCTATTTAACATGCGAATCTTAGTCACGACTTAACGGAGTGCTCAAATTTTTTTATACTCGCTAGAAACGTGCTCGTTTCGGTTCGGTGCTAGATTCTTCATAATCAAGCCATACTTTTTATCCAAGATGTGGGGTTTGTAGAGTTAAGGCTAGTAGAGCCACGTCTTGTAGAGTTCGGAGCTTGGCTCTTCGTCTTCACGCGATGTGATAATTTTTTAACTTTGAAAGATTTATTGAGTTTTGGAAATCTATATAAAATGAAATGTTTTGGTGTGACTAAATTAATTTCAACTATTGTAAATTGTTTTTAGTTAAAAAAAGAAACATGTTCACGTAATAAAGAAATAATTTCATAGTTTTCATGATACGATAATGGTTTATAACTGATGAGTGATGACATAGGGATAGATGGCGCTGTAGTTAAGTTAATAATAAATCTGTAATTTATAAATAAAATCTCAAGTCAAACTGGAATGTATAAATACATATTATTATACTATCGAACCAATTAATTTATTACTGAGATATAGGTAATTACTGTATTATTTTTACATGAACTTATATTTATTCTCGTAATCAGTTCTACATTTCTTATCTGTTGGATTGCAAGTTTTAAGTGACACCCTATTTATATTCTGTTCTCTTCTTTTCAGGCAAAGCGGGAGATGTACGATGTCAAAAAGCAGAGGTTGTGTCTAGCTCAGGACGAGTACAAACACCTCAACAACGCGTTGTCGACACTCGCCGCGTCCAGAACGAGTTGTAAGTTACAAAAGATTTCTCTATTTAAATGCCTTCTCTTTTTCAGAATCTTGCTGTATCTCTCTCTACCTTTTTGAGAGATTTATCTCTTTATCTTGTCTATTACTGTCTGTTGAATCTTTAATCGTAGTAAGCAGTGATTTTATTAAGTTTTTACCTGTTAGGTATGTCATTGTTAGAAGGTAGATTTTTGTATGCAGTACAACATTGTTAATAACACACGGTCGTGAATCTAATCTGTACTGCCTTGAACTAAAAGTACATGTTTAACTGTTTACAAATGTTCCTATTATAAAAAACTGGTGAAGTTTAATCGGCTTTGGGTTATTATAGGAGTCCGTAGGGTATTTTCAAATACATTTATAGCTCTCATAATAATAGCTCTACCTATATTTCATCATCATCTCAACCCACAGCTCTCCCACCGCTGGGCACGGTTCTTTTTTCACTTTGAGAAGTACAATCCATAACCGCTGGCCAAGTGCGGATTGTCGGACTTTACACACCTTTGAGAACATTATGGAAAGTCAGGTGTGTGTGTTTCCTCACGATATTTTCCTTTAGCGAAACAAGTGATTTCAATTCTAATACGCACATAATTTTGAAAATTAGAAGTGCGTGCAGGATTTGAGAGAGTTTAGGCAGAGTGGAGGGTACCTACCAGAGATCGCGGTAGATCACCAATGTGATGGACAGAAAAAATTAACTCTGCTGTGGGCGGCTCATTGCATGAGTGCACCAAAATTACGACCAATACAGCAAAATGGCGAGAGATTGTGAGGGGAGTTACATCTGCAAAGAGTGCAACTTCATGGCGACCACGACCTCTGTGAAGAGCAAAACTTTTGAGAAGAAGCAGGATTTGATCTCGGGCCCTCGGTTCAGGAGTCCTACTTTCAATCCGCTCTGCCTATCACTGGTTACCTTAGCTATTTGACTCTTTATATTTTGTATATTCCCGTAAAAATATCTTTTCGTTATTATTATGCAGACCGATCTGTTTTTTTTGCCTTTATATTCGGATACCTATTCATGGTTCTCAGTTTTTCCAGTATTGAAATTTGAAACGTTTGGTCCTTACGTTTTTATTATTGAATGTACGCAACCCTAAAAGGAACCTAAGCTTAACACTGCTCATTATCTAGACGGTAAAATTTAAAATGTTACCTTGCATGAAAATACAATTACGTAAATACTAGTGGTTTGGGATTACCTGTCCACTTACATATATAATAAGGTCGGATCTGATAAAAATAAAGCCACTGAGTAAATAACTAAGATCATCTCGCATACCAAGCACATACCATTTGCAAATATAATGCCATTGTGTTAATTAAAATTTATAATGTTGTCCTCTCGTTGGTAGGGTTGCCAACCATCCGGATTTTTCCAGACATGTCATTGGTTTTTTATTTTTTGTCCGGTCTTTTATTTTGTCCGGTTTCTTGATGTAGGTACACATACGTAAAAAAGTTTAACAAAAATAAAAAAGATGTAAAATAAGTTTTTGATAAGCTTTCAAGCTTTCAATTATGTTATAACAAAAAAAATGACATCTGGGCATAATAAAAATGTCCTGATTGTTTTGTAATTTCAAGATTTGGAGGTGGCAACCCTATATACGCAGGCCTATCCGTAAGCCATTCAAGTAAAACGTATGGTTTTATCTTTGTATCTTTACGTATTAAAATATGTAGTGTCTATTTAAATGATGTCGACTGGTACATTACATTAAGGAGTCTATAAATTCTATAATGTACCTATATAGTTATAGATTTACGAATGCGTTTGTTTATCTATTCTGTATCTACATAATAATTTATATAACTGATGTCTGTAATACTATTACTGGGGTTATTTATGAACACAATAGAATCCATGGAAAAAATACATAGAATTTATGTTTGATTGTAGGTTTGTTAGTTTGTCCGTGAGTTTTTACGGCATTCAGAAACAACCGATTTGAATAAGGTTTTCTTATTTATCACGGGTGACATGCACCACACAAACAATACTTCATTAATACCCAAAAATAAATATTTATCTGTCACTTAAATGTCTGTACCGGCTGGGAATCAAACCCGGGACCCCAGGAGAAAAATGGCTTACAATTTCTTAAGTAAACCGTGGGTAGTTGGTGGAACCATATTAATTAATAATAAATTTATTTAGTGATTAATTTACATAACCAACACATTACCATTCCCCTGCCAGTATGCTCATCAACCACGTCGATGACGACAACGTCGACGACGTCAAGACACGACCCGGAACTGCTGCGGACGGAAGTGTCTCAGGCGCGGGGCCGCGTCGCCCAGCTGCGGAAGGAGTTGAGGCAAGCGCGCGCCGAGGTGGCCAGTGCACGACGAGGCGTGGATACTCTTGCTGAGTAAGTTTAGCATAATACCCGACAGATGAGAAGACAGAACAGCTGTTAAGTGGTCACCGTTGCCCATGGGAATCAGTAATACCAAGGGCATCATGCGTTGTCGGCGTCGAAATAAGGAAGAAGGAAAAAAAGAAAATTAATGTCATGAATACGTTTGAAATGCTTCATTTCGTCGGAAGTTCTTTTTTATACTTGTAGTTAACCATTATAGGATTTTATGAAGCTATATAAATATTGTTGTTTCAGAGTGGAACAAAAACTAAACGCACAGCAAGGATGTTACAACATCACCGAAGCGCAGGCGATTATGACCGAACTGAAGAACATCCAAAAATCTCTCACCTCTGGAGAGAAGGAGAGAGCAGACCTCATGCAGTCGTTAGCCAAGCTTAAAGACGACCTCACGAGGCTGCAACTCGGTGACGCTTCACCAGACCTCTCGACCCTCAGTCTTCCTCAAGAAAAACTGAGCACTGCCTCCCAAACCGACCTCTGTGCCGATCTAGTACCAATTGGCACGAGGTTAGCTGAAATGGCGCGGGTTCGCCTTCAATACGACGAGGCTAGGAAGAGGATACAGCAAATTCAGCAGCAACTAGCCGACCTGGAGGACAAAGTCCAGCCGGGACAAGCGGAGTCTGACAAGGATCGCCTTCTCCTCTTCCAAGAGAAGGAGCAACTGCTAAGAGAGTTGCGGAGTATAACTCCGAGAACGCGATCGAAGCAAGAGATGAGCGACATTCAATCCGAATGCAAGAGATTAGAGCAGGACTTGAAAAATGCGTTCGAGATGTCGAATAAGTGTATAGCAGATAGATTGAGGCTACATGAGGAGAAGCAGTTATTGCTGCAGCAGTTAAAGGATGCTCTGACTTCGATGACCACGCTCGAGGGTCAGTTGAAGACGTTGTCAGCTAGTACGCTGTCGGTGTCCAGTAGCTCGAGTTTGGGGTCCCTGTCCACTGCTAGCAGTAAGGGGTCATTGAGTTCTGGCATTAGCTTCACTGACATCTACGGTGGCCCGCAAATAGCGAGTTCGTTTCAAGCTGACAAACCTATTGATATGGTCGATTTGCACAGACGAGTTGAAAGGTAAACAATTAGGTTAATTGTATTATACTTAGTTCGAGTTGGCCGAAATTATTTGGCTTGTTGAAATTGATATATGACGCTGCATTTAAAAGGTACTTTTCATATTGCATTGCATTGAGCATAATCTCTGGATTATGAAAAATGAATCTTTTTGATAAAATAACGAGAATCTTGGAATACTTTTGTAGTTTGTACGTAATAAGGTAGTTATTCAAGTTCTTCAATATTCTCCACAGACTACTCCGAGGAACCAGTTACAACGCTGACAGTGCGACCCCCGGGACGAGTAGTTCCCCATCACAACCTTCTCTGTCCCCGAGAAGCAGTTTATCATCAGCTAGCCCGCCGCCGCCGCCGCCTTCGTATAATCAGGTGTGTAGTCATAAACATGAAGGCACGAAGTTGTGAGTTCAAATCCTGGACAGATGAAAGTTGTTCGTAGGTCTTAAGTTTTCGTTGTTGTTGGTAAAGGGCATAATAATAATATGTGGAGCGTATTTATAGATTACTGGAGGCTTTAATGTTACAATAATGCGTTTGATAATATGCAAAAAATTTAAGAAAGTTGTTAAAGCCTACTCGGGAAGTGTCTCGGATTAGATTTCCAGATATTTTTTTATTTTTACTTATTTAAATGTTGCACCAACGAAAACATCACCAGTACATTTTAACAATATTCATGCAAGTTTTATACACACAACGGTGTCAATTCACGTAAAGTTACAAACTACATGTTTATTTTAAATTATGCAACAAAAACAATTCTCGAGTAATAGTAATGAAGACGTAAACTACAGCTGGATAAGATCATAATATAATCATGATTGTTTCAGGTGGAAAGACAAAGGCGACAGCAGAGAGAGTTAGAAGAGAAGCTCGCGGAAATGAGGATAGGTGTCGCTACTGGTCTCAATGAAGTCACTGGATTGTCAACGAGTACGTTCATACTATAGTACACGCTGTAACATCTGAGTCTATAAATCATTTCTCTACATCTATCTCGCTTGCACTTATGGGTCTTACGGAGCCGTCTAGTGATTATAGTTATAATAGCTTATAGTCCATTGAAAACTTACATTTGGGGTTGCATTTGCCAGAGGACATAAGATTGTAAAAATGCGACTTCCATACCTTGAGTAGAAAATAAATAACAAAATACATTAATATTCTTTTTACAGATTTAATTCGTTAAATTAAGTAATTTTAATTGTTTGGTTTTAAATTGTATGTTATAAATTTTCATTCTGTCAAATATTACTATTACTGTCAAATATTACTAAAAGACAAAAACCTCCTTGGGAGGTTCTTGCCGCTTCTTCCAAGATCACTCGCAGTAGGGATTGCTGAAGCGATGGCGTAGTTTATCTTTCGAAGTCTTTGTACAAAGCAAATTCTAATAAAATCATTTCATTGTTATTATAAACTTATTAAAATTGTATACGTATTGAATGAATGTTACAAAATGTATGTGTCAATAGCCGTTTGTTATCGGTCACATAAATATAACAGATTACGTAATGATACTGAAATATTCCAGTCCTGCTGATAAGGAGTTATTTCGGAATTTCATTGTGAAGTTATGGAATGTAACTTTTGTATGGTAATAACTTGTAGGGCAATCTCACATCGCGGTTAATTTAACGAATACTACGGTTATTCTGTAATCTCATACAGATGTAATCTATTTTTGACCGTATTGGCGCGGGCTGGAATACTGATTCCATTTCCATGCCCAGACCAGGGTGTCGTAAACAAAATTTAATTAGTGGTTATAGTTGACAATTTTAACCATAAATATGCGGTAGGTTAACATTGAAATTTACATTTAAATAAATATTATAAGTGGTGTGACTACAAAAGTTTCCAGTTTTTTTTAATAATTTTTGTCGTTTATGGTTTATATTTATTGGTTAAATGTAACAAGTAGAAGTGTAACTATTGCCGGTTACACTTTTTTATAGGCGACCATCTCAGTCTAAAGGGTACTATTTAATAATAATTATATTTAATTATAATAATTATAAATTTAAATAATTACATTAGAAAAGGACAGGAGGAGCATGCCTACCGCTGCCGTATGCGTGAGGGAAAGGGAAGCCAGACAGACTGGCGCCGTAACGCGTTACGTAACGTAACGTTAGTTATCACTTCAAAAACGAATGTAACTAAATTGTTTCTAGTTCCAGTCCAACTGCAAGGCCCCGGCCGGCCGTGCGAGCCGCTGTCGCCGATATCGGAGACTCCGCCCCCACCGCTCTCGCCTAGAACTCCCTCATCTAGTGGTAAGTTGTTTGTTTTCTAGCCAAACAAACAGACTAACCAAAGGGTACTCGCGATGTTTATATTTTGTGCTGATATCATAATCCAGTTACATAGATCATGATTGCGACATTACCTAGTATCAAAATCGTGAGTACCCGTTATAGCTAAAATGCCTGCGATGATGGGTTTAAATTGATGTTCCTGTCCCAGGTACAAATACTAGATCGGTGTCAGCGGCAGTCAGCGACGAGTCGGTGGCTGGGGACAGCGGGGTGTTCGAGGCGGCGCAGGCGGCTGACGCTAATACCGGTAACTTTCATTATCAACTAGCTGTGCCCACGACTTGGTCCTCGTGGAATTTAACAAAAAAGCTATTCAATTTCTAAAATAAAACTAGCCCCCTAGTGAAAGTCCCGTACAAATCGGTCCAGCCGTTCCAGAGATTAGCCGGAACAAACGGACAGACATCGGATAAAATGTTATTTTTGTACAGGTACCTACCTTGCATACATCCATATTCATTTAGTAAAAAGCGGTTATTTTAATATTACGAGTACAAACCGACATGACACAAATATTCAACGCTATTACACACGTGTAAGAGCGATGAAGAATATTTATTTAAGAATATGTTCACATTTTTCGTATATAGCCATATTATTATATTAACTGTATATTAATATATATTTTTTCCGTTTTCAGTGAACAGTGCCCAGGTAGAAATCAAACTACGGTACTGCGTGGACGAAAGCGCGTTAGAAATCGGTATCCTACGAGCGAGAAACCTACACGCCCTCTACATCGATATTGGGACCGAAGTGTGAGTATTTTGATAGAATAGCTAGAAGGGGAGGGGAGGGGGTAATATCCAAAAATCCTTTCCTAGTGCTCACTTACGTTACTTGAGGAACCTGTTTCAGTTGAATCATATCCAAAAATTCAGTTTGTTGCGTTCAGTAGTTTCGGCTGGGCGTTGCCTGTCAGTCACTCATGACCTTTAGTGGAGTAGTGTATACCGCGCGCTTAGTTTGTCCACGGGTTCGTAATGGTAATTACGTCAAATTTTAAGCGCCCTTTTTAATTACATATTTGGAATGAGAATCGAATACTGAGTACCTCCTATCAAAGTCAAGTGAATAAAAAATAAATAAATAAATAACGCTACACACTCATCGCCCCACACTGGGATTCCCTGTGTCGTGGGTGCCATAGACAACCCCACACCCAGACCAAGAACGGAAATTTAAATTCATCATTCAAATTTCCGCCTCGCTGGGAATCGAACCCAGGACGCTCGGAACGGCGATCCGGCGTGTTAACCATTGCGCCGTCCGGGTCGTCGAACCACCTTGTATATCGACGACGTCCCCAGGGCGGTGCGCGGCGCGCTGGTGGTGGGCGGCGGCGGCGGCGTGGCGCTGGCGAGCGCGGCGCTGGCGTGGCGCGGCTCCACGCTGGTCTGGCGGCGGCTGCAGCGCGCGGCGCTCTCCCCGCGGGCGTTGCGCGCCGCCACGCTGCAGCTCAACCTGGTGGCCGGCGCCGAGTGTCTGGTGAGTTGGGACAGTTTCCGGCAAACGACCAGACGCCGACCACAGCCAATAGACTCCTAGTAACAGGCGAATGGCTTCTGTCAACACATCTGGCTTATAGTACCGATATAAATTCGTGCCGTCTCATTCTTTCCCGTTGCTTAAATTGATCTATTTCTTTCCAACGTTTCGTGTGGCCTTGAATTAGCCAATCACAACGTTGAATTAGCCAGTCACCCCGCTGCGTCTTACCTCAGCTAGTTTCCAGAATGTATTCAATACGGAAAATCAAACATTTGGTCTATTGGCTGTGTGGTCGGTGCGACCAGACAACCCGAAGGGTTTGTGGTAAGTGGTCATGGACATGTGACACCAAAGACATCACTGAATTGTACTGGTTTTAAAGCCAAAAAACCATTTCATTATTTCCTAGTAGCCGTCACTTCTACGCTGACTCCCTTATCGTTCATAATTATCGTCTCTCACACAATCCATGTTTTCTTTGGCCGTCCACGTCCCCTTCGTTCGTCTACATTCAAATTGTATAATTTTTGCACAGTATCCGTTGTTGAACCAGTTTTATTTTTATAGCTAGCGTGCTGAGTCTGTGGCAAAACTAAATTTCGAACAGATTAAATGACATTGGCATAAGTCATAATATTATTGACATTACCAATCGACAGTCAACGGCGGCGGCGGGCCCATTGGAGATCTCTTTTTGAGCGAGTTAAGATTGGATGCTTCTTAGCGTGTTATATAATCAAAGCTTCTTAGCCTTCTTATATTGCTCCAAGCAATGAGAACAAACAGTAATACATATAATTATGATTAATTCGACTGGGTAAAAATGTTAAAACGGTACTTATAGATTCTTAGGCATAAAAAACACAGTTTAATACGTCGACACGGAAGAGTATTTTAGAAAACCTACTATATGATGACAACTAGCCAAATTTGAGTATTCGGCTTATGCCTTGAGTGCCATGTGAATAAACTTGGGCGAGAGCGATTACTACTGACTTTCAGCTACTATTACCGAAAACACACCTTATTAGGCGTAGTATTAACGCACAGTTTTGTTTGCAGGGTTGCGCTCAGGTGAGTCTCGCGGACTTCGACCCTGATACGGTGTCCCAGAAATGGTACAACGTGCTCAGCTTCAGGTGCATGAGGAGAGACGAGAGTTCTGATGAGTCCACCGTCATATCTTCGCAGACGTCCACTCTCACGAGGAATAGAGGTTGGTTTTATAATTTTTGATAATACATGTGGTTCGTTAAAGGAATGCCAGTTCTTCTTCCTGCAATTTACAATTACATAATTTTACAATTGGGATAATTTGGAACAATGTGACGGCTCAAATAGTTTTGTTAAAGTCTATTTAAATAAATTTTCTTTAACAATATATTACCAGATCTAAAATGTTATATAATGTAATGTATAAAATATGCTATACAAATGAATATTACAAAAATAAATATTATGTTATAAAATTGAATAATATTAATTTTTATAACATTCTAGCTAATAGTTTTCTTATTTAGGAATTAATTTTAAACATCAATTGTATTTGTTATTTATTAATTGTTTCAGGTCCAGAGAGTATGACCGGCGCAGAGTGTAACGTGGATTGTGTGGACAACTCTGATTCTGATGACGATGAGTCCAGGGAGCCATTGAATCAGGTGAGTAAAGCACTTAGTCTAAAAACGAAATTGGGATGTTGATTATTTTTGGAAGGGTTACTCGTTAGATAATTATAATACACGACATGAACGTGTGACAGATTTCATTATTAATCAGTGAAGTTTCGTTAATCAGTACCCCCCCCTCCTCACGTTTGAGAGTAGACCCGTGCCAGCAGTGAGACAAATTGGGTTGTGATGATGATGAAAGTTTCGATGTGAGAGAAGATGATTTATAGAAGTGAGTTTCGTTCGGTTATACATAGTTATAATTTTTGAACTTTTTTAATAATATCACTTTCAGTAGAGAAGCAATTGTGTTATTTACTTGATCTTTAAATCAACAGATTGTAGAAGAAGATTCGTTTGAAGACTACATACCTGAAGAGGAATTGGCGTTAGAGGAGGAATACTTACACCCGTCCACCGCTGAGAAGGAGACCAATACCGAGTGCAACTTCTGTCCCGAGGGTGCGAGGCAGTTGCACAGACGGTAAGCTGCAATTTTCTGTTTATATAGCTCAAGGATGGATGGATGGATGAAAATAGAATACATAAGGTTCGGGGAATGTCTCCATGTTAGCACATACTTGCCAACTATCCGACCTTTATTAATATTCTTTGTATCCATCAACGTTCCGACAACGACTGTCAAACTGTCAAAATGTGTTAGTAGTTTACTTACTAACTTATCTCGATCTAAATGTAATGTCGGAAGTTATGAAGTCATTCCATAATTTCCATTATTGATGAATAAATATTGACGTCTAGCTTGGACAGTGTTTTGGGGTTTTACCGCTAGATGTCACTTATCTTGATGTGCCTGACGTGTGTGTCAGATGTATGTATCGGCTGGTGGATGTTTGTAATGTCTCATTTGTGTTTGTTGCAATTGTTCAATTGTGACAAACTGAATGCGTGTGTAAGAGTAGAAATGTGTGAACGTTTATTTGGATATAATTCAAGATCATTAAAAATTTGCTGCATATATCAACGGATATGACATACTACACAATATATGATAATTGTTATTTAAGAATTATCACACACAACGTCATTAGCTTGATATTTTTGATGCAAATGTAAGCGGCATATTTTGTCACGATCACACTGTATTATAAAAAGGTTGTGGGCAATTTTATAAGTAAGATATTACGGAATAAGGTGATGGTTTAATATACGTACAATATCGCATATTTTATGTTACTGCTGTATATAGCTAAATCATAATTGGTTGTGGTGTAAACAATACATTTGTTTTAATTGGCTTTTTATAACAGTAAATATTCAAACTGTAATCATATCCCTATGACTATAGTGTAACAATTCCGACCTGAAAAATATGACGTCACATTTTGACAATACAGATTAATATTATTAGGACAGGATGATTAATTACTAATAAAAAAAATGATGTTTTTTCAAAGTGGTTACCAATGACCTTTTCTCATCAGATACTTAGAACGTTTGAAACGCGTGGACGCAGACGGGCGGCCGCAAGCGGCGACGCCTATAGAAAATTAATTACATACCGTCCGTTACATACCTGTATATAGTCTGTACCTATAGGTATGTTTGCATTGTGTCCGCGTGCGTGATTTCAAATATGTTTTTGCTAGCAGGATTTAAACTTTATCTGGACTTGACAAAATTCAAAATTTTAAAATTCGAATTTTAGAAATGAAACTGCAAGTTCGAACTTTAAAAGTTTGAAAAGGTTCATTTTGAGAAGTATTTTAGTCATGTTCAAACTCAGGATAAATCTATTAAGTCAGGAATACGTTTAAGATGAATTGATTTATATACATAATATAAGTAATGTTTTAATTTTCGATACTGAGAAATCGATAGATATATTAGATACTATTCTTTCTCTTTTTCTATTTCATTTGTCCTATAGTTTACATCCTGTTACTTATTTGTTTATTCGTGCACTCTTGATATAAAGGAAATAACTAAAATTAATAACGTACATTTAAAGATTTCTTTGTGTGTACATGTACGTTAGTACATGTACACATATACGTTAGTACATGTAGCATGATGTTTGCATGGCATGAAATAATTGCACAATGTGAATGTATCTATATTTTTATATATCCTTAGTTCAGCTAGTGTTTCCAATTAAAAGGAATTGCGCAAATTTCACAACAAACACAATAAGCAAAGTTAAATTGGAATTGAAATTTTTCAAGTATTTCAAAATATATAAACTTTAAAATTGAAGAGCTAAATCGTAAAAAAGATATTGCATTTATAATAGCTCCTTGTCAATGTGTACAATTCCTTTTCAATTATTAATTTTTTCACGTTCATTAATTTTATTTTATAAATCAATATGTCGTACATTTGTATTAGAAACGCATGAATTACAAATAATTGGTCTTTATTTTATCTACGACCTCAATAATTACTGTCCGCAACTGGTAACAATATGTTCGTTAAAAACACACAACTCACTTTTTGGTATTTCTTTAGAATTGGATGTTTCAATGAGATTACTTTTCACCATGTATTAATAACCAACACAATATGTAGTGTCTTATCATTTGTGCAGGAAAAGTCAACAAGTGAAGGCTGATGCTGAAGAGCCCCCCGCCACCATCAAGCGCTCCCAGACCTTCTCCCCGCAGCCGCAGAGCAACGTCAAGGGACAGTATATTTGCAGGTGAGATACTGTTCGTGCTTGGAAATATTGTGTACAAACTTATTGGTCGCCATGTCGTGTTTGTGAATGTCTATTAAGTTTTCAGTTATGGGTATAATTTATGTCAGGGAAATTAAATACCACCCTTGCACGTGTCTCTTTTTAAGTTTATCCGATTGTATTTTTGTATCATATAACTTTAAATAAATGAGATAATATGTCATAGGACTTCTGCAATTAACATTATCTTACTGAACAGTAATTTAAAATGAATATAGAAATAAATTCTGGAAATTAGTTGAGCCTCGTGAAAACAAACGAATGTGTACTCGTTTTATTTATTGTGCAGAAATAATATTTCTACGTTAGTTAAAATGCATATTAAAGTATATACAAAGTATCATTCTAAAATAGGTTTCTATTAACAGGCTAAACCGATCAGAGTCTGACTCGTGGATGTCAGTTGGAGCTCGCAGGGCTCCACCGGCGGGCATACCCTTCGACAGGACGCTGCGCGAACGAAGGTCACTTAGGTGTGTATCTCGAAATATGTCTTTAACTTACAATCTTACATTCCCCCAGGGGACATATACATAATGCCAAATTTTAGCGGTCAATCAGTAGTCAGTAATGCAAGAGTTTATAATATATGTATATTGATTGTATCAGATGGGGCCGTGTCCGAGGCGGGGCGGCGTGTCGCCGGGGTGCTTCGACCAAGACTCGAACCGCGCGCACCTCGCTCGACCTCACGCTGGACCTGCGCGCGCAGCACTCGCGCCTGGCCGACTTGCGGCATGAGATCACGCATCTACAGCAGCTGAAGAAACGGTGAGAAAAAATAAAATTCTTTTTAACCGACTTAAAAAAAAGTCATGTTTATTTGTAGTCGGTTTATGTTTTATTACGAGTAAGATTTGGTAGACATCACACAACTTTGAAAACAGTATAGAAGTCTCAGGTGTAAATGTTTCCTCACGGAGAGTGATAATTTATTTTGAATTAAAAATTAGAGGCACACAAAATTACAAAATTACAGACACAGATTAGAGCAGGATTCAAAGTCCGCCTAACCCCCCCCAAACTCCCCTAACCCCCTAAATCCCCCCTAGTGTCCTTACTCCCCCTAACGCCCCTTGCTGCCTCTAATGCCCCTCTCTCCCCCTAACGCCCCCTCTTTCCCCCTAACGCCCCCCGGTTCATACTGTAACATAAGACAGTTACATAAGGTACAGTACACAATACAGAGTTGGTTCGTCGTACAGGCTAGAGGAAGCGTGCGCGCGCGGCGACCCCGCGGTGGCGGCGTGGGTGGCCTCGGACGAGACGCTCCGGCGGCTGGTGGCGGCGCCGGCGGAGGCGGGCGGCGACCGCGTGTCGCGGCTGCTGGACCGCACGTGCCGCGAGATCTACCGGCTGCGGCGGTCGCGGCAGGGCGGCAGGAAGCCCGACTTGGTCACATTTAAGTGAGTGCTCGTTTATAGTTTTGCGAGTTGGCCTGTTGAATCCTTGTGTTGAAACTGATGCTAATAGGTTTTAGTAGAAAAAATATAAAAAAACATACTCAAATTCGGAAATTGTTAGGCATGATTCTTTAATCTGACATATCTTTTTTATTGAAATAAAACGATAAAACGAAGCTTACCGCAATATGTTAGTGAAAACCGCACTCAAATCGAATGAGCCGTTTCGAAGATTAGCGTACAAAACCACAGACAAACAGACAAAAATTCTAAAAACCATGGTGTGGTTTCTATTGCATTAATAAAGACCCCCAATAAAAGGTTTTCTTATATACCTATCTTCTATGTACAGACAGCGACCAATTACAGATTTATTTATTACTACAGTTTAAGTATATTGTTTTGGTCCTTTTTGGTACCAAGACGTACGTGAACGTTGTGGTACTTAGATATATTAAATCTTATTATAATGAATAATTAATAATCTTCTTTCAATAAAAATTTGACGGTGTTTATTTATCACAAAAACATGACAAACACTTTTACTAATAAACTGCTTCTATTTCAACAGAGAAAAAATGGCGTTCTTCACACGAACAAAAACTACGGTGCCAGTTCTTCCCGACGAGGAGGATATTCTCTCCGAAGACGATTGGGAGGAGGAGTTGGAGGAGAGACGGACGCCAGACGGCAGGTCCTCGAAGACCTCGTACGAGTTGCGACGCGAGGCCTTGACTCACACTCAGGAGAAGACCGAAGAGAGTCAGCAGAAAGTCATCGAGTGCAAGAACCCCTGCCTCCACCACCGCGAGAAGGAAGACCAGTACCAGCAACCAACGGACGACGTGACGGTAACAGATGATACAAAGACTGAGGATGTGAGGTATGAGTTTGTCGTTGACAGAGTGTTGGGTGTCCAAGTTTGAATGGTTGAACGGGGTGTCTAGTTTAGCTGTAAGGTGGTTCGAACGTTTGTACGGGATTTCTCTATGGCTGATCAGTGCTTTGACGGTTGGATGTGATACTTGGCTGTCTCGTGACGTACTTGTTCATTACGTTCAAATAGATACGTAAATAAAATTATTTAATTTCCATATACCTATCCCAATTATGTGTAAGGACAGAATGTGTAATTGGATTTACAGTAAAAAATATGTAGTGATTCTTATGACGTGAGTAATAAATTTTCGTCATTAAGAGTCTGTTAATACGACAAAAGTAATTTGAGTCAGCAAGTATACGTATGGAGTATGAAAACGGCACCTTAAAATGATTATTTCAAACAACATTTACTGTGATTACTATTGCCTATTGAGATTTCTGGACTGAAGACTGAAGTGAATCATTTTTTTAATTCATATTATGTATTCGTATTGGTATTATATATATTTAAACACCAGAACTCAAGTTTACGTACGTGCAAATAGGGTGCCATAAGAGTTCAGTAAATCCTTTCAACTTGTATATTGTATACATTATTATATTATGTACAAATTCGTGCCTTAAACATTTGGTGCCTTATGTGTTCGACTAAAGTGCCATAGAGCGGCGAGTGGTAACATCGTTAGGTACAAAATAGAGTATGGAGAGTCACAAAATATATGCCAAACATTTTAAGTAATAAGAGTCTAATAGTGGGACTATTTCACTTGTAAATAAATACGTATTGTCTACATAAGACCCACCGGGATAGTTCTTCTGTATAGAGTAAATAGGAAGTGTTGTAAAATGTATAGAAATCCACCGAATATGTAGGACTTGACAGGCCAAAAAGAATGCTTTGTATATAACGGCTTCGGTAGAGTCAGGACTCGAGGGTGATCTGTGCATTTGTAGTACTATGGGTCGATACAGTTATTGTCGATGTACACGCGAACGCAACTGTAGTCCCTGAACAAAGGTGTATAAAAACTAAAATCGTGTGTAGTTTCTTATGACACGGGGTAAACTGTGTGAACGGGCCGGGTTTGAAAAGGCCGCGTGAAAAATGTTCGACGTAAAAATTATTTATGAGATATAAATTTATTTGAAATACAGTGATTGGTTAGTGAATAAATGCCTACTTTTTGCATTTAAAAGTATCGCGATTTATAAGCACTCTGACCGCTGAGCTGGATTTCGATAAAAAGAAATTTTAACGTGGCCTTTTCATACAAACTTATTCAAGTGTGGCTCACTGTACCTGCCCTTAAAAGTTATTCATTCCAGGTGAATATTTATAATCGGTGTAGTGCGGGCGCTAAATATTTGCAACGTGCAATATTGAACGTAATTTTTGTAGATGTTTATTATTCCAAGTAACGCCTTGTCGATGTAATGTAATAATTTTATTTTCTTTATAAATTAAGTGGACGGATGGCGAGGACGAGGCAGATTGTAACTATTTGATCTGATATTGTACTGATGATTTTTCTCATATTATCGTCTATGATTTCGATGAACTTAGTTAATACGTCTAATTTTATTGTACATTTTGTATATTATTATTATCTTCTCTGTACATAATCTGAGATTAATAAGAATATCTGCATTCTGATTTTGACTATTTTAATTATTAATAATATTTAGCGTTAATTGATGTTAAGTATTTTTTATAACAAAGCAATAGTCTCGTAGTTGACCTAGTGTATAATGTTACATTTTTGTAAAAAATGTATATTTTATATAAACATTTATGTGAAGTTTATACATAATTTTTGTAATTGTTATGCAGGTGAATTTGGATTTGCCAAATTAATATAATTTGTTTTAATTCTTCCAATAAAGAAAGGGATTATTATATTTTGTAAAGATGCCAATACTGACGATAGAGGTTGATATGAATAAAAAGTGAAAATAAAAATTATAAATTAATATTTTCTTTGATTTTTCATGTTATACCTTCATACCCATTTATTTCTTATCGTAAGTTTGTCAAGGGTCAACAAATTCAGTTTATTTTATTGACCATTAAACTCCTCTAAACGAATAAACACGCCACATCTCTTAAAAAATGTGTCAAACATGACGACATAAATTGTGACTTTATACAAAAAACAGATAGTATCATAGTAATAGTAAATAATATAAAAATATAGGTCCTCTAAAGGAGCCAAGCATGCTGCTACCTACGCGATGAATCGATATTCAAAAGTAGATGTAAAGAGCAAAATTCTGGCCAGTGGCGCAAATTGGGGAATCTATTGATAAGGTCCTAAGCCATAGGCTTATATGGATGCATTTTTAGTCAAAAATAAAAATAGTACTTACATTTAAATACGGATTATACTCGTATTTATAGTACACAGTAATTATACAACACTTAAGTCTAGGAATTAGGGTACAATTGGCGGTCATCCATCTAGATTCTAATGTTGGTTTTATACTTGTTTTAAGCTAATCCTTGGCAACACTCCTGTTAATAATCATAAGTGGCGATGAACCTCGTCCATTTGAAGGTCGAGCAACCTAATTGAGTAGAAGCTTCCAAATCAAATTCGGACAGAATTACCACAAATATGAACTATTATTTGAACAACCAATCCAGATGGCACATAAACTAACAGCAAACTTGATATCCTTTGATTTTCAATTGCTATCAAATATGAATGAAGCAAGTTTATAACAATATTCCTGCAAACTTATTAGGTAAGTCGAAGATGACGTTTTCACGTTTGAATGATTAACGATACTTTCTTTAGCTATAACGATTAATATACTATTCACTTTGCTTTCTAACAAAAGCGAGGTACAATTTGAGGCTTTAACGGCTTGGAAAAACGTAAATGGCTCGTGTTGTTAACGCTATAGCCGCGGCAATCAAATTTCTTAGTAGCGGTTATATAACTGAGGGCCGCACGCGAGCCGCCAATCTTACAATCACGGCTCGCATCGCTTAGATTGCCCTTAGCGGTGGTACAACCCACGCGAATAATGTAGCTACTGTAAGGGAAAAATTAATTATGCTAGTTGAGACTGAAACACGCACTGGGCAGCTTTCAAATTTAAGGGTTCTTTTATCGATTTCGATGGAAGCGGGCAGTTTGGTTTGGTGGTAAGTAAAGTGTGCAGTCTGATGCTATGCAATAGGTTCTATGGCAAATTGAGATTTTCGCCGCTTTTCTCTATGTGCAAAAACAGTAAGTATCTACAAAATGTATGACATGAATGTTATTTATCTAAATTCGAAATATAAATAAATATGTGCCTTGGTATTTATCATGTGTTGTGAAGGTTCCTTAAATGTCCTCTTCAAAATAAAAAGATAACTCATCTAATATTAGTCCCTTCCTTATTAATAATAGGTATACCACTCGTTTGTTCATAATTAAGTAAAGCATCAGAACTTATGTATTTTCCTAAAATTAAAAAGTCGCACTGTTATCGGTCGTACGAGCAACGACAACGGGGCCTCACGCCACGACACGCAGGATACGGCGCCATAATCCACACCTAAGACGGTAGGGTGAACATAATGTCGGATTACACGTAAAAATCTACTCGTAATTAGCATTCATTATGTGAATATTAATGAAATAAAAGTTTTTCTTTTTTATATTAATAGCCGCTAAGTAAAAGAAAAAAGTAGACCTACTTTTTGTACAGATAACCAAGGGAAATTTACGACGACCGTCATTTTCGCACGAATGAAGTTCCTTTTTTTAATGTTAAAAACGATTGACGTCTCCGGTGATATTGCACAATGTAGTGTTTATATACTCCTTGTTGCACAATCACAATAATTATGTCCTCTGCGAGGGTAACTTCTTACAATCAGTTAGATACAATTAGCCCTCAGGTTATATTATTATAGATTTGAATGAATTTTTTACTGGTTCATTGTAGTGAGCCTGGGATAGCATTTTGTTGTTGCTTAATTCGATCGGTCCACAAATAAAAATGAATGTCAACATAAATAATCCAGTCTAAACATTTTTAAGTGTGTTAAATAAGGCTTATCTAGTAAATATAATCTAAAATAGACTGAATAAAAAACTATGTCAAAAAATTGCAGTCGATAGGAGGAGGAGGATGCTTTACGGGTTTTATTGAATTGAGAGGATTTGTGACAAAAAGTTCATACGTGACCGGTGAAGTGACTATTAGTGTGCCTTTAAGGAGCACATTGGTGACGGTATACAATATATCCTAATAAGGAGAACCGACAGTAACGGACGAGACTGCATTAGGCGATTGATATCTGCTGAGCGAAAAAGTAGTCCGTTTGCCGGTTGATACATTGATAGATCGGTCCGACGACGGGAGACTTCTGTTTTTACGAGTATACGAGGTGTGCTAGCTACTTAGTATTTATTTACTAAGTATGTTAATATTATTTTATAGTAATTTGTTTTTAAACTGGTCAGTTTAGATTTTTTACGGTAGGTAAGAAAGCTGTAAAATGGAGCAGGGAAAATAAATGATATTAAATAATTAATACTTCGATAGTTTTTGTGAAACTATTGCAATACATTTACAGAAATATAAATACTTATACAGTAGAATTTTAAAAACCTTCGGCCGGTAAAATATTACAACACTTGGGTTGGCTCCTAACTTTACTATTAAGATTAACATGTACTGGAGCGACGTGTTGGAGTATGTCCTTCAAAGTTGTTAGGAGAGATTCGAGCCAAATAGTGACTCCTACAACAATGAAATTTATATAACGCCTGACAAAAACTAGAAGCAACTATAACGAAGATACGGCAAGGCTTATGTAATACTGAGGCGAAGCAAGGGTGGGTTGGTAATGAGAATAAATAGTGTTATCATTATTACAAACAGTGTCCAGCTTTCTTTACGTTCCCTGTAAATCGTCAAAATCACGTTATTACTCGCACGCATTGACATATTATTACTCATAATTAGTCAATGCTCGCACGATATTTATTCATAATATTCTTCGTCCATTCTTTCGTGACCAGGTTGCTCGTGCCCGCTATTAGCGTTCCATATTTACAAAATATGAATTAACTTTTTAGGTCGATCATTAGTCATGTAAGAATAACAGTGGTTGTTGCATAATTTATAATGTTATTTTGGGGACTGGGGAACAGATTACTTCGTCATTAAAGAAAATATAGCTATTTACTATAAGTGCCTGAAAAAATTCATTTTTGTACACTGCTTTAGATTGCTAATAAATTATCTAGGCGTTGTCGAAAAAGTTGGTATTTCGTGGCGGTCAACTTCTACAAGAGTTGTACTTTTTATCGTAGATTCATTAGATCCAGACAAAATAAATTGTATTTTGTCTTGGTCTAAAGATTAAGATTAAGTAATATGTTAGCATGCTATAGACTACGACTCGTTTAGATTAAATCCTAATAGCGTACTGTCTTACCATTACATTAGTAAGAATACCAGTGCTTCCTATTTTTTTTGATCAGCCACCAGTTTCGATTTCATTCTGAATGTTACGTCTGAATAGACATTCATTTTTGATAAGAATCGAATAGAAATAGATTTGTCAGTTACTACTTAGTAATATTGTTTCATGTTTTGATTTATGACTTTGATTGATATCTTTATTATCTTCATCATTTGTAGTATCGTATGTTATACCTATCATAGAATAGGTTTTTTATTTTTTTTTATTTCGCGTTCTGGGGTCTAGCTTTAAATCTTATACATAAGTACATATATACCTACCTACATTTTGAAAGTTTGTGTGACATAGATATGAGTGGCTTTATATGTAGGAGAATACATCCTGAAAAACTTAATAAATTCGTGATGAATTCGTGGGAATGCCTCAAATAATAAGGATGACTGACCTGTGTCTTCAATGACAAGATTCTTGGCTTCAAGCCAATAACGTGCTTGTGTCGTACAACGCGTACATAATTATCTTCTGTAATTGAGGAGCATACTCCATCGTAATTTAAGAACATTGAGGAGCACACATATCTATGGCACTACTTACGTATTAACCAACGCCAGCTTTTGACAACAACCAGTACCTAACAACAGCTTAAGGTGGTCAGACAGCGATAAATTACTTTATAGCTCGTTGTGGTCAGATCAGTAATGCTATTGCGTTCACAGCACTAATAGAACGGTAGGCTATCTTCGAACAAAGGTACCAAGCGACGTATGAATGTTTGCTAGCGCTACAGAATAAACAATTGGTTAGAAGGCATAAAGATAACCGTCGGGCGCATAAGGCATACGAGCATTTGTGATAGCCTACTTATGATTTAATGCAGGAGCTTTTCAGAAGTACTCGTTGAAATAAGCTAAAGCTACTGACTAGATTATTCATAAACTTCTCGCTCAATATCGGGAGGAACAATACGTTAAGACCTCGCGCGACTCCATCCCTTTGACTCTCGCCAAAAAAACGACATCGATGCGAAGTCGCTCAACTCGAGACAACACGAAACTATTCGAAGTGACTTACACTCGCCTATATTCTGTCAATTTCACGAGTAGTCACTGAATAACGTAATGATGTCGTTACCAAAAATAACGTTATTTCATAAAATTGGTCCGGCTTTCCAGAGCTTTCGGAGTGCTTTAACCCCCGCGTCACGCACCACGGCCGCCGGATGTGGCGGGGGCCGCGTGGCTTACAGGCTCCACGTTGGCTATCTACGCTTATCGACAATTACCGCCGAATATAGGTTGAATTTGAATACTGTATAGGTAAGGTACCTTGGTAACTTGGTTTTACTCGGCTAACTTTTCGTAGGTAAATTAAGTTCTGTGAAGCTGGGTAACTGGGTTTTGATGGAGCTTTATGTTATTTTATTGCAAAGCTTTAAGTATTGTAGAACTAGGCATCTTAATACTTTTACTAACATGAAATTAATAAAAATATAATAGGTATAAACGTAATGCATACTAAATTTAATTACAGTAGGTACCTATACAAAAAAAGTGAATAGGTATTGCCCTTAAGTATATGAAGAAATAAGCGAAAGTTTAATTCTGTCACAAAATGGTTACGTTACATGTAGAAACTTATTATCATTTTCCAATTAAGTAGTCATATAGGTACTCACTATACACATTTTTTATTGTATTCATGAGTATGATATTAGTACCACTAAGAGAAATGAGTTTCCATATTACTACTTTAAAAAAAGTAACTCCCTCGAACCCGCAAAATTTAACCCAAATCCAAAGGGCAGTACAATGAAAGTAAAATCGTTGTATAATCCCTTTCCTGTAGCAACAATGGGCCAGTACTACAAAGGCATGTTGGGCATGTGACGATGACAGGCCCTGCATATTGACGGGCAGTGACATGTTCCACAGCCAACCGGGCACGATGTACGACATGTTTGGAGCGAGGTTACCATGGCAACCGAGCCGTAAAATCAATGCGAACGCGTGCTCCGAATAGATGTTATTAAATAGAAACTGTGATTCCGTTGCTTAGAGTTTAATTTACGATAAAATGCTACATTATCTACCTACTACTCTACATTTCATCATGGTATGGGTAGATGATTAAATAAATTAAATAAACGTTAACACATTCCTTAACTAGGATTCCTCCCTCCCTTCCTTCCTGTCGAAAAAATAGGGAAATTATTGGTTTCGCCCCGATTTTCAATAATTGAGTTTTTATCACCACCAGGTTCTGAGGTCCTAGGAAAATTATTCGGAATATTCCCGCGGTGGTGTCTGGATGTTTAATGTATGTGTAACATAACATCTCATAACTTTTGCACGGCTTCACCGATTTTTATAACATTAGTAAACCAGCTCTTGCTTCTTAATTAAGTATTACCATGTTAATATCTCGGTTCTCAATTTTTGCGTGATGCGCGTACCTATAGATACACATACAGACACACAGAGATATCGTTATCCTAAGGTAGCAATTGTTAAACGGTTTTGGAGGTCTTTGGGTAGTATAAAAACTTCCGATACACAGTGTTAGACACTAAAGAAGGGACATCGAGTGCTGGCCAGGAGAACACTCAAATATTTTAGTCAAAAATTTTACGACTTTTGCAAAACATTTTCACTATGGATATTTTACACTTAAATTGTACTTATTTAGAAATCAGTAAGATATTGGTGATATCAGTATAATATTGGTGAAGTAGTAGTGCAATAGGGAGCTGTTACAGATTCACCGTTGATATACAAACCATAAATCCACATTCATTATAAGCCCAAAGTACTTACAGAGATCTAAAACACCAAAGTAGGACAGAAAGAATAGAGAATAGAGAAACTAGACTATCATTATCTTTTCCACTGACAGTGCGACACAATCCTGCCACGTCAGTTGGAAACAGACGAATCTAATTCTCATGCTCGTCGCCAGGGACGCATAGCGATTGAGTTTTATCGACGATTTCTTCTATTGTATGCATATTGGCGCTCTGTGCCTCCCTGTCAGCTTGGGCATTAACAATTACACGTTGCTTTAAGTCTTCATTCGGTGCAGGGTCACAGAGTTAGAAATGATAGACTGGTACTTGTCAGTCACTGCTTTTCTTAAAGCATAATTCTCTTTTTATGTTAACTATACGTCTTCATAAGAGTGGTTTCCTTATTCCTTCTTTTGGCAACGCGTAGTTGATGCCTTGAAGGAAGCTAGCTATTCTTCAAAAAGGAAGTCTTCAAAATGGAAGATCTGCATATTACTACCTACTTACTAACAAAATAACGCATGGATAACGTAGGGCTGTGCTGATTCGAGAATATAGCTACATAATATACCTGTTCGTACACAGCAAAAAGGATGCAGTTACCGAATATCGTTATCTTAATATGGGTTGATAGATGTCTATGTTATTACTCAAAAAGTTGTTCAATTCATGTCCATACTACGCGCGAGAATGCGCGGCCATGACTGATTATACCTATTGTGTTCATGTACTATGTTGTATTCTCACAATAAAACAATATTCGGCAGTGAACGTGTCTAATTTTAATGTGTTTTCGTATTTTTTACCTGACCACTGCGAAACAAGAAGGATGGTTATCATTTCAGCCTCTATGTATGTATGTATCTATCTATGTATCTATCAATGTTCTCTATGAGTCTCTGAGTGACAGACGTAGATGTCTGTCTGCGTGACATCTTTCCACGCTTAGTCTGCTGGACCGATTTAGATGCGATAGTTTGAGATTCTGGAAAGAACATAGGATAGTTTTCATCCCGGAAATACGTTCCCTTGGGATAATATTTGGGGATAGGTTTTCGTATAGTATTCATACCATAATAACCTTTTAAGCACATGTTCCTATTGATGTGAGAGGCAATAATGGAACAAATTACTAGAATTTTCGTACCTGCTGATACCTAAGAACGGGTAATGAGGTTTTGAGCCTTCCATTTTGTTTGGACAATTATTTGAAAGTTAGCACTGATTGGTTGTATTATACAAAAGCTGAATTTTAATAATCTGTATTGAATAGCGGCAAACATCCAAATAGGTACATACGGAGCTATTACGTATAGAATACATACCAACGAAGGGTATAATGCATTTTGTAAAACAATAAATAAAGAAGCACTCATGATGACCCAATCTTAAGAAGATTCAGTGACTGTGAAGTATAGTGAGTTGACTGAGTTAACCACCTACGAACAGGATCGGCCATTGGGGGAGTGATAGCAACAGGAATCTAGCAATAGTTTCCGTGTCTTTTGGATAAGTCTTCGGGCAACATAAAGAACTTTAAGCAATAATCCAACAAAGTTAATCGACAAACGACGGCCTAGCAAGTTAGTCGCCACATGACGTCCGTAACACCCTCCGTATTACCGACGCATTATCAATGAAAGTAAGCAATCAACCGGGTTTAAAAATCGACTTATTTGTCCTGCACGTAAACATAGAAGCACTATATTATTTGAAATATTTTGAACTTGTAGTGCAAGTATCACAAAGCATTAATAATACCCCACATTGTCTACAACTATCCGATGTTAATGATCCAGCGCGCGCGACAGGTGTCGTCACAGCTGCCAGGGGGTCAGTTAATGCGTCACTGGGGGTTAGATACGCAAGACTGGTATACAATGTTTAGGGGTCAGATCAAGGTTACAAATAAGTTAATTATCAGTAACACAGCGTTACTCGTTAGTTACGAGTGAGTTTGGAGGAAACAGGTTGAAAGGCGTGGTAGTTTTTTTGATTGAATATTCGTTTTTTTAGCACAAAACTACATAGGTACACAACAACTTGTGACAAGGATGTGGTTATAAAGTGATGGCTGTATAATATTCACAGTGGATCACCAGTCAAGGTGACATACACATACAAAAAACATACAGTTATACTATCTAAAATCCGCAATAAGGCGCACTAAAAATCATCACCCCTTGAGAGAACATTTCGCTAACGAAATACAGAAACATCGCATACCATCAACACAATGATATGCTTTGTATATAGTACAACAATAAATGTGTATCCAACAGTTCGAATGGTCCTCTAATGACGAGACACGATGAACGCCTTTGCTAACAACGGTTCTAGGCGGTGTAATATGTACCTACATCAAAACTTACAAAATACACATTGTTGTTTGGTAATCTATCTACATATGCTGTATGAAATATGCTAAAACGCGTACTTACTGGATATTGTAAAATTGTATTACCAGTAATGTGCCATCTATTTCATCTCTTCAAGTCAAAGACAAAAAAGTCTGACACAAAGTCGCTTTCTCTGTCCCCATATCCCTTTGTGTGCTTAAATCTTTAAAACTACGCAACGGATTTTGATGCCGTTTTTACACGCTTTTTATTAGCTTCACCTGTATGTTTGTATGTTTGTATGTTTGTATGTTTGTATGTTTGTATGTTTGTATGTTTGTATGTTTGTATGTTTGTATGTTTGTATGTTTGTATGTTTGTATGTTTGTATGTTTGTATGTTTGTATGTTTGTATGTTTGTATGTTTGTATGTTTGTATGTTTGTATGTTTGTATGTTTGTATGTTTGTATGTTTGTATGTTTGTATGTTTGTATGTTTGTATGTTTGTATGTTTGTATGTTTGTATGTTTGTATGTTTGTATGTTTGTATGTTTGTATGTTTGTATGTTTGTATGTTTGTATGTTTGTATGTTTGTATGTTTGTATGTTTGTATGTTTGTTTGTAACCGACTTCTTTGGGCGCGATTTTGACCCACTTTAAACGGCCAGATTTCGTTCAAACTTTGTAGATTTATTGAGGACCGATGACAATACACTAATTTGATAAAATTATTTTAAATAGATAGAGTGATTGAAGAGGAAGGTTTATATGTATAATATATTAAAGTTTTGTGTAAATTGGTTGAAATATGACGATAACTGTTAAGAATGTTGGAAAAAATTTGAGATGTAACAAAACAATGTATTGGTGGAATATTCCTCTTTTATTGGTCTATAATAAAGTCAGCGATAGCACATGTCTATCTTTTAAGGATAGCTTACTATACCCATTCTAAATTTAAAAAAAATGGTCACATACAATGCGGTAATTGGAAAGCTATTTAGAGGGATACAATATTAATCTTTATCGACTTAAATATGTTTTCAGGCACATTATGATTAGCCTGTACACCATATAATTTAAATGAATATCTTAGGAGTTTTCGCTAAATGAAAAATAACGCGCGTGAAAATAAATTCATGCGCTGGTTACGTTTAACAATTTTGGACTTGCTGGGTACTAAGGGACAGGTTTCCCGAAGCGAAGCGAGGGCGGGTTTACTAGTACTAACATAAACGCGCAAATCACTACTTACATCAATTCCAACACATGGATTATACTATACAGATTAATAATAAGAATAATTTTGGCTAGTGGTAGGGTATTAAACTCTAGAACCCTGAACCCCGCACTCTGAACTACACTGAAGCCATCCTCGATTGGGGGCTTGAGAGTCGGTTTTTCCGTATTCCTCTTCTTTCTTTATTTTATGAGAACACGTCAGTCATAGCTTTGGCGTTGCAGATGTCCATGGGCGATGGGTATTTTAAAAATGAAATACTAAAACGGTCTACAGGCTCTGTTCGAGATAAAAAGTCAAGGTACAAAGAGACCTATGTTCTTACATAGTCTGCTACCCGGACTAACTATCCTAATCCCCATTTGAGTCCTGTTCTTGGTAATCACGATTTTTAAGACATTACGCATCTCAACTGATGGTAAATGTGACCAGTAACATGCGTCAAGAAGAACAACCGAATAACGACGCCCTCGTTACATGCTCCGCCGCTCCGTCCGTACGCACCCGACCGTGGCCACGTGTGGGGAAACAGCCCAGATACCATCTTACCATATTGCTCCGTGCCGTGAAACACCCATTGATGTGAAGATTAAGGTCTACGTGGAATTGTATTAAAATTTCCACATTTAGTTCACATTAGGTATTTATTATATTTACTAACTGTGCCTGCGACTTCGTCCGCGTGGAAATTTAATTGTAACGAGGAATTAAAGACGGAAAAAACAAAATTAATGAATTAACACTTCTTAACATAAACTTTACACAAAGCCCTAAGATCCCTACAGGGGTCCAAATTTATCGCCTCTTATGACACCTTGGTTTGGAATCTTGGAATAAGAGTCAATATTCTAGACTGGCAATACTGCCAAAAAAATCATTGCACGGTTAACTTAAAAGAAAATTGAAGAAACTCTAAAATAGCAAATTGTAATCATGATTACGGCTTACGATTAAATCTGGAGGCACGGAAATGCTCCCGCCAAGGACGCTCCAAGTCCAACTACATTTTCTCGAAAAGCGCTCGCGCGGGGATTTCCAGGCTGTATCATGTAATAATAATTTATTGTAATCTGTAATCATGATTACATTTTCACCATCTCTGCTATAAATCAATATTTTTTCACTGAACAGTTGAACAACTGACCAAGCAATAAAAAAGCAAGAGGTTAGTGACTACTATTAATGTTACCGTGGAATTCATTCAACATTTAAAACCTTGCATGAAAACCTTATCGAAATTTATGTTCACGCTAAGTTCACTTCACGATTCAAAAAATACCACCTTGAAAGAATATAACTGCACGAAGGAGCGCACGCAACCTTTAGTACAATGAAATTGGAAAAAATGGGCCGAATTATGCCAAGACTCGAATTATTCTGCAGTCGGAGTTTCGGAATTTTATTCACGAATGCACACGAAAATTGTGAACGAATTGTTTTGTTATACACGGAAGGTACAAATGGGATTGCATTGCTCAGTTAATGTTTACCGATTTACCTACCCTTAAGCACAAATAAATTTAATAGGTAAATGCCTGCATTCCAAAAACGTTATTACTGCCAACTTTTATTTTAATATCCTTTTTATTTTTTTACTTCCTCTAAGTCTACTTAGTCGTCGACTTTTGTTACGTACTCAGAAAAATGCTCTATCGAACTGTTTTATTTGTAATAATAATAGAGGTAGCAGGCAAACGAGTACATAAGGCACTTAATAAGCCCTTACCGCCGCCCATGTACCAACCAAATGAAATCAGACGAGGTAACGGTTAATGGTTGGCGCCTAATCAAGTCACCTCGAGTCGAATAGTAAATTATGTACAAATCATTTAGTGAAAATCAAGAGTGAATAGGCTGCTACTAAGTGCGCTCTACCATCGAAGTCCTCATCTCCACTTGCACTTACCATCAGGTGGGCTATTATCTACACTAATATTATAAAGAGGAAAGATTTGTATTTTTGTATGTTACGAATAAACTCAAAAAGTACTGGACCGATTTTAAAAATTCTTTCACCATTCGAAAGCTACATTATCTACGAGTAACATAGGCTAAATTTTATTTTGGAAAAAAAAATAGGGATCCTTATAATGTAACCCAAGGTGTAAAAAATACCTAAAATATTATTTACATCGCGTGCGCTGCGAAAACTATGGATAATAGAGCAAAGTGATGTACTACAGTTTTATAAAGGACATCAATATGTACAATAAAGTCCGGCGATGGCATATGTCTAACTATTATAGTTATGCCACAATAAGTGTTTTTTTATTTAAAAAACTTAATTGAGATACTGCCGCTGGAAAAGGCTCTTTATTTGTATCTTAGTATTAATCCTTATCAAAATAAATTAATTCATATTCAAGACTGCTTAATTACCTTTATATAACTTTTTAAATTATTCAATTCGGACATTACATTCGAAAGATATCACGAGTTTAATAATTTAAGTATTAGAAAAAAGTTGCTTTGCACTAGGAGAAGCTGACTGACTGATTGACATGTCAATGCAGGGCCTAAACTATAAGGGTTAGAAACTTGAAATTTTGCACAGGGGTTCTTTTTATAACGTGGGGGAGCAATATGAAAAGATTTTTGAAAATTCACTCCCTAAGGGGGTAAAACGGGGGTGCAAAGTTAGTATGAAACTTTGCTGTTTTTGAAGGTATTCGAATGAAATTCAGTATGAAGGTTTTTCATTGAGAGTTATGAAACATGTATAAAATATTTTTTCGAAAAACTTCCCTTAAGAGGGTAAATGGGGGGCGCAAATTTTTATCAACTTTATATATTTAGGGGTTTATGGCGGGGGAAAGCCGCGGGGGAAAGCTATCATTTATAAAGGTATCCTGTGAATTATCCAAAATATATAACTAAATCTTTGCAAACCGAAGGAATAAGTTTCCCGAAGCGAAGCGAGGGCGGGTCGCTAGTTATTAGTATTGTGGTAAAGTATTAAGTTTTAACTATTAAAAAAAGTTTAAAAAAGCGCTTTTAATATCATAAACAAAAAAATCTCATTAACAATGGATTTCTTCAACGTACTACCCAGTGCTGCTTCCGATATAATTCCTCACATCGAAGCCCGTAAAGATTAGAAACTCGACAACAATATAATTTGTCCAGTCAAAGAAAGCGACTAACCGCACATCAAGTGTCACCGGCTTTCTTACAATGCTTCCATTTCGTATCATTATCAATTTTCCCCGTAAGCCACGTCTTCACCATTAGCCTGGTTTGGTCAGACAATTTGTTCACTACCTACTCGTACTACGTTTTACTTGAGTTTTGTAAATTTTATAGCCGCTCAAGCGTTTGTACCGCGCAAGCGATTTACAATTTTTGTAAATTAAAATTATGAATGTATGTATACATAATCATAAGCCTGTAACTAATCGCTGTCGCTCTGCGGTCGAAATTCGACCGTAATTCATTCTGTCAAAGGGTTACCTACTTAACATTGACTTTATGAACGATGACCCTACGACACATTTCAAACATCATATCAAATGCATGTTAGTGTGCATAGAGTAACTAACATTAGTGTGTGTAATCTTATATTTATCAATTTAATGTACTTTTTATGCATTATTTTTAACAAATATTAGCATTCTGCACTCCTTCTCTATATACTTAAACTATCGTCGGTCGGCGCAATTTTCCTAAAAAGTCTTGCAAAGTTTATATATACATATACATTATACATATACATATATCTCTATATATATATACATATATATCTATATACATACATATATTAATGCGTGAAGGCATTAATATATGTATCTATAGATTTAATGCTATCTTCCTTAGATGTCGAGTTAATTAGCGTAACGAAGTAGCTGTGGAAGCAGCCGGTTCGTTAATAAGAATTAATTATTTATTTGCATAGCACTATCGTTGCAATACCATTTTTATTCTAGAGATTTTACAGATAAAGAATCGCTCAAATTAAAATTTGAGCTCTCTTCACCTTTTATATCGTTGTATATCTATCTGTGTATATGGGACATGATTCCCGAAGCGAAGGGAGGGCGGGTCCACTACTTGATAATAGGTAAACATACACGATGCCCATCCATTAAGATGAGGGGTTGGCTTGCGTCGTCTCTTACGACACCCTGGTGTGCCGGCATAGGATGGGACAGTATTCCAGGCTACCCCAATACGGCCCAAAACATTTAGAAACAGGTGCCGACGTAAAATACAAAAGCTTTTATCGCGGGCCTTGAGCGTGGGGACCGAATCCAGAAATTCCGTAACGAAAAAAACCTAACACCCCCAATCAGCGCCATCTAGTACCTTAATACTAAGGTATGGTACGTATGTTTTCTAAAAACTAGATGGCGCTGTTCTGATATAACTATATAACTTCTAATAATTATAATTGCATAAGTTGATAAAAAATGCTATGCAATAGCTTTACCGCGGCAGTCTCCGAGTGCCACATTTTATTTTTATGGTTTTAACTTTTGCACCAACTATTATAAGTTTGAACCTGTATGTTGTTTGTATTTTTCCAAAGAATTTATTTTGTAAATGGATAAACAGAATACAGTGATCTTCCACTTAGTTGGATTTGAACCCAAACCTTTTGCTTCTGCGAAGGGGGGCGTAGGGAGCTAATGATTATTCATCGTTCTTTGTAATTTATAACTAATTTATCTTACCATTTACCAAGCATAGACATAATTTACAAATCGTTAAGGAATTATTAATACTTAATACCTACCAATCCGCCTCGATTTACTTTAAATTTAACGATATCCATTGCATGTATTAATTACACAAAACAGCGGTTTATTTATTATTCCGGATTAAAGTAATATAAATCCATTACGATAGGTTTGCTTAGAGCATTAGCTAGACCCTGTCGTAGTCGATTAGATCGCATAAAACCAAACTTTATTGTAAGCATCAGCCATTCATCAGATTCGAACAGAAGTACCCGACCAGTTGCTTATCTATTGACTAATCTTTATCTGACTATTTTGCATTAACTATCCAAAATCACAAGCAAACGACTTTAATCTCTAACTCATTTTAATAAAGCACATTCGGAATACTTCGTGGTGATGATAAAAAATAAATTTTTACGCTTACAAAACTGGTTACTGATTAATAGACTAACACTAGTAATACAAAGAAGGTTATAACATTATAGTTTTTATACCCAATATTACAGTTTGTATTAATTAAGCATTAAACATAACTAGTTGTTGTAACGTATAACAAAGTATCATTTTATGCTTCTGATGAAATTGATTGAAAAATAAATTGATTGGTAGTGGGATATTTTTTGTTCTTGTTGAAATAATTGTGTGAGCTTGATGTAACGGAACTATATTTTGATTAATTTAATCACAATTCATTACACTTCGACTGAGCGAACACTTTTGATTTTGTTTTATTTTGTTTCTCTTGAATTTATCTATACATTTATTTATAACTACAAAGGCGTGTGTATTTGTTGTCTACGAATAAAATTCTGCAATAAAAATAGCAAATAGTAATTGGCATTAATGTTAGTGAATGTTAATTGGCATTTAAAACTCACTGATAAATTGGACCAAATCCCGTAGGGAATTCATTATTACGTTTTCCTACTGAAATGCTTAGCATAGTTTGCTTAATAGCGTACTGGGGAAGTTTAAATCTTCGTTTGATGTAGAGTAAAGGGCCACGTCTTGGATCCTTAACTTACTACTATTGCTTGATCTCATTTGATAAATAATAGGTAGGTATTGTTAAATAGGGTTTTTATGTATTATAGACACATTTGAATAGGGTCAGTAATTATTTTTGTATTTTTACTCCTTTCGTGGCCGGCAACGTGTTATTTGTAATGCGTTTATTACTTACTACCTTTCCCCCGCGGCTTCGCCTGCCAATTTCCAAAAATCTTTGCTCACTTGCGTTTCAAGCGAATCCATTGAAGAAACAAAAAGTTTGAGTTTATTCTCCTTTTTATCCCGTTTGATTTCCAAAAATCCTTTCTTAGTGCTCCCCTACACTCCCTAAGGAAGATACATGCCAAATTACAGCTTCTTGCATTCAGTAGTTTCGGCAGTGCGTTGTCTGTCAGTCACTTATGCAAGAGTAAGATAAAATCTCCAACAGGAAAAATAAAATCTAGACCTCCTAAGCGCTTCACGTGTAGAACACTATTTGAAACTGTTCCTCGAAATAAAAAGGACAATCAATTTTTTTGTGATACAGTTTTTGTAGACCAAAACTGAGCTACCGGGCTGGACATCTCGATAAATAATTAACGTGATGGACTCACTGACATGTCAATTATTGCAAAGCCTGAACTTTTTGCTATGTTTGTATAGCACATTTACATAACACGAAGTGATTACTGTAGCATTAGGTGATCATGACCAGTCGTTTCTATAACTCCGTTGGTGGTAATTATGCCGAAGTCCGGATTGTAAGGAATCAAATTTGAAACATACAATAAGAGTGGTTAGCATTTCTGAATATTGAAAGTAACTTTAAAAAGTCTGTCGGTTGACGACAGAATATTTTGGTGTTAACCGAGTAAAAATGTAAGATGCTGAAATTTAACTTTTATTTGATCATTTTTCTGGGATATCCTCATGGGTCTACTCGTATCGATTTTGCCGGCCAAAAGCGTGGACTCGCACTATTGTACACATACCAATTTTGTGTTCAAAACTTAATACTATTTGGCTACTTACGAATACGAAAATGGTTAACATTGCGTTTTACTCAGAGGTTCGTTCTAACACAGGCGTAGGTTGACACTATGCATCTAATCAGATTACCTGTGTACCAAGAGGTTTTAAAGGTGAACGGCCCTATTTAAGTTCTTTGAAGAGGTCGTATCCCGAACTGAGTCACTGTACAATTCATTGTCCGTACCCACGCATCTACACTTCAAAACTTATTAATATTCTAACGTCTGTTTGTATTAAGTTACTCGTAACTGTAGATAAGTGAATAATGGCCAAGTACGCGATTTTCCAAGGTTTCTGAAGCATTCAAAACTATCGAGTAGAACTTTGGGATTCAACCATTTCACTATCTGAAGGTAGCAGACTATTCTTTGCAATCAGAGACTGGAGCGTACCTACATCACCACGCTGTTCCATTATGAACTGATGACGATTGTAGTATACCTTCCGAAGCTGAAGCTTCCTATGTCTTAACTCTTAATTTGTCCCTCTTAACCGCGGCGCAACGTCGGATCAGGTGATAGGATTAGTGAATATGCTGCTACTAATTCAGTGTGCTTCATCACCCAAAACTGTACATCGTCACGCCGTCTGGTAGGATTGTAGTCAAGCAAACACTTTTAAAATGTAAGTGCTTCGCAAGTTCTATTCTGCAGAACTTACATAATTATACAATCACACAATAAGGTAATATAAAATATGATTATAAAATTGCATTGAAAGTGAAATCGAGCGGATTTTAATTGTTCCTTTCATTTCTCTTCTTTTGCTGGCAACTGATAAATGATGCCTTATATAGGTGTCACTGATCTCCAAGGGCGACGGAGACCATTTAGCACCAGGCGTCTGCTTCCAGTTATGAATTTACTTATTTATTTATTTACACTTTATTTACCCTTAAGACTTATTTATCCTTATTTACCCTTACATTTATTTACCCTTAAGACAAAGTGGTACAAAAGGTGGACTTAATGCTAAAGGTATCCTCTACCAGTCGACATTTGGTTAAAGCAGAGAACAGCGAAGGTGGTACGAGTAAAAAAAAGAAAGAATGAATAACAGGAAAGCAATGAAATAAGTTATACAGATAATAAGAAAATAAGTAAGATAGTAAGATAGTAGATAAATGAAATATATATAATAAAATCAATTCATAAACATAGTAAGTAGATGGGTAAGTAGTAGATATTCGCCGGTTCTAACTCATTGTAGGGCGAAAATAGGGCGAAAAACTCGTTTCGACCGGTTTCACCGGCTACTAGTCGCGAATGAACTTTATATTATGTGATATGAACTTTATATTAAGTGATTCGCGGGGTAATTAACCGCGGATTAACTTAATCCGCGCGCCGATTAAGTAATTCGCGGTTTAATTGGGCGCGAATTACCTTTATCCGCGGATCAATTTATCAAATCGCGGTTCGATAAACCAATTCGCGGCCGCGAATTAACTTGATTCGCGCTTCAATTAAACGATTCGCGGTTTTATTACGTGTCAATCAATAAAACCGCGGATTAATTAATTAAAGCGCGCATAAAGTTAATTCGCGACTAGTAGCCGGTGAATCCCAAACAATCGAGTTTCGCGGTATATGCCGGTTCTGGCTCTGCAGTAGTAGGGATATGCCGGTTCTGGCTCACGAAAACTCGATTCTTCGGGATACACCGGCTACTAGCCGCGAATCAACTTTATTCACGCTTCAATTAAGTAATCCGCGGTTTTATTATGCGCGAATTTTCTTTATTCACGGTTCGATTAATCAATTCGCGGGTCGCTTAACGGCGAATTAATTTTATTTCTGGCTTTATTATCTCATTCGCGATTTTATTGACTTATTCACGGATTTCTTTACTTTACTTAGAAAGCACTCAACGGTATCTCTACATTCTTTTTTATCGCTTGCCTTAATGGTCGATGCATCCGTTCCTTTATCCACAATACAGATAAGGATATCTGCTAATGTTTCCGCCCACATTCCGCTCCTTCCATATAAATTTAGCTAGCATGGCTCAAAGGACATCATTGTGACAGTGAAAGTGAGCCGAGTCTACTATATAATGGATGTGAGTATTTTCTTAATTTCTTAATTATCTGTTGAAAACTTTTAATTTCCTGTGTGCACACGTTCTAGACATGTATGTACATATTCATGCCCGCGATATCTGTAGGTGTTTCGGTATTTTTTTTTTCATAATATTGTTGTTCTCATTTTTATGATTCACTAATTATCTAGTGAAATCTTTTCATTTCCTATGTGATATCTGTAGGTATTTCCATATTTTTTGCATTAATTGTCCATGTATAATGAACCAGCTCTCGATAACCTAATAATAAAGTGTCGTAGTATAAAATTAACCTGTATTATGTTCTCTTTCAGCAAGACACATTCAAAAGCTACTATTTTCCGGAGACGCCCGAGGAACCTGACGATTCATTAGTTGTTAATATGAAGAAAAACAATAATATCAAAAGAATAAATGACATAGACATGTTCTTTGAGAAGCCCAAAAAGAAGAAAAAACTCGGAGTACAATCTTCATATGTATCAGCAGCACGTGACGACGGAGTCTCTTATATTTCCTCCAAGGAAGATGACGCTCTCACCGCTACTCATCTCATAAAAATCGATGTCTATGATATGAATAAAATACGCAACATCGAACCGATTAATTATTGGAAATACTCCGATGCTCGAGTAAAATATTATGTGCAATCAGAAGATGATAAACGTTATCAAAGCACGCGGGACATCATTTACAACATTACAAAGACACTCGCCGGGAAGCACAATTGTTCAAAATATTTTATCGAGGACAAACTCCAAGGAATGTAACGCTCTCACCGTGACTCATCTTATAAAAATGTATATAAGTAAAAGCAAAAGAAGAAATAACATTAACTAGAAGTATCGCGCCCCCACCCACAGCATTGGGCATATAAATAACTAGAAGCTAACAACCAGAAACTATTTCATAAGATATATACCTAACGAATGTGTTCCAAGTTAGCCGTAATGGATTCCAACGATCAAATTGAGTCTGAACTTTATAAGTTATGTGGTGATATAGAGTCAAGCATTATGTTTAATGATGACAATGATGAAGAACTAGTGAAAATTTGTTGTGAGATTGAAACAAATATCATGTAAGTATAAACAAACTTTACATATAATTTTTTTGGTCTTTAGAAAAGAAGTATAACGTAAAATAAATATGATGTGGTTTTATATATTTTTATAGCTCTTAAATTGTATTGTTACAGTCAGTTAGGTGGAGGATCCCGAAAAAGAACCAACAACATCGAAAATAATACCCACAAAACTAAAAGAGTAAAACATGAAGCTTCTACTTCGTCTCATCCTTCTGCTGCACAATCTGATAAGGTACATTGTGATGTATGTGAAATTTTAGTATGTAAGAAGTATTTTACAAATCATTTAAAAAGTAATCGGCATAAAACTAAAGCATCAAAATTACACGATAATTTGCAAAACGTTCATGTTGTTGAATCAGCGTTCGGACAGAGAATAATATCGTATAAAATAAATAGTAAAAGTGATGGATCTTTTGAAACACCAGAGATATTTTTAAATTCAATTCATAATGACATTCAATCATTAATTGAAGAATCTATTCTAAAACATACCGTATTCAAAGTAAATTTTGTATTGCATGCTGATTTTATTCAACAAACAAAAAATATTTCCAATTCCTTCGATTTTCAAACAAGCAATTACATTATATTTCAAGGCGATGATTTAAATATATTTTTTTCGTCTTTACGTGACACTTTTATTAATAAAATTAATACATTTGAAAAAAAAGATAGCGGTTGGACTCTGAATTTTATTAAGTCATTAGACATGAATGTTAACAAATTTAATCCCCTACGAGGTTCGTCATATATTGATTTACCCAGAGACATTATGGTAAAAAGAGCAATTATTAATGTTAAAAACGTAGATGTTTTATGTTTAAAATGGGCTTTGCTTTCTGCTTTGTATCCAGTAAATAAAAATCCTGATCGCGTTTCATCTTATAGCATGCATTGTAATAAACTGAAGTTTGACGGTGTCTCTTTTCCAGTTAAATTATCCGATATCTCAAAAGTGGAAAAGTTAAATAATATTAGTATCAACGTTTTCGGTTTAGAATTTGATAAAATCAATAAAACTCATTCTGTTGTAGGCCCTTTATATTTTACAAAATGTCGTAAGGGTATCCATGTTAATTTATTATTGCTTTCAAACGGAAGAAATAATCATTATTGTTATATAAAAAATATGTCGCGTTTAGTCAGTAATCAAATTTCAAGTCATGAACATGCTATTTATATTTGTGATGGATGTTTATTACATTTTCCTAGTCAAGTAAAGTTGACAGAACATCAACAGCATGATTGCTTTCATATTAAAACAGAACTACCTAATTCTCAAAAAACATCAAAAAATTGGTTTGGACAGTCAGTTTCTAATGATAAGTTAAAATTTGACAAGTTTAACAAAAAACTTAAAACACCATTTGTTGTATATGCAGATTTTGAAGCTTTTCTAACACCAATCGAATCATGTTCTAACGATCCATTAAAATCTTACACAAGTAATGTCCAAAAACATGAAGTGTATAGTTTCGGTTACTACATAAAATGCTCCTATGATGATAACTTGTCAAAGTATGAAACATATTGTGGCCCAAACAGTACACAAGAATTTATGATTCGTTTGCATAAAGACTTAAAATTTATATGTACCAAAAACAGTACTGAGGTAGCTCCTAAAGCATTATCAAACGATGATTATATTAAGGTTTCAACATCGGATACTTGTTTCATATGTGAAACTCATTTAAACGGTGAACGTGAATTTAATTACAATCCACAAACCGGACATTTTAGAGGCGTTGTACATAATATATGTAACTCGAAGTTTCGTATACCGAATTATATTCCTGTAATTTTACATAATCTTAGCCATTATGATTCTCATTTTATTGTTCATGCTCTTAATTTTGTTGATGGTGATATCGAAGTTATACCGCAGACGAAAGAAAAATATATTTCATTTTCGAAAACATTACAAATAAATAATAAAATTGTTCAATTGAGGTTTATAGATTCTATAAAATTTTTACCATGTGGCCTTAGTCAATTAGCTAATAATTTGATTGATAAAGAATTTATTTCTTTAAAACGTAACTTTCCTATTAATGAAGACTTCAATCTTGTGAGAAAGAAGGGTATTTATCCTTACGAATTTATGACATCTTTTGAGTGCTTAAACCTACACTTCAAGAAAATATATGTATAATGTATTTGAAACATAATTATAATATGAAATGCCCATATGAAGATTATTATTCTCATCAAGCGGGATCTGGTATTGGAGTAATTTACAAAGGAACACCGTATCAAAGAGGCCATGGAATCGGGAGTTTTCTAGGAGGGTTGTTTAGATCTGTTTTACCATTGTTATCTAGTGGTGCAAGAGCTATTGGTAAAGAAGCATTAAGCACCGGAGTAGGAGTTTTGTCTGACATGTTTAATGCACAACCCATAGACGATTCAATTAAGACACGTTTAAAAGAAGCTACTACTAATTTAAAACGAAAAGTAGATAGTAAAATTGAAAGAATCAATATGTCTGGTTCGGGGTATAAAATCAAACGAAAACGTTTATCTCCTTCCATTCCAGCATTGCCCACGAAAGTGAACACTACAACAAAGGCAAAAAAGAAATTTAGAAATATTAATGATATATTTTCTAATTAATTATGTCTTTTCTACATAGTCATTCTTGTGAGTGTATTAAATCAGAGTTAGATTTGTTTGCGCTACCGTCCACACAGACGAGCATTGAGAGTGGAGTATGGATACATTACAAACCTATTTCATCGCTGGCTGATGATGGACCCCTAGAATTTCAAGTTCCTGGTGCAGGAGATGACTATGTAGATTTGTCTCATACCTTGATTCATATAAAAGCGAAGATACTTAATCAAGACAACTCCAAGTTAGCAGCTGCTACAGTCGTAGCTCCAGTTAATAATTGGTTGCATTCAATATTCAGTCAACTTGACGTATACTTAAATCAAAAACTTGTGTCACCGCCAAATAACACATATGCATATCGTGCCTATATTGAAAACTTGTTGAACTATGGTCCAGCAGCCAAAAAATCCCATCTTACTTGTGGTCTTTGGTATGGAGATACAGCAGGAAAAATGAATGAGACTGACGTAAAAAATGAAGGGTTTATTAAGCGAGAGTTCATGTCAAGAGAGAGTAAAGAGATTGAAATGATTGGGCATCTACATGGCGATTTATTTAATCAAGATAAATTTTTAATTAACGGCGTTGACATGTGTGTTAAATTAGTTCGATCAAGAGAAAATTTCAACCTAATGGCAGGGTCAGTAGATTTAAAGTTTAAAGTATGTATTACAGATGCAACGTTGATTGTTCGTAGAGCTCGGATTAATCCAAGCGTATTACTTGCACATCAAAAAGTATTAGCGTCTACCACTGCTAAATATCCCATTACGCGAGCTGAAGTAAAAGTTTTAACAATACCATCAGGTGTTCAAGGTAAAACCCTTGATAATATATTCCTTGGACAAGTACCGAAAAGGTGTATAGTGGGATTTGTGAATAATGCTGCATTTAACGGAACTCTCAATAAGAATCCATTCAATTTTGCAAATTATGGTATCAATACATTTTGTTTATATGTCGATGGAAATCAGATCCCCTCAAAGGCATTGCAACCATCGTTTGGTAGTAATGTCTTTACAAGCGCATACCATACATTGTTCTCAGGAACAGGTGTACATTTTCATAATGAAGGCAATGGGATATCCAGAGATGAATATGCTATTGGTTATTGTTTGCTTGCATTTGATTTAACTCCTGATCTATCAGCTAACTCTATGAGTCATTGGAATCTTATCAAACATGGTAGCGTAAGATTAGAAGTTCGATTTGAGTCGGCTCTAACTCAAACTATTAATTGTATTGTTTATGCAGAATTTGATAATGTAATAGAAATAGATAAGCATCGTAATATATCAGTAGATTATAGTAGTTAGGTTTATTATTTTTGTATTGCTTCAATAAATAAAAATATTCAATATATGATATTTCAATGTTTTATTTGTTACACCCTCTTTAATCTTCCTATTTAAAATAAATATCATTAATAAAATTTACATTGTTGTTGGGACTGCAGAGCTGAAAAGCTGTGTTATCTACTTATACCATGGATACCGTGGAAATAAAACAGTACTTAAGTAAAATTGATATGAGCATTGAATCTAACGTATACGCAGCTAATCGTTTACCGATACATGTTCATACTCCTATGTATATCATAAGTAACTTAGATGTTGATACCAAACCTGGATCGCATTGGGTAGCCATACATATAGATGGGAATGGATTTGGGGAATACTTTGATTCATTTGGTCGAGCACCTCAAACATATCATAGATCTTTTTTGAAAACGAATGCAAGGATGTGGAGTTACAACACTAATCGTATCCAAAACGATTTCACAACCGTATGTGGAGAGTATTGCATCATGTACATATATTATAAGTATCATGGTAAATCAATGTATGATTTTCTGAAATTGTTTGATGACAACACAATTTGTAATGATATAACAATTGATGAATTTTTTAATACAATTTTTTAATAAATAACGTGAACAAATTTACTGTGGATTTTACAATGATAAATACCTCTCATTTAGTTTACATATTGTATAAATTGGTTTATCTCTCTAATAACTTCTATTTTCTCTAAAACAATCATTATCATTTTTGTAGAATGACATAGTAGGTATATGAAATAATACAAGAAAATTGCTTAAAAATAGTTTATTTTTAATTTAGATACAAAATCATTTACAGAATTGTAGGGGAATATGAGATAGGTCGCAAATTTTCTAATGCAAGTATTTGTTGGGATTCTTCTTCTTCTTCTTTTGCCCAATCGTATGATAGAGGGTGTATATATTGCGGTTGTAGGACACTTCCAATGCACGGTGAGTACACGTTATTAGACATAGATTGCGAGTCGCGAGCAATTCCTTCCTGAGTACATATTGTGCAAAAAGCCATCATAATTTCGACTCCGTCCATTACGTCTTCACCATCGTTGGACGTTACTGAAAAACGATGCGTTGGACACGGTGTAAAGTATGGCTTGATGTCACAATCTTCTATCATGTTCTCGGGTAACTCACCGGTGATATACCAGAATCTGATATATTTAGAGTATTTTTTCAATATAGTTGATTTTCCCCACATTTTTATAACTTGTTTTAAAAATGACATATTTCAGCTACTAGTTGAAGTTTTTGAATGAATGGTACTGTATCAATGTCTGTAGAAACATTTATATACCCAATGCTGTGGGTGGGGGCACGATACTTCTAGTTAATGTTATCTCTTCTTTTGCTTTTACTTGTATAAATTTTTATTAGATGAGTCACGGTGAGAGCGTTACATTCCTTGGAGTTTGTCCTCGATAAAATATTTTGAACAATTGTGCTTCCCGGCGAGTGTCTTTGTAATGTTGTAAATGATGTCTCGCGTACTTTGATAACGTTTATCATCTTCTGATTGCACATAATATTTTACTCGAGCATCGGAGTATTTCCAATAATTAATCGGTTCGATGTTGCGTATTTTATTCATATCATAGACATCGATTTTTATGAGATGAGTAGCGGTGAGAGCGTCATCTTCCTTGGAGGAAATATAAGAGACTCCGTCGTCACGTGCTGCTGATACATATGAAGATTATACTCCGAGTTTTTTCTTCTTTTTGGGCTTCTCAAAGAACATGTCTATGTCATTTATTCTTTTGATATTATTGTTTTTCTTCATATTAACAACTAATGAATCGTCAGGTTCCTCGCTGGTTGTTAGCTTCTAGTTATTTATATGCCCAATGCTGTGGGTGGGGGCGCGATACTTCTAGTTAATGTTATTTCTTCTTTTGCTTTTACTTATATACATTTTTATAAGATGAGTCACGGTGAGAGCGTTACATTCCTTGGAGTTTGTCCTCGATAAAATATTTTGAACAATTGTGCTTCCCGGCGAGTGTCTTTGTAATGTTGTAAATGATGTCCCGCGTGCTTTGATAACGTTTATCATCTTCTGATTGCACATAATATTTTACTCGAGCATCGGAGTATTTCCAATAATTAATCGGTTCGATGTTGCGTATTTTATTCATATCATAGACATCGATTTTTATGAGATGAGTAGCGGTGAGAGCGTCATCTTCCTTGGAGGAAATATAAGAGACTCCGTCGTCACGTGCTGCTGATACATATGAAGATTGTACTCCGAGTTTTTTCTTCTTTTTGGGCTTCTCAAAGAACATGTCTATGTCATTTATTCTTTTGATATTATTGTTTTTCTTCATATTAACAACTAATGAATCGTCAGGTTCCTCGGGCGTCTCCGGAAAATAGTAGCTTTTGAATGTGTCTTGCTGAAAGAGAACATAATACAGGTTAATTTTATACTACGACACTTTATTATTAGGTTATCGAGAGCTGGTTCATTATACATGGACAATTAATGCAAAAAATATGGAAATACCTACAGATATCACATAGGAAATGAAAAGATTTCACTAGATAATTAGTGAATCATAAAAATGAGAACAACAATATTATGAAAAAAAAAATACCGAAACACCTACAGATATCGCGGGCATGAATATGTACATACATGTCTAGAACGTGTGCACACAGGAAATTAAAAGTTTTCAACAGATAATTAAGAAATTAAGAAAATACTCACATCCATTATATAGTAGACTCGGCTCACTTTCACTGTCACAATGATGTCCTTTGAGCCATGCTAGCTAAATTTATATGGAAGGAGCGGAATGTGGGCGGAAACATTAGCAGATATCCTTATCTGTATTGTGGATAAAGGAACGGATGCATCGACCATTAAGGCAAGCGATAAAAAAAGAATGTAGAGATACCGTTGAGTGCTTTCTAAGTAAAGTGAAGAATTACGTGAATAAGTCAATAAAATCGCGAATGAGATAATAAAGCCAGAAATAAAATTAATTCACCGTTAAGCGACCCGCGAATTGATTAATCGAACCGTGAATAAAGAAAATTCGCGCATAATAAAACCGCGGATTACTTAATTGAAGCGTGAATAAAGTTGATTCGCGGCTAGTAGCCGGTGTATCCCGAAGAATCGAGTTTTCGTGAGCCAGAACCGGCATATCCCTACTACTGCAGAGCCAGAACCGGCATATACCGCGAAACTCGATTGTTTGGGATTCACCGGCTACTAGTCGCGAATTAACTTTATGCGCGCTTTAATTAATTAATCCGCGGTTTTATTGATTGACACGTAATAAAACCGCGAATCGTTTAATTGAAGCGCGAATCAAGTTAATTCGCGGCCGCGAATTGGTTTATCGAACCGCGATTTGATAAATTGATCCGCGGATAAAGGTAATTCGCGCCCAATTAAACCGCGAATTACTTAATCGGCGCGCGGATTAAGTTAATCCGCGGTTAATTACCCCGCGAATCACTTAATATAAAGTTCATATCACATAATATAAAGTTCATTCGCGACTAGTAGCCGGTGAAACCGGTCGAAACGAGTTTTTCGCCCTATTTTCGCCCTACAATGAGTTAGAACCGGCGAATATCTACTACTTGGGTAATAATGAAAACTGTTCTTCTTGAAGTAGTACTCAGTGACTTTAGATTTAAAGGTTTGTTTGCTGCACGCTGGTTTATTTCCTTTACGCTTTTCGAAGAAATGTGCCCTGTAGTTAAGCTCCTAACAGGAACCTGATTCATGAACTCCTATGACATCGATTGAAGTTGTAAGTTTCAGTACAATAGGAAGAGTCAGAAAACATAAGCAGTTATGAATTAAATTAACAGTGTTAATGACCCTTTGTTGAGCATATTTTCCATTGTAACAATTATAATTGTCGGCAAAATTATACAAAGGATGTGTCATCGCGCTTGAATTTATTCACACTAATATATTGTAACGGGATTCATTGAACGGATTTTACCTGTTCATAACTGTATAAAAGATGAACTATGTATAATTGACTTATTTACACTTTATTGTAAAGGCCTAAAGCTAGCCTAAACCTAAAGGCCCTAAAGCTAGGTTCCTAATTAGAAAAGGCGGACTTAACGGCGGGCTTAAGGCATTCTCTACAAGTTAACATTTGGTGTAGCTGGGAAGTATAATTTATATAAATATGTAGGAGTATAATGTGAAATAGTCTTACAAGTAAAAAAACCGACTTCAAAATAATGCAAATTTAAGTCTTATATGGTTTTCATGGATGCCAGAACTGTACCAGATTGAAATGGGACGGGAAGCACCAGCGTCCTACTAGTAGCAACTAACAGAACTATAGTCCCATTACTTAATAACGAACTAACCAACTAACGTTAATAATAACACCGTTTGCTTACCAATAACCATCTAATAACCATCCTAGTCCCGACTTGAGTTTTGTTACAAATAGTATAATAGAATTATTGCAATGGATAAGCCTGTTTATAACATCTAAATAAATACTCGTTAGTAGAGGACGATCACCCACTCGATGGACGGACATCATAAGAAAAGCGTGCAACACCAACGTGCACGGTTCCATTAGACTTTCGGAAGACAGAAAAGCCTGGAAACCTGAGCCTGGTAGCCGAAACTGTTATTAATGACCCTCAGCTATGAGGAAACGCCTGTAAAGAGAAATAAGTAGTAGGCAACTGTTATGCCAGAATCCCCAAAGCTGTTTTATCGCAACACCGCAATTTATATAGAACAACAAGACTATGTTTCGTAATATGAATGTATATTGGCATAAATATTACTTAGTATAGTATGTGGCGTATGTGCTATAAAGAATTATTGTATCTACCTTCATAGATATTGGTTGTGGCTAATGCCGATGTTAGAATTTACATCAAGGAATAAATTCCCTTTAGTACTTCTAAGCATTTACGACATGTATTCTACTCTAAGTAAGTATAAGCCAGACTTACTATTGTAACTATTGCACTAACAGTAAATTGTTGATCGTAAAATGATTTTAGAATTTAAACCCGTATGTTTATAAATATGCAAGTCCGATAAATTGAACTAAGCGCACTTCCCCTATTCTATAAGCAGTATTATTACTACTACGAGTGAGTTGGTTGCTGTCAGCACCATAAACGATGAGGCTTCTATAGATTTAGTATTTGCTATTGTTTTTTCTCTGTCGGATGACATGACAGGTGCGCTAGTTAAGTTAACGCCAGTCTCTGCCAGGCTTGCGCGGGAGTTGGTTGCGCGCGAGTTTTTTGTATACACATCAAAAATTACGACAACATACAGCCAAGTGTTTAGTAGTGTTATTTTTCACGATACTCTACGTTTAAATACAATAATATTTGAGTGGAGTGCAGTGAACCTTTATAACTGTGTAGTAAGTGGTGTTAAAAGGAATTATCGCAGTTTTGTTTGTCTTCCGGGGATTTTTGAATTATTTTCGGTGAGTTTTTGTTACGTTAAACATAGTTATGATTTAGCCGTACGTTATTATTATGAGTTGACGGTCACGAGCCGACGTAAGGCTGTGCGCATACTGATAAGTCTAGTTCAAAAATAATAGTTATCGTAGCTATAATGTTTAAATAAAATAGAATTCAAAGTAACAAGAATATCTTTTCGTCCTTTAGACAATAGTCTTCTAACTTTGACATACAAAACTAGTTATTCAACACCACTATTTTGCACTAATAATACTATGTATAATTAATTTTACTCGTCTACTTAAGTTAACTATTTATGATTAATATTTACTTATTTGTAAAACACGACAAAAGTTTAGTATACTATTAACCTGTATTTTCACTATTGCTTTTTATATTGGTAGAGACTAGAGCAAGAAATAAGTAACTGTTCAGTTGTAACAGTCTAATTAATCCTTTCAATATTTCAATTTAATATCATTACTGATATCAAAAGTATGTGATAGATTGATGTAAATAAACTTGGAATTTATCACGTATAATGTAGAATGAAATTACGTAATGTATCTATTCAAACCAGTTACTCATTACTACTAAGAGGTTGAAGTTGAATTACGGGAGCACACATTACGCTTGTTTTTAAATTTCACATTCAAATCATTATTTATTTTGGGGTTTTCCTCGTATAAATTAGTGGGAATTACAGGGAATATTTTGTCTTGTATATCCTATTTCAAGTAGGATAGGAGTAGTTCTCGTAGTAGGACCAGGAGAAAATAATAATATTAGTATTGTAACATAAATTTTGGTAATTCGTTAATGTTCAAAAACCTAATATTTATGTTATAGGTACTTATATTTAATATTCGTGTTAATACATTTATTTTAGTATAAGAAAAATAAATAGGTAGTTTAGATAAACGGCAAAGGAGAAGATTCTTAATTTTCATGTACTTAGGTACACCTTAAACTATAGAGGAAACAACACGACGAAAACGCATCGCGCCATCGTACGATAGCTGCCAATTAGGACGACGCCTAAGAGTTCTCCATAATGTTCTCAAAGGTGTGTAAATTCCGTATCCGTCGTGGTCGTCATACGAGGGTTGTGGCACGCTATATTAGACAGACACGTCTAGAGACATATCCGAAGAACGTGAGAATGCGTGCTTGTACGATGGAAGATAGACGATGTTTGATGCCGAGTTCCTCGCGAATGGATTGGACTTGATCTAACAGTAGCAATTTTCTCGTAGTTGACTATGTAGTTTACGTCGCACGAGTTGTTATCGTAAAAGGTATTCGGTACCTGCCAGTAATTGTATCCAAGATTTAAATAGATAAGCGTTTCTATGTACTTAGTCTCTAGCGGTGCAAGTTGCGTTAATAGTATTGAATTTGTGATGTATATTATTGTTGTTAATTTATTAATAATAAAATAAAATTAATAAATAAAAGCTTACACACTCACACCACGCACTATAATTCCCTGTGTCGCGGATCTCGCGGGTGGCATGGACAATACAATTTGCATCAATATAAACATTACACTATTCCTTATATAATTAAATAATATGCTTCTAGAATATTGTAAACGAGTCCTTACGTGTAATGATAGCCAGCGGCCTTGTTTATTTCTACAGAAACATTTAATTATACATACAGATTAGCACTAAACGTGGCGCAAGGGCGCTGTTCGGTACGCTTAGCTAATTCAACAGTATATTCGTAAACTCATAGACTTATACATTTTTAACACGATATTTAATATAGCAAACTGCGATACATTTTGATTCATAATTATGATTGACGGTAGAAATACCAAAATTGAATATCACTAGCACATTATAAAACAAACTCGCCGCGTATATGCGTCTGTCTCTGTTCGCGAAAAAGTCATAAATTAGTGCACGGATTTTTATGTGGTTTTCTCCAATAGACAGAAGGATTCACGAGGAAGGTTTAGCTGTATAATTTGTTAAGGTTTAGTGTAAATTGGTTGAAACGATTATTGCAAATATCGGAAACTATCGGAAAACGGGGAAGCCAGGCCAAAATAAGTTACGGTTGAATTTTTGTTATATTTAAATATTCATATTCATACTAATATTCATATTCATACTCTGCAAAATATAAAAAAGCAGTACAGAAATTGGCCCCTAGACTCCATACTAGGATTCCATGTTGTCTAGTAATTTTTTTTTATAAAACCCACGTATGTGTATTTTCTGCCACCATTTGGTATCTAACACCCGCAAAACGAGAACAAATCTGTCTCACTGCCTTATCCGACAATCGAACCCGGGACAACTCACTTCACAGTTGTAGCGACCAATTGTAGCCAGAAAGAACAGCATAGTTGAAGTGTAACAACCTACTTTAATAGACACTTCTTGGCTGGTTAGTAAATAGTGGTTGTGTGAAAACAATGATTGATACGCGTCGAGTCTCGCAGATGTTATACAGGATATCCCTCAACTGCAGGATAGTTCGCTAAATATCCATTATTATAATGAAATGCTAGCTTGTTGATAGCTTACATCCCCTTTTCAATGAAGTAGAAGTAGCGAAACCGCTTAACAGGTGTTAACCGGTTATTTACTGACAGTAGACACGACTAGGTTTTAGATGTCCTTATCTTACGCGATAATCACTTAAATTTTCTACAAAACATATAATAATTTTAATATTAATTATAAAAGGCAAATTATTGTGTATTAATTGAACTATTACGGGATCATGGGTAAATTTGCGGAGAGCATTAAATATTTTCTTATTTTACGGCGGCACGGCAGGGAGAAAATATTGATAGGTGAAATTTAACATTAATGACATGAAACTGTTTATTTTTAAGGACTAATAAGAGTCTTTAAAATTTTTATGGTCACCACAATATGCTTTTTGGTTCCCAAACGTCATTAAACATTTACTGTAGTTTAAACTTTAAAGTATACTTTTACGTACGCAAACCTCTTTATTTAACTGCAATAGCTACACCGGTAGTTAAGTGTTTAAATGACAAAATGTTTTCATTATTTCATCTTTACGAAAAGCTAGTTATTTGCGGGACGTAGATGCATGTTTCGCTGAAAGGCATATTTAAAGTTAATATTGTAAAACATAATTTACTTATATTTATATGAGTCGTATATTATTATACGTGGTTTAATTTTCAGCGTTAAGTGGAAACGCAATAACCAAACGACACGACATCCTCCAATTAGATTAATAGCTTCTGGAAATACTTAAATTCCGTTGGTTTTTGTACATAAAGCGAGCGGCTAAGGATTGGGACTTCGGCTTTTCGTTTGTACAAACGGCTAGGAAGTTGACTATTAGTATAATTAATGGAGACCGAAGCGCTCATTCATTGAGAACATGGGTAAGTATGTAAGTAATAAGTTTAAATATCATTGAGAAGTTCCCGTTGTAATATGCGTTAATACGGTCTTGGGTTGGCCTTACTTGTCATCTGTATATAGTATTAATACGTTTGGTGTAAAGTGAAACGTGTGGATTACATTGAGTTTCTAGTCTGATTACAGAAATATAATAATTTGAAGCACCATCATTTGTGGTTATAGGTACAAATAGTCTTACGGCAATATCTCATTAGCTCATGGCAGCGACGCCAGCAGCCTTACGACTATTGTTGTATTTAAGTTGTTGTTAAGTTTTTTATGTAAATAGCCCATAAACTAGCAGAGGTGCTACCGATGGTAAGTGGTCACCGTCGCCAATAGATGTCAGCAACACCACACACCACCACCCACCAAGGATTCGTTGCTGGTCAAGAAAGAATACTGTTTTTCTGTTTCGTTTCTCTGTCTTTCTATGTATTTGTCCGGACTAATCCCAGGAATAGCTGTACCGATTTAATGGAATTTACACTGAAACATAGAGGAGGTTATATAGGAACATATAGGCTACTTTTTATCCCGGGATCCCCACGTGAACGGGATTTAAACATGAAAATGTACCAAACGAAGTAACCGGCACAAGCTAGTCTAAAATATAATATTAAAATTCGTTCAACAATTTGAAAGTCGAAAATTTAGCACTAGCTCTTTCAAGAAGTATGGCTTGAGTAATTATGGATTCGACTAGCCCAGCAGGAGATATAAATGTGGGCAGTAGCACTACTTAGATTACTAATAACTTACTATTATTGACTTACGGTTAGTTGCCTAACGTATATATCAGGCATGGGCGATGGGTGGGCGTCTTAAGGCACTAATAAAATCGATTAATGTCGGCATTATTACTAAGCTTAGTAATAAAATATTTTAAATAACGTAGGATTAGGTAGCTGATTGTTAGAGGTACAGACAGTTGATTATCCGCATAGTAAAATTTAATTTTTTTTTATGGATTTTAGATAGCCAACGATCATCCATCACCACCCTTTCGCTGTCACTCATGGCAACTGTGACCAATTCGTAGTAGTGCAGCGTGGTGGAGTATGCTCTAAATCTCCTCAGATATGAGGAGAGACCCTTACTCTGTAGTTAAAGAACTACTACAGTGTAGTAGTTCATTAACGGGTTCAAACCAATACTAGCAAAGTGCCCGTCTCTGCATGGCTGGTATTTTTTCCACGTTTTCTATATTAATATTAAACAGTGCGAATGTTATACTTATGCAAAGGGTATTTTCTGCACTAATTAGTGTAAAAAATATTTCGTAATTTGAAAGGTAGGTGGGTAAATTATTTCAAATCATCATAGGTCATTACGCATTCCTCGTGAATCAAATTATCTATTCATGAAAATCACACGGAAATCTGTGCATTAATTTTTGAAATTACCGTAAATATACAGTTTTGCATTCCGATGGAAAAGGTCCGATTGTATGGAAGTAATATGATATGTTTACCCGATTCTTAGGTATTATTTTTAGGTGCCAAAAAAAGTAGAATGAGGAAAAATGTCGGATCTAGACAGTACCTACTCGTACCTGTAACATGATACCTTAATTGGCTGTATAAGAATCCCAATAAATCTTCTAACATTTTAAAATTGCATACAATTAATTTATTTATCGATTTATACACTCAGTTACACAATCACATGCAGCGTAAACTGATCGTGTCCAGGTTGGGGGTTCGAGATTCAGTATTTTCTTAAATGCCTCTTCTGATTTTAGGCTGACGTAATCAGTAGGTAATGACCACTTACCATCAGGTTGGTTGACCGCTCGTCTGTCCGCTAAATTAAAATGTATAACACAGTAATAATGTATAATATATATATAATATGTATAATGTCGGAGTCTTCAAGAGGAGAGTGAATAGGCTTTTAATAAGTTAATGCGTCCAACATCTTCGACTTCATCGCCACTTACCATCAGGTGGGATAGTTGTCATGCATTAACTTATATCATGTAAAAAAACAGTAAGCCATTGGCATGCAAATTATTGCTTAATCAATGACAGTAACCTTATGCTCAAAATGACCATAATTTCCAAACTATGATAATTATTATTGATTTGATAAAAAAGCAATCAACTCGGCCAAGTTATGAGCAAAAAGACTATTTACACAATATTTGCATTAATTTTATTATTTGTTTTATTAGTATGTCGTTGATCGCTTGCCCTTGAATGTCCCTCATGTCTGTTGATTTTGTACCAAAAAAGTGGATTTTGCAGCGGAATGGGTCACACCTTAGCAGATAATTTTTTTGGTATATTATTTATTATCTTACTAGTCGCTTTGGTTCGTGATTTTTTTATTTCCAATACAAATAAATGTTTACGGGAATATTTAAATTGACTAGTTTTTGTATGTGAACTGATTTAAATAAAACAAATATTACTTCAAGCTTACAACAATACATCCGTTTCTGACGCTTACGAGAACAAACGCACAAACAAGTCGACATGCAGGCAAAAATAAAGAAAAAAACATTGTTGTGATAAAAAATATATACATGAATTGCTGTCCCAGCGAACTTCGTAGTTCCGTACGAACGTATTAAGTTATTACTGAAGCTGCCTTCATAACAAATATAAAAAGCAACCACCCACACCGAAAACATTTTTTAAATTATATTATGTACTAGTGACCCGCCCTGGCTTCGCTTCGGGAAACTTATTCCTTCCGTTTGCAAAGATTTAGGTATATATTTTGGATAATTCACATCTCTTTATAATTTATAGCCTATGTTATTCTGATGTGTAAGCTATATTATTGTAAAGTTTCAGCAAAATCCATTCGGTAGTTTTTGCGTGAAAGAGTAACAAACATTCATACATCCATACACACTTTCGCATTTATAATACATAATATTAATAGGATACTGAAGTGCGTGCGAGTCCGACTCTCGCTTGGCTGATTTTTACCTTCTCTAGTGACAATTATTTTTTACCTTCTCTTATCAATGTTAGGTTAGCTGTTCTCTTCTGATCTAGATGCGGTCACACTTCGGTGATTCTCTCCCATCGTCTTATTATCGGTGTTACTATTTAAGCTCAATCATGGTGGCGACCATCTCGAAAATCAAAAAGTCGGGACAATTAGCCAGATATCTTAATATATATAATTCGAGTGTGAGTGTGTATGAGAGTGAACTCCTCCTAAACGGCTTGACCGATTTGGTTGAAATTTTTTGTGTGTCTTCAGGTGGATCCGAGAATGGTTTAGATTCACAATTGGACCCGGTAGGTGGCGTTGCTGTCGATATATCACCAAAACATTTTTTAACGACTGGACCGATTTGGATGAAATTTTTTGTGTGTGTTCAAGGGGATCTGGGAATGGTTTAGATTCACAATTGGACCCGATAGGTGGCGTTGCTGTCGATATATCACCAAAACATTTTTTAATTATAAAGCGGTACGAAGTACGCCGGGACAACTTGTTATAAATATACTTACACAAAAATGTAGTTGAAGTTTTAAACTCGTACTCGTATATTGTTGTTAGAAAAGACGTTATTAAGGTATAATTCAATAAAAAAATTAAAGCTTATAGAATACTTGTTTAATTGTCCAAAAAAACCGGACAGAGGGGAAAATCTGGACATGTCCGGATACATCCAGACAGTTTGTAACCCTAATCATGATACGATGATAAAGGGAAACTAAAAAATATTTTCTACTATTATAAAGTCTAGTCTAGATTTTTATCATAATTTAATCGTTGTCATCATCCATCATATGTGAAAGATGAACTGGTGTGGAAAGTTATATATTTTAATGACGCAGTGAAAATCGTCTCAACGCCCATTTACTCGCGAGAAAATATTTCAATTTGTAATATATTTTATTTACTATATTTATTACGTAGCGTTGCAATTTTCTTTTTGTGAATTCGTTTTGCGACTTGTCCGTTGCCATTCGTTTTTTTACTCGTCCGTAGAAGTTTCACTTCTACTATGTGTCTCAGTACACATTTCGATTTTTTTATCTACTATATACCTAGGTGGGTCTATGTAATTGACTAACCTGTTTTTTACTATGAAGCAGATGTATTATAAAACAAAGATATTCTGTACCTACTCGTAAATATCAAAACATATTTTTATGACTATGAAGTTACAAAATTAAAATTTACAACAATACTACAGGTAACATTAAAGTTATGATTTTGATTCAGATAATTTAATACAATAACTATTTAAAAAATACTGTCAATGATCAGAGCAGTTTGATATAAATAAATTGGCTATCATCATCTCTATGTAGATCCATAATCATATCAAACAGTGATCTGAATTTATTTCATGTAATCAAATTTTCGTTAGCTTGTCCATCACGCCGGCAATAATTTCTTAAAATGATTGAGAATAATAGCAATTCAGTTCACATTTACGTAACCAATGCTCGGTCTATATACGCCAGCGGTAATCGAATAGATTACAGCCGGGCATTGTGTGGCAACATAATATAATAGAATGGACGTTTGGATAAAGAACGGACCAAGTCCTCTTTAAATGTTTTTTGATTAAAAATGGAGGTGGAATGGAGGAACTAGTATGCTGGATAACCCATAATAAAATCAAAATAATGAAAAATATATTATAGATGTTTATTTTATATAATGTTTTTTATGATTTCATTATTTACATGAAAAAGAGAAGTATCAAAGAGTACGATAAAATTCATTATAAAAGTAAATAAAAGCGTAATTATCAGTACTACTACGTCCCTAATATAATTTAAATTATTATTTAACTTCTTAAGGTTATTTTAATTAACCTACTTTTAAATACGGCAAATATTTATTCATCGTAAATAAAATTCATTAGGCTATTAATTTATGTAAATCAACAAGATAAATATACAAAATATTATCAATATTTTAATTAAACAGTTAACACGTTAAGTGCGAAGCGAGGCCTAAATCACCCCTGATGCAACTTCCTTGTGGTGCGGCAAGCAAAAAAGTGAATTTCTCTGTCGTGCGAATGGCATAGCTTTGGTTTGGTCCAGTGTAGGAAAGAGATAAATATATATTTGAGATCACTAATGGTTCCGGACTTGGTGGTGTACCTACCTTGGTACCGGATGTCTTAGGCCTCGTGCCGCACTGAATTAATATAATTTTAATGCAGTGCGGAACGAGGCTAAAACGTCCCATATCCCCCCTGACCTCGTACCGCACTCAACGCGAGCTTCCCGCGACCAGTGTTGTGCATCACAATCCATCTCGTGAAGCTGATAAAAAATCCAAAAAGATTTTGACTCAGTGCACTCAGTGCAAAAAATCTTATTGTCTACCCTGTTTCAATGAAAAACACTCATAAATAAGTACAACATATATATTGAGATTTTTATAAAAAAGTATATTGATACTGATTTTTTAATGTTAATTCAAGTTCTAATAATTGTATTTTTAAAGCCCGAGGCAGAATAAATAGGTCAGTTTCTTTTCTACTTCTGGTTGCCTTTTTTTTCTATTCTGTGAACCGCATTAAGATTTTCATATACAAATAGAAAGATAAACCTTATGCATAAACCGTAATCCATTATTTTCCAATAATAAGTCTGTAATAGGTGCCTCTTAATGGTATAGAATGGAACGCTTCGTGCGCGAGTCCGACTCGCACTTGGCCGGTTTTTTTTTCTTTATGGCGCCTTCAAGCACAATTTAGATTATTTAAAAAAAATGTATCCTTTGATAGCTTTGTGTTGTTTTGCCAGGTTTTGCCCTTAAAACGATCTAATGAGATATAATTGATCAAAATCGGTCAAGTCGTTGCGTAGTTAAGACAGTTTAAAAACGTCGATATTATTTTTCCCATCACTAGTCGCAGCGAAAATTTGCCCTATTTCAGTGCGTTACGAGGTGTATAAGATCCCATATTTTGTTTTGCTAATAATTCCTAAACTAGCCATCAGATCCCGGGGCGACGGTGGATTAGGGTTCATCAATTCACTGTCTATATCAATAAGGACCAAAATTCTCATTTATCTTTGATTTCGCGCCAGAAAATGGATTTTAGTCTGTAAAAGGAGGTGGGGTCTAATAGACCGCGTGTCGCCCTAACGTCTGGTCACGGTACGGGCCGATTATACCTCGTGCCGCAGGAACGGAAAGTATGCAAAAATTGGTGCCGCAGCTAACGTGTTAAAACAGTTAAATGTAAAGGTTTATTCCGGAACTTGGGGAAGACACTAACGTGCACCTCATTTCACAACAATGCAATTTACCGTAAATGAAGATTTATAATGTATTGTATACTGCTTAATATAAAAAATGTAAAACGTGAAGCGTTTCCAAGTAGCGTTTTGTAATAAAGTGAATAGAAATATACGCGACGAATTGATAGCTCCACGTCATTGCTGAAGTCTGTTAATTATTCCTCTTTTTTTGAAGTCCACTTATTAATTTATATCGCCTGAATATTTGAAAAATTGGAACTTGGAACTTGTAAGTGTGTGAGTGTGTGAAGGTGTGTGTGTGTGTGTGTGTGTGTGTGTGTGTGTGTGTGTGTGTGTGTGTGTGTGTGTGTGTGTGTGTGTGTTTGCGTAAGACACTCAAACCAGTCTAACACTTTTAAGTCTTTTTAGTCTAATACTAATGATTTTTATTTTATACCAACATTTGGCCCCAGTGGCACGGATCATTACAGATGACACTTACGTGATATTGACAGGTGACACTTGACATAATCTATAGTCTGACAACTTTCCGTTTCGATCGTAGCAATAGCTACGTGAGAAATATGCTGTTATAATTAATGGATTTTTTTTTCCTTATTACAATTTACCGAACGCTTTTTTTAATACCTTTAACTACGTTATTCTTTTATTGCTATTGTATTGTATGTCGACGCACTTGATTTACTAGTTGTGGATTAGTTAAAAAAAAAGCTCTGTAAGTAGCGACTCTGCCTGCAGATCGAGAGGTCCCGGCTTCGATCCCCAGCTGACGCACACATTTATTTATTTCCAATTAAATAAATATTACGGTCCAAATGCATCCTCTCCAGCTAATGCCATAATTATAATTTTTACGACAAAGTTAGGGTCACGGTTGTCTGTGATGCCTGATTTTTGTGTGACTGCGGATATACAGCGTCACAGGAGCTTCCAATACAGGGCTACGAGCGTGTGAACGTTTATTTATATTTCATATTAATGACACATGCATACTTAAAAGATCGTTACAGTACAGTCGCGCAATGATGCATCCTTTCATTCCACATGAATTACAAATATTGCGGATACCACTGCACGCATACATACATATTATAATTATGCATAGTATTATCTATAACCAGAAGTGTATATGTTATACTCGTAAACAGTGACTTACTCTGCGTAAGGCCTGTTCAAATGATCGCGATATTCCCTGCGGGTTTGTCGCGAAAAATATCGCGCGGTATATCGGCCGGAAAAGCCGTGGGCATAGCGAAACACGCTTACTGCTGAAGTTCGTGTTTTTTTTTGTTTGCTTTGGTAAAGTAAATGAGTTCCAGTCGTGAAAATCAATAAAGCTTCGCTACCCAACAGTAGCAACATCTATCAAATTTGACATTGGGAATATCGCATACACATTTTCATTCGTAAACAGGTTTCGCTGCTTCGTTATAGTATAATAGTACTGCACTAAGAAGATTTATTTGTACGACTTTATCTTCGTTGTTTTCCAACCAAACTGCGAAACATCAGTGGTCCGCAAAAGCAATTGACCGCGAAAAATGTAATACTTTTATTCATTTCAAATTATTATTATTGTGTAGCGTTATGTGGGTATAATCCATCTTTTTTCTATTTTGATAAATATGTTTTTTTAATTTATATTAACACTTTTTTCAAAGTTAAAATGAACACAGATTTTGTCTTTAATTTATTATCTGTATTTCTATTTTAAATCCTGGTCTCTGCTGTTAACAATAAATTCGAAGTGGTCTCTAGTCAAAAGGTTGCAAACCCCTGGCGTGGAGCGGTACTAAGACATTGTAAGGTACTTAGCGGATCAACCTTTGGTCTTGTCGATGGTCCGATAGTGCTACATGTTGGCGGATGGGAGTTGATAGTACGACACGATACTTCATTTGCATTACTGTTACGTTGCTTGAATGACGAGAAATATGGGATTAACTTATTTATTGCAGTAACTTATTAGCAGTCGTAGATTAGTGGTTGAACATGTCTCCTGAATTGTGAGTCGAGTTCAAATTTATAGGTATACTTCTTGTATACGTATGGCGCAATAGTTATCATGCCAGACTGCCGTTTGAAAGGTCCTGGGTTCAAACTTTAATTGATAGTATTTTTCGTCTATTGGTCGTCCTATTCGGTCTTAAATTCAGTTAGTGTCAGTGATTTCTGTGGACAACGTTGACCACTTATCATCAGGTGTCCTATATGCTCGTTTGTCGAATATTAAAAACTAAAATTTCAGTTATTTTTATTAATTAAAGTTAGTTCAGCAAGCACAATTAAACTTATTAGTAATGAAAATCAATCATTAATTAAATTATTATATAAAACTCGTTGATGTCTTTTCTTAACAAATAATCGATCTCTCTCTCTCTGGTCGGTCCTTCATGACTGAAGATCGTGGTTATGGTGGGAAGCGAGTCTTGAGTGAACAAATTGTCTCCATCTGCTCCGATTTGTGGCAATACTGGCGACTGTGTAGAATGCAGGTGTTTTCTGATCTTTCGATCGATAAAAGTCTATTATTGATCAGTCCCAGGTAAACTGATTCAATGTTTCGCTCAAAGACGAAAAGAAAGAAATTAAGCTTTTAATAAGTCTTACAATAACGATGAGTGAATTAGTATTAGGATTACAATTAGTGTATAAGAAATACATATACAGGGTGTTAGGGGCTCAAACAGAAAACTTGTAACCACGCCTTCGGACCGTGATTCTTAGTAATGCTACATCGAAAAAAAATATTCGTTGCATTTTTTTGTATCATATAAACTTTGTATAACAATTTTTTTTCTTAAATTTTTAAATATGTCATAACTATTCCGGCCCCTCTTAGCTATAGTAATGAATTTTACTATTCTATTTTACTCTATTCTATTCTACTATTTTATTTTACTATTACCCTACGGTCCGAAAGTCCAAAATTTAAACCACTCGGCTTTCACCTTGTATAATTATGTGTTAAAATTTAACAAAGATTATTGCTAAACATGATTAAAGCTACACTCGTCAGTATTATATCTGAATGTCCATGCCCCAATGTCGTATAGGAGGACGCGGTGCCTCGGCGTCCGTCGCTATGCTGTGTGCGCGCGCGGCATACTAATACGCCGCGTCATTCACCGGCTATGAGTGGATACCGGCAACAAGTCATGTTTACGACGGCTGTTTCAGCGGGCTTGTCTCTCGTAATTTGTTTGTGATACCAACGTTTAGATACGATTTGTCTATAGACTCGGTTGCAGCAGCGTAAGATACGATTGGTCTAAAGCTTAAGAGTTATACAGGACTTTAAATTTACGTTTCATGCTCTCGTGCGTTTATATGTACGTACGTATGTGCCCGTATTTCTAATTCTAAGTGTATTCGAAACAAATTATGAAAAGTAATTTGAATGTAACCATGATTTTATAGTCTTTATTCTACTTTTTTACATATTTTTTTTGAAGATGATCCAGTTGCCGGCCGGATAAACTTTATGAAATCTCATATCAACTTCCTCGCTTCACCCCACCACATCTACTGCTCACAGTATTATTAATAACTGTGCATTGATAATCGTGTACCTTATTGTATTTTTAATCCTTTGTGATCATTGCCACAACACACACAAAACATAATAATATACATAGTACAGGCAAAGACAATTACTACATGATGAATTGAAAAGAAATCCAAATCTGAGAAAATTAACAGTTACGCCTGTGGGGAATCTGAAAGTCTCTGTTACCCATCTGCCACCCGAGATGGAGGTGTACTAACAGGTACACTTTCGAATAAAAAATCAACTTCGAATAAACTTCATTTCATTTCTCAGTAAGCGTTAATCACTAACATGGATAGCCAAAGCAGACAATATCTTCTGCACCGTACCGTCGCCAACGATAATTATAATACTCTCTGGCTCACTTGCCAAGCACTCGTCTGCAACAAACTTGCCCAGAATTTTAACTGTACAATATTAGTTACGAGGGCCGGTTACTAATCCATTCTAATGTAATAAATGCGAAAGTGTGTTTATTTGTTTGTTTCACGTTAAATAGGGCCAACAGATCGATGAGATTTTTGGCATGGAGATAGTTGAAGGGCTGACGAGTGATATGTTACTAATTTCGTGAAAATTACTCATTTGCACTGGAAAAAGCGCTATAGATGGCGTTAATGGTACAATAGTACCAAACATTTGTAAACGTGAGGTATACGTTTTTTTATGACCTAAGCAGGCAATAAGCAGACGGGTCACGTAATCGTCTCAACCGTTTAATCGCCACTTCGCCATAGTTGCTTGACTATTTTAGCAACATATTCAAAGTTTTAATTGTAATATGAGAAATATTACAACACAATCCAAATATTCAAAAGTCTATTTCACGTACGAGCTATCTATACTTACATAGGAATGACGCCGATGTATGTATGTACACCCGGCGTGCATACTAATTTACCGTCATTCAACTGAGCTGGGGCAACACACTTGTTATGATGTTTAAGACGGTTACTTTACGCTTCCTCGTCATTCAATTGGTTGGGTTTGAAGGGGAAAAACTAAAATGTCTTTAGTTATAGTTGTGCTATGCATTTTTGTGTGGGATTAACTACACATGCTGTAAATATGTAGTATTTAAGAGCTGATGAAAAATAAGGTTCTAAATCACAAATAACCAACGTAGAGTCAGTCACCAATGAAATGTTAAGCTGGCGGTTCGCGGCCGAGACCGAGACAGGAGACCGAGACAGGCGACCGAGACAGGAGACCGAGACAGGCGACCGAGACAGGGGACCGAGACAGGAGACCGAGACAGGCGACCGAGACAGGAGACCGAGACAGGCGACCGAGACCGGAGACCGCGACCGTCACTTTGTATAGGCGCGACAGACTGTCTCGGTCTCGGTCGCGAGCTGTCGCCTATACATTGCCTATGGTCAAGTGCCGGTCGCGGTCTCCTGTCTCGGTCGCTTGTCGCGGTCTCGGCCGCGAACCACCAGCTTTAGACTGTAAGTAGGTAGATATAAACTAACTAACATCTTGTATTAATGCGTCGTGAAGTTAATTAATTAATTTCGAAAAACTAGTTTGTGTTTTGTCTGTTGGACGGTTTTTTTATTTTTTTGTCTGCTAATTTCAGAAACAGCTAAACTGATTAGCATGTGGTTTTCAGTAATGTATTGTAGCGTAATAATAGTGAGTGTTTTATTTAAATATTTCACACAAAAAGGTATGTCAATTTACAAAATCCCATCTAAAAAAATATATTGCAAAAAGATCCGAGGTGAAACAAGGACGTAGTACGTGTATAAAATAATATTAAAAAGACAACAATAGCAAGCCAGTATTGCAATGTCACACACTTTAATGATTCACCATAGTCCTTATCACGAGTGCATAAGAACCATATCAAAAAACAGGTTTGTTTAGCCGCGGCGTCTTCAATAGATAACCATGGGATTTTCATTACCAGTACGGGCACTTGATTAACAGTCGTTCACCGTTACAGGAAGCCAGTAAAAAATAATCCCGTACTCAATATTATGAAAAGATTAAATTAATTTGCTCGCAGACGCTTATTACGGTAATGATAAAATGTGTCGTCATTTTTAAATGCAAATGGCAAACTTGTATCGGGAATAAATGCGTATTTTTTATGTAAATAGGCGACGAGTAGAGAAGATACCTGTTGGTATGGTGTCACCATCACGTTATGGGATATGGGATAACCAACTATCCAAGAAACGAGCAGACAAGCTATCTGTTGGTAAGTGGTCTGTGGCGGTGGAAAGTGGTAGATAGTCGTAATCAGTTCATGATCATCAGCCAAACCTAAGGCATGTCCGATTAAGGCCAGGAAAATCGAGACAAGAAAAGATAACACTGGCTCTTAAGCCCCAGCTGAAACAAAAGTCGTTTGACGGCTAACTCACGCAGGGTGGCTTACCAGGGCAACAGCTAACAGGACTAACTCCCAACAGTCCCTGCCCCGGTCCTCATACCTACGAACGAACTAACCAACTAACGTTCTAGCACCGTTTGCTAACTGATTCACCATCCCAGTCCCTATTTGTGTCTCATTCTATATCGGTCACAGTTGTCACGGGGGCAACGGAAGGGTGCTGCATGCACGTTTGTTATGTTAATTCCATAAAAAGGGGCAGCTTTACGGAAAACTGAAACTACCAGTATAATGTCGCCAATTTTATTATAATCCTATCGCGGAAGCCTAGACACTGCGACCAAGTTAAAAATATTCCGTGTTTATCTGGAAGCAGTTACGCTTATCTTCCGACTGCACAACTCACTGGCTGAAGGTTATAACTTTGAAATTTAATACAATGAGTGTAAAGGCTATCAAGAATTATTAGAGCATAAAGATGTTATCATTGCCATCATAAATAACAGTATGGTAATAATATACGAGTATTATAATATACATGTAAAGTTTTATCGAGGAAATCCAACATACAACCTGCTCGTCTTGTAGTGCTTCATTTCACTCATCTCAGGATGAAGCTGAAAATGTCCTTTGATCAGTGAAAAGATGAGGTAATCGCGCAGGATTGCCGATAGAAGTAAATATTTTTAAGTGGACTGCGGAGACGGTTTAGATATTAGATAACAGAAATACTTTGATTTACTGTCAGAAACGATCGAATTTCGTTGTGTGAAGTTTCACTAAATCTGCGCGTAGGGATTCCAAGCTCCAGTTTTCATCTTTCTGGACTCTGTAATACCTACCCAAGTTAATTAGTAAAGTCATGCTTATTGTAGAACCTTTAAATAGTGATAACAGGTTAATCCAACACTGCCTCGCTATTGGTTTAAAGTGTTAATACAAATTCATAAGCGTTTATCTGTAAATATAGGTATCACACTTATGCATGTATTTTTTTTTTGTTCTACCACCTTTCCGAAAAGGTGTCCTGGATACCATTATAAATAAAGTATAAAACTGAGTATCCGATACAATTGACATACGAGTATGTGGTGTTCTCCTCAATGATATAAGTTTAAAAAAAACGAATTCATTCGTTCTTAATTTAAATTCAAACCATAAGTACCTTCAAGCTCTTAAATACATCTAAATTATAAAATTCCTTGGCAGAGCTTCGTCCGTTAGAACGTAAACCCTCCAGCTCCGCTATCGATTAAAGATCAAGGTTTTGAAGTTTCTAAATTAATGGGTTGCCTTTTTGTAGTGCACGATTATCGAATTATAGAAATATTTAGCTTTTGGCGTTGTTATAGACCCAATCTGCAGAGGGAGGGTTACTTGACTGAGGCGGCACAACAGTAGGTATACATTAGCATAATTATGACGACTCGTATGGCGCTAGGGTCGCCATGCTGGACTGCCGTTCATAGGGTCCTGGATTTGATTCCCAACGAGGCGGAAATTTGAGTCAGAGTGTGTGTGTGGTTGTCTTTTTGTGTTGTCTATCTGTATGAGTGAGTATCGATGTTTATTTATAGAAGAGTCTTAAAGTATCCACGACCTCGTAGATTTTAGTGCGGGGTGGAAGTGGTTAAGCGTTTATTTTAACTTACACAAAGAAAAATACTCTCCTTAATAATAAGACCTACTTAGATAAATAAGTGTTTTTACTTAAACGACGAATATATTTGGTAAATAAACTACAAAATTATTGATAATTAAGATTTATGTACGGGCCGCAAAATCAAAAGTATTTTATCATCAGTATATTTCTCGTACTTCATGGAATTATTTTCGATATCGAAATATTTTATTGGATAGCCTGCCCGTGAATTACGAGTAAATATCCGATAGATCAAATTCGTCGTTATCAATTATTCCAAATTTGTATATACCTAGTAACAATGATATATAAGCATAATGCCCTAACTCCTCACAAATCAAATAATATCCACAGAGCTGATAGGTTTTGTAAGCAGTTGAAGACACGCATGTTTACCAATAAATATAAAAAAATACATTCATCAAGCCTCACATCGCACCTGTCGTGGAGGTCACGCTGCCTTACTAGGAACTTAAGTAGCCAGTAATGAATAAAAATTTTCGAACGAACCTTGATTTTTTGGTTTAATCCTTAATGCATAATAATTAAAACAATTTTTTTGTATGTACCTATTTTTAACGCTGGAATATAAATTAGTAATAAACTTTTATTTGACTTGCGATGTTTGTATTATAAAAGACCCAAAATTTACAAGCGTAATTATAACTACTTTGGCTCCAGATGAGAGCTCTTCAACGGTTGTGACTAAAATTGCTTTTCATTTATAATTGACTTATTATGATAAAAGTGTTTGTAGTCTTAAAAAATCTGTTACTTAAAAAAAACTTGTTCTAATGTCGAAGATAATGGACAATCAAAAATTTTAGTTATATATTTTTAACATAATTTATGTTTATGCTTCACCACAATCATACTCGATGGAAAGCGGATTAAGTCTAAGATGGTGAAATGTAATGACGACCGCATTAACTGAAGGCCTAATTAGCCTCTTTTAAAAGCTTCATCATAAACAGAAAGCCATTATTTCGGGTGCGGGTAGTACGAGATTTAATGTTACTAGCCCTCAGACGAGCCATCTGATGGTACGCGGTAACCATCGCCATTTACTCAAACCAAAAGGCATCACCGAAGAGTTTTCGGCCAATAAAGAAGGAAGAGGAAAAAAATACTGACTCAAGCCCCCAGCCGTAACACGACAAGTTGTTTGGCGAGTCTCAAGCAAGCGAGTAGTACGATCGTTTGCTCGATGCAATGCGTGGGAGGGTTACTAGTACTATGATAATTAATAATCATAGTCATAATTTGAAGTAATGATGACATGGATCGATTGTCTGGTGACTATATTATTAATTATAGCTTAGGCAGCTTTATAGATAGCATCGACGTCGATTTGTTTACGTTTTGTCAAGGATTTTTTGTTGTAATTATGTTTCGTTAGAAGTCACGCGACAGTATGACTAAGCAGTGTTTTTCTTTACTACAACGGTACCAACTAATTCATAGAAAATGTTGAATTTTGAAATACTTACGCAGTAAACTAACTATACAAAGATAGCCCTGACAGGGTTCAATGGCAAGAATCCTGCACGCACCTCTACTTTAAAATTTTGCTTATTAGAAATTAATTATCACTTGCTTCAGTGCAGGAAAATATCGTGAGGAAATCTACAAACCTGAGTGTTCTCTATAATGTTGTCAAATGTGTGTGAAGTCTGCCAATTCGAACTTGGCCAGCGTGGTGGACTATAGCCTCACTTGTGAGGGAGGCCCCCGCCCAGCAGTGGGACAGTTGATGCGTTGATGTACCTAATAACTTTTTTGAGAAACTACATTAAAAAAAACGCTGTCATACTTTTGTAACTTAATGCGTTGGACTTCATCGCCACTAAACTTACCAACCAGTTTAGACTATTTTTAACTTGCATTAACTTGTTTCATATATTTATTTAAATTTAGGTGTAACTTATTTTTATGTCCTTATATGTATGGGATTCAAACTAAGTAATGCAAATGTATTATTAAATAAATAACAGTAATATCAACATATATTTCTTAACATGTGTTATGTATGGATAAATTGTATGTGTTGCTTCTAAAATTTAATCCCAGAGGGCAGAGGCCAGAGGGCTGGTTCGCTTCTCACTAAGCAACAAGATTGTTTTATATTACTGTCACAAAATACTATAATAATATATCATTGTAAGTAATCATAGTATATCAATTCGTGTCAGATATCAGCGATCACTAATATCATTCTAGTATCATACCACTAGCTATAATTTTAAAATATAGTGATTACAGTTAATATTTCCACTTATGCATGCAAATTCATGTTAATTTGAAACTATTCTAATAATAGTATATTATGAACAGATTAGAACATATTGATAACTAATTAATTCGCTATAAAATTATACAGAATCGCGAATGGATAGGTTTAATAAAATCGATCATAGCTATGAATAAAAAGGTGAAAAGATTAACGACCTTAATGAACTACCACACATACATAAATACACACATATTATATACATAATATAATGGTTATAGCAAACAGCTGTGCTATAAATCTGACGATAAATGCTAAACTATGACATACTATGGACGCGTAAAATACTTTTTATGCTTGTTTTTTATGTGAAATGCCGGCATACGAGCAGATAACACACGTGATGTGTGTAGTATGTGGTTACTTGACGATTCGTAGCCTACGTGGTAGCTACCATGCTGCGAAGCAAGGGGTCCCGGGTTCGGTTCCCAGAAGTTTATGAGACATACCTAAGTATTAATGTTTGTTCTCGGGTCATGGGTGTTAGCGATGTGTAATTTGTATTGTCCTTGCCACCCGCGACACAGGGAATCCTAGTGCGGGGGTTTGAGTGTGTAAACGTTTAACGTTTAAACTTCACCTAGAAATTACCGAAGTTTTTGTCGGAAAATAAAAAGAGAGAAGAAAGGCTATAAAACTAACTTCAGCTGCGACATCACCTCGCAAAATAAATCCAACGTGCTAAACTCTCATACCTGACATCGATTTTATTACGGTAGCAACTAATCTGCGTTTAAAACGAGATTTTACTCCTATTTGAGATAACTTTTAAGTGGTATCGATCGCAATGACCAATTAGATTGCAAACCAGTTTTTACTTTATAATAAAAAGAAGCTGCACTGTAGGTTTGTAAATTAATGTTTATTGTGAATGAATATTACAACGGAGTTTGCTGTAACATTATGTCTGTCTGTCTGGTGAAGCATTTTTTGTTACAATAGATAATGAATAGCGATTACTAATTTACAGTATTCAATTCCGTATTGTCGTTGTGGTGAGACTGGTTCTTTGAATACGAAAGTATTTTATCCATCAATAGCTTTGTTATAAAAGTCAAGTACTGTACATCTTTATGATTGGATCTGAGCAATGGTTTAATAGGGTCAATGGACAGGAAAGAAATGTTACAAGAATATACAGAAGTAGTCATTTTTAATATTAGATGCAGTCCATGTTCTGCAACTCTATTGGTATTATTAAAACTGCTTTGGCAATATAATTTATGTAGGTACTTGTTAAAATGAAAAATAATGTAGGGATAAGGATTGTATTTTCTTCTAAGAAACCACCAAATCGTTTACCTTAAGTCTTTTTTTATGGAATTAAGACAGCAAAGCAAACGAGCACGCAGCACCAATCTTCCGCTGTCGTCAATGAGAACTGTGCCCAACTCGGAACAAGACTCAATCGGGACTAGGATGGTTAGTTAGTAAACGGAACTAATGTTCTATCATTAGTAGGGTACCTAGTTCGTTAGTAGGTATAAGTATAAGGACTAGGATATTGACTATTAGTGATAGTTAGTCCTTTCTCAGCTATTTTAGGGAATTTATCACTGACCCAAAATAGTTTAGTGGCTTTTATTTATGTACTGTAGATATCGCTTAAAAATTGTCTCACAGCGTATAAATGATTTATACATAAACTAACAGATCACTAACTATAATAACTACAGAAACTAATTTAACGGAGATAAATATAATAGTCAATTAGTCACGCCGGTTGCAAGTACCACCCAATCAAAATTTAGGACTTTTCCTCGTACATAAATCAACTTTTAATGTATCGTTATATCGTATTTTATGAATCAAATATGGAGAGATTTATGGGTGAAACCATCAAGAGTACGCCGTAACCGCGAGCCATCTTCCATCAAACCCGAGAAAGCGATAAATTTGTTTGAGGCAACCCAAAAATCTGTGGATTGGCTCCGAGCAAATCGTGAACGCTCTTCCCGCTATCCGTAATCAAGGCAAAGAATAATTAAAAAATAGAACTTAAACACATATTGATCAATTTTTTACCTACATAATTTTTATTTGATAACACAAAATTCGGAAAAATCGTAATACATAATGTACATTGTTAAACATATAAACATGCACCTCCTTTTTTTGTATCTGTTAATGTGTATATTTACATTCAACATTTTTAATTATCATTGCAACTCATAGCTGTTGTTCCACCGCTTGGCTCGGGTTTCCTTTTACAATGTGAGGGGTAAAGACTACCACGCTGGTCAAGTGGGGATGTGCAGACTTCACTAACCTTTGAGAAGATTATGGACAACTCTCAGGTATGCAGGTTTCCTGAAGATGTTTTCTTTCACCGAAGCAAATAATGATTCATTTATAAAGCGCACATAATTTTTGAAAATTAGAGGTATAAGACACGAACTAATATAACTTTGAACGAATATAAGATGCATTTTTCTTTCACCATATTTACCATTTAAGTAAATATTCACTGGGGAATACCAAAGTACAAAGACGTAAGAAATGTAAGTACAATAACACATTTTCGATAACCAATTTCATTTAAGCGATTCCATGCATCAGAAATACATATTTTGATGCTATCACACCTATTATTTAAGCAATATTCCTGCTAAATGAAATACATCGCATTTCAGCGATAACAGCCGCTATAAACACCATGCATCCGTTACTTTAATATGTGGTCTTTATTCACAAGGCATAAGGTTTATATTGTTGGTTTGACTCAGGCGTTGAAGGTACGTGTAGGCAGTAAACAAATATGGTTTATGACTGTATTCTTTGCCCGTGAGGTCAGTGGGACGCGAGAAATATGGATGTATAACTGATAGGGTTGGTACAATCTATACTAGCCTTAGTAGATTCTTACGCCTCATTAAACAGGGATAGTCATAGGTTTGAACATTGGTCTCCCGAAAGGACCGGGTTCGATTTCACACGTATGTATCTCTAATCAAATTTTGTTTTTATAAGTTTAATAATATTCTTACCGTGGATTCAAAAGATATTATACTAATGAAATGCAATTATACCACACTTATATGATCTACTAACTTATACTCTATAAAGTATGTCACTCTCTTGTGAAAATTATTAGTGGAAAATGTAGTATCAAAACTATCAAAACATCATAATATTATATTATAATATACATCAAATATTTATCTAAATTAAATTATGGTTTCAACATTACAATAACAGCTGTTTCTTAGTCATAATTAATTTCAACTAATATTTGAAGGCGTAGACATAACAACTTTAATGAATTTATTTAAGTTGCAGGCGCAATGATTGCAGTGAAATGACTGGTACTGCATAATATTCAAACTAATTTAATTTAATTTAAATTTAATATTTCTATAATTAGTTATGAATTGCAAATTCATTGACATAATATTTATCTGATTCGAGTTTTTTATAGAGGAAAGTTTATATGTATAATATATTAAAGTTTTTCGCAAAATGAAAAATAACGCGCGTGAAAATTAATTCTTGCGCTGGTTACGTTTAACAATTTTGGTCTTGGGTTTTTTGGACCTACTAAGGGACAGGTTTCCTGAAGCGAAGCGAGGGCGGGTTTACTAGTTACCTACTGATAATTCACTTCTAAAGTTATAAAATAGGGAGGTAAAGCTAATATTATTAATAAACCAGTTAACTAGTCATTACGAGTGCAATAGCTTCGGTCTTCAAATTATCTTTTAGTTTGCTATTATTTAAAATAGAAGATTTTAGAATAGATTTATCAATTCAAATCTTACACAAGTGTCTTTTATTATCATCTATTACTTTGATGAATTCTAAGTATTTTTAAAAGGAACCGACCTAGATTCAAACCTATTTGACATCCCACATAGTGTTATAAAACAGCTACTTAAGGAGCAGGTTTCCCGCTTTCGAAGTGTCTTCGTTCCGCGTCACTCACACTTCTACCATGACAGGGTGTTTAACACGTTACCATTTTAGGATTCCATTCGTCTAAGGTAGGCAGATACCGAGCTATACGTGATGAAATACCCCACACAAGTATTGGTGATTTCAGGTGGATTACAAAAGGCTACATTGTGTTTGTAAGAATCAAATTGACCTGTTTATTGATTTTGTTGCTTTAATATTGGGTAATTATTGGGACGGTGAAGAATGCTGCTTCAGTCTCATGCCGGCAGCCAGTGAATGATTTTTCTAAACAAAACTATGACAGTAAATGTAAGTTGGTAATCATAATTATAATAAACGCTTACACACTTATATCCCTCCCTAAGCTGTCCTGTGTCGCAGGCGGCATGGATAACACAAATAAAACGTCACTAACACCGACGACTACATTTATCTGTCACATAAATGTCTGCCACGGTCGGGAGTCGAACCCGGGACCCCTCGCTTCGACGGTAGAGCCTATTGGTGTTCCACTAGGCTATTAGGTATATAGGAGTATAATATACTAAACATATCTTACTAAAATTCTTAACTGAATTGGCTAAATAAAATTCTTAACGAGATTGGCTGAAACTAACCTTTAACCTCCTTCAAATCACCTGAATCTAAGACATAAGAAATCTAGTACTCGATCAACCCGCACAAAATTTGTACATTCAAACGAAACTCGTGGATCCTTGGCTCCAGCGCCCGCTCCTCGCCTTCATTACTGACATTACGATTGCGACATTTGCACCTAATGGCCTCCGCTATTCGCACTTAGGTCTTGGTCACATAGAGTGTTGTAGTTTTGCGATAATCGTGCGAAAGTTGTCGCAAAAACATTATCAGATTATAGATAATAGAAGTAGAGCCTAGAGTTCGCCCAGGGTAGTTACACAGTACTTAGTACCATTTTTACACACAAATGTCCTACATTTGTGTGTTCTCGTATTACTATTTTTAAATACAGTTATATAATAACTTAATGATTGATTACAATCCCATGTGACGTCGTAATTTTAGTCGTTGACCACTTACAATCAGATGCTGGTCGGCTAGTTTGTCTGGTAAAGGAAAACTATAGAATTACTAAAACTATTAAGATATCACTTTTTATAATTATGTCACTTTTCAAAAGTGGCCGACGAGCTAACATCGGTAAGTGGGATAGTAGGGCTTTAACGATCAAATTGGCAACCTTGAAGGAATCGAAAAATCTATGATTATACATTCATAACTATTTTAGATGATGGTAACGTAGTTTGTTGTGGGCATGCCTGCAAAGTTCGGGTTCGATTCCCGGTCGGGGCTAACATTAATGTGGCTAATAAATGTTTATTTTAGGTTGTTAGTGATGGCATATTTGTGTTGTCCATCGCACCCGCGACAATTAGTCCTAGTGCGGGGGTATGAGTGTGCGAGCGTTTGTTTATTTATTTAAAGAAATAGGTTACTGTACACTTGGTCTACTGTTAACCAGTCGCTTGAAAATATCCCTGGTGTACACACGCCCTAGTAACTTCAATCCTTATTTAGTCACATGACCGTAATCGCCTAAGTTTTTTCTTCGGAAAATCAACTGCAGCTGCTAAATGCATAATTTCAACGAATGCTACATTTATATGTGATAGATTTATTTGGATATGTTAAGGGAACTAACATTTAGTAGGTTAATAGCTTGACGGTGGATAACGACTTCGAAAGATTTATTATGATTAGAGTTCAAATTTTTATTGGGAAACTATATGAGAGAAATATACGCTGGGATATTTTACATGACAGTAATAAATAGTTCTATCTTAAACGCTCTAGATTTTTGATTTTGACTAGTGAAGTTGTTTTTCCTGGTGCGTTAAACAAATGAACTGAAACTTCATGTTATGAAATACAAAAGTGGAGATTTTTACAGTATGATTATTATGATATTTTAAGTTCATAACTAATATTTGTCATATCATTCATATCTAACAGTGTCAGTGTTGCTAGCAGTCGATAAGCCATGTCGGATACCTTCGGGCGGCATAAAAATTGAGAGGGGTGGCCATTAACCCCTACACCAATCCGCACTGGAGCAGCGTGGTGGAGTATGTCCTAGGCCTCCTCAGATATGAGGAGAGACCTGTGTAGAGAGTAGTGGGCCATTAATGGGTTGAAGCCAAAACTAATGTGTGCATTACCTATTACAGTCACTTAAAATCATGGTTCAAATCGATCAAATTAACGAATCCTCGTAAACGTCAAAACTTTACAGCTGACAATCTCGACAGCGAAGTAGGTTACCAAGCTTAACAAACAACATAGTACGTACTCGTACATATGAATTGTATAGAAACGCCAAAACCATATAACGCAGTAATTAGGCGCGTCAGCGGAGGCCGTAGCTAATATTTTCACACGGCTGCCCCGCACAACAATGCGGCATTCAAGGCTATTACACAATGGTATTGAAATGACTCATGGGCTTTGGGTCAGCGGATCGTGCTCACGTGGTCATGGACACCAGGGACAATTGCAGTGACACGGGTACATCATCAAACCCATGTGTGGTAGGCAGAAGCGCTCGCAAGTCGTGCAGTTTGGATTAGTGGTTCGGATCGTAACACATAATACGTAAGTTTTTATGTAGGTAATAGCCGACAAACTATGAGGAGCTGATGATGGTGGCAAAGGCATCACCTTTGCCTTTGATATTGCTGATATCTATGGCCTAATCGAACCCGGGACCCCTCGCTTCGTAGCCAAGATCCCTGCCAACTAGGCTACGGGGTAATAATTTTATGTTTGTTATGAATGTCGTCTATGTTTTAATTAATAAATAATAATGCTTGATTAGTTATTTAATTACATGTGCAATAGTCTAATAAGCATTATTCATTACAACCCATAACTGTCCCACTGCTGGGCACGGGTCTCCTCTCACAATGTGAGGGTTACAGGCCATAGTCTACCACGCTGGCCAAATGCATTATTACTATTGACAAAGTCGTAGTAGCTTCTGTATTGTAAACCCCCTTTTTAATCAATTCTTATCAGTGGCGGCTCGTGAATTTTTTTTGTGGGTGTTCACTAAAGAAAATAAAACTTTATTACTTACCATTATTATAAACATCATTATATAACACATAAACGTTTTAACGTTCACATCAACACAGCCAAGGAGTTTTTAAATATTGTTCAATTTTAAAAACACGCGTAAATATTTTAGTTTCGTAGTTTTGTAGTTGTAATACATTTTTGATTATGTGCAATTCCGGGTCATGGTGGTCCCTTTGCTTTTAATTCGAGTGTCTTCTCACAGTTTTTAATAAAAGAAACACTATTTTATTCCATTTTAGCACAAATGCATGCACTTAAACTATTTTTAATACTTGCTAATTACTATTACCTAATTAAAATTGTAAAGGGAATACGCGCGCGCGACGTTTGTTTGTTTACATGGGATCGACTACAGGTACAGCGCAGCGCGTAATCCCCACGTTGCCGCCCCGACCGAAATTTGGCATTGGCATCAAATTGGCAACGCCGCGCGTGAGCGGCGCTCCAAATTCGATTAACTTTTCATACGAAATCTTCTATTTCAACCGTTGATACTTCTCTTTCGCACTCATTGAAATTAGTTCTACGAATTGTACTAAACTTGTTTTTCATAGGAGCGGAATCTCTGGCCGTTCCACTCGATACATCTTGAAACTACATACTTAAATCTTGATAAGAAAATTTAAACTTTGTATGTAAGTAATTGTTTATAACTTTACACTATAGTAAACAACTGTTATGAGTGTTTAGAATTAATGTACAGGGTTATAGAAAAATATACAATATGTTTGTAGTTTTTGTGGGATGATATACATTTATTTTGTGGGAGTGCACTGCACCAGCGCTCCTTAGGACGAGCCGCCACTGATTCTTATCATTTAAATAGAAGGTACTTTAAACATTCATGTTCAAAATAGATAAAACCATCCATAATTATGCCTCCTACTATCAAATAAACACATCATTTAATTTACGTTTGTACATCAATTCAAACTTCGAATCAACAATTAAAAGGCGCATTTTATCGACTGTATCATTTCATTAAAATTTAACGAACTCAAAATTACATATTTAAACTATAGGATTACTTAACTTGCACAGTTTGCTAGCGAAGATGGGTCGTAAACGCATTTTATTGAAATAGTACAGGAGTAGTGCTGTTCTGTAATTCTGTTCTCTTATAGGTGTGTCTAGGAAATTGTACTCAGAAATACCGTTGGACAAAGTTTGAGTTCAATTGTTTTGTATGAAAAATATTTCTTATATTTAACTAATTTAAATTAAGTAATAAGCAAAGGATAGGTCTTATAATTGCATGTCTTGTTGACGGCTATCTGGTATTTTCTATATCTGTACATAAATATACACAATAATAATGTAATCGGTCGCTGTGTGTAGGTATACCGTGCCACTGGTTCAATCTATCGCAGAATATATTCCGATACTAACGATCTAACCGACGAAATAGAGTTTTTGTTCGAACTGCTGCAAAGCCTACCGCTGGCGTCCTAGCCGTTACCCAAGTAACTATAGTCACGAGAACATTTGCATGGACAAATAAACGTGAACCCGCTTAGCTGTTGATCATGGATGTCATTCAACTGTTTGAATCGCTGTTACCAGAAGTAACTGTTACAACTTGGGTCGATTTCATGCGTGATAGGATGAGGTACTCGAAGTTAAGTACACTCAAATTAGTATTCTGGTTCCTATATTTAACCAATCGTTAAACCCAGTTTGAGTTACTCGTAACGACTCGTTAAAGTCTTTCCTTAAAATCGTTTCTTAGAGGAACACTCCTGGTGACGCCTCGTTCTACTATCCGTAACAAAACGAGTCATTTTTCGAAAATAGGAGCCAAGCATAAGTTAAGTAGAGTGGTTTGAATGCGTTGGTGTGCGTACATTCACTCCTAATTTTGACGTGATAACGTTTTATAAATCGATGAAGGCCGGCTGCGCGCACGAAAAAGTATGACGTCATTGTCACGTTTCACCTGAGCCGAGCGTGCAAGCGAGAGCGCAGAACAAGCGATAGAGAGGCACGATCGGCTTCTTCGTTCGTTCGGTTTTCTTCAATGTTTTCTTATGACGTTATCACGTAAAATTATCTTCCGTAAACCGACCGTTTTATTATGTGTGCATTATTTATTATTTACTTGGGCAAAGCAAAATTAAAGTGGGAATTCAAAAAGTTAAACTATTGGCAGGATTCGAACCCGCATCAACAGTATGAGAGACAGATGCTCAAACCATTAGTGTGTAAAGGCAATGTCGCTTAAAGGACTTTAGGTGCAATAAATTAGGAGATTAGAAGCACTTTATCTGAGTGTCACAATAAAACAATTAATTTATTTAAATTTATTAGTTATTTCATTCACATTTTATGCTCTTGATCGTCTCAGCTGACACTAATATTGTTTCTGTTTTTGGGATTCCGTATGCGACGGAAATTGGTTTCGTGTCTGTTTATGTTTCATCTGATTTTAGCAGACTTGATAAAGGTGGTTCTCATTTGTCGGTTGTATTTTCTGTAGATTTCCTCACGGTCCTTTCTTTCCTTCACGGAAACAAGTAACAATAAGGCCAACAAGTAACAAATAATACACCGCTTATTGGAACGAAGTTCCTTACGGCAGGCTTGGAGGGGATAGGTTTTGCTGCGGCGACCGAACTGAAAAATATGTGATAGTAAAACCGTAAGAAAAAATGCGTGGAATAAAAGCGTTAAATGAGACGTGCGCAGGCGCGACAGTAGCCGAAGGAACTTCGTTCCTACCTGGTGACACCAAATCATTTAGTTTATGTAATAGAGGTGGCACTGAAAGTGACTATAACTAAATAGATGTCGCTGATCGCATTTGATTTGTGTAAGATAATGTAAGAACTAAATAGATGTCGCTGATCGCATTTGATTTGTGTAATTTAACCAATTTGCGATTAAAACTTGGTTATTATAATTTAGTTATCTCTGCATCAGCTAATTCTGCACGAAATAATTCAATAAATAAATAAAATCTAATTAATGATTGGTTTGATTACACCAAGCGAAATTTGCTTTGATTTCTTAGATATTATTAATATTTACTGTACGGCACCGTATTCCAAAGGCCACCGATTCGCACTTTACCGGTTTTTACTTAACAACCGCATAAAATACTAGGAAACGTCGTTAGTATTGTTTGAAATTGTGTTGAGCTATGGAAATTGAGTCATAAACTTACCATTAATCTGTCGCTTATCGAATAACAGGTTTTGGATGGACAGAGGTTCGTTTTCAATCATTTTGTCACTAAACTTTGATCGTGTAAACAAATTGATGTTTATAGTATGGGTTTTTGTGGCATAAACGACATTCTTTGCGAGCCATTATGGCTGGACTAAGAAAATAAATACGAAATATTTGTATACTTTTGATAGCGTTGAACAGTTTAACAAGCGCTTGGTTCCTTTTGTAAGGTCGCTGGGTGCTATACCCATTTGAAGGGCGCACCCAAGATAGACTTCTCTACCTAACCGTCTAGCTTGTTTTCCTAAAATTAGACGCTTTTTACCTCACTGAACGACATAAAGGAGGTAAATGTGGGTAACAGTCTATGTTTGTTCGTTCCTTGTAGCGGTAGAGAAACTACACGCTTAGACCGATTTTCATGATGATGTTAATTGAATTTCAAGTTTTTCGTTTATTATAATGTATTAGAGAGTCAGTTAAAAAGTTGACAACTCATCGGTGACATTTCTTTCTTTACACTTTTGTGTACCACACATAAGGCGAATCTTAGTGTAAAGTTGTGAATGTGAAACGATTTAATTATTTAATGGCGTTATTCGTTGAGTTGTTTCTATATTCTATCGATCAATTATTTCTCACGCAATAGAAAGAGAAAGTGGTAAAATATTAAATATTAGAAAGCTGAAGAAGATTGTTTTGTTTTGCTATTTTATATACTTATAAGTAAATCAAAATCTCTCTCGACCCTCTCGGTAGACTGGAAAAAGATCGATGCCTTCGAAAAGTGGTGAGAAGAATATTGCCCATACAGTGGACGGCATGTACGGCCAATATACCTATCGATTCTCGACTAGCTTATAGCTGTAAATTTAAAATTTAAAAATTCCCTTACTAAGTAAATCCTCTGAAGATTAGACGATCATCAAACGTCTGAACAGATCTTCATAAATTATAGCTAACCATCTTGACCACGTCATCTTTTATACAAAAAACAGAATTTAATTAGGTCCATTTGTTAGAAGCTACGATGTCAGGGTCTAAAAATTAAAACCTGGCTCTCTACAAACGGGAGTCGCCAATGCAACGCCGGCCCTGAAGGAGAACTCTTTTTACACCTTTTTGTAGAACCCCATGTCATAGCGCCGCGAGCATGCCTCATAAGGAGGTTCGTTCCACAAAAAATATCGTGAAAATCGGACTGTATAATGTTCTCTACGAGTCCACAATGATTCTGTCTACTCCAGTAAATATGTATGTCTCACGATTATATACCACATATTGGTACAAATTCAAAATGAATGGGCTATGTTTTAAAGGTATGTATAATGTATATACTGAATAACAATAGTGAGTATGTGTTGTCATTTCCTTAATATCTTGTAACCACTTAACATACCACGAAGCTATAAAGTTCTCATAATTAAGATGTTTCTTCACATGCCCTTAAACTATGTTTCATGAGTGTTTGAAATTCCATCTCTCGAGCGTGCCTGTTGTGGATCGAGCTTAGAACAGACAATTTCATGAAGTGACCGACCATTTTATGATATTACTACAAATTTTCTGAAGTTAAGTAAGTACCTAAGTCAATTACACATTACTTAATAACATTATAGATAATTGAAGTTTCTTCGTATCAATCGGCAATCAGTTCAAGATATTTACTGATCATCGCTATGAATATACAAAAGTGGATATCAACAATGTGTTGCTGCTTAAGAAAAGAAACGATAAAAGTGATTGTTACTTTACTCCCAATTTATAACTTTACAACACGAATAAATTAATAATTTTAAATTTAACAAAATTAGTTGCAAGATTTGACCCACACTAATTAACTAACACGGTAAGTGCACCAAAAGCTTGTAAAATGGATAGTACCTACCCAATGTTGTAACATGAAATTGTCGTTATTTTTATGAAATAGTCAATTCTACGACCTAGCTACGACATACACAGAAAATGCATTTGTTTAAGTTTTTAAGTAGTATGAGTCATGTTGAGGTAAGTGACCAATTCCGGATTTATCGTGGTGACCATATGACGTGGTCACCACTTGTAACCACTTATCTAAGTGGTTGCTTAAGAGTTTAAACGATTTACGTGTAGCGCTTAAGTACGATGTTTACTAGTAAAAGTATTTATTACACCGTTGAGTGAGTCTTGTCATTAATAAACACTACTTAGATTTATTATTAATTTTTTATACTTTCATAAAATGCTTTCATTTAATGCTTGACTACAATTGATGTTTAGTGGCGATGTATGTAGTCTTGCTTGGGCATTGAATTAGGGAGGCCATAGACTTACGTTACATATATGGAAGCAATTAAATAAACACTAAAAGGCACTCGGAGACTGCCGCGGTAAAGCTATTGCATAGCATTTTTTATCAACTTATGCAATTATAATTATTAGAAGTTATATAGTTATATCAGAACAGCGCCATCTAATTTGTAGAAAACATACGTACCATACCTTAGTATTAAGGTACTAGATGGCGCTGATTGGGGGTGTTAGGTTTTTTTCGTTACGGAATTTCTGGATTCGGTCCCCACGCTCAAGGCCCGCGATAAAAGCTATGCAATAGCTTAAAAGTACTCGCTCAATTTTTTGTCTAATAATTGCACAGTAAGCAACACAGTTTTTTTATTTTAATAGCTGTTGACAAATTACCAGACGAGCCACGTGATGGTAAGTTGTTCCGTCGCCCTTGGACAACAGAAATCCCAGATGTTTGTTAGCCAAGAAAGAAGAATGACGAAAGAAAGTTATGCGGATATTTGAATCAAAAGTATCTGGGTATTTAGAGTTCGCTCGGGGTAGTACCACCGCCCGCCACGGCACTAAGTAGATAGATACTATTTCTACCGTGTAATAATTGTTTTAACAGCAAATCAATTGTTTCCTCAAGGGTAGCAACACATTATGTGACCGAAGTAGACCGAGACTCACTGGTCGATTACTAACCACAACGAACGAAACTAACTATATATCTTTTTGTCCGAGTCCCAGTCCTCAGACCAACTAACTTTATTAATAACATCCTCTGCTAACTGGACTAACCATACTAGTCCCGATTTAAGTCTTGTTCTGTTTCGGTCATAGTTTTATGCGCGGCAGCGGAAAGGTGGTGCTGCATGCTCGTTTGCTATCTTAATCATAGAAAATACTTAATCAATTCACTAAATATACAATAGTGCCACACCAAATAATGCCACAAAGTTTATTATGTGTAGGAACTGTTGTCCAGATATGAAAACCAAAACTTACCATGTACCAACAAAAGTCTTCCTACGCATACGAGAATTGAAGTAGTATAACTGACACACGCAGACACACTTAATTTTTATTATGTCAGCTAATGGACACAATCATGTGGGTGTGAGTTGATATGAAGATACCATTGACCGCCGAATGACTGAGAGTATGTTACGGGAAATTGTTTGTTTATTAAATTGTTTTATAATAACCAATGACTCCCGCTCCGCGGTCAAAATTCAACCGTAGACCATTTTGTCAAAAAGTCAAAGGTACTTTTCATTGACAACAATGGTTGTTTTTTTTAATGTATGTACCTATTTGTAACATATATTTTAATATATAATATAACATTCGACGCTTCTTTATGTAAGCTTTATTTATCATAAATATTGGCTGTTTTGGCGGCCTTAAATTATGTTAATACTCCCATATCCTGCGACCAGACCAGCTCGTCGTAAAAGACGACAGAAGTCAGGCCCTATTTGGGCGTAGGTTGAAGCCCGGTTCACTAGCTACCGTGCTCCTCGTACTTCAGTCGACCGCTGCGCTGCTTGAGTCGTCTTCCGGCTGGGCGCTTGAGAGTCAGTACCTACCTAAATTTATTTTTTGTTTATTTTGATACATTAAAAATTAATTTTAAATTAATAATTGATTTAAATTAATAATTAATTATAAATTAATAATTATAAATTTTTTGGAGTCATTTTTACGTTTCTTCAAAGTTTTTAACCGTAGTTACAATTTAAAATGCTAGTAGTGCATTTTGCTGGTAGTACTCATAGCGTGTACTAAACTCATAAACATTATACATCAGACATGGACAGTACGTCATGGTAACACACGAACAATTAAGTTCTCAAGGTGATGCATCACAGTTTACGCATTAGGACCCTGCCACATTATGAGGAGCGAAAAAGCATGTACCTAATTGAATGATTATAAACAAAAATTAAAAATGACTTGGCTCCAACCCATTAATGGCCAATATATGGCACGGGTCTTTCCCCATGACTAAGGAGGTAAAGAGGTACACCTACACAATGCTACAATGCGGATTTGTGGAGGCGTTAATTACCAACCTAATTATCGGAAGTTTTATTTTTTGTATCCGTATTTGTACCTTTTTTTTATTGCTAAACGACAGCCTTCCGATGCACCGAAGCGCTCATTCAACTTTGCCACTAGCAGTCACTCAATGTGACTTGGCTTCATCCCATTATTATTTACTGTGATTTTCTTAGTGAAAAACGACTGGCACACGGGCGATGGTAGTGAGATGGTGAAGCAATCGGCGCGTCTGATAGTTGGCTGTAGTTCTGTGGGCCTGTATCCTGTATGCATTACGCTGATGAGAAAAACATGCATGATAACTATGATCATTATGTATATATTATATTTTTTATTATTATTGCTAAATACTGAAAAAAAACATTGTGTTTCAATAGCCTGTTAATACGGTTTATTTTTTAACTACTGACACTGACTAAGCAACGGAGGAGTATAATTTTAGTTGACATTCTTTCTCTTTTACAAAGTCAGTTAAGTGTAGCAACACCCTAACATGTACTGAAACAGTATGGCGCGACCGCTTTAGTTCCAAATCATAAACTATACACGATTTTAATACTAATTAACCTTGGCTTTAATCCATTAATGGCCCACTACTGAGCACGAGCCTCTTCTCATACCTGAGGAGGCCTAGAGCATACTCCACCACGCTGCTCCAGTGCGGATTGGTGGAGGGGTTAGTGGGCAACCCATGTATCGGAGGTATTTATGCATAATAACGCATGCGGCAAGCACTGGAAGCGTGCTGGGCCGATAACCTGTAATTAAAACCACGGTTGACGTGATGGGACTGTGTTTTATTTTTCGTTCTATAAAACATACATGCTACCAGGTCGTATATATGTATATAAATGTATGTATGTATGTATGTATTTAATATGTATGTAAATCTATGTAGATTTTGTTACCAAAATAACAGGAAGCGCCCAAGAAAATGCCAGTAGCGGTCACCCATCCAACTACCGACCGCGCCCGCTGTTACTTAAGTTTGTCGATCAGTTAAGATCGACGCAAGCCGCCGAACTATGAGCGCTAACGATCTAATTAACCTTAAGATCCAGTAATTAGTACATATTCAGATATGGTCAAAATAACATAAGGATACGATAAGATAGGATATGATGAATCATATTATATACTTACAATAGTATAACGCTTCACGTCTGTTTGACGGTTTGTTTGTTGCTCATAATATCTGAAGGTTTTAGATGTATTGCGGGAAGCTTGGGTAAACATTGTTTGTTTATTTCTATAATTTTCAAAAAAGGATTAATTCAAATAATACATGGTCGATTCCCGACTAAGGGCAAATTATAGTAGGTAGCAACCCAAGAAAATCGGCCATGGGTTGGCATTTTTAGGTTGCCCATGTCATATCAGTTACGAATTTGAATGGACATAATATACAACAAAACCGTACAAAAAGTGTACATGACACAATACATAAAGACGCATCAATTGTTATAATTTTGAAAGAAAATTTTCCCTTTGTCGGGAGGGTTTTTGAAATTTTAATTTCCAGGCAAAAGTCTATAATTATGTATAACTTTTCTATTATAATTTCTATATAACTATTACCCCTTTCTTTCTTATCTCTTCTCAAAATACCCGTTAAGTGTAAACATTGCGCTTTATTCTAAGTCTTATAATACCTGCGTCAGTTTCACAATTGCTAGCAAATTGTAATAAGTATGCATGAACTCACACGCGAAAATACATAAGCGAATATTAACAGAATTGCTCATAAATAGTGTTCTTTAGACCCTTTATGTAACAAATGCTTGACCGTATGTACTCAACACATATTATAATTGCGATACAAGCATTGAATTATTATTACTATGGGCATCGGGTCTCATACTAAAATCGCGAAAAAAATTGCCCTATCACAGTCACCGCAAGAATAGAAATGTTAACAAGGTAATTTAAACACTAAAATCATTAGATTACGGTTTAATTTCGATTGCAGTCGTGAACGATGAATTGTAGCTCTTTTTGCGTTTTGAAGCTCATTTGGCTCGGACATTTTTTATCGCATTAATGAAAACTTCGATAATAATGTCTTAAGAGATAAATGATACGCTCATTATTAAGCTTGAGTTAATCATGACCCGGAAGGTGACGCTGCTGTCGACATCTCACCGAGAGCGGTACGAATTTGGCTATTAACTGACCATTCATCGCAACCCACAACTGTCCCACTGCTGGACTTGCTTCACCATCACTACAAAATACTCGCACAGTGAAGTGTAAATTTCATACTTTAAAATATTTTTTTTGGCATCTACACAGTTTTTGTATGTGAGAAAAAATATTTAGAAGTAAAAAAAGTGGAGTAACAAGGTTAAAATCCGGTATACTTTGTAACCACGTGTGTAAATAACACTTTTGATGTGTCATTTTATGAAGTTTGTGCCACAGAGCAAATACGATCAGAGAGTTTGTCTTTAAAAGTAATATTATTATCCCCCCTAACGTGCAGGATAAATGGTAATTTACATATACCACTAGCACGCAACAAACACGCCACACTTCAACCACGCAACATCAACAAATTACAACATATAAAGGTAACGTAACTTACACGTAATTCTCACATTGACAGAAAACGCACGGCCGAAATTACAGAACGCAAGAAGCTGAAATTTGGCATGTATGTTCCTTGGGGAGTGTAGGGGAGCTCTAAGAGCGGATTTTTGGAAATTCCCCCTTAAGGGGATAAACTGAAACTTTTTATTTCTTCAATGGATTCACTTGAAACTTTGTTCCTCAAGTGACGCAAGTGAGCATTAAGATATTATTATTTAGGATATTTCTATTTAGGATATTTGGAAATAAACGGGCGAAACTGCGGGGGAAAAAACTTGCCGCTGTACGGCGTAAGTTCGAATACACTTGTTTTCTTACATTAATTTGAATTATAGGTCAGGAAAATATGTTGTCGATTGCTCTCACTGATTAAAAATACGTAACTTTATTGTTAAAGTTAAAGATTTTTTTATTATTTATTGTTAAAGAACTAAGAACACTTGTGCTCAAATATCGATATCAAAATAAGGACAACAATATTTGATACATTGTGGATTAAACGTAAAATATTGGGTGTAGTAATTTGGTTATTGTGACGATTTTCTTAAATAACACTAAGAATACTTCTCCTTTTTCAAATATGTTACAATTTAGCGAGACTGTCACACGTGGGCAGCTCTGCCTCCGTACTCTGTAATAATATTGACTCACGTCGTTAGTGCGTCCATGTGAACACTGCAACCAAATGTTTAGCACCTCCATAACGTTTTAGAACTCCAAAACTCGGTTTACTTGTAACGTATTGCTCACATTAACCTGTTACACTTTACATATTTCTACATAAGGGGCCATCTTTCGATAACCCCCTCCCTAGTGACGTCATAATTGTATTTTGCAAATTTAATAGTTTGCATTGATAGAGTTGCATTCGATTTTAAGTTAAGAATTTCAGCATTTGAGATATATGTGACGTCACGAGGCTTATCCCCATCCCACCTTCATTCACACGACATCATCTAGTTAACTCCTCTCTCCCCTCGTTTGACGTAATCCTTTTACGTAAGTACACAACATACGGTAGAGAATGCACTTGCAATTTATACCGTAATATAATATTACGATTTATTGTAGTCAATAAAGCTTAAATAAATAAAATACCTATTGATTTAGCCCCGTTAAATTGTTATTATTGGTGTAATTACATACTTATGCTTGAAAAGTAATTTGAAATTAGCAATCTGTATAATTATTCCGCTAAAAACTGCAAAATGTAGTTGATTAGTTGCAACGAAATAGCAACCAAATGAAGACAGCAGAATGTGTGCCAGCCACAGTACACAACATCTTACGAGTTACGCACACGCCGAGTCATTATTACCGGCTAGTATCTGGCAGGCAACAAAAACTTGTCTCCGTTGACACTTAAACATAAATATTTTTAGCACGTTTTACCTACAATGTAATGAAGTTGTAGATTTTACACAGCACCTTTGAAGTAGAAATGGCATCCGCTTTTTCTACATTGGAAAAGGCGTCGCACAAACTTATCCGATATCTGATGGTTAAAGTTAGAATCTATAAAGACTACTCATACTTAAAGATGCAAGCTTGCTTACAATCCTATTTAATATGAAGGTATGTTACATTGTACACTACTCGACAGATAATGGATTTCGAAAAGTTTCATTAAGGAAATTATTAATTTATTATTATTTATTTACCTATTGGTTCCTTCTGATAACTTCTTAAGTTAAAAATCCCGGTTTTACTTCAAGACTATTAATATTATGAATATTTTGAGTCTCGTGAACAAATATGGAAAGAGATGCCTACACATATCTTATGTACCTAGGTATTATTTAAAGTTTAATATGGATGATTGTTGCTAAAAAATTTTTGCCATGTCTACTAGAAACAATAGTCTATGGCTTTTACTATTGACAGTGCCATTTTCCTTAGGGTCAACCTAATGAAAACGTCCCATTATAAAACTGTTAAGTACAGTTTGTATTTATTCTCGCTATTACAGGACAAATCGCTTGGGAGATAAGAGATAATCTTATGAAGATATTAAATAACGGGCTTGCAAAGATCTTACGGCCTTGATATAAGGTCCGAAGTTGTAAAACCTCTGAGCCTTAAGTTATATATGTGTATGCATTTGTAATTAGTGCTAGATAATTCCATTATTTATGTAATTATCATCTTTACGCTGTCAGTTTTTATGTAAACTAACCTAAATTACTTTTATATATTGGTTTTAAGGATAATACAAGTTCTTTATTGTAGTTTATTATGCAAGTAAACTCGCTGTCGCATTCCCTTGTTGGAAATCTATTCGTAGCGTTTGCAAATATTTAACTATTTTTATTGCGCCCATAACGCCATCTATTGAGCTTATTGTATGAAAACGTGTCTGTCTATTGGTGAAAACCGCATGGTAATCTGTTCAGTAGTTTTTGAGTTTATCGCGAACAGACAGACAGACAGACGCGGCGGGGGACTTTGTTTTATAATATGTTAAGATACGTACGAGTACATAATTTTTGAAAATTAGCGGTTAACGCAGGATTCGATCCCAGGCACCTCTTCGGGAAACCAACGTTCAAACCAGTTCGCTATAGCATTACCAATCTAACTAGGTAAACTATCACAATATGTCAAACATCATAATTATATTATGTTAACTTTATATTATACCCATAAACAGCTTGAACAAATAGTGCTGTTATCCTATTTACTGGCATTTACGCATACAATAAATATGCTGTTAAATAAAGTATACGGTTGTTTAAATTGCGGTAAATAAATGCTTCGTTGCAAAGTAATAAATATTTTATGTCTTTAGTATTCACTTAAGTACCTGTTCCAGTATATAATTGGTTTCTGGACTTTACCAAAAATCTTGAAAATAATAACATTATTATTCAAGTTAAGTTTTCAGTGTTAATCCGGTCAGTATTTCCGTTGTGTGTGGGATTTTGCTGGATCCGGAATACTGTATTCTGTGTGAAATCGCTCGTACAACTACAGTCTGAGCTAAGTCTAAGCATCGTCTATAAATCTCACCCTAAGACTCGCACAAGAACCATGTAAATCATTGGGCTATCACTTCTCTACTAACGACTGCCTTACGTGAGCTGAAATTGCCTATTTACTACATCTATATTATAAAATAAACATTGTATTTAATGTTGATTCAACTGGAGATAATCATATGGTTATTTAATTTCTTCACACAATTTTACCGCATGATAGTTACGTGTCAGAATGTATGTAGTAAAGTGCTTTGCGGGGATATAATTAAATATTCTTACTTAAATGCGTTTAAAGGTGTTTGGTTACTGAAATACAAGGATAACTGCTAATATTATTTGATATTAAATTTTAAACACATGTAAAACCCCTAAGAATTTGTTTTTCTTGTAAATAATCTGTAGTCCTATACCGAAAGAGTGTATGTAATTCCCATCCAAGACTACATTGCCTCTTACCCAGAAGAAGTGGCAAAACTCTTAAGACCAAAATAAGGTATATTTTACGAGATTTTGTTTTATATATTTTTTTTATAATTTTTCTGGCCTCTAAAAAAGAGTAACCGTGTTAATAATATTCCTCAAAAATTTAATCCTCATTCGAAAATCCCGTATTGTAATTATCGCGAAGCGAAGTAAACTGGTCAAACGAAGCAATGATAAGAACTGAATTTAACTCAAACGCAACTTAGAGGAGCGAGCGAGTCGGCTGAGATCTATAGACGATACTTAGCCTTAGCTCAGACTTTACTTACGAAAAACTTTGCTTTGCAAATACTGCGATTTGGTATTTATAGACATGTCACGCTGAGATTGTGCTTAGCATAAGTTAAAACCGCTAATGCCATAATTGATTGGTGATTGCTGTCATCAATCTGTTTGTTAATACGAAAAATTTAAATGTCTTAGAAACCGCCTAATATCAAGGTTCATTTGGGACCATTATTTTTGTTCGGATAATAGCCAAAGTTTTTGGTAAATCGTCTATTTCATGAACTTATTAAACTTTGCTCAGTTCGTACTCAGCCAAATCAAACATCGCTTTATAAATACGAACGCTGTCTTAAGTCAGAGTAAACTCTGAGCTAAGGCTAAGTATCGTCTATAGATCTCAGCCTAAGACATTTAGATCTAAAGACATTTCCATTGGATACACGTAAAATGTTGCGTATAATTGTTATTGCGAAGAGTACCGGTGTGTGGCGCGGTGGTCTCCCATCAAGTGAACCGTAAGGAAATCGGTTTATTTGCCATTGATTAATCTTATGGGGCTGTTAAATACTCAATACTTTATTGCGATCATATATTCTAGGTACGTTTAGTTGTATTGCTTTGCGTTGCGATTGTTACGTTCTACAAGTATTTTCATCTGCAGTTTACAAGGAAAAATCGATTATCGACAGATACATTGTATATGGGTATGATATACAGAAACATACATATTACGTATCGAAACTATATATTTCGTGACAAATTTTTCATATTATATGCTTTTGCGTTGTTTTTTACACACACACTATGCACACATTAAACATATTTTGATAATATGAAAAGGAAGTAGGTACCTAATACACATTTTTTTATTTCACGTCCGAATTTAATAGATTATAACAATTTAATCTCATTTTAATATATTTGTCTAAGTTAAATCGTATAGAACAAAATTTGAAAGTGAATTAAGTACTTAGTTTGGTTTGAATTAATTTATTTTCTTTATTTTCAGGTACGTTTCAATACACTTATGTTTACTGGTGAGATATATCTCGGACCCTCACGATATATTGTTAATAAAAAAGTGTTTTAAGTCGATAATATAAGGTTCCAATTTCCTTATAATCAACCCAATCGATTACCTAATCTTGTTAATGAAAAAAGGGCTCTAAATCCATACTATTACGTTTCAATTTACCGCATTGCAGAATATAGACATCACTAGCACATACAGAGCCATAGGAAATTAATTAGTTTCAGTTATAAACTTAGAATGTTATTTCAAAAATCCGATAGAAGCTCAAGGATTAGAGGCAGATTATAGTTTCACGTCGGGTTTGCAAATCATTTGAATAGGTATATACGGTATACCTACTGTACGGAATGTTTTCTCGTTAGAATATGCATGTATATTTTATGTTTATAGATTGGCGTAATACAATGTAGTCTGAAACTAGTTGGTTCAGTCATACCGTACGCGATATACGATTAAAGAGGTAAATTTTCTCTCAAATGTCAGGTCAAAACTCTTAACCGGCCAAAACTACTTTTTTAAGAATTGATAATTGACTGAATAAGTTAAGCAAGAGTTAGATAGTGAACTGTTATTGAACATAACATAAATATTTAAGATTGTGGCGACATTACACACACGTCATACGGTGACGTCATGATAAGCCTGAATCACGCTATCGAAGTTTTCTACACCGCCGTATACAATTTCCGACCGAGACCAGTTGGAGCTTGGCCGCTCCCCGAGCATGTCTTCTCGCCCGGCGGGAGATCTTCCTTTGCCAAACTCTGACAGAATATCATTTTCCCATAAGAGGTTATTTTTTACTTGCCTAATTTATTTTGTTTATGAACCGAATAAGATATAATTATCTAGTGTTTGCTTTATTTAAATATGTTTAATATTCTCAGCTTAAATAAACTGTGGTTAAATGTTATAGATGCTGATGCTATTTGTAAAGAAAGGCAATATAAGTAAACACTTCAAACTTACACCATTTTCTTAGTTTTTCAAACCACAGTCAAACACAATTGTTTATTTTACCATAACAAACATCATCTTCTATCACTCGTATCACTTTACCTGGCGATGGTGAAACAAATGTTAATAAATAATTTGTCAACATTTAATACTTTATGTTCACTGCAAATTAATTCAGACAAAATTCCGTTTATACCAATTCGATAAACAAATTATCTCTGTGTGGTCTGCGGATTGCAGATTATGATATGTTTGATAACTTGTTGGCATTTACGTAATAGTCTTCCCTTCTAAAACTGTGTTACGTTTCATTTACATTCAAGATTGTTTCATAAAAGCTTTTTACTTAAAGCTTAGTTAAATTCGCATCTAATTACATGACAAGGACATCCAAATTTATGAAGCTCTTGCTACCTGACATCTTGCGACGATTGTAGCTTGACGCACACCTATCAACTTGGAAACGATTTGGTATAGTATTATCTTGTGGAAAGCTTTTTTCTCCCGGTCTAGAGTAGCATACTCGTACATTGACTAATTATTGTGTTTGTATTTGTATAGGGATTGTCTATCGAGACATTAGGTGTTACCATAATATTACCTAATGATTTCTGATTAATTTAAATGTAAGTTGTTGTCGTATAGTAAAACAGGTATAATTTTTTTTATTGATTTAAGGTAGCAAACGAGCATGCAGCACCACGTTCCGCTACCGCCCATGACAATTGTGACCAACTTAGAGCAAGACTCATATGGGGACTGGGATAGTTAGTCCGGTTAGGTGACGGTGTTAGAACATTAGTTGGTTAGTTTGTAAGTATGAGGACTGGGACATGGACTGTTAGTGAATGTTAGTCCTGTTAGTTATTGTTAGTAATAGTCCAGTTAGTAAATGTTAGTAAGAGTCTCGTTATAATTCGGTCACAGATGTGTTGCTACCCTTGAGGACTGAGATGGTCGCCTCTATAAAGTGTAGCCGTTTATGTATAATAAACTATCGATGTAACGTGTTCGATGTCATGAACTTCGATGTAATGGAATTCGATGTGGCGTATGGAACCCTATGTTAATAACTGTTTTGATGGCCCCTGATGGCCACATGGCCTATTTTCAAAACTCATTTGTCCAACCAGAATAACCGTTAAACCTACCCTAAATTTAAGATTGACGGTTAATTAATAAAGCAGATGCGAAGCCAAATGTCGTTATATTGAAGCGCGTCGGTTTCTATTAAAATCCACCTGTTAACAGAAGTTAAGCAACCCCTCGCTTATTGCTTATTTTTACCTCATGTCTACTGTATTTTTTGGTAAGTGAGTGAGTAAGGTAGTGATCGCTAGTAAGAGTGAGTAGGAAAGTGATCGCTAGTGCGCTTCACAGTGGGACGAAAATCAGCTTTCATAGACATAGGAATGTTAATTCATAAATATCGCTGTTTTTGTTGGATATGGCTTTTGTTTACAGTAACTAAGCCTACATATGTAAAAAAAAGTAATTGGGCATTTATGCGAATGATTTATATTGTTTTCGAGAAAAAATTGTATGGAGCTTTCTTGAAAAATCCGATTTTCTACGGACCTGCAAGTCAAACCGTAATATCCTTCTAGGGAGTGTTACTACTAATTATTTGTAATTTTTTGACATATCACATACAACGGTTACTTCTGCAGAATTTTTTTTAAAAATCGATATGTGTGATCCTTTTTTTATTTAATTTTATTGCATTGAGTTTTTTAAACACTAAGTACTAATTACATTTTATTACCTTTCTGGTGTGAATAAGTGATATTAACTAAGTAAACAATTATATTTTCTAATAGAACATACCAAAAAAAATTGTTATTGTTATTTTATTCTGAAAAGTGATTAGGTAATTAGGTAGGTTATTCTGAAAAGTGATTGGCTAATTAGGAATGAATTCTAGTAATAATAAAGAAGTAAAGATATGAGCACTAATTAACTATTATTAAAGAGAGTAATTAAGAAATCGTCAATTTGCTAATCATTTAAAATCAGTCCTATAACAACTATAAATGAACAATATTTTTAACACATAATTCAGTTTATTTCAAACTTTTGTGCTGTTAACATTAAATCGTAATCCCGAACTGTGAAATATTTAAAATGGAAAGTCTGCGTACCAATTTAGACTTGTTTGTTGTGCTGAGAAGGGAAGGTACTTCATTCGATTATGAAGTATTGTTTAGTGCAGTTGTAAATCGACTTGGTGATAGCATTTCGGACGAAGATCGGGTGACACTTAAGGAATTTTGTCGAAGATTCACACGTGCTGCATCACAAAGATGGCAGAAATCTCACCGCATTCTGGATACATTCAGAAAGCAGTACGAAAATTGGCTTCAGTCTAATGTCGATTGGCCAAGTTGCGTGCCAATCAGTATGGTCATGCCACAATCCAGTGAAGAAGAACAGCCAGGACCTAGTGCACTTTCAATCTGTCCAGGACCATCGACATCATCTATTGGGACAATGACAAAAACATCAAGGAAAGCATTTGAAGATCTTGGAAGCAAACAAAAGAAGAGAAGGTCTGATGATCACAAAAATGAAAATCCAAATGAATTGGCATATTCCGCTGCAGTTCTTTTAAAGGAAGAAGGTCGTGAAGATATCGCATCTGTTATCGAATATATGTTGAAGAATCCAGAAGCAGCAACAAAATTTAACGAAATGATTAACAAACCAGTTAAAAAAGTTATCTTTACTCCAGAAAAAGCACTAGGATTGCTTCTTTCGCTGAAATTGTCAAAGTGGCAATATATGACGCTGAGAGAGACTACCATCCGAGAGGGTGCAACTGACATTTATCCGTCATATTATAAAGTACAGCAAGTAAAAAAACAGTGTTACCCTAGTAAGCAATCAGTGACTGTAACGGATTCATCAGCAAGAATTACGCTTCAAGCATTGCTTGACATCACAGTGAAGAGGATCCTGGAAAGTCTTCCTGAAAGTGTGCAAAATAAGGACTTAAAGTTAATATCCAAGTGGGGCTTTGATGGTGCTTCGAACCAAAGTCGTTATAAACAGAAAATGGATGGACAACAAGAAGATTCAAGCATATTTATGACGTCCTTGGTGCCATTAAGCCTGACTGATGGAGACGAAATTTTGTGGTTGAATCCCAAGCCATGCTCAGCGTTATATTGTCGTCCAGTGCAGTTCACATTTATTAAGGAAAGTGAAGAAGTGGTCATCAGTCACAAAAAGCAAATGGACGACGAAATTAAGTTGCTTATCCCCACTGATTGCAACAGAAACAAGGTGAGCCATCAACTTAAGATGACAATGATTGATGCTAAAATTTGTACGTATCTTTCGGAAGCCAGATCGAATGCATCGTGTTATCTCTGCTTAGCTAAGCCTACAGAGATGAACCGCTTGGATATTGCAACGTCAAAAACAGTGAACAGTGATGTATACGAATTTGGACTATCATCGTTACACGCTCGTATAAATACGATGGAATGCCTTTTACATATTGCATACAGACTGGACTTCAAAAAGTGGGCTGCACGAGGACAAGAGCACAAGGATTTGCTAGAGAATCGAAAAAGAATAATTCAAAATAAATTCAAAGATGAACTCAATCTATTGATTGATATTGTGAAACAAGGCTCAGGGACAACAAATGACGGGAATACAGCAAGAAGGTTCTTCGAGTTCCCCGATATAACTGCAGCCATCACTGGGTTGGATGAAGAGCTAGTCAGAAGATTTGCTGTTATTCTTCAAGCAATAACATCTGGAGAGGTAATTGAGCTAATGAAATTTAAAGAATATGCACGTAAAACTGCAGAAAGATACGTGGAGTTATATGATTGGTACCATATGTCATCGACCGTTCATAAGCTGCTGATACATGGTGCAGACATAATCGCCAATAATAACATTGTTCCGATAGGTAAGCTTTCAGAAGAAGCCTCAGAGGCCCGCAACAAAGACTTTAGGAGATTTCGGGAACATAATTCGCGAAAAATGTCCAGGCAAGCTTCAAATGCCGATATATTAAATATGCTGATTCTTTCGTCTGATCCATTAATCTCTTCTCAAAGACCGAAATTGGAAACTAAGAAAGGTAAGGATTTCTTCGCTGAAACTTTAGAATTGATCAAGTTTCCAGAATCTCCATTTGAAGTTGTAGATATGTCCAATTTGGAACCTGATTCTGAATTGGGATCAGATGAAAGCGATTTTGATTAATTAGTAGATAAGTGCTTGTTGTATTTTTATTTTATTTTTTATACATTTTTTTATCATTTAAGGAAATTTTTTATTGCCCTGTACAAATTTTTCTGATCACAAAACATGGGGTCTGTTGACTTGCATCAGCTCCCCTCCCACAAACTTTAGTTAGTAATGTTATTTTTTTCTTTTGTAACTCTAGTCTTTAAGAGGCCTTGTTTGTAGAGATAAATAGACATTTTTATTTATTTATTTCTTGTATTGTTTTGTATAGTATTATCATACATAAGTAGTGTGTAGTAGGAGAGTTTAATTTTTTATTAATAGTTCTTTATTTTTATTTGAATATTATATAGGAAAATGTTATATAGTATACATTTTTTCATTTTTTTAATCAAGTGTTTTTGATATTTTTTGTCATAGTATTTGATATTTAAGCTCATTTAAATAATTTAATAAGCTAGCAACAATAAATATATGATATTTATAAATGAACAAAAGTATAATTATTTACTGCCCTCACTTCTCATAACTTATTAACTCTACAACGTGTCTGGGTTGCATGCTCTTACAAAATGATAATACACAATTTTTATCACTCATTTAGAGAATATTTAGAGTGGATGCCGAAAAATTAAGCTTTAAACTAAATAAAAAATGTACATTATACTTAACGATTTTTAAAAAAAATTCTGCAGCTGTAACCGTTGTATGTGATATGTCAAAAAATTACAAATAATTAGTAGTAACACTCCCTAGAAGGATATTACGGTTTGACTTGCAGGTCCGTAGAAAATCGGATTTTTCAAGAAAGCTCTATACAATTTTTTCTCGAAAACAATATAAATCATTCGCATAAATGCCCAATTACTTTTTTTTACATATGTAGGCTTAGTTACTGTAAACAAAAGCCATATCCAACAGAAACAGCGATATTTAAGAATTAACATTCCTATGTCTATGAAAGCTGATTTTCGTCCCACTGTGCGCTTCCGTTCTTCACAGGCCTGGTAAAGTCGATTCGATTGGTAAAGTTAGACAGCAATCGTTAGATAATGTTGGAGGCCTGCAGCATTAAAATTGCCGACAATCGAGTTTGCTAATGATCCCCATGAGATCCCCTTATCAAGTCGTTCTGGAGCAGCGTGGTGGATTATATTTAATGATAAACATGAAAATAAAAATAAATAAAATAAATAAATTATTCGGACATGACTGCGTATAAATGATTTTTATGGAATTAAGATAGCAAACGAGCATGCCTAATACCGCTGCCGCCCATGACAATGTGACCGACCTATAACAAGAATCGAATCGGGACTAGGATTGTTAGTCTAGTTAAGTTAGCAGAGGGTGTTATTAAGAATGTTAGTTACGAGGTAGTTGTCGAGTTCTATGTTCGGATTAACGCATGTTCATACGTAACGCGTATAATTTTATACTCGTTTAGTTAATTTTTTATTGTTCACGATTAGGGTTGTCGATTCGATAAATGCGAAAAAGTATAGGTATATTTTGTTTTATTTGTGTTCGGATATTCGGTATTTATAACAATCAATTAATTAGATATTAGGTTTAAGCTAGCTTATACGAAGATACGCATTGTGTAGAGCATTGAATGTTAATACAACTGCGAAAACTTCATAAAATTTATTAAATCATAAAATTAATAATTACCTATTATGTGTGAAGCGCCGCCAAACATACAGTCAGACAAAAATTCTAAATATATTTTGGCTTCTATTGGCCCTATGAAGACCTTTATACATTTCTCAAATATCTCCTACGTATCAACAGACACAAACCAATAACAGTTTATTGCCCGCGACTTCGTCCGCGTGTAATTTAACAAAAAAGTTATTGATCTAAAATGAAAGTATCCTTAGTAAGTTTAGAAAGTCGCGTCAAAATCAGTTTAGCCGTTCCAGAGATTAGCCTAAACAAACAAACAGACAGACAGAAAGACAGACAGACAGGCAAAAAATGTAAAACAGTATACGAGTACATCCATAATAATATGCATTGAATAAAAAAGCGGTTATTTTAATATTATAAACAGACACTTTTATTTGTATAGATTTATAGATTATAGTTTTATTGTAGGTATAGATTTATTTATTTAGTTATTTATAAGCTGACAACCTTAGACTAGTCAGTAACAACCATCTCGCACGATACGCATATTTTTTCACCGTAAACATAATTGGTGGTTCACGCAGACGGTTCAGATGTAATTGTCCAATATTAACGATTCGTTCCTTATAGAAAAGACGAATCTTTAATTTAACGGGCGGCAATGGACGTTTGGTTGCACATCGGTTATACTACTTTATGGTTATTGTTTATAATATAACCATACAAAGCCGGCTGCGCCGTGCGAACTGTTATGCAAAATCAGATAGCTAGGTGGTTGGTTGAAAATGTTTCGCATATGGTGGTAGAATCAACGTAGAAACGTAGTGTGTAATAAAATTGCGGAAGAATATAAAAAAAAAATATAAATGTATCTGTATAATTATGTATTGATCATAATTATAATTATGAATAAATGATTCTGAATTATAGCGAGCCGCTAAGTAACCGATTTGTTAGCTAGGTACCTAACTATTGAATGCTGGTAGACCAGGGTGTTACCAGATTACTTACCAGTGGGACCAGGAAAACCACCCTGTACTATTTTACATATATAATTTAATGCTTGGCAACAATCTTAGCTGGGTGGTGGGGCTGAAGCCCGGCCGGCTCACCACCTAATTCACCGCTCCGTGTTCCGGTGAGGGAGGGCTTGAAACTCAGTACTTAGTTTTGCTTTTACCATGGACATCAGCAACACAAGGAGATACCGATGCGCTGCGGGCCAGGAAAGAAAGGAAAAAGAGTAAAGAAAGAAAAGTGGAAAGAAAAAAAAGAAAGAAAGAAAGAAGAGGAAAGAAAGAAACAAGAGGAAAGAAAGATACATAAAACTGACTCTCAAGTCCCCTGCCGGAATATGACAAGTTGTTGGGCGGCTGAATCAAGCGATGGTCCTAGTCAGGGTTTAAATACCATAATCTATGCTCAATGTACATAATACATATAATCGCATATAATACACATTATATAATCCTATATAATTATACCTTGATAGGTAAACAGATAAAACTAATGACACGACTTTGAAAAATCACAGAGCATGTAGTCCGCTTTGAAATATTATTTATTTAATATCATACACCATTAGACTTAACGGTTTATAATTAATAGGATTAGTTAGTTAGGACTCGCTCAGCCACCGCTATTTACTTTGAACTGTGTATCTGAAGAGATCTTAATAGTAAAGCTTATTAGGTCCCTAGTAACTAACTCGCTTTAAGCTAGTCTTGAATCCCGTTAGACATTCGCAGATTAGAAAAATAAGTAACTGCTTATAAGCGATTAAGATTGGTGTAAAGAGAAACATTATGTTGTATAATTTATTATTCGTATGTATACATTAACTTTACCTTTGAAAGACTTTTAATCAAACGTTGATTACATCAAGAAGTTTTAATCGCCTCGCTTTGCTTCTGGAAACTTATTCCATACGTTTGCAAAGTAAAAAAACCGTTTTACGCACCACAATATCTGCCAATGGAAGAATCCACGGCGAAGAATTCACACGAATATACACGGCGTGACCATCACGCATAACATACGAAACGTGCCCTCTGAAGCACATAATGGGTAATAGATTATATTGCCCATCCAACCCAAATGGATGGACCCATTAACCCCGTATAAATAATTCCAGAAATGACGTAATTTTCCATTCCACAATAATAATTATTGCAGTGAGTTCGCGTGGTGCAATTATAAAAACCGTTACGATGTACTGATAGCCACGTGGGGCTTCGCGTGACGTCACTTCCGCTCGTTTCCTCGCACGTTATCGAAGCGCTGCAGGTAATGCCGGTGAATTTGCATACAGAAAACAACTTTTCACGTCACAGTTCAATAGTTTTGAATTGAACGCCTATTCTCGTGGCTCCGGTACAAATTTCTGCTTTCCTGATTCGTAGAAACTTCTACTTACATCATTCTTGACGAATTAATTAGGAAGAAGGGTTCTCTATGAATTAGTCATGTTGATTCATTGTATTTATAACAATATAGATTCAATGCTTGACTTCAAAATAATTTGTAGGTACCTACAGTTTATTGAATTTTAAGGCTTTGAGAACATATTTTATCATATCACAATAATGATTGTGCAATCGTAAACAATTCTGAATTTTTAAAATTCGAACTCACTAAAACCGTTATAAGTTATAAACTTATAACCGATGTATTGATAGCGCGGACGAGGGCTTCGTGACGTCACGTCCGGTCCGCCCGTTTCCGGACGTTGCGCGGTAGTCGGCTGGATTTGCATCGAACGTACAGCCTGGTATAATAAAATTATGTACAGCCCGTAGACTGAGAAGGATATAATATAGACATCTGGTGAGCGTGGCCAACATGAGATAGCACTAAAAAGTACGATTGTATCTGGCACAAGAAAAATTCGACGCTCAGCTGTCAAATTTGCTTGTAAGCAACTGTGCTTTCCTTGAAAATACCGACACGCAATTTAGACAACACTATTATCACTCTATCTCGTTTTTTTTCGTGTCATTGGCGTAAGTTGTTCCTTTTCTTTTGTGAGTGCGATAGATGGCATAGATGGGTCTATACTCTTCTCCGTCTACGGCTACGGTATAGCCACTACCGGTACCGGGTACCGGGAACTAGTATCGGGTAACTGTTACGCTAGTTTCTGCAAACTCGTCTAATTCGAAATTTGAATTTTAGGTATAAATTTTATTTTTTATTACGTAACTGTCTTTGCACATCGGGTCAACTTACGCTCACAAAAATTACCCACACACGCAGCAACTGTTACTTGTTTTTATTTAGTGTGTGACCGATAGTGGCAAAAAATTATTGAGCATTTCCGTGCTTCGCAGGGCACGTTAAACCGTCAGTCCCGGTCTTAAGTCTTGAGTCTTTAGATAACAATTCTTAAGCTATGTCGGAGTAAGCCTTCGAGTGGCATAAAAACTTCTGACACATGAGTTAGCCAGTGGAATATGCTCTAGGTCCCGTCGGTTATAAGGAAGACCCGTAGCTCAGTATTGGGTCATTAATAGGTTGAGGCCAATAGATAGTATTTATAAATTGAATTATAAACGTAATATTAATACTGCTAAATATATTGTTTGCGTATTAATATTCCATTTACACCTCCCAGAGGTTCCAGTTTGATGCACTCGGTTGAGCTTAATCCCATGATAATGCACAAATGATAGACTATTTACATAAGGGCAGTCATGCTTCGTGTATTCACTTCCTGTGAGTATTATTATGGTGTTACCGTTATTTTTATTGCTCGTTAGTGGAGACTTTGGGTTTTTGTAATTGGTACCTACAGGAGTACCGAATATGCAGTTATTAATATCTTGATATACGCTCATGCTTTCATCAGTTCCAAATAAATCTTCGTGCTTAGCCAGGGGATTGATGATTGAGGTTGATTGAATTCGCCCGTAATTCATTCTGTCAAAGGGTTACTTAACATTGACTCTATGAACGATGGCCCTATGACACATTTCAAATATATGGCGTTGTAATTAATATTCACGTATTAATATTATGTATTAAGTATTGTTTTAATTTAATAGCAAAATGAATGATATGAATGATATGTCGTATTTCATCTGGCAATTTAATATTAAAGATACTTGTACAGGAGTACCGACACTTCACACTGAATACAGTCCGGAGCTTTATAACTTTAATCTTGAGGCAGGAATTTAGTTTTGAATCACGTTTACGATTACCACTGATAACTACGATCGCTGGCGTGGTCTTCACATAATCAACTTGTACATTTATACTTATCGAAACGTTCGAGAAACGCCACAATCTATTCCAACACCCATAGCTTGATGAAAATCAGCTGTTGCCAATCTAACAGATTATCTAAAGCCGCGGGGCGCGATCGACTGGTACGGAGATACAATCTTTATGTAGCTGCATTTAAATAAAGGTAGTAGTCAATCCTGTCTGTACGTGCGTTTAACATAATGAGCGATTGAGATAAAAACTTAGGTACTATAGAACTTTTTTTTTAACTTATTTTTTATTACAATTGACGGCCAAATCGGTAGCGGAGCTGCTTCAGTAAGGTGTGAGGTGATCTATTTCCCGCGTAGACAGAGAATCGTATAGACCTGTGGTTGTCATCCATCGCACTCACAAGGAAAGGAATGACTTACGCCAATGACTCGAAAAAGCGGGACAGAATGATACGATACGGTTTCACTTTGCGTCGCGGTTTTTTCAAGGAAAGCACAGTTTGCTTTCAAGCAAATTTGACAGCTGACTGTCGAATTTTTCTTGTGCCACGTACTCGTACCTTTGTACTTTCTCGTGATGTCTCATGTTGGCCACGCTCATCAGTCTATATACCTCTCTGTCTACGATTTCTCGCCTTTTATGTCACAAATAACTAGTTTTCATTTGATTTGATTAACTCTAAAGTTATGATCTTAAAGTACATAAAATATACCTATCTACCTATTAACAGTAGATAAAGTTTGAAGTGATTTTATAATTTATAGGCAAAATAAGGCGGCCTGAAACGCAATACGTTACAAATTTTTAGAAATCCACGTGTAAGACAGTTTTGCATTTTACGACATGTTTTACGCCAATGCTAATAGCTGTGTTTAGACGTTGCACAATGTTTACATATTAAACAAATAATTGTTGTTTATGGCTTTTAATTAAAGCTTAATAACGAATAATTGCTCCAAGAATGAATCGCGAAAAGTAAGAATTGCTCCGGGCTAGAAGTATCGAATTTTGGTAGAAACGCAAGGATTGTGGCACTTAATGTATACTGGATAGCTGTTGCCCGTAAGGTCCTGCTTTTAAGACTTTTTGTGTGTGACGACCTGACTCCGTAGCCTAGTTGGTAGTGACCCTGCCGAAGCAAGGGTCCCGGGTTCGATTCCCGGAAGGAGCAGATGTTTATGTAACCGATAAATTCTCGGGTCATGTGTGTTAGTGACGTGTTATTTATATTGTCCATGCTACCCGCGACACAAGGAATCCTAGTGCGGGGGTATGTGAGTGTTAACGTTTTTTTTTGTAAGATGGCAATGGACTTCAGTAGCCACTGATATCACCGATGCGTTGCTGGCCACGAACAAAAGAAGCTGAAAGAAAGATTATTACATAGTATGTAACAAACTGATGATGATTCTGTATTTGTTACCATCATTCACTTTATTACACAATCTGTATCTTCATTCATTAATATTATCATTATGTATAATATTCTTTGTTTTATTTACAAGTTGTACTGGTAGTTACAATAAATTATTAGATGAGCTTAGTAAGCGACGCCGTTCGCAGAGCTTAATGTTCCGATTTCCCGTGGATTGTTCGTGTAAGAATGCCTCAAGTGCCTGGCGCTGCGCACTAACAATTAGGCGCCTTGAGGCTTTGGCTCGGGAAAGCTGTATCTGACCTTAGTCCTCAAACTGGATGAGTTTTGGTATTCTGTACCTATACGATATTGTGTAATAAATATGTAGTACTAGCTCTTCCGGCAAACTTTGTATCGACCTATTTTTAGTAAATGTTGTGGTAACTTATAAGCTGAAACACTTGTTACACTATTACGACAAGAAATAAAATACTGTCACAAAAGAAAACTACTCGCTGCACACCCGTGAGCGGAACGGAACGGTCGGAGTCGAGTTGAGTCGACATCGAGTGTAAATGGGCACAGTCCTTAATGATGTTATGACGTAACTTCCTTGTTTAGTACTAAGTGGGTAACATTAAAAAACTAACGATACGACAAAATGCGGTGGAACGTTAACCGCGAATAGACTTTCAGGCCATTAAAACGGCATTAGAACCTGTGGTTTATGCGTTCTTAAAAAAAAATTCAAAACGGTCAGGAAAATAGGGTAACTGTGCAAAAAAATTGCCAAACGTTGGCTACAAAAGATTAGCGCTATAGTCTACGGCGCGTCACTTCTAATGAAAGATCTTTTTTTATCCGTCTGCGCGACGCAAACGATTGTAATGTTGGGAGTTTACAAGAAAACATGTGTATACTGGTCGAATGTTGTTTATTGAATTAATCTATATTGATGTAATATTAAAATAAGGGAGACACTTCAATTTGTTGAAGTGTGCAGCAGTGAAAACATTAAGGAGTTTACACACTATTACATAAAGGTGCATATCCATTCAATACACCTCAGGAGGATATTTAGTTGAACAGTCTATGTAGGTGTGTAATTTTGTTTGTGCGCCATACGGGTCGTCAAATTCAATGTAATGTTCCCAGGCCATCGACACCATGATTTGCCTATAATTTAACTTTTGCGCACAAAAGCATCGTACCGTGGAGGTTGGAGCGGAAACGGCAGATGGCGAGCGCGTTGCGTGGCCACACTGCTTTGCGGCTAGGGTTGTCAACCGTGACTTTCGTTGAGGTTCAATTTGAAATAATACTAAAATGTAGTTTTCAATGGCGATTCGCTGCGGGACGTAATTTTAAATTTCAATCAATATAATCTACAAAATATATTTCAATCTATAATTCCACTGCTGTCCAAGCGTGGATTGGCAGACTTGGTTCACCTTTTAGAATATTATGGAGAATTTTCAGGAATAAGGTAGATATTCTCAGGTCGCTTGTTTAGCCAAGCTTTGTTTGTTCACAAGCGATTAAAATCTTACGTGATATTTTCTGCCAACGACAGGATTTCCAATAGGGTAGTTGAGAGTAAGAAAATATTTTGAAGATTTCTATTTTTTATGGTAGCTTAATATTTACAAATGCCAAAAATCTATCTTATTGATTAAATAAATCATGAATATTTAATATTTTTGAGAAATAACATCCCGAAATTACAGTCACTAGTCACGTGACAGCGAACGCCAATACGACGCGTGACGTCACACGTTGCAAAACTAAACAAACTTGACATAGCATTTTGGTCTTTCCGCTCAAACAAACAGCTCTTCGTTTTCCAACATATGACGTCACTCGAGTCGCCATGACAGTTTGACGCGTTTTTTGACAGAAACGTCAAATAGTTCATGAAAATATAAATTAAAATATGTTACAGTTAGTATTTTACTGAAATATTTCATATTTCAGTTAAATTAGACCATTTGGCAAACTATGATTTTAGTTTTGCAAAATTAGTCAACTAGCCTATTACTGATTAATCTACTTTAGCCGAATGGTACTTTTACTTTACTTCAACTTACCGCACTGTATGTTACGGGTTTTCTTAATTAATAAGTGAAACATAAATGTATAATACTTAATTTTAAATGGAGTGTTAGCTGTTATCTCAATTAATGATTACAGTACATTACGTTTTTTGCAGTTTTTAAGTATTACGACATCGACAGGACAAACCAAACATTATACGAAGGTGGCAGCCCTACTGCATTTTGCGGTGAAGCCATAATGTTCGGACGTCAGCAATCAGCGTGCGCAGCGAGCATAGCGATGAGATATCCGGGTTCGATTCCACGGACGCCATATTGTACCACACTTTGTGGTTAAATCGTTTAGATATAATGATTTTTATTTCATTTAACATCAACGACCTCAATCGACCTCAACCTCAATGTCTCATAATAATAACAGTAATGTATTAATACGATACCTATTTGTATCATCGGCGTTATGTTAGAAAAGGAGGGTCTGAGTTCGAATCCTACAAGAACTTTTATTTTCATAAAAAATGTGCGTATTAAAATGCATTATAATTTTCACCATGTCTACGTCTACTCAGGCTACTTCTTTTTGGCTTTGGTGGTGGTAGTTCTGAGTTTTCTTTATGTAAATAACAAAGGAGAAGACGAGCCACCTGATGATAAGTGGTCACCGTCGCATGTGGATAGCAGTAACACTAAGGGGCTGTTCAATTATTACGTAAGCAGATTTTTTGCAATTTTTTACCCCCCCGTCCCGCTCGTCAGCAAAAGTAAGCAAATCTCTTACCCCTCCCCCCATACTTACATAAACATTGGTACTTGCATTCAATGGTTTATTTATTGAATCAAGAGAATTTTGAAAAAAAAAATGGTGGGAAATCTGAAAAAGTGAAAAAATTATTTATACTGCTGACCATCACCATCTAGACTCCCCCACCCCCCATGTCATCAAAAATAAGCAAAGCAAAGACCCCCCCGCCCCTCTGTTGTGCTTATGTAATACTTGAATGACCCCTAAGAAAGGAAGAAAGAGAGTCATTAAAAGTATCTAACAGTATGAGTACGTTTGGTATCATGTTAGTTACTTATTCATTTCAATCGTCAATATCATGTATTGACAATATTGACACAATCATTTTAACTATAAGCGTATATTGTACTCAAAAAGTTATTTACTTTATAAAAAAAAACTAAAACCATACATCATCCACCTTCCGGGATCGACCCGGATCCGTAGACTGCACGGAGCCGTTTATAAAAAAATGAAATAGTACTCACTGTTACACTTTTTACCACTGCAGAACAGGATCTGACATGAGAGACAGCTTCCGTTGCGAGTAACAGTTGCGGAAAGATCTGAAACGCGTACCGGTGATAACGGATAGTTTAACATTATCTATCCTACAGGGCAATTACCGACTAACACACTTCGACTTTCACGCCTCACCTGATAAAGGGTGGAATAAGTGTTTTTCTATGATAATTCGATAGTTACAGAGAAAAGTCTAGTTGTTTTTAGCTGCGGTGATCGTAATCGTCCTTGTAAAAAAACACGACGTATACGTGCTCTGCAGCGAACATGTTAAGTCATGTTACAAGGGTTTATTGGAAACTTTTTTATAGATTTAAGATAGTATGCAAGCCAGCAAGCAATTTCCGCCTTGTTGGTTGGTTGGAACGAACGAACGACAGTCCGGCATGGTCACCATAGCGCCATAGGTTTGTATCGTATGTATTATTTTAAGAAATCAAACGATTCCTTGTTTGGTTACTCCCTTTTCACCTTTCCCATGTTCTTAATCTCTTTACGAAAGGTTGTCCGGAAGAGTTCGCTACTTAAATAAATAAATACAACAATCATAGCCTCGCAGTAGGATGCCGTGTTTTGGTCACGAAACCTTAAAATAAATGTTAGGCCACAATTGATTCACTTCGACGTACTCTTTACCGCCATAAGTTGTGTTAATATTATCCATTTTATCTATTTACTGAAGACCTTCTGAAGTCTGACGAAGATTAAGTAGTGACCCTGCCTCCGAAATGAGGGGGTCCCGGGTTTGATTCCCGGTCGATGCAGATATTTGTGACAGCAAATAAATATTTATTTCCGGTTCGTGAGTGTTAGTGATGTGTTGTCCATGCCAGTCGCACACGGGGAGTCCTAGTGCGGAAGTATGAGTGTGTGAGTTTATACATGAGATACTCCCTTGTTTTAACCTTTTATTAAAAGTACGTTTGTGTGTCCATAACAAAACTACGCCTATATAGCCTTATTTTGCATGTACTGAAATCCGCCGTCGGTAGCACAGAAGTTCAGATAAGATCAGTCATTTTAAAGCTCTATGACTAAATAATTTTCGTTCGTGCCAATGTCGACACTATCGTCACGATGTTAGGGTCATATTGCTCTGATTCCAGCGAGGCTATTACGGTAGAAACACACAGGGCTTTCGTGACGATAATCATAGTTTTATGTTGTAACCTACGGTTATGTTACGTTTTAAAACTTTTGAATTACTTGTGATTCGTGTATTACGGTTTTACAGTGCTATAAAGATTATATTGTGGTGTTATGAAAAGATTCTTGGAAAAGTTTTCCCATTTCCTTAATATTACAATAATGACAGTTTTTTAAATTACTTATTGTTATCCGAACCAGGACCGACTTATAATATAATTCGCTGTATGAAGATTTTAAATAAAAATGTAAATAAACCTTTATATTCATAAAATCACTTATATTTAATATGATCATAGACACACTTTTAAGACATAACAAATATTATTTACAACTACAGAGTTACTGTCAAAAGGTTGGCATTAACTCTTGGTTCGATCTTCTCGTTTCGAAGTTACTATTGCAGTTATGTATGTATGACGTTTTATTTGAAAGATCACTCAAGAAGCGTTCTTTTAATTTATATCTTCTTCTTAATCTTCTTGCTTATTCTTCTTCTTTTGATTATCGATTAAACGTTATGGTCAAGTCGATAAAACTCAAGACTATTACTATCACTCCCTCGACCATAAGAAAAGTATTTAAGTTAGAAATAGTCTACTTTGGAACAATATACGAGCATAATATTTGACGGTATTTATCTTTGGATAATATACGTGCTACAAAAGTTTCTCGGTTAAACGTTTAGTACCAGTGTATCTCCACCTTAACTCATCATTGTTAAGCCGACGTTACACTACCAAGCGTCATCCATGATTCGTGAGGTCGTTCACCTGTAAGTGTGAACTCGGTAACGACTCGAATACAGTATTAACTATTAAGGATTTTAGGGAACGTGCTATTTGAAGTTAAGTGTTGATTTTAGGGGACTTTAGTTTTTAGTGTTATGGTTAGAAGGTTAAAAATAATATTATGTTTCAATATGTTCCGTTTACAGTCCTTAGATTCACCGACATAGGATCACTTCGAAGGCAAAATAGTGAAGAGCGTTTATTTACGCCATCTTTGAACTATTTTGTACAGAATCTATTTAAAGGGGATTCTCATTTATGTCGGTCTCCGAATACTCGAAAGTCGAGTAGTTCAGTTTAGTGATTTAGGCCAGGTGGCCAAAAATGATAGTCAGTAGAAGACGACATGTGGACTCTTAGACCAACTCATAGATCATTTAGTGGACGGTATATTGAGAGGGAGTTTAAGTATTCCTTTCTGGGTAATACACAATTATCTACAAAATAAATAAATATACATTTGCAAAAGCGATTCCACCAACATTAGTCCCGTTGCGTGACATCTGTCGATGGTGTCCCGAGTTTCGCTACTTGTCCTACGTTGACACCAGTTAGTAGAAGGTCTGAAATAGACACGACCTTGACCCATCTGTTTAATGGATGAAAATTATTTATATAAAATTTTATATATTTGAAAAAAGTGGGTTGCGTAAAAAATTCCTGGCCAGGACTGTTTACCTTTAGTTAGTGGCTTTGTTTGAAAGACTCGCATTCCTAGATGCTCCGTACTTAGTTAATCATGTTGAATATGACAGTTGCTTGACGGCCCTTCGATCAGTGAAAACTGCATTACAACTCAGTGGTTTTCGCATAAAGCTCTTCAACGAGGAAAAATGGGTTTAACGTATGACATCATAAACTGGGATTATGGGTAAGTTATATTTATGATAACTAAGTGGTTTGTCCAGCCTAAATAACATTGGTTTGGAAAGGCTGGCAAAGAGATAAATGATGCACTCCTGAATGGATATTCTACAAAGAACTCTTGAGTGAATACATTTGTCACTCACCAAATGAAAGGAAAACGCATTATGATTAAGAATTACGAAGTATTCAAATGCACTTTTATTAATGATGTATAAGAAATAATCTCTGTATGGCGTTTTCAACTTAAGTTAGGATTAAAATATTTCATAAAAAGTTATATTGTGATTTTCATGTATTTTTATAAATTGTATTCTGCATTTATAATACTTGCAATACCTAAGTAAGATTGATCATATCGGGTTTACCAGAATAGTTGATTGATTATAATTTGTAATATAAATTTATATTATTTATTAGTAAACCCGCCCCTGCCCCACTTCGCTTCGGGAAACCTATCCCTTAGTACCCACACTCAAATGTAATCGATATTAAACAGTGTTTTAATACAAAAGTGGGCCAAATCTTACAAAGATCACACAGTTGGCGATAAATTGAAATTAATTATCATTAAATTTTACCGGTTCTCGCTGAAACTAAAAATATTATTAACTGTCACTGCGCATTAAACCAGTAACACGAAGTTAGAGTATTTATTATAATTGGTTCGTGATTAAAATAGGTCTTATAAAAACATTAAACAACCCATCCAGACCTCAATAGGTGCAAGATGTATTAAATAAAAACTGGTACACGGTATATGGATTGCTGGACCCGTTACTTGTGTTTTTTCGTGCAATTGGGTATAAGTCAAGTCCAGGACACGTTTGATGAGAAGTAGGGAATAGGCCTAAGTTTTTTCGTTTTGTTTCTATTTGCGTATTTATAACACAGTGTAAGATATCGTCAGTAAGTGGCTCAATGCCGTTAAATGTCGGAAGGAAAACTGAAATGCCTAGAAATTGCGTCATGGCAGGGATACCATGGCAGAAAATTGAAAAAAATTGATAACTACGATATTCTCCAATCTTTATTAATGTTTCGGGAATGGGCCCAGTTCCTGGTGTCTATTATTACCCGCGATCTTGACAGTGATTAATATTTAGTCGTGATAGTTTTCCCAGTATATAAGGAGTTTGTTAAGACTTGATACCGGTATATGTGATTGGCAAGGACCTATTCACGAAGAAGTCGGAACCGAATTAGAACAAGACTCGGACTGGGATAGTTAGTCTGGTTAGCGAACTCTACTACCTATTAAAATTAATCAATATTATTATATGTAGTACCTATTTGTTTGTCTGCGATATAAGGTGCGTACGTACATATTACGCATACCTACTGTCAAAGCTCTCGGTACAAACGAGAAACAAATTATGACAATGAAAAAAATACTGATAAGCGCCGGCAGATCGTCACTGGTCTGGTCGTAGGCTATAGAAAGCATTCTACCTGTAATACGCCCTAGCCCCTATTTTACAAATGACGCAATATTTTCAGTAAATGTGTCACTAACCCCAAGCTTAAGGCGTTGCCATTAAGGAGTGCTGGCCCGGAAGCGCGGGGTTGTGCCCTTTTTTCATGCAAAGGGACTATTTTATATAACCTTTTCTGTAAGGTTTTAGCGTGCTTAATACTTTAGGAAGCTTTCTGAGTCTTTGTACACTTTTTATTGGTCACATTTAATGTTCAATTTATTATTTGATTCATGACATAACTATGTAACGGTTGCCTTTTTTATTAAATATTGAAAAAAATAAAATAAAAACATACTATGAAACCTTAACCAGTTTTTAATTTACACATGGTTACAGAACTTACGAATGGTTACAGAACCATTCTAGTTTCTAAACCTAATGACATATGTATGTATTATCATTTTCAACGTTAAACCGAATAAAAAAAGAATTGTCCGGGGGTAATATGTGACCTTCTTACCATCAGCTATTTAAGATACTATAGTCCAGGTAGCACTCGCCCGGCTATCAACCACTCTTGTCCAAGAATCAACGAGTAATGGTTCGTGTCCCGATCGGACAACCAGTTATAAGCGGATCCATCCCTTCAAACTTGTCACATAGGGGACGCATCTTGTGTTGAATTAACTATAATTTGCTATTTTTTCGGCTATATACATACATAAATAAATGATGAAATGATACGCTTGAGAACAGAGTTGAATGGCATTAGGATAGCAGTAAGCAAAGCACCTAAATCTAGTTGTATCGTGCCACAATTAACAAAATGATCACGTGTGTGTGTCGCGACGCATATGATTGTATGATACGAGTACATCATCAGACCCCTACCAACGTTTTGTTGGGGCCACAGTAGGGCCTCATTGAGAATACTAAAATTTTTGCTTACAGATAGTGGAAATATCTACGGGGCCTTACTAAAAAATGTTCCTATAAGAATAGATTATAAGGAAGAAGTTTAACTTGCCGTATTAGCTAGTTTGTGTGGGTCAAATCTTGCAAGCTAAATTGGACCCACTTGTCAGTGTTCGATTGAGCCGAGATTTGGAATCAGATGACAATGCATTTATATATAAACAGTATTGTTATTCATCCAAAATGGACCCCACGACGAAATTGCATTGGGGTATCAAATGAAAGGGCTTAACTTATAAATTGTGAATAAAGCTTGTTTCTAAAAACTTTTGTTAAATATTAATTATTTACATTACATTTATAGTTGTTTTGTTCCTATCCATATCTTCTCTGTGGCGGAACAAATAGTTACTCCAAGTGCAACGTCTACAAACGAGGTTTGTAACCCAATCACGCGCTCTCGTCCCGACGCGTACTCCAATCCGTCATCGTAACGCGTGGACAACTTAATAAAAATAAAAAGTCGCGATGCGTTTGTTGCGTTAAAAACAACAATTAAACACTCCAACCTTCTTTGGTGTAGTTTCAGTAGTTCCGTTATAGTTGCCCACGGGGCAACTATAACGGACTTTGAACACTGAATCACATGATACGTCCTTTTTGTAGTTAGAGGAATAAACACAATAAATTAAAACTGATCGCTGTCTGTGCATGGAAGATGTATGAGAATTATTGAAGGACTTTATTAACGCAATAGAATACAAAACAAGGATTGTTTTTATTGAAAGCTTATCTCAGAAACGGCTTAACTGACTTGGATGCAGTATGTAGTATTCTTATACTATTTTATTTTATTTATTGTGGTAAGCTTCACTTAAAATGTAGTGTTTGTTTTATTTCAATCGGTTCATAAATAAATAAAATATAGTAGTTTAAATAATCACGTCCAACATTTTCGGCTGTGGGTTCTAAGGAACGGGGTTTCGGAAGCGAAGCGAGGGCTGGTTTACTAGTAATAAATTATAATAATATCTAATCATTATTTAATTACATAGATATTCATTGCAACCAATTTTAACAACCTACTTGTAGGATATCCTAGGACTCATTAAAAATGTTAATTCTATCGTATACCGCCCAGAGTACTCTGTTCGGTATTGCTCAATATTGACATACTTAAACCGGTGACATAAATAGCAGTCGTTCATTAAAATACGCTAATATTATATCGTAGTACTAAAAGAGGAATGTTACTTCTACGCGAAGCGGTCCGCAATTCCTAGACACGTAAAAACCAGTCGAGTTGAGTTCGAGTTTTACTTAATTAATATAAAAAGAGTCTAGTGTAGCGTTTTCGTGGAAGAGAGTCCATAGTAGGAGGTTCATAAAAATACTACGCGTTGCTTATGGCTATAGTGCTTTTATTTTAGTTTTAAAAATGGTATACGAAAGTTTTTTTTTATTTTACACGAAGGACGATTCGCTTTATGATCGGTCAATTGTGTTTATTTAAATTTAATTTGCTGTCTGTGGATATTTACTGCTTATTAATTACGATAAAAATCTATGTTAATACTCGTAATGACACATATTATGCTATGTAACTAATATCGTCTAGTGGTCGAATATTGGTCATAATCGACTATATAGACTGTAATCACCAACCCATTAAAAAAATTGGCTGACAACCAGAGGAGAAAAGGATTATGAATTAGCTAAAAACTGTATCTAAAGTTTTCGATTTATTGCTCTGTATTTTAAAGCTGGTTTTCCACCAAACGAATTCCCATTTTTTGACCTACCTTAACGTCACTAAATTGATACCACTGCACTCGTAAGTAAGCAATCTAATACGTATTATATTAAAATAAATATTATCCGTAATACTGGGGTATTGAATTTCATGCCTTTCCGAAATACCATAAAAACGATATTGTACAAATAAAAATCTCACCAAAATTCACGACATTATTTTATTTGTCTGTATGTACTCTTTGGTTTTATTCGCAAGTTTATAAATATACTTTTTTTATGGCCAATGAATTTCGAAATGAAATCGGAACATAAAATTTTTAGGGACTACCGTTTTATGAGATGTTTCAAGAATAATAGCTATTTTCCATTATTCGAACTTAATTTTATCAAAACCTAAATAACTTTACTTTACTTCAGACATTTAAGTAAGTACAGAATTTTTAATTGCATAAAATTTTTAATGACTTGGTAATATCTATCTTCTTCTTTTATATATTTAAATAAAACTCTTCCGTTACTGAGTGACTGACAGACAACGCACAGCCGAACTACTGAACGCAATAAGCGGAAATTTGGCATGTACTTATGTTCCTTGGGGAGTGTAACTAGGGGAGCACATAAAGAGGGTTTTTGGAAATTCACATCAAATACATCACTGATGCGTTTCTGGCAAAAAATACACTCACCATGCATTTCTGTCACTTCTTACTACACCCTGGATTGGTAAGTGATTGGGATTAGTACAAGCCGTCCCAATACGCCCATTTTATTTTATTTAAAAAGACATTCTTTTTGTTTCCTTTGAATAACGAAATTATTTAAGCGTTAAACGTAAGGTATTAAAATACTATTACAAAAACATTCGTGCCCCAGATCCCAGGGAAGTATAATGCGCCATTCGTAGTGTTCGGGGCTTGAGTGAATACGGCGCTTCAAAGAAACGTTTTTACATAGCAAACTTTGGTAAGCGTTGACCTACTTTATAGCCCATAGCGTGAAACTATTAGGGTTCTGTAAAGCCGAACGAAAATCCACTGCAATATATCTTAGAATAACGACATAAATCAGTAACTGACAAAATCAATATTATGTTTCTCTTGTTTTGGCTTTCAACACGAACGATTTAATCGCGATAAGACAACCTTGTAGCTTGGCCTTCTTGCCTCTGTATACGGGCTCGGGTTCGATTACCGGACAGATATTTGAAACATAAAAAATTACGTTTGGTGCTAAGTGTGGGTTCATTCCACTCTCAACGTAGAATATAATAGTAGATAAATAGATGTTTATTAATAAATAAATAAATTGCCATACAAAGAATAATAGTCATCCGTAAATCTCAAATAAAATAATTCATAAAAATATTTTTTTCCACATAACTTTAAAGTTGAAATTTTTATTGTTGTTATATTGTTAATTGTTAACTATTAAAAAAACAATCAAAACGGGAAAGGAACATGGCCATATTGTAATCTTTATAAATGTTGCGACAAAAAATTCGAATCCATTTTACAATTTTTATGCGTTGCTTTATGCAAAATGAGCAAAAAATTTGTGACAGGGACAAGCATTCTCGGTTGAGCACGAGATTTGCATATAATGTGTTGAAGTCCTGACAAATGACATCAATTAAAGTCAGAAGTTTCTTGGGTTGTCTAAAAATATTATCGATGATATTATTTATAACTGAGATAAAATTTTAACAAATGGTTCTAATGTCTACAGGACTTGTTTTTTCATTTATTTGACACCTGTGAAACGTGTAGGTAGTCATTGTTCTCCAATATTGAAAATAAATTCTATTTTTTTTATCAATAAATATTATAACTCAACTATGTTGAAACGTATCGTTTTATCGTACCCAAGACTCTTAATTCAGGTTATTTAAGGTCAAACATAACGATTTTATGTGGTGTAATTTTATATTTTATGTGTGTGCATTTATTTTTGTATGTTATCACTATCTATTCTATAACTCCGATCACTCACTTCGCTTAAGTAAACCTTTGCCTAAGTCCTTAGCCTTAACATTCGAATGTAAAGCAGCTTTTTAGAAAAGCTTACCTATGCTTTTCTGATTTTTTTTTTCTATATGTTTTAGAATTTAATTATACGTAAGATTACTCCTATCTTAGTGTTATTCACTCTTTGAACAGGACATTTTTATGGTAACTGGACCAAAAATTTTAATGAACAGAACTATTTTTGGGATGGAATGACAACATACCATCATGTACCATAAATGACCACGTTAAGTCCATAAAAACCCGGTAACAATGACCACGACCTTGTATAAAGACCATTGTGCCCATTCGTCATAGACTACACAATGGGGCCACGTCTGCTACTGCTTGGTATTCGATAACGTTAGTAGGAATTCTCGTAGGTACTAGCATGAATACCTATTTTAAGGTAGAAATAGGTGCTTAATAATATTCTGAGACTGACAGAATCATAAACGCATATCGTCTTAAAAATGAATACATAATAAAATGTGTCAGTGTTCAGACATAAGACCAAGAATTCATTACTAAAACGGCACAATCATATAAAATTATACTTATAACTGACCCGAAATCCATATAAGTAACGTATTGACAGATAAAGTTATAAATCGTCTACAATTTAAACCTTGACTCGTTTTCTCTATAGATAGTGACTGTAATTAAGTCATTTGGATTATAAACTTGTTAGTTGTAAAAAGGAACTGTGAGTCACAGGGGCCAAGTAATTTCCATTAATTCATACATCTGACAAAAAAAATCATAATAATATATTATTTTATTATAAACTGCGTTATCATTTTCTCCTTTTCCCATTTCGACAACTTATCATGCCGGACAAGGGTCCTGGGTTCGATTCTCAATGAGGCGGTAATTTGAATGATGAGTTTAATTTTGTGTACTGAGTCTGGATGTGTGTCGTGTTCTTTGTGTGGTGATATTGGTGATATACGATGGTTATTATTTATTAATACACTAGTAACCGTCCTGAACAACTACATAGGTTTGTAGTTTATGATCCTCACTGTTGGATTTTTTAATCCAACAGTAAGGAAGATTAAAGTTTGGATCCTCACTGGAAAATAATTATGTAGAGACAGTATTCTTTAAACTGTCGTTTTTATTTTTGAGCCAATTTAAACAAAACAATACTATATTTTAAATATAACTTAAACAAATTCATGAAGTAAATATGGCAAACATTTTTCAATGTTAGGGAGCATACAAACAGACAAACAGACAACCGACTTAACTTGCCAATAGTTGGTTATTTAAATTGGATGAAAATTAAAAATAAGAATTTATATATCGCCCAGTAAAAAACGAATTATCATTGTTTCGAGTGTAGTGAATATGACCACTACATTGCCTTTAAAAACATGTGCTTATGTAGATTTTGCACAAATTGGTATGTAGTTTTGGCCACAAAATCGATATATGTAGATTTTGCACAAAATCGGGACATTTATTCGTTTCCGAGCGCCCAAATATTGCTTTAAACAAAATTATCTCAATTAATGCCACCTTCACACCCCGCTAATAAACTTTTACCACATTTATGTTTTATAGCCAAGTCATCAACCACAATGGTCTGGAGACAGGGCAAATCGGTTCATGTATTCAAACAATAGTTCTCACAGTATTTTCACTCTTGATCGTACATCTGTTAGGAACAAATGCGTATCTTTTGTCATCTGGGTACGCAGTGAAAGTTAGGGTTATTCTGATATTCGATGTTGTATTTTTTAAGGAATTCACTGAAATTCACTTAATATTTGTCCTTTTTTTTATTCTTCACGTGAAGCCTGTCTGGCTAGCTACCCGGGCTTAAGTCAGAAGTAAAGGTTTCGTCGTGTTCCGGCTAGGGAAGTGAGAGCCAGTTCTTTCTTTCTTTCTTTCTTGGCCGACAAAGTACTGGAGATGCTTTTGGTGTTATTGGTGTCTATGGACCATAGTGACCACTTAACATCAGGTGTAATTTGATTTGGACAGCAATATCTTGAACATGACAATTCACAATTACGAATTACATGACCAAATATCAAACAATAGTGCTAATTCGAAAATGACGCGTTAGAAAACTAATTTCATCCGCACGAATTTAGTACCTACCTAGTATTTTCTGGGAAATAACAATTCCACATAATAAATATGTGGGCCTACCTGCCAATGAAAATGACAATACATATATAATTCAGAATTCACCGCATACATCAGCGTAAGCCAAACAGTAGCAACAATTTTGAAATACAACACAAAAAGTATATTATTTAATGGGAAATATCTTTACACCTCGCTAAGACTGGCAGTATTGGCGTGGGAACGAACACTGGGATATTGGCTTCATTGGTCAACATCTATTAAAATCGTTGTTATCTTGTAGATATACTTAATTTATGTTTTAATTTCAAATGACTACAAGTGAACATGATATATCACGATGCCAAATGTAATTTAGAATCCTAGCTACATAAACTAATTGCATTTAACACTAACGGTTTGATAAGGTGACAAGGGTCTTTGAATAATTATGTGGAAGATATACCGTTTTAGTTTTTTTTCATTTAATTAAAAAGTCGCTGGTATTCCTAAATAATTTTGACTACACCTATTTGTTTCGCCCTGTATAGGCAATTGTCAAAATAAAGGAGTGCGCACATTACACCAACTCGACGTCAACTCCACTCCGACTCCACTCCGTTTCAACTCCGACGTTCCGTTCCGCGATCAACGCTTCATCGACGTCAACTCGACTCCGTCTCCACTCCGTTTCAACTCCGACGTTCCGTTCTAGGTACATTACGTCATTGTGTCGGTCGACGCGTGGACTACTCGTCTACGGTGAGTCGTCGACGCGTTGGTCTCGAAACGGAACGGCTATGGGTGTAGGGCGAGCCGTATAGGTATATTAAGTATAAGTTCGAAAGTCAACCTTACCTTCAAAGATATAAGGCTCATAATTGAATGTTAGCTTTGTCAAGGTTTTAGTCGCGTTCTCGTCTGTCGGTCGTGGAGTCGTTGTACTGTGCGCAGTCCTTAAGTCAAATCTGTGATGGAATCGTACAAATGAACGTAGGAATGAAGTAGATAAAAATAAATCAAAATTAAGGTAAAGTTTTAATAAACGTTATTCGACATTTCTATTGGATTTATACAATTGCACATTATTTTAAGAGAGTTAGGTAAGGTAAGTTTAAGATAAGAAGCAATTATTTATCAAATACTGGAAGTGGCCAAGTAAATATCCCTTCACACTCTCACAATGTTGCACAATGGCTACCATTACTAGCGTAACATTTAGAACGTATTCTAAATCATAACCAACTAGTCGCATTTTACTCTATCACAACTGTGGGCTACATTTATTACTTTGGTGGTGTATGGTGAATTCTACAATTAAGAGGGCTCATATGACCGTGGTGTAACCCAGCGATTACAACCTGAAGTGACCTGTTATGAACAAATATCATTTTATATTTATGATAAAATTTAAAGCTTATTTGTATATTTTGAGGAGATAATGATTACTTAATCATATCATAAAATCAGAAAATACATAAGATTTTGGTACTCGTCAATCTATTAGTTTCTAATTGGTATCTACACGTTGTTACTTCAGTTTCTTCTTTTATAAACTCTACACCTTAAAAAGCTGTTTGAAACAATCGATTTTTGTACGATAAAATCGCCTATAGTGCTGCTTACCATGTTGTACAAATTAATCATTATTTTAATGACATTATAAAAATTATTTATAATGACATAATTATATTGTTTATGCTATTTTGCCTTCCCTTACTTTATTTTATTGCATCCTATTTCTTTCATATAATTTCCCTCTTCCGTGCGGTCGACTGCACAGGCTCCTTTCAAAGAAACCGCTGCATGAGCGACAAAACTACCAATTGCATGGCATTCACTTCCTGACAATAGTAATTCACTGTGCAATATAGAATATTTAATAGTTATGTATTACAGCACGGTGTCACAACGGATTTTCCGGCTCTTACTCGGTGCGAGACTTGCGTGCATCCATTACAAGACTCATTCAATGTCCACACTTCACTGCGCTTGCGTCACATTGATTTACCATTATTTACGTTTTCGTTCGTAATGTATTCACTTTAATACACTTCGGTGTGATAGAGGGTTAGTTTATTTAGTTTACTTCCTGCTATTGTTGTGTAAGAATTTAGCTAGAACCTTAATTGTTGTAATAGGTTTTGTAATCAAATTAATATGACTAAGTATTATCAGGCGGTTTGGTTTGGGGACTCAAGGTTTGTTGGTATAGCGGTGCTTACGATGGGCCTTAGTCGCTGGTAGAAAATTCAATTTGTGTAAAACTAAAACAACAATATTTAACATGATTCCTGAATGGATATACTGTGCCTAATGTAAAAAAAGTGACGTAAATCCTAACATAACCTAACGAAAAATAAAATTGATATGTAAATATCTTAAAAAAAAGAAATGATTTCTGCTGTACAGAACCCCATCCCACATAAGCCTTTCGGATTGCACACCAATTTTATTGCCCATAACCTTACCACATCGGCGAATAATTAAAAAAATTCTCAAACATCACACAATCCTTACAAAATTCCCACGGACAACAAAATGTTACTCTTGCGGAATGTTTTATACACTAATAACATAAATACGAATTACTAACATCTAAATTCGTGCACACAATTCAACATTACCCGATTTGCATAAAGACTAAACAGGCCATGCATTAAAGAAAGGTAATACAACATCGGCGACCCGATGTTCTCAGGATTTAGGTACCTGCAACACTGCAAGCTATTACCTGAAAAAAAGAGTATCAGCTTTTGATTTTTATTAATTTAAGATAGCAAACGAGCATACAGCACCAACCTTCCGCTGCTACCTGTGACAACTGTGACAGGGACTGTCTGACTTGATGTAATGTTTTCGTCACCGTCAATTGTTATTTATTTTTGACGACCCCGTAGTGTACTTAGTAAGGACCGTGTCCTCGAAACGAGAGGTCCCGGTTTCGATTTTCAGCCGGGGCAGACATGTATGATAAAGACAAATGTTTGATAAATGTCCATGCCACCCGCGACACAGACAGTCCAACGCGTTCGCGATGTATTTCGATGTTCCTGACATCTGTCAAAGGCGGCGACCATTCATCTAGTCGCGCGTCTGTTCGTTTGTCGCCTTCTGTCATAAAACATCGTAAGTCGCTTCTAGTAAGCGTTACAGCAACAGCTTCGCCGTCCATCAATGGCTGCCGTGAACCGAGCTTCTGAGAATGAAACACCATGGGAGATTCTGTAGTGTTCGTTCGACGAAATGTTTCTCAATACGCGATCAAACTTAATCTGCTTCCTGTATCGAATTTTTCGTGCTTTCTCTAGTTATAGTAATAATTTAAATAGGTTTATCCAAGCTTATATAAATTCTATTATCTATTTTAATTCAATAAAAAAATGCCCAACATGTGAGGTGAAGAATTAGATTTATTTAATTTACATAATATATTAAAGTTAGTATTGAAACTCGAAGAAATATTTAGACATGTTTATTTAAATTTGAATATTCTTGTCTTTTTATTCGTGAATCAATCGAAATAAAATAAGCAATAAATATTTCCTCCAAGTTTACTATTAAACATCAGTGAAAACTACATCCTAATCGGTTAGCCATTAGATTAGCGGCAACAAATGCACAGACTAACTAATAAATAGACAAAAATTGTAAAAATAATTGCTATGGGATTTATTTCGTAAATAAATACCCGTACTAACAGTTTTCTTTATTTTATCGTCTATGAAGGTACTATAGGACATCCTCAGAAATCTATTATGGTCAAAATAAATTAACTTATTCTCAGATAACTTTTTAAATACAGTTCAACAATTCAATGCGTCTTCTATTTCTATATACTCGTATACCGCGAACATCAATACATTATCTCTATACAGTATCTCAATTATCTGCCAACTGGCATAATGTATTACATTATGTATTACATTATATTAATAGGCTTACAGTACCTACCTACTTGTACAAGTATCGAACAATCACAATTTGGTTAAGTATAACTATTATACCATATGATAAACATCGCTTCCAGTCGGTAATTCTACATTTCAACAAAAACCCTCAACTCGTACAGTCATTACAAACGGATTAAAATATAATTTTGAACCATGACCTAAATACAGTAGTGCCGCCGAAGATAATCGATTTATTATTAATCAGTATCGGCAACCCGTTCATAATTACAAACTACTTAATTCAGTAATGAATCTTGAGGCGAATCCAATTAATGAATTTCATAATATAATTATAATTATGAAAAAAATAAAGGTTATTTTGGGTAACTGTTTACATTTCATGGTTGACAAATGTGATATTGACTTACTGATAGTGATATAAATGTAGCTAATGAGTAAGTACTTTTTGACAATGATATTGTAAGTAAAAATGCTATAAGTAATTATAACAGCATTACCTTTTGACAATGAACACGTCAAGAACTATGAAAGTGTGTTAACAATAAAATATAGTCGTAAACAATTAATAAAAGTCTGAAATCCGATGCCAATCTTTTACGCAGATTTTCATAAAATTCGATATTGCAAAACCTCTACAGAACGTTGATAAATAACGGATGCCTCAAATAATTCGCGTGAGTTCTTTTGTCACACAGATTTATCCCAGATCGGCTGGAAAGAGACTGGTTGAAACAGAGTAAAATGTATAAAAAATCTCCTAAAAGTACGAATAAGTACCAATAAGTTTTAAGTACGGACGACTACCAGAAACTTTAGAAACCCGACCAAGTAATATATGCGGGTGTCTACGATACAATCAGTAGAAATTGACCCGTTTCCAGCATTCATCATACATTTATGTATATACAGTAGTAGGTTATGAACACAGATCATGACTGCGTGATCGCACACGCACGATGTTGCATAAATACTTAGTGGCATGAACTTATCGGAACCGTTCGCTTCACGCTCCTTTAGTAAACAGTGGTGCTTGTGTTTCCCATCGTTTCGTTATAGAACAACAGAATACTCAGACGAGGCCCTTACTTTGAGAATACCTTCCGTAGAATTCACTTACCTTGATTATGCCTTGTTTTAGGGCGAAACACGTGTTGGTGGTGGTACGTATGTTGGTGTATATTTTTTTCGTTTCATTGCGGGCTCCTATATGGGAGGGAGGTGCTATTTGCATGAAAGTGTAAACCATCAAACGTGTTTGCTTGCGGACAGTTGCAAGGTAGATTAATGTTTAGTTTGCAACAGAATGTTGAAATATTAAACATTGTTGGATTTTTTTATAGATTTAAGACGGCAAACGAGCATGCAGCACCACCCTTCCGCTGCCGCTCATGACAACGGTTACCGACCTAGAACAAGACTCAATTGGGGACTATGATAGTTAGTCCGGTTAGGAGATAGTGTTAGAACATAAGTTGGTTAATTTGTTAGAAAGTATGAGGACTGGGACAGGGACTGTTAGTGATAGTTACAATAGTTAGTCCTGTTAGTTGTTGTTAGTAATAGTCCAGTTAGTAATTGTTAGTATAAGAGTCTCGTTCTAATTCGGTCACAGATGTGTTGCTACCCCTGAGGACTGAGATGGTCGTCTCTAAAAATGTCTAACCGGCACCTTTCTAACCCGAAACCCAATTTAGCGTTTGTAAGCCACGGGTAAGCTCGTAACTAAATAACCGCGAACCTTACGGAACTTAAGCTCGAGTTCCTAACAATGAGATAACTAATTGCTAGTATTTCCCTTATTGTTACTAAAATTCACATGGAAACGCCTGGAAATATCGATTGTGTTAGCGTAACCTTTAGCAACAATGATAAATATTTGAACCTCAATTACCATGCGATTGGCAGCCGGTGAATAACCCATTATATTAGTTCGGATAAGCGTTGAAAATAAAAGTGCCTAAGATTTAAATTTCATGTAGGTAGGTATGTATATGTACCTACTTCGTGATATTATTTTTCATTTGTTACTACAATTCTTTCTGCGGCTTTCTCATTCGACTGTGTGTGTGTGTGTGTGTGTGTGTGTGTGTGTGAGTGTGTGTGTGTGTGTGTGTGTGTGTGTGTGTGTAAGAGAGAGAGAGAGAGAGTGTGTATGTGAGTGAGTGATGATGTGATTTTTGTTTCTAATACCGTTTCGAAACTCTGGAAAAAAAAAGCTCTTGAAATCAAAGCACAAATTAACTTAAAGCTTCACAGAGTATACTTTAATTTCTATTATTTATTGCATTATAGCTCCTCCTTTCCAAGTTTAATACAGTGTTTAGCGCTGCAGTAACCAAGTCCATATAAGTAGCTGGGACACTTTCGTACTTACGCGTTGCATCAACGTTACGGGTCCTACGGCATCTTCCTACCGCATCTCCGCTTTACGCAATGCAATACACACGGCTCGATAATTTACCAAGCATGCGATTTAACCTGATTAGTATGAAACATCGTATATTTATTTCTCAAATGTGTTTCGATTGGCAAGGCTATAATTAACTCCCTTATTTTTTTAGTTAGTAATTCCAAGCTCAAGATTATAAACACGACCAGAGAATTTTTTGTGAAAATTAATGATTCATAGAAAAATTTTAAAGATTTTTATAAGCTTATACGCTTCACAGTTTTTTGAAATTTTGGTAATACAACTAAAATATTATAAAAGTCTTCTTAGTTAATAGTTTCTCTTACAGAAAGTTTTAACGTTCTTACGGTGTTTTCCTTTACCGAAGTCAGCGATAAAGAATTGTAAATTCTAATACGCGGATAATTTTTACCACATTACTTTCGATATATTGTCTAAACTGTAACGCCATGTGTGTCGCCACCATAAGTACATTTCGCAAAGCTGTCACGCGTGTTTCCCATGTGGAGCGACGTCGTTTCCGCCGATTGTACGTAAAGAAAGTAAAATTACACATACACTAGTAATGGGCTGGGTTGTTAAACGAAAACTTTGTTTCCCGGTTGCGATGCAATTTATGAAACAATCGCTTTGGGTGGGGTTGACGTGGGGTGGTACTGGCAAGTTACTTTAGGTTTGTTAAGGAATGTAAATGACTTTACTTCGGCATTTTCAGGAAGCTTTATTGGGTCTGTTTTTACTTGACTACTTAACACATAAACAATTAAACTACGAGTAGGTATGTCTATGAGTAGGTCCAAAAATTGTCATCATCATCATCAAAACCCATAACTGTCCCACTGCTGGGCATGGGACTCCTCACACAACGTGAGGGGTACAGGTTACCACGCTCGCCAAGTGCGGATTGGCGCAATTCACACACCTTATTCGATGTGGCGTATGGAACCCATGACATAATGAATTAACAATAAAATAAAGTCAGTAACTCAGGTTCGAAGCCGACGTATCGACGTTTATCGAGTGATAACAAACTGGTTCAACGGCGTAAAGCGCCCTCTCTAAACTACCCAACTACCAACAGTGCCCAAAGCTGATCGCTCGGTACTTCGGTAGTATCGATTATTAGTCTTCGGGCAGTAAGCGCTCCCAAAGTATGTTTAAAGAATAACAGAATAAAGTTATCAAAATTGTATAGCTATCTATACCGATATTGACCAATTGATCAGTCGTATGATGTATTATTTGTAATAAAGTAACGACTTCTTTACCTCCTTAGAAGAGTTTATAGCCAATCGTACACAATCGGATGCGAATAAAGTTTTCTTTTTCTTTTTGGTAATAATTCGAATTTTTCTTTCTTTCTTTGTTTTCTTTCTTGGCCGGCAAAGCATAAGTGATGCCTTTGGCATTTCCGATGTCTACGGGTGACGTCATTAGGTGGCTCATCTACTTGTTTGTAGACTATATACATACATACAAAAATAATGCGTAAAAGTCTACTTTTGTGTTTTTTTGTATGAAACAGAATACGCTATCGTCTACAAAGCCCGCTAAATGTTTCACTTCAAAAAAAATTTTTTTGGTAAAGTAACAAACCAATAAACTAGAACCAGTCAAAGCGGGTTCTTACGAATATCTTCGTCTAATGCGTCGGTAACAACCTCGGTTACCCAAACGATCTCGGCCATTGGTCACCACTTGCCCATAAACGTCACCAATTGTCACAAACGTTGCACCTCCACAGTTGCTATTATAGAAAATATATCCTACTTTAACATAATTAAACTCAGTCAACCTTGCAATGGAAAAAGAGTCGGTAAAATGTGAAAAAATTGAAGCGAAAAGCGTGTTTCCTGCCCCACATTCTCTCAACAGTCCATTGTGAAGTTTTACACAACCGGACGGGCAAAACAATGGCTTTTTAACATTGACTTAGTAATAATAAGTCAATGCTTTTTAACTAACGATTTGGGTCGAATATTTATCACTGCAGTACTGTGTTGCCTAACCAGAGTTTGGATACATTGATCGATTGTACGGGTTTAATTTTATTCATAGTATTACTTGTACAACGTTGATAACAATAAAAATATGAGCTTTATTGCTTATATGAATTGTTTTAAAATGGTTTTTACTACCATTTTTTAAATAGTTGTTTTTTAACGATACAATATTTTTTATGTCGATGAATATACCGTCCAATGCAAATTGGCTAACTAACACAGCTTGCGAGAATATTTATTTGTTTATTTAAAAAGTTATATTTATTAAAAAGCGAATAGACATCTTAGCACAAAACTATCCGGTTTAAAGTGGCTACTGCATCTCAAAGCCCAATAGTGAATTTATAATAACATTAATGGATTAAATTTGATAAATACCTATCGTTTGTGCGGCTATTAATTTGAAACTGAGCTCCTACTCTTGCGAAATTTAATTCTCTAGGATTTATAATAGATAAAGTTCACGCATAAATTGCTTTTAGCAAAAACTAAGACATCTGGGTGGCCTTATACCAGTACAAGAAGAGCGGTTAACAACTTTAATAAGCTTCCGACACTAAACTTATTTCTGTTCATAATTATTATACACTTCATTTGCGTTGTTTTGATACTAAATACATTGTCATAATTATTAAATGTATTTTTGTTCTTATTACAGGCCTGTAGCGTAGTTGGTAGTAACCACCTCGGGCCCCGGGTTCGATTGCCAGACGGGGCAGATGTTTATAAAAGATAAATGACTGATGATGATCTCTGTCATTCGTGTTTATGATGTAATATTTGTGTCCATGTCAATCACCACACAGGTTAAGTGTGTAAGCGTTTATTTATTTATACGAGTAGGTACGTAAATAAATTATTAGAAAGCTAAAAACATATCAAAAAATATATTGGAAGGAAGTTCCATGCACACAAAGGATAACAATTGAGAGAAAAGTAATACAAACTAATATTAAATAAGTGTATCTGAGTGTGAATGACTCACATTTAAAAATTAAACGATTACAAAATTACAAAATGCGTAGATAAATTATGGTTATTAAAATTATTTATGGTTGACTTTTAAATATAGTTATTCCTAAACTTATACGTGTGATCTGAGCGTGTCGTCTTTTCTTGCACTGGAGGTAAAGCCTATCTACATCATGTGATTACAATGAATATATAAAATTATTAGGAATACTGAAAGCTATAATTATGTGCCTAACCTAACCAACTTTTAATATATATTTTTTATACTTACAGGTAATTAAGACGAAGATTCATAGATAGCTGTCAACGGAAACGGGAAAAGGATTTGTACTCCATTCCAATTCCATCAAAGTTAAGAAGTACTTAATTAAGAAGTAAGTAAAGGATATTCTACTAATCAGAACTGGAGCCGTTTCCATTGGTGAAAGTAACACTTATCATCAGTGGGAGCCTGGTGTTCTTTTCTAGTTTTTACAAAATTAGAAGTTTCACTTCAAAAAGATAATAATTGTATATACGGCTTGTAAACATAAACATAAATATGACTACGCTTCTTCATACATATGTACATCTCCATAATGTTCTCAAAGGTATGTGTAGTTCGCCAATCCTCACTTGACCAACGTGTAAGATTATGACCACATTATAAGAATAGACCCGCGCCCAGCAGTGGGATAATTACGAGTTGCGATGAGAAGACGAACTCTATACTAGATTCGTAGATTCAGAACAACTTGATTCTCTACATCAAATTCAACACGTCTATGATACAAGTCACATCACATGGGTTTAAGATAACAAACTCGTTTATTTATACACAACATTCTAAATTCAATAGATTCACGACTGCTTCAGATAAATTGTGAGTAGGCGTGAACTATCGCCTTCATTGCCACTTGCTTTGAATTGGACGACACCGTGTTATGATTGCGAGTTTGTACAAATTATGTTCTACCAATATAACATCGATACGACATTAGAGAACAACTGTTTTATTTTAATTAGTCTGTACCTGTTAGTGTTTATCATTTTAACTTTGTGTATGTGTGTGTGCGTTTTTTGGTATAAAATACAAGTATGAGCAAATATTTGGATTGTTCTAATTTCTTCTGCAATTTTAATGTTGTTAATGGAAAAGTTACCTTTTTGTTATTATTGGTGCTTCCCATCTGATGGTTGGTCCCACTTGGGTAAGGTACTTACCACGAAGCAAATACAATTGCTCTGTGGTACCTACAACCTTAAAATATGAATTGAACTTAGGTAAGGTACTTACAACCTTAACATATGAATGGAAAGATGCATTAAGAAAAATTAAATCATCAAAATGGGTGTTCTGTTTCTGATGTTGATATGTGGATTTCTAGGAAAGAAAAAAAAGCATTTTCTTTGCACAGCGATAACATTGAATACCCGAAAACCGGAGAAACCCACGTCAAATTCATCCTGTGTTATTTTATTCACTGTTCTTCATACACTACAAACCGATCTACTACATTTTTGCTTTATCGTAACCGTCCTTTGAAACAAAACATGATGTTTACGTGCTCAGCAGCTAACGTGTTAAAATTGAATTTGAATAGATTACTTTTAATATAATCAAAGTTTGCATAATGCATGAACACATTCGTTTTATATGTCCAAATACTAATTAGTGTTATGTCTGCTTAGTATTCAAATGAGCGTTGAAATTAATTTAAATTGAGTCTAATGAGATCATTATTACATTTATGCTGGTCTTGTTGACAGATATGACAGATTGTTGAAACAAAATAATAGTTAATCGCCATAGTTCATTATAAAGTTTTTAAATTTAGAAGTACCTAATTATAATTACACCTAATGATCTTAATAATAAATAAATAAATAACACTACACACTCATAGCCCCACACTAGGATTTACTGTGTCGTGGGTGCCATGGACAACACACAAGACAAGAACACACACACCCAGACCAAGAACGGAAATTTAAATTCATCATTCAAATTTCTGCCTCGCTGGGAATCGAACCCAGGACCCTCGTAACGGCGATCCGGCGTGTTAACCATTGCGCCATTCGGGTCGTCACCTAATAGAAAAGTTAATCCATATAGATATTTGCCCGTGCCTGAATTCGAACCTGGAAGACCACAACCCAACGGTGATGTATTACGGAGTAAGGTAGAGGGTACTTTAAAAGTTGAATGTTGTCTCGCGAGTCTCGTGGTGCTGTGAGTGGTCAATAAAGATTTTGGTGTTACAGACGTTAATGGCGACGATGACCACTCACCACCAAGAGATTTGTCTTCACGTTTGTGGACTCGCTCTTACTACAGGGCAAGGGTCTTTCCTCATATCTGAGGAGGCTTAGATCAGGATGAGGATGAGGTGGATAGGCCACACTTATTTACTAGTACTTACACCACACCACATCATTGTGTGAGGAGATCCGAGCCCAGCAGTGGGACAGTTATGGGTTGCGATGATGATGATGACTTACACCACGCTGCTCCATTGCGGATTGGTGATGGAAAATGAGGGTTTCTCGACTGCTGGCATAAAAATAATTTTAATTTTTTTGTCGTCTAATAATTTTATACTTATTGCATATTTAATCTTTCAACCTTGATACGGTAGCGCTAACTAAGCTACTGTTAACATATCTTGCGGTTGCCTAAGTTATCGCTGTACCTAAACACCATACCTGGAATCTAAGACATAGTCTAGATCTTATCTAGACTATAAACCGAGACCCGAGGCCCACACCGCACACTATTATGCAAAACTAGAGCTTATTGAAAGCAAACCTGGCATTTAATAGCGTCATGTGTTGGAGACAAGGTGTTAAACTCGACACTTTATAAATGCTCAGATACGGCGATGTGACAAGCGATGATTGATAAAATTTTATTGGGAATAGCGAAAATTATGATTATTTTGCCGCGGACAAATTCGCTTCGGACATCTTTGATTCTGTTTATAGGATGTTTGGTACTAACACATAAGAAATAGCATTTCGGACAAATACTTTTTACTCACTAGCTTAGGTTCAGGGCACGGATATCTTCTCGTAAGAATTAAGGAGACCAACTGCAACATATTACTCCAATGCGTATTGAGTGACCAATACTGAAGTGTCAAAAGTTCTGATGTTACCTTAAGATCTCCGGCTTCTTGGCTTCTGACTGACGACAAAACACCGGGACGGCTATGCTTTGCTAATTTTGCTACTACGAATCACTCAATCAACTACCGATCGCATCCGTAGTTGCCTTAAATATAGCCGACTACAGTCGTCAATAGTTGTAAAACATTTGCTACATGGATGACACAACTATTTGAGCTGGTTCGTACGTCTTGACACTTCACGCCTTATCTGTAATTGCTGATACATATTTTTATTTGGTTATACTTAATGGCACATAGCTATAGTCACAAGACTGAAAGAATTTCATAGACGTCCATTGCCAGGGAGATATTATGACCTACTTACCAATTTACCTGTGAAAAACATGGGTACTTCATAAATTGCCAGTGTATAATCTATCCGTAACATAACAGAATGTAATTCAGCGCGGTTGCCTATTAATTTGGATAGGTTACATTCGTATAAAGTGCACCCTGCATGATTGCTCGGTGATATAACCTTGTTTATCTTTCCTATACTAATGAATGGGCCAAATAATATGAACACGGCTTTTATACAGATACTAACTGACCCGGCAAACTTCGTACCGCCTCAGAATCAGCCTTCTACAAATAATTCAAAACCAAAATTAGCCAAATTAGTCCAGCCGTTCTCGAGTTTTAACGAGACCAACTAACAGCAATTGATTTTTATATTATACAAGCCTATACCCGCGGCTTCGCCCGCCAAAAATCCCTAAACATATAAAAGTTGATAAAATCAGAGAACTTTCGTACTAAGTTTGCGCCCCCCTTTTACCTCCTTAAGGGATGATTTTCGAAAAAAAAATTTAAACATGTTTCATAACTTTCAATGAAATACCTTCATACTGAATTTCATTCAAATACCCTCAAAAACGGCAAAGTTTCCTACTAACTTTGCAGCCCCGTTTTACCCCCTTAGGGGGTGAATTTTCAATAATCCTTTCTTAGTGCTCCCCTACGTTATAAAAGGAACCCCCGTGCAAAATTTCAAGTTTCTAACCCTTATAATTTAGGCCCTGCGTTGATATGTCAGTCAGTCAGTCAGTCAGTTAGTCAGTCAGTCAGTCAGTCAGCTTCTCCTTTTATATATATATAGATACATGTTACGTTGATAAAATATACCTACTCCTACAAATATTTTTCTTAGATGTCTTCCAGACAAACTTTGATGACTTTTAGGTTTATTATATGTATTTTTAGATGTATTACTGACCCACGCCTTGAAGACACTTCCCTGTATTTGTATAAAATACCTTTACCACGTACCAGTGAGGCATTTACTGTTACAGCTAACAAAACATTGCATACATAATAGAAACTCAAACAGCTACTTATAAATACACATGGTATTAAATTACTGAGATAAAAAGTGGTGTCAGCTGAGATTATTCAAGGAATTTCTTGGTGCAAGTTTTTTTATTCATGCTTTCCTTGTCCACCAGAAGGCACGAGTAAGTTCGTATGAGCAGCAAACGAACTGAAAAAAGATGCTGTTATCCGCTGGAATTGCCCAAGATACTTCAAGAAGCATTCGATCATGTCTGGCAAAGCCGATCGAAGTGATTTTATGTAAAGAACACATTCTTTAATATAATAACAGCTCAGTATCTCTTGCAAAACCAAAAGAGAATAATTACGTACATAAAATTAAGCGTTTTAAGTGATTTATTATACTCTATCCTTTTTCAGTTTCCCTTGTATACGTATTGGACTTCCGTAGCTGGGTAATGGTGAAAAGAAATCGCTTTTTACTTATAAAACTGGGCTGTTAAAGCCGATTTTTAGTTCGTTTTAGTTAATGCTCGTTGTGTAATTGCAATGGAAATTGAATTACCTAGTATACTTTACAAAAAATTACTTTTTTGTATAGTAATAAATATTTTAATAATTATATACCTACTTATTTAAAAAAAATATATTCAAAGCAACTTTATGGAGTGCAAAATTGAAATGAAGTTAGTATCTAATCATTTTTATAAAATTATTCAATGATCATTGTAAGAATTATTTTAGATGTGATTACTATTTGTGAGTATAAGAATTATTTTCCCCAGTAAAGCGAGTATTATGTAATGTTTATTTCTATAGATAAGTTTAGTTCTGTATATAAGTATAGACAAAACTAACGTGAGTTAATAATGTCCTTACGACTTAATATGTACAAAAAGTTCCTTATTACTTTTTCTCTGATAAGCAAGCGACAGACGTCACACTTAAAGCGATAAAAGAAAATATGCGACAAGTCAAAATTTTACTATTGCCGGCATTGACATAAATACTATTGCCGGTATTGTTATTAGTAGGTAATTTATACAAATTGTACTAATAACAATACTGACTTTAACGTTCTCCCATTACTTACAAAAAATAATATACCTAATTATGTATCAATCCAAAAATCTTAGACAATACTGTTTTTAATTTAGACAATGCTGTTTTTAATTATTTGAGTAGGGCGCCTTCTTTAAACAGAGTCATTTGCAGCACCTTGTTTATTGGCGTAAAAAACGCTCAATTGGCAATCCTAGGGCATTATAAGATATGTAGAGGTTAATAGCTTATCGTTACTCGCTTGCTTTACGACAGTCCATCTTAATACCTTGTCGTTACCATATAACTTGCTTGAGACTTTCCCTGCGCTGTTATTGAAACAACTTTTTATTCTATTTCCAGTTTTTATAAACAAAATGTGATGAGCTGGAGATTATAACTTGCCTTAGTAGTAGTTTTTGTTGGCTGTAAATAATTGCACAATTAAGTCTTGATTAGAAGATACCGACATATTCTCACCAAGAGGACTAAAAATGACTAATATTACACATTTTATTATAATAAGTACTCACGATATGTATTTTGTACGCCGATATTTCGACCCAGTTTCCCAGTTTGGCCGCCATCATGGTTGGCTCTAATACCTGGGTTGGCCACAAACCCCTTCACAAATCCACACCGAAGCATAGTATGTTCTAGGCCTCCTTCATAAGGAGAAAGAATCATGCCCAGTAGTGGGCTATTAGTGGATTGAAGTAAAGTTATTTATTGCCCCATTTATCAGATTTAGAATTATTATTACAAGTTTTTTATTAGTACTATACGAGTAATGTAAGTTCACAAGAATCATAAATCTAATTCTTTCTAATTAATTACATCAACAAATAAATCTCATTTATCCATAATTGCAGCGTTAGTTATAACATGTTATATCATGTTTCAATTTATTATCGTGTTGTAAAAAGTTGAATCAATACTTAGCAAGCGTTGGACATGGTGGACTTGTTGAAATTCTTTGAGAAATTCATTAAAACCCAATCAATTCAATTAACATTTACCCATTTGTTAATACATCGAGTTCGGTTTACAAACTATGCATATTCATTGAATAAATTTTCATACTGTTGACGGGGATTTTTATTGACGAATTACAAACGGCCGAGGGTTATAAGCAAGTGCTAAATAAGTGATCAATATTACTGGGTTATCTTAAGTAGATAAATAAAAGCTTATTAGTGTACTTAACTTATAATGACTTTTTATGTGGATTCATTGCAGCATTTAATAATCCATTTTGTAAGCATTGTTCCATTCTAAATTTGAACTGTAGAACATTTGTAACACCAACGTGCATCATGGATATTTACAGGCGAATGCTTTGGGCAAAGAGCGCATTAACGTACTTTTAAAGTTATGGTCAACATCAGCGTCTTAAAACTTAAAGATTATCAATTAAAGTGGTAAAATCGTCGTTTGGACAACCTTTCGTTGTAATAGTCATGTTTAGAACACTAAAAAGTTTACGATTCTTGATAAATTTGAGTTAGACTTTAATATTACGAATACTTGACCGTCACTTGGACATTTAAAAGGGCATTAAAAATTTATTGACATGTGATTTATGAAGGCTTAAATCAGTGGTTAATAAACTTAAATAAGCATTTTTTGTTTTGTTGTGCTTTTAACGATGTTTATTTTTAAATGGGATCAGTCGATATTATTATTTTGACAAAGTTTCGTTTCCTCAAGTTCCTGTCATTATGACAGATACACTAGGGTAATAGAGATTAAGATTAGGAATGTTTCTGTGCATAATTCGAACATGGACTAGGTGCGAACATTATGTGCTATGTGCTCTAAAGATTCTTCTCAACGGTCTCTTCTCCTTAGTCAGATAACTAGTGAAGCGAAGGGAGTCTGTGACGTCATTGGATTAACAGAGAGGTGGTGGATGAGAGGAGGAGTTGTATACCTACTCGTTCTTCGACATTCCATGTTTATTCTCGTGATTTCATTATTTTCAGATTGATCAAGAAAGATTAAAAAATAGATTAAAAACGTTTGTGTCAAATCTTGCAAAATTAGAACTACTTTGCATATTAGTAGTTGTAATTGTAATTTTACATTTATTGATTGAGTTCGATGACAATGCATTTTTAATACAACTACCTGATATGTGTACTACATATATTCTGATTCTGATATTATTATACAAATGATAACTGCAATAAACTCAGTCTTAATGCAATTATAGTGACAAAGTAGGTAATTGAGTTGCAAAGACGTTCACTCAATTGGTGAAAAAAACGTTAAACTGTTGTGTTGAGTTGTACCTACTCTCATTTAATTTTTTCCAAATATCCCACATTCTAAATAATGTCTACAAACCTACTTGTTTACATACGATTTTAAACGGATATCATCGCGGACACTAAACATTTTAATGTACATGGGTACTCACGATTTCGAATTTTTTTACCGAATTACGACCCACTTGCATGGATAGTGCATAGTCACGGCGAGACTGCGGTGGAGGGGAGACATTTTTGACAGTTGAGACTTGACATACAGTAGTGACAGGCTTATCTGACACTAGTATATGAAAATTAAATCGTGATTACCCGTAAACATTAAAATAATTTCTTACAATGTTATGATACGAATACCAGTCCATTAATTGCAGTAGTTACACACATTTTAATTGTTAATGTTGTTTCGCTATAAATGTTTATATAATTACAGTAAAATTGTTAAAGATCCTCATTGAAACTTAAAAGTGATTTACCTCCGAAGCGGGTAATTAATTAAAGGCTCTTGTTGTATTTTCATCATTGATTAATTGAATTAAAGTCTTTGTACCGCCGCCTCTTGATTGCACATTTATTTGAACCCGTAGGAGAACTTGTTAAAGAATCATACTCGTACACATTAAGAAAGATCTATTTTTAATTATACTGTCCACTGATATATACATAATTAATATAAGAAACATTATGGTGTACTTAAATCCTATAAAATATAGAGTCAAAATTTCTACATAAAACAAATAAATGCCTACATCTAGACTTTCAATTAATTATTATAGTTGCATTAGAATACTTAGGTAATAAAACTAACCATAAAGTAGGTATTTAATTAACCCATGTGTGATGGTTTACGATTATACTTAAATTAACCGTAAAAGTGACTACTGTAATTACTATTGTATGTATTAGAACGAATGAATGAATAAACTATGGTTTTACTGTGCATAATATGTTAATATGATATGAATTTATGAGATTCGAGTTTATTCATACACATTATTTGTTTTGTACTTCTTTCTTGTCTTATGTGTATGTATTTTTTTTGTGTGTGTACAAACAATAAAGTGTTAAATAAATAAATAAAATTATTTCCGAATATTTTTAATAATGTATTTAATAATGTATTCGTCCTAACTCATTTTATCATTGAAGACTTACCAGTAACCTTGTATGTTAGACGTTAAACGCTAACACACTCATACCCCCGCACTAGGATTCCCTGTGTCGGAGGTGGCACACAAATATTTTCCACGGCCGGGAATCTAATTCGAGACTTCGCTTCGCAGGCAGGGTCACTATCAACTAAGCTACGGGGTCGACGATAGGCACAGATGTCAAAAAAACAATCTGAAATGTCGTTCTGTTTATGTTTCACACGCGACTGTTGTACAAACCATTCCTCTAAACGTTTCAAATAACTTAGGAGACTCATGTTCAAACCATTCGACTGTCACTATGTTAAATCCGTGTTAAAAATGTTCATATAAAAAACGTACGCTACCTTTGAAATGCAATTCACAACCCATAAATCGACTTTACGTTCGCCGACCATACCTTTTTGTACTAAAAATATAGCTACTCGTACAAATAGTCTCATTTAGGGGTAATCTTCTCAGGAGTAGGGTTACCATCTCAAGTTGAAAACTCATTTGACATTTGAGTTAAAAAATAATTTTTGTAATTGTTTATTTAACTTAGAAGCAAGCAGTGATAGCCAAAAGGTAAAAAACGGGGGTAAGGTTAGAATCTTGCAGGCACCTCTAAAAAAAATCTCACTTACTGCAACAAACTACTTCAAAACAAAAGCACACTAGAGAGTTCTCCATAATGTTCTTAAAGGTGTTTGTATTCTACGAATCCGCACATGGTGGTGCACTATGGCATGTAACTCTCAGATGGTGAGCTGAGATTCCAACCCAGCATTGCGACAGTTACTGGTAACGAAGAACTTAGAAGTTACAAGTCGATTTAAGATGACCCTGATTAGTTAAGAAAGCTTATCGCTTAATTATTTCACGAAATTTTCTTATAGTATCCGGACGAACAACGTCCAGATCAAAGTCATCCGGACGATTAAAACATATACTGACCGGCACGGAAACTTGGCCACCTACAAAATTTGTGATAACTTCAGTTTTTTTCAGTTTGTACACTTCTAATTTAGGCCAATTTAATCGTTGTTCATCCACTTAACGTCTTTAATCATTTTTACTCATAAATAACGTCTTTTTAAGTTTTTAATGAAGTTTAAGCGCAGAATCACATTAACACAAAATTAAACACTGCAGTTTTGAGCACTTGTAATTAAAAACTGTTTTATCTTTGACAACATTTTGTACTTTTTAATATCGCGTGTTTCCTCCTCTAGCCCTTATGACCGCCTGCATTCGGTCTGGCATGCTTTGGATGACATTCTTGATGTCCACTTGCGATAAGTCGCGCCACGTAGTCAGTGCAGCACCTCGAAGCTGGCTAAGGGTTTGTGGTAGGTTCGATGCTGTTTTAATTGTCGTTTTTAGATTATCCCAAATGTGCTCTATTGGGTTTAAGTCGGTTCTGCGAGCTGGCCACTGCAATTTTTGAATACCAACCTCTTGACGGTACTCATTTACGATATGAGCGACGTATGGTCGTGCATTATCATGCATTAAAATGAATCGGTAATATCCAATAAACCCTCCAAAGGGTACAACATGTTCTTGAAGGATATCCTCGACGTATCGTGTTGCAGTTAGAGAGTTATTGACGATGACCAATTCTGTACGTGCATCAGAACTAACGCCACCCCATACGATTATAGAGCCTCCACCAAAACTCACTGTGGGAGTGGTAGTAATCGCCAGATATCGTTCAGCATTCCTTTTCCAGACACGTTGTCGACCATCAGGTGCATTTAAAGCGATCCTGCACTCGTCCGTAAACAAAACCCTTTCCCATTGTTCATGAGACCAGTTAGCATGTTCGCGGGCAAATTGAAATCGCGCTGCTCTATGCTGTGGGAGAAGCTGTGGGCCACGGGCTGGTCTTCTTGATCTTAAAAACTTCCTCCATACGTCTTCTCACCGTACGCTCACTAACATTTACATTCCTGGAGTTTTGAAGCCGCTGCCGGATCTCGACATCAGTAAGGAAGCGTTTTCTTAAAATCTCTAACACAATAAAGTGGTCGTCACGAGCTGACGTGCAACGTACACCGCCACTACCTGGTCTGCGTGTGCAGAGGCCAGTCTCTTGGTACCGTTTTAGTGCATATTGCATCGAAGAACCCGGTACGTTAAGGATAGTAGCCACTTCACGATGGGTCATCCCTAGTTCGACTAATGCCACTGCTTGTGCTATCTGACTTGGTGTTAGAGGCATTTTTATGCATCCTAAGGCGCCTTTAGATGTTCATTGATCACAATGAAACCAAAGAACTTCGACAACTTAACGCTTGCAAATTCCAGAACACAATTCAAAACGTAGACTTCGTCGGATAAATGACACGGTTCAACTAAACTTCAGAAATCAAATCAAAATGCACTTCAACTTAGTTAATTAGCCTCTTAGGATTAACGTAAACATTATTTCCACAAAATTATACATTAAGAACAAAGTTACACACACTTAAAAAAATGTTATCGTACGCTATGAGTTTGGCCAAGATTCCGTGCCGCTGAGTGTATGTCCAAGTCCGGACATGTCGATTGGCAACCCTACTCAGGTGTAGACAAGACTTGCTTCTTAAGTGGACATCAATGGATACGTTTTCTGTTCGCTGATTTAGGGATGTCGGCGGCGCTTTGTGCTGAGATGAAATTATTCATTAATGTGCGCGTGTTGGACTATTAAGTTCCCATCTGTCTTTTACATAAAAAACTGTGTACGTACGTAAATTATTTACATGAGATTACTTTGAGGACATGTGAACAGTAAAGACTGTGAGAGATAGAAAAGAAATTCAAAGAGATATGCGAATTATTGAATAAAATTCTGTCTAAAACATTTTAAAAGATTTATTGTATACAAAAACAAAATGATACTAAAATTGTACGTTGCAGTTGTTTACTGCAATAATAAAAAAATGTGTCGCAGCAGTTTACGCCCATCTCAAAACATTAAAGAGAATGTTCTAAATATACCTACATTATTATGTATTATTTATCTAGTGTACTTAGTTAATATTATGTACCAAGTAACTATCTATATAATTTTATATGTATGTATACTACAGGGTACTGAGAAGACCTATAATGTATGTATGTGTATATACTGGCTCTAGTGTTGAATGTTGGAGGATTTAACATTTTTATGCCACCAGTTGTTTGACTACTTACATAAATGTAGTGTACTATACTAATATAATATCTATCTACCGCCTTTTAATTTCCTGTCACCAAAGCTATCTTTGGCTTTGAACCATTATCTAAAACTTGTCAGCTAAGCGACATAGGTACTTACTATAAAGGTTTTAGTTCGAAGGTTTGTGTGAAAAAGAGAGCGCGTTTATTGTACAATTTATTTTACAATATGTATAACAGGCTCCAATGATCAATCAAGTAGGTCGATTAACGCCAGCTTAGTGTTGTAGCAGGCTTATCGCTGTCATCTCGCCGATACTACTATCGAGCGATATGTATCGCATGAATAAGTCATAAGGCAGCGGACTCTATGTCGGCGAATTATTATTCATGTACGTGTAGGTTTGCTAAAAGATATTTTACAGACGGCAGAAAACTAGAATGAGGTTTGATGTGTAATGGCCACTTGGTACGGTATCAGGTCTGAATAACTAATAAATGAATAATTTTTAGGTAAGTATACATATTATTATTACATGACGCGCTCATAGCCCGACGGCTTGCGTCGATCTTAACTGATCGACAAAGTTAAGCAACAGCGGGCGCGGTCGGTAGTTGGATGGGTGACCGCTAGGTGGCAAACATTTCTTGGGTGCTTCCGTGCTTCGGAGGGCACGTAAAGCCGTCGTTCCCGGTTGTTATCTTCGGGGCCTTCGGGTGGCATAATAAAACTTTCGACACCATGGTTCGGCCACTAACCCCGCCACCAATCCGCAACGGAGCAGTGCTGCTTGCTCGTTTGCTACCTAAATTCCGTAAAAAAAACATTGCATGCTGTAATCAGCCAACTAGCTCATGCAAAATTTGCAAACACCTGGATGAACCATTATGTGTGCATTCAATATTATTATTAAAACGAATGGATAACCCCTTAATCTAAATTATTACGCTTCTAGCAAAACACCTACTATTCATTATTCCCTACCCATCATATTGTAAAAATCTATGATAGTTTGACAGTGTCGCAATGCGCTTTCCGATTGCCACAGCGACCAGTGACAATGTAGCCGTAATGGCGGCGATCACGACATCTGGTGGCGCTGCAATTACACTGATATGGAAAACAACCCATTACCAGGAAAACTTCGTCGATATTCAAGGTAAATTTGCCTGTGGCGGTGTAATTACTAATTACACCGCCACGTGAAAAAACACTTCAATTTTTCAATGATATTTGATGATAGCTGATACTGTGGAATAGAAGTAATGAATTATGTTTGTTGTCTAGGTATATTCCCATAGAAGCGTTTAATTATACCTATAATTGATATTTGGATAGGTTATTTATACAAATCCGCATTAGAGTAGCATGTACATAATTATGTTCTAGTCCACACCATACAATTATATTAATCGGTTGAAGACATATTAAAAACTATACAGAAAGCCGTTTTCAACCAAATTGTAGTTAAAAGAAATTTTGAACTGTATGACTTCAAATTTCTTTCTCCATATTAGAGAGGTTAGGTTACGATTTTATTCACTGCCCAGTTGCAAGAGTGGAGGGCATCTTATTTATTATTTAATTCAAATTAAACCTTTAAAATAATGTGTCTTTAGCGCGAAAAGCCCAGAATCTACTGCATCATACAAAAATAGATGACGATATCATTATTCTTTGATTATATACACGTCTAGATAGTGCCATTGAGCGCCTAAACGTCTAAAAAAATATCACCCAACTCTTGGGTTATAAGCTTGTCCGACCCGATCAGTAGCGAATCTGTCATTACAGTGTCAACACGCATTTAGTGACATAGTAAAAATTACGATTTGTGCGATAAAAGTGTGCAGGAATTATGGTGGACGACTTAAAACAATTAAAAAATTTACGTATCATCGGTAAGTAAACATTAAATTACTATATTATAGAGACACAATTAAATAAATAAAGTTAAATTTTGTTAGGAGATGTGACGCCATATTGACAGCATTTTTACAGTGTTGTATGTTGATTGAATGTAAAATTTCCCGTGTGAGCGTTAGCTAAACTTAACAAATGTTTAATCATGATTCTTATACTATATTTCAAGATTTCAAGCCACCATTTGACTGTAGTGCGGTATGATTATATCATACCGCACTACAGTCAGTACCTATGGTACATAATAATATTATAAACTTGGCGGGCATTGTTTATTTTATTTAATAATCTGATATGGGTGTCACTTTCGGGGTCCTTGGGTGTTAATAACTAAAGCAGTATATGTATTTACCGTATTATAAATAAGTAATTAAACATTTACTAATAACATTTTAGTTTACCTATTAAAATAAATAATAAAATCTGACAGCTTTAAGTGACGGGCCGTTGTGTAAACTTTTACTAATATTCGAATAAATTTTATTTAGATATTTTTTTTATTTGTATGGCCGTTAACTTGTGTTTTTTTACAGAATACCTAAAGATCCTATTTTAAGAAGTAGGTGGGTAGAAATTATAAGAAAAAGCCGCGGAGATGATCTCTGGCAACCAACTAAAATAACAGTTATTTGCTCGGATAATTTCCGTGCCAAAGACCTGTATTTTGCCAACAACCAAAGTCGTCAAAGGTTAAAAAAGGAAGCAATCCCGTGCAAGGTAATTATAAACTATTTTTGTTTTTAGAAAATTCCCATCATGTGCGAGTTTGTTGGCCGATTTTTTATAATTATTTTGATTTAAACTTCTTTAGGTGCATTATGAAAAATGGTTGCGGCTGCACGAAATTATCACCTTTTTTGTCTTGGGTGTCGTTTTCATGGTTTTAGAAGGTGTCGAAGTCGATGGTGCTGTCGAAATAGAAATCCACGCTATTTTGTTTGTTTTTGTCAGTGTTTAATGTAAATGTTATTATTTATTAAAGTGAAACTTTTATTTTATTTTTTAATTTTAGATTTAAGTTAAATAATTCCGAACTAGAATAAGAATAAATAACCTTAAATACTTTCCATTACAAAATATATTTTGTCTACTGATTCATATTGTACAAACTCCTAATATGTGAAAAAATTATAATTAAATGAATTTAAATTTAAAACACGTATATATTTTTTCCATCCTTTTATGGGAAATATTCAAGGGCTGGTATCACTCAGTACACCCACACCATGATGCACGCGCTTGTCGAACAGTAGAAGTTACGCTTACTTGTGTGCGTATTACTCACACAGTCCCGTCAAATCTGGCCTGTTATATTTCTTGCGATTGCAGCGCAACACTATATCTAGACGTGTATATAATCAAAGTCATTATTATTGCGATTCATTCGTTACTGAACACTTAGCTAAGGCCGAAAACAATAATATCTTATTTAGATGTGTATGTCTATCACAGTAATCGAACAAAAACCCTTGGCTCAGCAGTTCGGTACTCACCACACCACAAATGTTTAATACTAACTAATAGGAAACTATGCAACTAAGTACAATAAAACACGATTTCAAAACCTTTACAATCAAGCTTTACATTTGAATAAATCACCCATAATAGGCACAAGTAATTACAGGGATTCATTTATCATATACACTCTTCAGAGTAAATAACGCACCCTTTAATTTTGTATAATAAAAAAGCAATCTGGCCGAATGAAAATCAAAAAGTCTAAAAGTCGTATTCTGGAAAGTGCGTACAATAGTTCGATGTGTACAATTCCAATCAATCATTCTGCTCGCTACATAATTAATACCTTATACCTTCAGTTCGAATCACACGCCACCCTATAGCAATTTGTCTGCTTTACCATGAACAGGCGTTCTTATCGTCCCATCATGGAAATGGGGTAGGCGAAATAATCAATATTTTTCTGCCCCACCCCTCAATACGCATGCGTGGTGTTCAACCCCTGGTGGTGGTGGTACGACCTTATGGGTTGGAGAACCCCATGAGTACTGCTGCTAGACCATTCGAATGTGAGGAGCCGAGTTGGTTGGACTGGTATAGAGATGGTCTTCAGAGCTGATGGCAGGCCTTGGGATACAAGACCACCTTGTAAGATTCTTTTTTGCTTCTTCAAATCCTGTTCTTTATTTAAGGATTTTTTTATTTTTCGGGTTATTGGGTTTAGGGTATTGCGTCACAATTTTTTTCATTGTTTTATTTAACTAGTTTTTTAAATAGATTCTAATGTACCTTGTTTCCACAGAAACCAATGGCGAAACAGCGGAAAACGGTAAGCCGGCACACAAGATTTTTGAAAAAATGCTTTTTTGATATTTTTTTCTATTAAGTTGGTTAAATGCAATGCTGTAAATATTTAAAGCATACATAGTAAAGTGTAATGTATACGACGGACGTACACTAACATTTCTATGTACACAAGACTTAAATAAACATGCTTTGTAAACTCACACGCTATTTGTTTAATGCCTCACCTATCCACATTACACCTTTAAAATGGAGTTTCACTACTGCGATTACGCCCGTTTTTTATTTCGTGTAATAGTCGCTTTAGTTTTATTATAGTCGTTTAATTTTAATGAGTTCTATTATATCTCGGGTTTTACTTTTATAATCTTACTTTTTGAGAAATTACGTAGGTACTTGAATTTAGATAACTGTTGCTAAATTTTTTTTACTGAATATAAGTTACCACTTGACTAATACATATTGAAATAAATACTTTTTTGAATTAAGTAAAGAAAAATAGATTTATGTAAGAAATCGTTACTACCTAAGTATTGTAAGTACATAAATCCTTTTGTTCTAATTATATTTTAGGTATACCTTTTCTGAATTTCTAAAGGTTTTTTATTTAGATATTTGCAATCAAGGATATCTAACTTATAACAAGTAAATTATTTCACACGACTTAAACATGCTTTAGTAACAACATTTTTATACTTCGGTAACAGCTGCCAATTTCCGAGCTTATTTAATCGATGTTTGTCAGTTATAGGGTCAGTACCCTTTTGTTAAGTATAATAAGGATAAAGGCATAGGGTGGGCTATCGCGCTCCTGAGGGCCGGTATTGTGGAATAATGCCAAATGAATGCCAAGTTTTATTCATGAAGTGCAATTTATTTTCAAATTATTAGATTATATAACGGATATCTACTAGCTTCATTTATTTTACTATGATATTTAATAAGACAATGACAATTAATAGGTTCTGCGTTGATGCGTAATCGCCTTATTGAAACCGAACCTTATCCGTTCAATCTTAGTTGTTTTTATGAAAACAAACGGTATGCCGTTGTAACTTGATAGAAATAATCGGAATTATTCTCTTTTCATAAGTATAATCAATATTTGATAGCGATCAGTAATAGAATTGAATATCAAATAGAATTTTATACAGCAGTATGAGATCTTTAAATAATCTACTTGAAATTGTGTTCAATGTAATGGATATAGTAATATATCAATAAATGAATATGTGTAAATTAATCATTATACATTGAGTTACTAACCCGAGTGTAATCGATTTTGGAACGACTTAATCGATAGCTCGCTCTAAAAAGCAGATCATTAGATAAGTCTTTTGATAACTTACGGAAAAGAGCTTAAAGAAAGCGACCTCCTAGCCAAGTTGATAGTGACCCTGCCTGCGGAGCGAGGGATTCCCGAGGGAGTCCCGGTTTCGATTCCCGGGCGGGGCTGATGGTTATGACACAAATGTTTGTCTCGGGTCACGGGTATAAGTGATGGGTTATTTGTGTTGTCCATGCCACCCGTGACAGAGGTCATCCTAGTGCGTAGTTTAATTGTGTTAGCGGTATATTTCCTCTTTTTCCTAACGAGGCGGTGATGCCTTTGACAGTCACTTACCATTAGGTGGCTCTGCTAGTTTGTCGGCCATTGTACTAAACAAAAATATCATACTTGTTAAGCGACATAATTCAAAACACTCGGAGAAAAATTAGAGTCGTAGCAGATATTTATGGAAGAGAAGAATATTCAATCCAAATTTTGTGTTTGTGTGATCGTCTTCATGTGTGTCCGTTAACGACAAATCCCAGTGCGAGACGTATTTCAGCGTTTATAATTATCTAAAGTATGTTGGCAATAAGGAGCAGCAGAACAGTATGAGCACGGCTCTCTGGCCGAGCTCAGTAGTTGGCCTTTACTGGGTTGAAGCCAATGTTGGCAACAAAACTTCAAAAAATCCAAGCGCAAGTTACGAGTGTATCAGAAACTAGCCGTGCCCCCAACTTCGTTTGCGTTTGAGTTTTTTCCGCGTAAATCTCGACCCGCGTGAATCTCATGAAAATTCCGGGGACAAAAATAGCCTAGTCGCCTGAATGTCCCATTAAAATCGATTCAGCCGTTTCACAGATTAGCCCGGACAAACAGTCAACAATTTTAAAAAGTTAGTTTGTGTTTTAGTATCGTGAAAATAACTATAGTCGCTTAAGAAAACACAGGTATTTTGAAGTCATAGGACTGAAGTTATTCCACTATTGTAACGTCAATATAGGTAGTAAGCCACTCTCGCTACTAATATTACATAACAATATAACACGCTATGTATGTCTGTACGCGTGGGTTGGCGCGTGCCATGCCGACCACACGATTGCTGGTACAATTTATAGCCACTTCGTAGAACCGCCTACGGTACGTCAATGTCACTGAACCTTCTACAAATATTCTGTCATGTTCGTAGATATGTGATTGACGTTACGTATTAAAAAGTATTGGTACTACCGGTACTAATCGGTACCGATATGTCTTAAGTAGCTAATTGATTGATCAGCTTCTAATGTGTTATTAGTTGAGTTGATATATTTTACACTGTTAAATTTTTTATAAGTATAAATTTAATAAATATTTTATAACAAAATTGTAATCGCTGTTTCAATAGTTTGTTTAATAATCGGTTCGCAAACAAAAAAGACGAGTTATATTACAAATAATTGAAAAATCCTAAACGTAGAGAGAGAGAGCGGAGTAACCATCTCTCTCTTTGCTAACCTATGTTCGTGTAAAGGTAACATAATAAATAGGTAAATATATATCTAGACGAGAGTAATTTTGAATGCAGTAGGTAAACGAAATCATCTACTGTATTTCACCGATAAGTAACAATGCTAGAAACAAACGCATTTTTTGGTTTTATTTTATATTCTTAGAATGTGCTGTGGAAAATTTTGTAACCTTATTAACTCAATCGAATTTTTATTACAACTTTTCTACAAGGTAACATACGGGTAGCAGGGTGCAAGGGGGTCGTTCTTTTCACCTGTTCTTTCTTTTTCTTTCATTTTTTTTTGATAACTTTTCGGTCACAACGCAACGTATTACGTAAGTACTAAGTTAGCAATTTATCAAATCCATATATTACCATTTGGTACCTTAACCTACTTCGTAGTAATAAGATATGGTCTGATTGTCAGCGAATCACTGGTTGCGATATTAGCGAAGAAATTATAAGTAATTAAATATTTCTTACAAAACACAGTTTTTCAAGTCTTAATTTTCCCAATATGAATTACGTGATATTAAAAAATCATATTTTTGATAGGTGAGTATAGTTTTACTAATACCTTCGAGAGCGCTTATATCCATTTTTAATTTATTTAATGTAATTTTAGAGAATAAAATGATATTGACCAAAAAAAGACTATTTTACTTGAGATTGCAACTTTTAACAGACATTATTTACTTAATAAATGTTAAAAGTGGTATTGGTGGTGAGCGCACTCAATGCAATCTCGCAATCTTATATTATTTTGGAGTGTGCGCAGGAATTACACGATTTAATTCTACTCTCTCCCCTAATTCCCCATCTCTTTTCCCCCATCGAATAATAATAATAAGAAATCCCAATACGGACATCACAACGACATTTGCTTCGTTATATGCGATGCGTGCACTCATACAAAAAGCTCGGTAGCGTCGGTATTCCCATTCGACAATGCACTCGAGACCGGTAAGAATGGCGCAAGTTAGGGAAGGCCTACTCGTATGTCCAGCAATGCACTTTTAAAGGCTGGTGGTTGGATTAACTATTAATAAAAATATATCTCCTGCTCGCTGGTGATAGAACGAACGGTTAGTTACAGACACATTATTTATATTAAATGGATTAACTATTAATAAAAAAAATATTATATCTCCTGCTCGCTGGTGATAGAACAAACGGTTGCCGACAGACACATTATTAATATTTAAAGCACGTCGCCCGCCTGATAAATCAGTGTCTACCTTGTTTGTCAAAATGCCGTATGGTCCAATGTTTCGTTATCTTAATACTGCTCTAGATCCCAAATGATAATGCCCTTATCATTAAACTTGTAAATTTATGTGCAAATACATTTTTTGTGTTCGACGATGGCTGTAAAAGGTATTATTATAATTTGTATCCTTATTAATATTTTTAAATAAGGTTATTTGTAATATGACAAGTTTAAAAACTTATCTCATACATCCTTTCAATAACATGAGTCGTTCATGCACTAATTTAAATGATATTATATAATTTCAATCCATTAATGGCCGACCATCGAGCATGGATATCTCCTTATAATTGTGGAGGCCTAGACGAAACTCCACTTCGCTGATACGCTGCTCCAGTGCAGATTGGTAGATGGGTTTAGTGCTTATATGCCGTCTGTAGGCCTTCGACATAGCTTAACATCTGCTATCGAACCATACCAACCGGGACCGATGGCTTAACCGATGTGAGCGCTTTAAACTCCTTACATAATATTAAAAATACTTCAAACAGCCCGACAGACATACGAAGTAGTAGTTAAATTGTATATTTATAATTAGTGTCGACCGTTTAAGATCTTAACAAGATAAAATGTTACAAATGAGAAATTTCACCATAAATCTGTCGTAACCATGACATGACACCAATGTACCTATCTAAATTTATAATGTATTATAAAACCTCAGTACGGTATTAAAACCATACGGTTCCGTATGAATATTTTTCTATTATAAATCGTAGAAGAAACTAAATCTTCGGTCAATCTTTTACCAGCGTCAACTACTATGCGTTTGACACTTATGGCATGTGTAAAGAAGTTACCTTGTTGTAAATTATTATTGAACTACGCTTCAAAAACCCATTACTGAAATGAAAACAAGCGAATGCCTCATAATGTAAGTAAAAGAGTTCAACGAAGACATTTACATTATGTTTGCATAATCTACCTACACTAATATTGTAAAGCTGAAGAGTTTGTTTGATCGGGATAATCACAGGAATTACTGGTTCGAATTGTAAAATTCTTTTTGTTTTGGATAGTCCATTTATTAAGGAAGGCTATAGAGTATATATAACGTCGATACTACGACCAATAGGAGCGGAGTATTATCGAAAATGTTGCATAAATGATAATCTATTTAATATTTGTAAACGTAAAAAATAAGTATCCCGAAGCGAAGCGAGGGCGGGTCCAGTAGTGTTTGTACAAAATGTTTGTTAGGGTGTCAACAAACCGTCGAAATTTGATCCCCTGCGGTGAGGCGTGGTGGGTTGACCTTTGAGGTCAGCTCGGATAAAGTTACAAAATGAAAGTGTACCAAGTTTATTTAATTTTTTTCCAAAACACTGTAATGTTTGGTAAGTTATTTGAAAACATTTCAAGAAATTTATTTTGTGATTTATGAGTCAAAAGGATTTAGCTTTAAACTTCGGTCTGAACAATACACATGCGCAGTAATATTTAATCGTGGTAGGTTTTTATTATTAAATTAACCTTAATATCATTTCATTTTATAAAATTAAATGCATGATATTAAAGTAAATAAATACTTGCTAACACACATATACCCCAAACAACTCCCTCATTACTCATAGAGAACAATCATATTTTTATAATATTCGTAACTAAGACACAAATAGAATAATATTTAATGTAACGACCTCTTGTTTACTATGAAGTTACAACATAACATTTAAATTGGGTGCCAACAAACATCTCTTAGATTTATTATTGGTTAAATAGCATAAATGATCGCAATAAACTATCTTAACTAACGCGTGTTTAAACCAAATAACTAAGTAAACTGCACGTCAATCTTACTTGAAAGGTTTACGGTAACAGTGACCCATAAATAAGTACTTTGTATGTATGTATGTGGTGTCTCACCATAAGTGGCTAAGCTAAAACTACTCGCTAAATATAAAGGATAATTATTTAGTGTTAACATAAAAAATCAATTAATACATTTCTTCTCCACCAAAAACTACAATAAACGCTCCGGCATACAATGCAATGCTACTACAACACGTAGTTTATTGTGAGTGTATACGTTTTATTTCACTCGGTTCACCAATAAAAACTGGTGCGTGAAGACCTTTTTCTTCAATCGTAGGTGAAGACCCAACGCAGATGAAGTGAAACTTCACACTTCTTTTCCATTTCATAATAAAATGCCTACTCGTAACATGCCAACGGTGGAGCAAGTCCTCAAACCTCCATTCACTTGTCTTGACTCAAACGAAGTGTCAATCTCAGATATCCCAATTACAAGTGTCTACCGATCAGATATTGAGTGACTTAATTAGTACCAATTATTGTCTGGAGTACTTAAGTGTTGAAAGATAGTATATTATGTTGCAACACAACACTGTTATAAAGTTATTACTTTGAAAAAGCGTTTAAAAAAACAATACATCGCACGCATGAAAATAATTATACAATGCACTAATACAACAATAATTGACAAACTAATTATGACTTTGAAAAGGTTTTTCAGATTAATAATTTTAAAGTAACCAAAAATTACTGAGGCTTTTTACGATATTGCAAATATTATGTGTGTACGGTGCTCCAACTCGGATGTTATTTTTCCAATTCAGACTAGCACATGACGAAATAAATATTTTCTTATCAATTTTAATTGGTCTCTAGTAAATATTATAATTTAATTGTTCTCAGATAACTCCGGATGGAGACCTTAAAATGGTCTTGTAAGCCGTGAATCAAAAAAGGTAAGTTATATTTGTCTTTAATTTTAGCACTTTATATCCTCCAAAGCTTCATACTGAACTTCGTGTAACATTAGCCTATAACCAGTGGACGATAAAGACGCTTAGCGACATTTGTCGTTCTGTGGCCAGTTAGTAATTGTTAGTAAGTCTCGTTATAATTCGGTCACAGATGTGGTGCTACCCTTGAGGACTGAGATGGTCGCCTCTAAAAAAGTGTAGCCGGCTCCACACCTTTCTATCCGGAAAACAATTGTTTTACAATTATTACACGGTAGAAATGAAGTACGTTGGCGGGCGGTAGTACTACCCCGAGCGAACTTTAGGCTCTACTACCTACAAATCATTGAGATCATAACCCTCATTTTGGCTAAGCTGTAGTCTGACAAAAAGTTTAGAATTAACCTGTGACATGTATGACATAGACATAAAATGGCATTATTGTATCTGACCACATTTTCTAAACCTAATGTCCACAATAAAGTATCTTTGACTTTGAACTGCAAATTTGTTATGTTTTATAAATACTATAAAACGTTAATTTAACATTGCGCACGCATATCGATACCTCCTAAGTATAATGAGTCAACTGACATTATAGTAACTTTACAGGAGAGCTATTTCAAGGCAAAACATCTATATTTTTATGACATTAAACTAATTCGAAATAAATTAAACGTTTTTTTAATAAAGATTGCAAGCTCTTCCTTTGGTTCAAAATGATTTTGCTGATTTTTGTTTTTAAATGACATTTTATGTACATAACTGGGTTTACGCCGGCGGGACTTAATAGTAGAATGGTTTAACTACCAGTTATATTCATGTACGTTGTACATCAAAATCCATAGTTTACACCAAAATATTATGCAATATGACTGTAATTTTAATAATATTATCTTACTTTTGGTCGTTCTCGGGATTTACTGTCTCATTTAGTAATAAAATGTTGAATTTACATCACTTGACTCATTATACTAGGAAAGTACTTAGCTATGTTAGCATTTGAAACCTCAACGTATACTGGAGTAATATAATTTACCGAGGCTTTTTAATTACTCATTTTTACGATTATGATGTGGGCTTAATATGGGCTAGGAAGAAAAAGAAGAATCTTAAACAAAAACAACGCATATCTAAAAAGTATAGGCAATTATAATGCTTAAAAAATAGAAATAAGGTGTACCAAAATAAATAAGAATATTGAAGGTTTAACAAATAAAAATCTCTCTGAATAGCTGTCATCAGCTCCATTAGAGTTAGTTGAAATCAAATTATTAAAAAATAAATGATACTCCTTAGGAATCACCAGCGTCTTACAAAGGTCCATCAAGTCTTTGTTGTGCTTATTTTGGTCAATAGGAATGGGTTTCTGATAAGCTTTATAAATATTATCTATATAAATATTCAACCCTCTTCAATTTCGTGTAGCTTTATGTTTCTTCACACAATCTATCTACAACTTGTAAGCATCATCTTGGTAACTCGTTTTATAAAACACCCTAAATGGAGTTTCTGCTCTAGTTACTTTTTTCCAAGGCATTTTAGACCCATCATTAGTAGCTGTTGTCCAGTTGTTCATAAGTTTAAGCTTCGATTTGAAGTCTTCTATTAAATCCTGAGACACTTCGATAACTTCGTATGGCATTTAATCGGATTTGGCATATCTAAAAGCTGTATACCATTGATCAGGCGTATAAAGCATTTTATCTTTCGTCTGTCTTTCAATTAAAAAGTGCATACTGTTGCCTTCATTTTGAGTGTGACCCACTATTAGAAAGCGATGGTTAATATCTATCTATACTAAACTTCGAACTAGCTATCATATACGTTAAGAAAACAATTCTATTTCTGTTTTGGCCTCCACAGTTGTCTGACCAGAACAATAAACTTGGTAAGGTTAAATATCTAGAAATTACACAAAGAAAGATTCCGTTTATAATAAAAAGTACCTACTCACGTTCCCATGGGGTACATTAAGGCTAATTTACTCAATGACAATAAATATTGGTACCATTAATTAATAAATCATTGGTAGGTACCATTTACATTGTCATTGAGTAAATCTAAAATTTTTCGCGCCCTGTTTGACTGCATTCTGGCACTGATATTAATTATATACTTATTATTATATAAAACAATATAAAACAAATTTACTTTCTTCACTAATTTTACGAAAAAAATGTTAGCTAAAATTGCATTTACCCTCACCGCCATTTATCGAATACTGAGCCACGATAAATTTGTATCAAAGCGTCCCCCCTCACGCCCCGCGTACACTGGTACAATGTTATTTGGAACAGTATACAATGTACGATTTTAACCAATGTTGAAATTGATTTAGTATACGTCAAATTATCTCGGTAATAATTGTTCTTTTTTATTTATTTTTAATACTAACATTAAGATTATGGTTTATTATGTACGTTGATATAAAAATACTAAAATACCTAAATTTGTTAGATGACTCAGTATACTTAGGAGGTATCGATATAATGTGACAGCATTGATAGATTAGTGGTTTGAACGAACGAACTCCCGGACAGGAAGCCTGGGTTCAGATCTCATGATGAACTTTGGTCATACCCGTCACATTCTGAGAGGAGACCCCAGAACAGCAGCGGGACAGTTACGAGTTGCAATGATGATGACTTCAAGTCAATAGAGAACCTTCGAGTGCATTGGGTATATTGCATAACACCTGCACAATACTTTACGTCCTAGTTCGGTTTTCCGTTAATAATAATATGATATTAACTGCAATGCAATCAAGAAAATAGTCACGTTTGTGTAGAAATACGTTCGTCGGCCTCATTTCCACCGACTTGCAGCGGCGTTTGTGTAGTTACACCTGTTGTAAGTTGACAACCCGTATGGCGCAATGGGTACCATACCGGACTGCCGAAGGGTCTTGGATTCGATTACCACGAGGCGGAAACTGGGGATAAAGTCTGCTAATTTATATATACCTCAATTGCATCGGGTTTGACACATTTTTGAGACATTTGTATGTTACCTAAGTACATATCTATGGCACCATCAACACAGGGATTCTGTATGGTTGATTGTTCCTGTGTACGTGTGAGTGCTGATTAGCGGACTTCACACACCTTTGACAACATTAAGGAGTACTCTCAGGTGTGCAATTTTCCTCACGTTGTTTCACCGAAACAAGTGATAGTAAAATAACTACTTAGTAGTAAAACACTACTACTACACTACTCAGCACTACCGACCGCGCTGTTGCTTAACTTTTTATTTTATTTAAGGTAGCACAGGTGGTACTGCACCACCTATCTTTGTCGATCTTGTCGATCACTTAAAATGGACGCAAGTCGCCGAGCTATGAGCGCTTCAAAGCACATAATTTGTGACAATTAGAGGTGCGTGCAGCAGCATCCCGGGCTCCCCGGTTCAGGAGTCCGACGTTTGAACCACTAGGCTATTACTGCTTACTCGTAAAAGTATACTTAGTTTTATACAGGCAAATTTTGAATGGTAATAATGAGTGGATATTAAAGTCCTTAACATAGATACGTATATTGTTAAACACATACACGATAATATTGTCGGTGGTCAAGATCAGACCAACACGAGCGGGCGTGGGGCAGTCTCGACAAAAACTAGACCCGCTGTGGTTATACAGGTTGATTTTAAATATTATTAGTAAGTTTTGCATTTATTTATTACCCGTGCATAGATAAGTTTATGTTGTAATTATCATTGTTATTATTTGCTGATAAATTTGAATAATTTGAATAGTTTCATAATCAACATCAATCTTCTTTCATCAATCAATATTTTTTTTATTTTCTTTTGTAAAAGTAGGTAAAAAGGTGCCAATTTAATTACGTTACTTAAATTGTGACGATTAATTTAAATATTAAATTTATTTTTCCATTATCTTGACTATTACCAAAACATAACATATAAATTGATGATTTCAGAAATTTATGGATTTAGAAATTAAATGTGTTTTTAAATGACATTAGTAAAAAAATCATACTGTATATAACATTTAGTTGATTGAGAGGTCGCCGTGTATCAAGCCATACCTTCTCCGATAGGTATAATTCATCACCCATTCAATACGCTACAATGTAACATGTTAAAACATGAATTATAACAGTAGCTGCTACACGGTCTTGACGGGTACAGAATATTTGTATGACAAGGCTGGATTCATGTCCCATTACAAAAGTATGGGCGGTAATTTTATTTTTTTTAATATTTTTTATTTGTTCTTAAACTGAACTAAAGCAATATGCAAAAGTCCGTAGAGTAAGAGGGAATAGTCCTAATGCTTGCAAGATTTGATCCGAACACATTCATACATAATTACATACTTACCTACATACAAACATTGCATTTAAAGATATTTATAAAATAACTAGTGGTCCCAGCGTACTTCGTACCGCTTTATAATTAAAAAATGTTTTAGTGATATATCGACAGCAACGCCACCTACCGGGTCCAATTGTGAATCTAAACCATTCTCGGATCCACCTGAAGACACACAAAAAATTTCAACCAAATCGGTCAAGCCGTTTAGGAGGAGTTCAGTCACATACACACGCACACAAGAAATATATATATTAAGATTATGATGATGAATAAAATATTATGAGGTGTGGACAACAATGGTTGCAGTCGTCAATCCTTGTCGGAGGCCTTGTCGGGCGGTATAAAAAATTCCGACACTCAGTTGGCCCCTAACCCTCCCACTAAATAATCAACACTGGAGCAGCGTGGTGGAGTACGCTCTAGGCCTCCTCTGGTATGAGGAAAGACCCGTGCTCAGTAGTGAGTCGTTAATGGATTGAAACTATTAATCACTTCGCTTCGGGTAATCTAGGTCTTCGTTAAAACTAAAAAAAAATTGCATTCGGAAAGTTTACTGTGTACACTACGATATAATGTCTACTTAAGATAATAATCAATGAAACTTAACGGGTCATTAAGAACCAAGAATGATAAATGGCGAATGAACGAATGAACAAACGTAATTAAATTAATTATCATACCATCAGGTTCATTAAAGGCGGATGAAATAGCTCGACAATTTGCGATAAGTCGATGCGTTTATGGTGTGTTTGCACATAAATTCCATAGAATTATTTTATCATCTTAACATATTAAAAAACAAAGTCCCCCTCCACGTCTGTCTGTCTGTCAATAGGATCAACATCTTATATTCCAATTAATTTTAACCCCCGCGTTATTTTGAAACGATAGACAAAAGTTATTCCACGATTAAATCTTATAAATATGAATAAGTGTGCGAACGTGCAAGAAATAAGGTCTAGGCTGCGCGTGTGAATTTTGCACTTCAAATTAATAAAGGCCAAGTGACATAATGGATACCTTTGTCATTTTACAGACATAGTGTACCTACCATATGTATGTATGTATGTATGTATGCATGTATGTATGTATGTATATAATTTTTCAGCCATTCAGTCTATAGTCCGTGTGGTGCAATGGTTGCCATATCGGACTACCATTTGCCTTCCTAGGCATGTCAATCGCCGTCCTATGGCGGCCATGGCACCCATGACACAGGAAATCCTAGTGTGGATTAACTTGGGTTGGCCACTAACCCCTCCACCAATCCGCACTGGAGCAGCGTGTTGGAGTATGCTCTTGTATATATGAAGGCCTAGGCCTTTATTGGTTATGGAAAGAGATCCGTGCTCCGTAGTGGTCCATTAATGGGTTGGAGCCAAGCCAGTCACAAGCAGGCGCTATTGGGCAGAAGCCGAAACCTCCTCGACATCCATTAGCTCAAGAGAAGGCTCTGTATCTCGCGTCATTTAAATCCTGAACCGGTGCTCTAGATACAATTCAAGTTGTAGCAAAAACCCATCATAACTAGAACCTTGAAAGTATCAATAATCGTTCGCGATAATAAAATTGTCAGTATAAATAAACGGGCGGTGCGCTCGCGCAGGTGTCACGGTGTTTGTCGATGGATCAATTATATCCAAACGCTATTTATGGATCCCAGCTGCCCTCGATTCGTTTTTGTCATCTGTTTCACTAATAGTGTCTTAAAACTTGGCTTTAACCACAATGTTACCGACTTCTGGAGGTTCATTGTTAAATAGTTGGACTTGGATGCGGATTTGGTATTAATAGCTGTCGGCAACGTTCATATTTTATTAGGCACCTAATTTGCATCCGCTTCGCTTTGGGATATTTTTATTTATATCCAATGTTATTTACATTGGATGTTCAGATAGACTTTTCGAAATTAAAATACATATTTATTTCTTTCTAAACCAATATACTTAGTTAGTGTTTAGTGTCCCAAGTTTGCTTATACATGACTGAAAACCGCATCAAAATCGGTTAAGCTGTTTCTGAGATAAGAGGGAACAAAAGCATAGATAAACAGACAAGTGTTATTTTATTCTCACTAAACTAAATAAATGTAATGATTTTTTAGCTGTCCTGATTTGAACACCAAAAACATTCCGTTCCGATTCACCGAACTGAATGACAACTTAAGCTGATTAGTTCAAGCCTTAAAAACAACTAAAAAGGAATAACAAAAAAACATTTGTCAATTCCAAAACGCTTGCCCCGTAAACTATTCAATACGGTACCAAGTAAAATCAAACTAACCGCATGATTTCCAGTAACCAAGCTTGTAATTAAATCCATTATGACAGCAATAATTGATTTTCCAATCTGGTAAAGCCTGGTACAGACTTGGGTCCATCCGGTAATATCGGATGTTGTACAACACTGACTTGATCTCGATCACGTTAACCACGGCTTGCATAATCAGACCGCAGTAAATGAGTATTAAATTTTACAGATCTGATGCTTCTTACTGACATTATAGCTCCAGCTGTGCTTATTGCAAATTTCTACCCTGAATGTTGTCTTGTAGCATACTTGGTACTGACCCTGCCTGCGAAGCGAGGGGTCCCGGGTTATATTCTCGGTCGGGGCAGATATTTATGTCACAGATAAATGGTTGTTCTAGGGTCATGGGTGTATGTGAAAAGTTATGCGTTTATTTTAATTTTAAAATTTTCAAGAAATCTGTAATTCGTTTGGCATGGTTCGGTGGTAGAGTTTGAAGTCCGGTTGACTCGCTACCACCGTGTTGCTTGGGTCAGTCGCCATTGACGTGCCGTTTTCGGGGTGTAATGTAGGCCATCATTTTATTTCTCTTTTTTCTTCTCTCCTTACTTTGAATACGTCTGCTCGTTTGTCGCCTATAAGCATAAAAAAGTGTAGAGGAGTAAATTTAAAGTTTTACACATGACGCGGCGTAACGAGTGCTATCTGTGACTGACAACTTTACGTGCCCAGCGAAGCGCGGAAGAGCTCAACATTTTTTACCATTATTGTCACCCGTCCGTCACACCGATGGACGCGAGATGTTTTCTTAAACCCGAGTTCTCCTGAGGTTAACCAATGCGTGATATTAGCTTAATAAACCTGCCCAGGCCCGTACTCAGTAGTGGGCCATTAATGGGTTGAAGCCAAACCTGCGCTGAACACCTCTCATTCTGCGAGCAAATTGTCCCTGTAACATACGGGTATCTACTCGTAATTAAGTAGGTACATTGCGTTGGCACTCGGTAGCAATTAGTACCGCAATATTAAACGCAGAACATTTATTTCAAACATTAAATAATCTTACGAAATAAAACTTATTTATCGTAATTAACACCAGGAAGCTAATAATATTAAATCAACATGAGTAATTAACCAAGCGCTAAGCCATCATTACAACATAGGAAGCTGGGGCCCAAGAAAAACTGGTAGCAAACGTTTAATTAACTAACTGGATCAAATGTATACTATAGCTATTTATGAGTTAAGTTTGTGATCACTTAAAACATAGCTTCTTATTGGGACTTTGCGATTAAAACTGTAAAGTCTACTCACCCTGATGATGCGTTGTTTTGGGGCGAAACACGTGTTATGTATGCTGGTGTATACTTTCTTTGTTTCATTGGATGCTTTTAGGAGGCACGGAGGTGATATTTGCACGAAAGTATACAGTATCATACGTGTTTATACTTAAGATTACAATTTCGTCTGGTGAATTTTGCACAAAATGTAATCATGATAAAGGATTAGAATTACATCTGGAGGCAAATTAATCTTTATATTCATGTAATCATTCAAAAATATTATCTAGTTGTTAGTTAGTAGTTTAGAGCATAGCGTAGCCAAAGAAAGAATAATATGAATTGTCATTAAAAGAAACTCTAGACTGAAGTTTAATAATATAAGTAGATAATAATATGTCTAGAATTGTTTTGTTAAACCTGTAAGTTAATTGGACCATGACAGTCAATAACGCAATTAAAATGTTTTATTATTGCCGGTGTTTTCTATTGTACGGTCGATACAAAAAGTGTATCAAATTATGCGTAAGTATTGAACCCGAAGCCTGTGAAACGGGGATTATCTTATAAACAAATAATTATATTATTAGATCATAATTTATGAAGTATAAGTTATTGTTATTTTATTATTTTGATGTTTTTAAATTTGCTTGCAAAAATAAATGAGAGTAACGCACAGCGCCTAACTTTATAAACTGTGTGAACCTTTTTTACAGATGAGTGTTAAACACGTATTCACTGTGTAGTTTCTATCCATTTCCATATCACTTTCTAGTAGATATTTTCATGACTCTAAAAAAGACAAACAATTGTAACTGTACATTGTTACATTTTGTTATCAATCCACAATTGTTAAAAAATAACAATGTTACACACTAGAAGCAACACTAGCCTTAACATCAATCACAAAATATTATGATCAGCGAAAAATGTTGATTATGATGCATTAATAAGCGCATTCGAGAGTTTTTTAAGCAAATAAATACTAGAATAACATTATAGAGGACAGAGAGTGGTACACGCAAAATTAACAAGACGTAAGACGACAACTTCATTGACCCAATATTTTGTCACGTTTTTTAATTTTTAAGTGTCTTCAATTTTGCTGTATTAAATCCACATACTCGTAAGTGGCTCTTCCAAACTATGGTTGAAATATGATGTTATTCGTTTATGTTACACTGTTCCGTTAAAAAAATATATTAGATGACATGCTGTCGGTACTTTGAAAGCTAGCATTATTTATAGGCCGGACTGCGCGTACGCAGCGTGTGTACATTTTAATTTCGGACATTGAACTCAATTTTTATGAACGTACCTGCTTGTTATTTTATTTGACCAATTACCCTAAGTACTTTGTACTAGAAGGTCTAGCTAGGCAGTGAATTATTTTACTTCATTCTGTTTGATGTTGCCCCTGGAATTGAAATTTTCTTTTGTTTTTACTTGTATAGATGTTTCTGGCAACAGAAGAGTACAGTGAAAACATTAAAATATCAAATAATATCAAAAAATAATTACAGCAAATCTATGATAATTATTTAGTGCTATCTACTTAACATAAAATCCGCTTCCGTACTGAATGTTTGTATCAACAAAACTCAAAAAGTATTTTTTATTTATTTAAGGTAGCAAACGAGCATGCAGGACCACCTTCCGCTGCCGCCCATGACAACTGTGACCGACTTAGAACAAGACTCATATGGGGACTGGGATAGTTAGTCCGGTTAGGTGACGGTGTTACAAAATTAGTTGGTTAGTTTGTAAGTATGAGGACTGGGACAGGGACTGTTAGTGAATATTAGTCCTGTTAGTTGTTGTTAGTAATAGTCCAGTTAGTAAATGTTAGTAAGAGTCTCGTTATAATTCGGACACAGATGTGTTGCTACCCTTGAGGACTGAGATGGTCGTCCCTAAAAAGTGTAGCCGGCTCCACACCTTTCTATCCGGAACACAATTGCCGTAAACCGTGGCGGGCGGTAGTACTACCCCGGGCGAGCTCTAGGCTCTACTACCTACGTAAATTGATGGCTTGAGTTGAAATTTCAAAACAAAAATTTACTATAACAGAAGAGTGTTTTTATAAACTTTTCATTACGAAGATTCGAAGGGAATGGGATATTAAACGCGATTTGGATTGATATATTTTGACATGATTGCAATTAATTATCGTTGGTATGGTCTAGTTAGTTATGATCTTTTATATAATTTAATTAACATTTTATTTAGAGTGTGTAAGTAAATATTACGTACTTATTATTAAATTGCAATCCTTCAATATGTAAATAATAATTTATAAGCAGCATTCCTCTTAAGTAAAACAGCTGTCGTTCAAAAACATGATCCTTTCAAAAGGAATGACGATATTCACAATAAAGGTTAAGTATTTTGCGACAGATGAAATGGAAACAGGTTAATAAGACAAAGAATTTGAAAGTTTGTCTATAAACTTGAAATGATCAATACCTACCTCGTACGAGTCCTGCTACAAGTATGGTGAAAAGTAATTGGGTGAAGATGCTATTAATATGGGGTACGTGCTACTAAAAACCTGTCAAGTGCAAGTCAGAATCTCACGCAGGGTTCCGTACCACTGAGCGATATGAACTCTAATTATTTGGTCAAAAATAAGATCTCAGAAGCGCTCATAGTCCGGTGGCTTGTGTCGATCTTAAGTGATAGACAGCGGGCGCGGTCGGTATTCGGTCGGTCACCTGGATGGGTGACGGCTAGTGGCAAAATTACTTGGTAGTTTCCGAGCTTCGGCGGGCACTTAAAGGGGACAACTAGGACCGCCCGGTTATCCCGGTCGGACATGGCTTAACGACGGTTACCATTTGGTAGCAGTTATTTAGCCATTTCAGATGACTTCAAGTGGCATAAAAAATTCCGTCACTTGGGTTGACCACTAACTCCTCCACCAATCCACACTGGAGCAGCGTGGTGGAGTGTGAGGAGACTCTCCTCACACCTCCTCAGGTGTGAGGAGAGTCACAGAGACCCGTGGTCAGTAGTGGGCCATTAATGGGTTGAAGCCAGGCAAGTACGGAACCCTAAAAAACGTTGTAATGTATATGAACATAAAGGCAGTCCCTCACTGAGAGCATTCCGCATAGCGTAACAATCCAAGATTCGAGTTTATGCATTAATTTATTAGAGATCCACTCTGCGCTCGAATTTCGACTGTATTTCATTCTGTCAAAGAGTTGTCCCATTGACACTATGACATTTCAAACGTCATGTCACTTCGTGTCAAACGCATGGTAGTGTGCATAGAACAACTTATATTAGTGTGTGTAATGTTTTACTTATTTTATTAATCTATACGTGGCAGCGAAGCGGCGCGTACACAATCAGGCCTCGCTTTTACCTTTGTTTGAAGATACTTGTTTAAATAAAATATAATTTGCAATAACGTTCTCTTCTTCCTCACTCTTACATTATAAGGGAATGTTCCAAGGCAGGCAGCGCCTTAAGAACAACTTAACTTGAGTAACTCGAACCGCGGTATTATTAGGTACCTGACGCTTCACAATTCGCAATCAGAGCTCAATCATACGACTCCATGGTTCTCCAATTATGAGCAATTTCGCTTCATATTAGTAAACGTAATTACTTCTCTGACCTTTATACTAGATTGCTATGGAAATAAGCAAACAAGAATATGCAGCATCTAAAAGAAAAACATATACTTACCTGTAATACTTACCTGTATACTAATATGCCTAGTAAGTTTTTGATTTCATAATTGTATTGCCTTTAAAAACTACCTAGAGCAGTGCAAACCTAGCCTATTTTTGCAAGTATTTATTTAACTTGCAATGTTTATGTATATTTGGGTCAAATCTTGCAAGCTGAAAGCTGAAGTCTGTAAAACATTTTACCGATTTTTTCACCAGTTTCTCGAAATAAATGTCCAAAGACTTTATATTGGTAACACATAATTTGTACTTATAGGTAGGTAGGTAATACAGAATTTTACGTCAACATGCAATCTAGGAAGGTTTAAGGGCTATTGGAATATAAAAAGGCCGTCATGCTGAAGTATTTTATAAGGTAAAATCCCACGAGCAAGCCGCAGTCAAATCGATACGTCGCGACTCAGCCGAGTCAATACACAACACGTCAACACGCGATCGCATTCGCAATGCTGTATAGTATACAGAAAAAACAACGGGTGACCTTACGTAACACTGCGGGCAGGATTCCGACGAAACTATTCTTCAGACCTTACTTATATTTGGGCAGTACTATAATTATATGCCACTTCAATAAAAGGATATAAGGCAAGCGACAAATATTATTCAGAACGTAACGTTTTTTCGTAAATCAAAAGATATTGTTAAACTAAAGTTTAGTAACTAGACTGTAGACTAACTAAACTGAAGTTTATCAGTTAGCTCGTTAGTCGAATATTAACGTAAAAACAATTAACAAATATCAAGCTAAACAGTCAAATTGTAATAAAATTAATAGATACAGGGAACTCAATATAGAGCTTGAATGGCGTTCCTACACTTTATAATTAGTGATTGAATTTGTTACAACCGCGAGTGTCCAATATTATCCTGCAGATGTGGTGTTACGTCATGGTCACATGAACAGCTAGTCATTACATTAATTAAAAGGGGTGGCCGCAACCCCTGGGAAAATTTAACGACTCTCCCGCTCAGCTTATTGCAATACGGCAAAAATATTTTATACAGGTAATTACCTTTTTTATATAGTCTTCCTAAAAGTCAATAATGTTTTATTTACGCGTACTTGAAAATATATCTATCTGTTTTTTTATTATCTGTCAGTTTTTATAAGTGTTAATGAAATGTAGGGCGACACGTCTCGACACGCCTCGTTTGTCAGCTTTTTATACAAAAAATGGTTGTCTGTAAAGTCGGTTTACGGACGATAATTTTACGTGATAACGTCATAAGAAAACATTGAAGAAAACCCGATTCCGAAAGATAGGCCGATCGTGCTTCTCTATCGCTTGTTCCGCGCTCTCGCTTGCACGTTCGGCCCGGCGGAACGTGACAATGACGTCATACTTTTACGTGCGTGAAGCCGGCGTTCATCGTTTTATAAGACGTTATCACTTCAAAATATATAATAATAATATAAAAGAATTCTATTATTAAAGGTTCATTTTCTTTCCAAACTAAAACTCCTTACCCACCTTTACGTAGAACACGTGAAAGACAAAACAAAATTAGAGAAACCCAATTCACGAACGACTCGACAAATCCTTTTATGGTAAGGGCAGTGATGTGAGGGTTGGGTGGCCTAGTTCAAGGGGCCACCATAAACCCACCCCATGTAATTTAACCTATTCCATGGGAGGGCAACGCCTATATTTATACTTTACTGTGATTTTAACACGCAATTCACTCTTTAGTGTCGGCCTTAGGTACGTAATACATGTTGGTTTTTGTTATACGGAATAATAGAGGGTTGGAGTCTAGTCTAGTCATTATGGCGACGTAGATTCTTGTCAAATTAAATGAAACAAGACATTATAAATAAACTAGCTAAGTGACCATACATGCCATCGGAAGCAGCGATTGAACTAATTCTGCTAAGTACTATTACCACTATAATCATGGTAGACGGTTAGAACTATAATGAACTCACCGCATAATCAAATGTCATTTATAGTGAGATTACATTTTCAACACGGAGTTCACTTTTGTGTTTGATATGATAAATTAAGAGTTTGAAAAACTGATTATGAGCTTTTTTATAAAGCTAAGTAAATTATATGTGCTGAGTAATTATTCTTAGTCACTGTGGTGTGGTGTTGAGGTCTTTGTCAGGAGATCCGGTCACGCTTGTCATAAATGTATTTTCATGACCGTATTTCAAGACCGAAGAGTCGGTAGTTCTAACTTCTAATTCAGCTTGCAAGATTTTACCCGAACGAACATTGCAAGTTAAATAAAAGCTTAAATTTTTGTAAATCCTCAAGAATTATTTAATTATAATCACGGTAATGATGTCGCTCTGTCGCGCCGACCCCCTCGATGCGTTAGCGATAGTGTCTGCACGCGAACCAACTATGTGTGAGTGTTTGAGTAAACGGATTTTATTTGACAAATTTTTGAACTCATAATTTAAACGGCTTTGAACTGATAAAGTACCTATACGTTAATTTTAGCATAATGAATAGTAAAATAACATCTATAGTCGCGAATTAAAGTAAAATAAATGTTTACAATAACTACATAACATTACCATTGTAATGATCTCGGAACAAGCAGAGAATTTTTGTTAGTTTCCAGAATTAAATAATAATTAAACGAACTCATACCGTAGCGCTAGGATTCCAGCAAACATTACAATAACATACAACATCTGTCACATAAATATCTGCTTCCGGGAATCGAATCCGGGACCTTTCGCCTCCCACGCAGGGCCACTATCAACTAGGCTGTCGTCAAAATGACCACTACCAGTAAAGCACATGAAGAAACCTACTTCGTTACATACTTACCTAACTGTCCATATACCTAAATGTTCATACGAAGCTCACCAAGAAAATCCATAGCCCCAATCCAAAAACAAACCAACGACAGTGCATTTTACTAAACACACCTGACTTCCGTTCTGTTTTTCCACCACCCACTACCATGGAAACGATGGTCACAACAAATTATTACATCAGAAAAACGACCTTACCGTCCCCTCGCAGGGTCGAGTTTCGTTTACGTTTGCACAATCTTTTAAATCAAAATGTATGGAATTATTTACGAGGTGGAACGGTACTGGAAAAACCTGTCAGTTATAATTATTACAGAGTGAGTATTTGAGCAATTGACGGTAAGAGTCGACAAGTAAAATATTTTGGAAATTTAACGAGGAGGTAGATATTTATTATACATTCATCATCACAACCCAAAACTGTCCCACTGCTGGGCACGGGTCTCCTCTTACATTGAGAGGTACAGGGCATAGTTCACCACGCTGGCTTCCGAGGTGGTCCCACTGCCACCAAGTCAGGATCTAATGATAGAATCCCAGGGAAATCAAGGGAAACCTTCATTTTTTTATTACTTATCGATTCTGAAGTAGGTTTTTTGTTTTGCAGAAATTATTTACATCCTTATTTCTTCTTTCTTGGCCGCCGTCGCATTGGTGATCCTTTGGTTTAACGTCCATTAACGAAGGTGGCGACTTACAATAACATGGCTGGACTGCTCCTATATCGGTTATTTTCATTCAAAGGAGATTGACTGCAAAGTAATGAGGAAAACGGCGCGATGATTTATAAACGCAATTGCCTGAACTCTCCACCAATCCGCACTGGAGCAGCGTGGTGGAATATGCCCTAGGTCTTCCTTGCCGTGCTCAATAGTGGGCCATTAATGAGTTGAAGCCATTTGTCTGATAGGTATAGCTTTCATTCTATGATTGTCTAGCCTAGTTTTGAACTGCCGCAATATCGAATCCTCATTACGTTAAAAGCAATGACGCAGGTTTTGTTCGTCGGAAATTCATTGTAACGGATCAACTTGCTACGTATTTGTCAATTGCTGTTGAGTACCTTATTTAATGGTATTAAAAGTTGTAATTCAAATATTAGAAACAAACGATCCTTGTCATAGTGCGGATAGATTTATTCTGTGAGCTTTGATAAAGCTTTCGTTGGGCTCGGATCTCGTGACACAATGTGAAGGGTACTGGCCATATTCCACCACGCTGGCCAAGTGCGGATTGGCAGACTACATTATTTTTTGGTTATAAGTTTGGAGAATTACAATTTGTCTTTCTTTTTGTTACAGATTAAAGACAAGGGAACCAGCCTGCTTATGAGGTAAGAGAAGTTTTAACCAACTTGTAACTAAATTATAGGTTATTACCAATATTAAAAGAACTATAACTAATCGATTAATATAAGGTATTTATTTACGCAATAAGAGTTTTTGTCAGTTTGTCGGCGCAATTATTCCCGATATCCTCAGATATGGTTTAACCGATTTTAATGTGGTTTTCACTTATTGTAATAAGCTTGGGTTAACATTTACTTTGTCTTAAATCAATCGGTGCACAAATAATAAAGATAAGTTAATTTAATTTATCCCTTCTAAACATTTTTCGATGTCTTAGTACCCAGCAGTAGCGAGGGCAGTTAGGTACTGTGTACTCATTTTTTTAATGAAAAATTATAAGTACTCGTTTGCATTTAACATGTTTAGTGTCCACGATGATATAAGTTTAAAATCAGATATAGGTACTGTATAGTTCAAGAATACGAGTATAAAATGTATGTCAACTCTCCAAAATTGGAACATAACGGAATGAACTATACGCGACCGGTAATTTTTATGGACCCATTATAGAAAAAAGTCATAGGAAATAGTTCCAATTTAGCCTAGACCTGCGGTTCGATCGTTTTATTGAACGGGAGAAGGTGGTAATGCGGAAATTTGCGGTCAACCGCCTGCTATTATTTTGATACAGTAGAAATGTCATGTTGCTGTCTGTATTGTAATCCATTTTAGGTAAACGATAATAATTATCTAATTATCTTGTCGATATTGAGAATATTAGATTTAGTAAATAATATAAGATTAGTTACTGATTCTAAATCCGGTACCTAACGTTTTGGTACTAGATATATTTTGACTTTCGTTAAATTAGTCCGTGACTGTTAGTTATAAGTTTAATTCAGACTGATCTAAGTGACACAGACCAACTAACATAAGAACAGTAGGTTATCTTCAAAGGTACCAACGAGGCTTGTTTGTATGCGCGCCGCATCATCATGTCCGTTCGTTAACGTATTCACACTTTACGGCGTACTCATGGCATTTGTAGTCGGACATCCTTAATATTGTGGTTACACAAATGTCTTCTGTTATTGGATACAAAAACTAACCTTTCTCACACATTCATCATTAGATTGATACTAGATATTAAAATAAACATCTGTGATCGTAATTTTGTAAATAGAAGGGAACTAAGAAGACAGAAGAAATGAGAGAAGAACGGAAGAAATGAAGATAAAATATCCACAATGGGTCTTGGCACTGGGAGAATTCACAGGAGTTATTGAATTTACCCGTGAATTTCCTGATGCCTTAGCTCAATGTGGTAAATCACCACGTGAAGAAGGAGGGAGAATATTTTTGTTAGAAGAAAGAAGACAAGAGCGGGAGATATTGTTTACTTCTTCAGGCTTAGTTTACGTTAAGTTTGGTCAAATTGCGTTGGATTGAGCTGAAGATTTATGCACGTTATGTAAATCAGATGATAATATAGTTTATTAATTATTTCAGTTAATAAGATATGAAGAGCCGATTAAGATTTCTTTTCAACCTCAAAACTATATTCAATTGACCTGAATAAATAATTGATTTTTAATGTTCATGTCACTAAAGTAAATCACAAATGCATGATTGTATTTAAAATCAACTTATTTTACAAATAAGCTTTTAAGAGCTTACGTTGCGATGGAGCTTAATACACAAAAACGTATTTGTAAGTTCAAGCGATGACTGCGACTGTAATTACTCGGTGTTGATACACACGGCTACATAAACTTGCAAATGATGTGAGACAGGTAAAAAAAAAGTTATAAATATATACGGTGTATAAATGTACGGTGTGTAAATATATAAATATATACGGTGGTTATAAATATAATACGGTGGTGTTTTTAATGGGTTGTTGACTGTCCGCGTGAAGCTGTGACGGCCGCTAGGGCCAAAAGCCACTGTCAATAAAAAAATATGGGTTGTAATTGGGTTTAGTTATTGAATTTTATACATTACCACGTATTAATGTAAATAAAAGCAAAACAAAATTGCCGACAAACAAACAGAGTAGACGCGCTCCATGACGGTAAATAGTAACGGTCGCTCACACATGGTAACACGAATAGCACCACCGATGCGTTGTCGACTATGAAAGCGTAGATAAAAAAGAAAGAAAGAATGCTCTCGAGCCGCAGCCGAACGTCCTACTTTTTACCTTACAAAAATATTATGCATCATGAAAATCTTCAGAATACTTAAGCTGACTTTTTTACATTCAAATAATTTAATGCTTGTCAATAATGTTTGTATTGTGTATGTTAATGTAAAGAAACCAACCAACAGAGCCGTGTGTAGCTAGATAAAAGCTTCCTGTCTCAGTGTTTTATCGTGAAGACATGGATAATTCCTCGTCGTGTTGTTTGGTGCAAGCCACAAGAGTAGCGATATTAGTAGATTTTATTAGATTACGGTCCGCTTTATTGCCGCCCGAAGACCTTCGACATGGCTTAGCGATTGCTATTAACAACCGGGACCAACCTTCTAAAGTTCCAAAACTTCCGACACATGGCTTGGCCACTCAACTCTCCACCAATCCGTACTGGAGCAGCGTGGTGGAGTAGGCTCTAGACCTCCGTAGTTATAAGGAGAGATCCGTACTGAGTAGTGGGCCATTACTGGGTTTACACTTTTTTAATTTTTACCTAGATAAATACGTGTTCTATAACAGTGGTGAGAAGCAAACAACATAATAATATTGTGTTGTGACATAATACCTACATATTATACATATACTTACATTATATATACATATACTTACATTATTAAAATAATTTGAATTCAAAACCGCTTTCTGTTTATGCGTTCTACCAGGGCCAAAGCAGCTATTAAGTGACAGTTATCTGAGTGTATTGTTGTTTAATTCAGATTGTTGCATCTTGTGATCCACTATGTAATGCTATGATCGCGGTATTGTTATGCTATGTCACGTCACAGTGTAACGGCCACCGTGTGACAGATGGAAGTGATTTAAATTCAAAAGTTTTACCTTTTTTATAGAGCTTTTTCATGTTAATATTTGAAATAATACCTGTTCTTAACCGTTTATTGCTTCACTAAGGTAAATTACAAGTAGAATTTACCTTGAACTCGAAGACGTTTTAATATTCCATACGCCTTTCTTTATCGAAAAATAATCCGCTAAAAATTAATGAAAAGAACATTCAGTATTTCGGACTGTTTCAAATTCTTTAGCACTTACCTACACGTACTTAAACTTCTTAAGACAAAACTTTACATCAAAACAAAGGTGTAGTTAATGAGAAAAACTAAGTATTGTCAAGCGTGACAAACCCCATGTCATTAACCGCTTGTTGGCGGGTTTTTGTGACTGACTGATAGGAGACACTTTGGTACAATGCTGCATTATCTTACAACTATAGGGTTGTCACGGCAATCTGGATGCTGATATGTATAATATTTATTAGGATAACAAAAACGCTTACACACTAATTTCTACGATTCTCTGTTGAATCTACGCGACAATAATATAATATGGGCCCTGAACCCATGAATCCAATGAAATATTTTGGTAAACATAATATTATCTGACTATATCTCTAGACTATACCTATATCTGATGATAATTATTATGATATCATCAGATATAGGTATAGTCTAGATATCACAATATCATCAGAGTATACCTATCTGTTTTTATCAAGTTTTTGCATTTTTTCATCCATCATCTATCGTATTTAGTATTATCGAAAAATTACATACATTAGGTGCAATTTTTAACTGTTAGGTATAATAGTAGGTAAGTTAAAAAATCACGTGCCCATCTATCACCCGGTAAATGTATTTTTAGACAAAATTTGACTAACAATTAGGTGTACTATATTTATAGTATTAGTGATACTTACAGATAAATTGTGTTATACAAAAGACGACCTTATCGCTAAAGTTGTCTCTAATTAATTTTTCAATTATGTAAATAGCAAAAAACGTACGAGCCGTCTGATGTTATGTTACCTTTACCAATGAACAGCGTAGCACCAAATGCATCACTGATTCGTTGTCAGCAAAGAAAGAAGAGAAAATAATGATATAAGTACTACCATGACATTATACTGTAAAACATTTAGATGCACGTTTTTAAAATTTCTTTAAGACGTATTATATTTTTCTGGAAGGTGGCAACCCTAGAGTTACGTAATTGTAAGACACATTGTTAAGTTGATATCGCTATAATGACCCTTTGATGGGAAGTTCTCACTTATTTAAACAGTTTTACACGAATTTGAAAAACGGTTGAACAATTTTGATATTATGGCTACTTTGATGATAGGATGTACTGGGTTTTATCATCTCTATTAAACTGCTGAAGAATGACAAGGTTACTGCGCCTAGTCGGGCCTTTCGGTGGTCGTTGGACTATCAAATGTACTATCCAATTTAATCCCGAAGGCACTTTAGCCTTGGTAGTAAAGTTTAAGCAAGACTGGCCAGCTACCAAGCAAGAGTGCTCGAGTCAGCCGTCGAATGAATAAATCTTAAATAAATTGCATTACTATGTCTTTTTTCAATACTTTTAAACGTTTAATGACAGTACTGAATATATTGAAGTTCCCCGAAGCAATGGAATGGCAGTTACTACTTAGAAATATTACCTAGCGTTTGCTAAAAAACTTAACAACAGCAATATGTCGACGACAATTCAATCACAACGTATTTTTCATATTTGAATTGGTTTTCTCGGAAGATGTTTTAGTAATGACCGTAGCAATTTGGCCCGTGCCGGCTACTATGTAATTTGATCCTTCTGGGAACGCGAGAAAATTTATAGTTACCATATGGAAACTGGGTGGTGAATAATACATATTCATTACGGACATTTAGACGGACAACTTTAATCCGGTAGTTAGCCAACTTAAATATAAGAGGTCTAACCGATCCCGGTCTTAGATGAAGGATAGATAAATTAATATAACAGCGGGCGCGGTCGCTAATTGGAGAGGTGACCGCTAGTGATAAAAATTTCGTGATCGTTTCCGTGCTTCGAAGGGCACGTAAAGCCTTGAGTTTCGGTTGTTGTCGTGTGTAATATTTTATTTATTTTTGAGGCCTTTGGGCGTCATAAAAACACCTGATACTTGGGTTGGCCTCTAACCCTACCCCAAATCCGCACTGAAAAGATAACGATTTAGAAACAAAAATCAAAACGAATCAATTAAATCGTGAGTACCCATTAGCATTTAAAAAAATTAATTACTGTAAACGTGCGCTATATCATCTATATGTGTTTAGTGACAGACAGAGAAGATAACAATAAAAAATATGATTTATATGATGATTTGGTAATTTATTCCCAAAAATATTCAATGTTCAAAAGTATTCAATGTCAGTTCAGTGGGTCCTATTACAATAGATATTATACATAATCTCCGTTAGGAACGCCACCCAAATATAGGACTCGATTAGGTGCGATTTATTTATTAATAATGTAAAACCCGCCCTCGCTTCGCTTCGGGAAACATGTCCCATAGTAGGTACGCACATTCGGAAATTACTAGGCGTGGTTCTTTAAACTGACATGACTTTTTAATTTACTAACCCATTGAAATAAAACAAACACTTAATGTTAAGTGAAGGTTACAACTATATATTCGTGAAACCCGCACTCAAATCAGCTAAGCCGTTTCTGAGATTAGCTCGTACAAAACCACAGACAAACACATATACGGACAAAAATTTTAAAAATCATTGTTTTTGATTCCCAGTAAAAGTTTTTTTTAAATATATTCCATGCACAAACAGCGATCAGTTACAAATCTATTATAATGTAGAAATTACCTTTATATGGATCATCCTTAGTGTGAGGTAGAGGTATGGATTCGCTTCATAATTAAATGTGCCTCCCTACCTACGCAGGTATCGAGAGAATGGATTATTAAAACCTATAGAGCCTTTGTTTAATACTCTTGTTGTTTATTTTGTTGTAAACACAGTCGCTTAGTTTGGCCAACTATAATTCGCCATTTCTTCCGTACTGAAAAACACATTTTTAGATGATTTTCTCTTTATACAGTTATTTTTATTTGCTTAAAATGTTTAAGTATGTTATGTATGTACATCGTCGTTTCGTAGCGTGCCTTTGGTGTAATTAATAAGTAAGTACAATAAAATTAGAAACGAAACTATGAAAATAATTATGTTCAATGTCGTTTGACCTTATTCATTAGTTGTGAGAATCATGCTTGGATTCTTATTTAATTACATAATTATATTTATAGCACACTGTGACCTAAACCCGCATTTATGCCACGCTTTTCCGTGCGTAAAGTAGTCGATTATAGCACGGGTTATGATGCTAACTTCACACCGTGCACAAGTTCACACTTACACTATTACTATTGCCGTAGAATCTGGCAGCAGACAAATTTATAACAAATTTAGGAGGTAGTTACGAATATTTAAGGGTGTGTTCCGATATACACTGCGAGCACTGTAAGGTGTGACGTCAATTTAGTATATTACTAAGCCGTTCTATACTGGTTATTTTGTAAAACAACGCCATCTATTCTGCTGTTGTGTCGTTAAAGCAAATAGTATTAGTATAGTAGTATTATTATTCGCCAATAGATGTCAGGAAGAGTCATATTTTTCAGTTTAAATTGGGACTACAAAAACACGAATAAAATGACATTTTACATAAATGATTCCTAGCTAGATCGACGAGCTTTGCTCGGTATTTTTTTTTTATAAATTGTGTTTTTTGGAAATTATATTTAAGTACGAATAATAATATTAAGAAGACACAAATAATATAAATAAACAATTGATTTTCATTTAACAACGCCATCTATTCTGCTGTTGTGTCGTTAAAGCAATTAGTATTAGTATAGTAGTATTATTATTCGCCAATAGATGTCAGGAAGAGTCATATTTTTCAGTTTAAATTGGGACTACAAAAACACGAATAAAATGACATTTTCTAAAAATGATTCCTAGCTAGATCGATTTAATTTGAAAATCGTTGGAGCCGATTCCGAGATTCCAATTATTTCAAGAATTGCTCGTTTAATAGATAAGAGGATAGGATTCCTATAATAATAAATAGGTACTTTAAACAATTTACATTTATTTTATACAATAAATACTTTTGAATGACGTTTGACATGTCGGTAAAGCAGACAAATTAAAATACTTTTGAATGACGTTTGACATGTCGGTAAAGCAGACAAACTAATAATACTTTTGAATGAAGTTTGACATGTCGGTAAAGCAGACAAACTAATAATACTTTTGAATGACGTTTGACATGTCGGTAAAGCAGGCAGGCAGCAGCTTCGTAAACATTTCCTTTCTTTTATTTCCCTGTAAATAATTATATGTTTGAGTATAGGCGGGTTTATGTCACTCGTGCTATAAAATAGTATACGACACTCGTGCGTTTAATGTACTATTATGCAACTGTATTCAATATAGATAAAGCTTTACTTACCGTCAAACGTTATAACAGTCAACCTTGGGCAAGTGTGTAAGACTGTTGAGAATTATTTTGACTCAAGTTATAGTTTAAATGATACCTACAAAAATAATTACAATATTAACATTCTTTTTGATATCTTCAATACATAGTCACAATCAATTTGACAATAATGAATACTTTATTTTATATTCAAGTAAAAATGTAGATACATTCTTTATCCATTTTAAAGATGGTAGAGCCTCTGTTTTGCTCAAGCCAACCACCGTACCCGGTACACCCTGAAGCTTCGCACTTAACACCAGGTGGTCTCGACTCGATCATTTGATCCATAAAATGTTGTCCGAAGTTTCTGACTGTGTGTCTGATGTAATTCCGTCCGTCTTTGCGTGCCCGGGGCAAGCGGCGCGCCGCCTGTAATTAGGGATACTACGGGCAACGCTGCTGATAATTTGCCTGTAACTCGCTAGACATGGCCTCAAACGCTGACTGTTGTCGATAGAACAGTAACAAATTGTTATCCATATATTATGTATTTTTGCTTGGGCTATTGTATTTTAATCGTTAAAATTTTGAGTCTTAAAATATATAGACGCTGTTTTTAAATCTTAAGTAAAATGAACCACGATGTAGCTAAAAGGAAATACAGATTATTTTCACCACATTAATGAAAACAAACCTAAACCAATTAAGTTTTATTAATTATGATGATTAACTGTTTATGAATACTTAAAAGCACAAAAACTACCTACTAACGACATAAAATTATCGTTATAATAATACCGTAACGTACCGTAACGGCTCACGTAGGATATTTTAGCGGGGTTATGACTTGTGAGTATGTGATGTTTTAATTAATCATTAAATAAATATTTGTTCGTAAATTTTAAATTGATAAAAAGTATCGATACGCTCAGTTCAAATCACTAGAGCTACTGTGCAACGCTGTCGGCAATCGGGCTGTAGGCGTCACTACCTAATATCGATGCAATTGCCTGCAGTATTATCTAGTCTGTCTATCAAACAATTTAACATTCACGTTACTTTCAATGTGACGCTTTGGTAATTTAGACCCGATCTGTAAACGTAAGGAAATTTATCTGCTATTAGTATAATACTTTAAATTATAAGCTATTTGAAATCCACCTACATTTTTAACGATAATATAAAATCAAGAACAGTCCTGAAAGTCCTGAAAGAAGACCGTCCTGTTATAACTTAGTTTTAGATACTTAACTAAAACTGCACGCTATTTATTTATGAGCCATCTTCGTAAACATAAAAATTGTCAGTGACAGTCATGACAACGAAAGCTGTCGTGTCATATAAACGCGCCTTTATCTCCTTCGGAATTCCCTTTCGAAACTGAACTCCCATATCGTGTTTCCGATCGCCTTATATAGGTAGGTACCCCTAATTTCGAACACCAACATTCCAAATTTAAACTTTTTTTTCAAATTTCTTGTCTCGGTTCGTCGAGTACAATCTCGAAATTCCACATTTTCCACGGAGCTATGACATTCGCTTTGACATTCGCGTCGAAATTTTTAACTGATGAAACTGGCGACAATATTTTTATCGATAGAACATTCACTACGTCACTCACTCGCTACCGTGCGCTTGATAATAAGGCTCATAATACATAGTTGGATGCTACCAGTTGTAGTGTTATATCTCCATAACAGGCCAATTTGCTACACATCTGGAGGTCTGGCAAATTGTGCTACTGTGCCTTCGTATACTTTTATTTTAATTGGAAGGATGATACGCACGCTATATTAATTATACTAAGTATAATTAACTACTTACTTAGAAGCTAATTGTGTATACAAACAATAGACATTGTAAATATTAGGTAAAGAAATTAATAAGTAGGTATCTTTACTTAAATATTGATAAAAACAAGAGTATGAAGCAATAATACTAACGATACAATAATAATACTCTTATCACGAAGATAGAGCGTAATGAGAGATTTTACCTAATTTATAGATTAGCTTAATATTAGCATAGAGCAATACACAACATCTATGAAGTACTTAGACAAATACGAATAGGTACATAAATTATTGACATGTATTGATCGGAATCGAACCTTGAATTCTTTGGTTAGCCGAATCATTAAAACAAGTTTGTCGTTAAATGTTTAATTACTGTAAAACTTTTTACATAAATGACTGGTCGAACTAAAAACTACATAGGTCTGCAGTCGAAATACTACCCTATTTTTTTGTCAAAGAAAACTTTACATTAGCACTAATGAATGTTTAATTTTTTAATAAATGTATGTGTAGGTCTCTAAAATTAATCTTTTGTCCTTCTTCATGCCTAATCCCAATCTTTCTCTATGTCATTTAGCTATGAGAAATCTGACATTTTGTACGTGCGTGCATTATTCTCCGAAAGCAGCACAAAGTTTTCCTTTCAGGTATTAATATTAATACAAAGATAGGTACACCGAATGCGGGTCGAAGGCGCGGTTTAGGTAAATGCCAAGCTAGGGTGAGGGTAGACCGGGGTGGGGTAATGGGGTGGGAGCGGAAGTTCCTAATGGTGGCGAGTCACGAATCCGCCACACAAATTACCTTCCGTTCACAATGTTATTCCAAGTGAATTGTACACCATTTTGTTTAGTGATGTTGGCAGGGATTTTCGTCGTTTAAAAAAAGTTTTATTTGTAATCTTCACATCGCGATCGGGGCAATACCAGGACGGGAAGAATGTACGGGAAGAAATAGAGAAAGAAGACAGAAAGCAATATGTTTACTGAAATAAGTTAGTAAGTTTATGGCAGAGTCAAATTAAGCATACAGTTCATTAAGTATCTGAGTGACTAGTGTGTGGGGAATCCTCGAACCACTCTTCAAAGAGGTAGTTCTTGCCAAACTGAGTAATTTGCTTGGTATTTATTGTTAGGTACAATCAAGAATGTGCATTATTTGTACCTAAGGTAGGGACAAAACTGTTGTAGTACCTACTTACTTACCTATAGAAAAATTCTGAAATTAAATTTATTTTAAATTCTTTGTGATTCAAAAGCAGCGGTTATTTAAATTATTTTTTCATAAACGATTAACGCAACCGTCTCCGAAGTACCTACAGGTGATATACTTAATCTTTAACGAGTATGTTAAAGATTAAATCACGAATTACATCATGAACATCGACAGTTACAGTTTCATGTAGACTTAGTACAGATATTCGCACAACGATGTTGTCCTGAGTCATATTGTTTTGTACATGTCTCTATAAGGATATGACTTAGGACAGCAAACTAGCCTACAAAATAACAATTTGATAATGGCACGATAATACCCAGCACCGCACGCCAACCCAAATTGGCCAGTTTCGATGCAGTTTGCGTTGTGAGGAGGAAGGTGGTTATTTCCTGTAATGGCGGCGAAACCTCGTACCAGGCGCCAAAATCGAGAACTTATGCAACTATAGCCTTGTGTTTCGCTTTAGGCGGTACTTGTTTATGTCAAAACGATTATAAGCTCGTAATTAAACTTAAGTTTATACTAATAAAGCTAAAATTTGGGGCAGATTTTACGTATTTTGTATGATTCATAATAATAATTATAATTTTATATTATAACAATGTAACCGATCGCTGTCAAACGGCTTAACCGATTTAGGTGCGGTTTTTACAAATGTATGGTTGTAAGATTCACTTAAAACTTAATGTTTATCAGCACAACGCCAAGCCAAGCCAAACTTTCAAAGTTTGGCTTGGCCTGAAATATAGAACTCCGAACACCCAAACTAATAGTGATATTTAATAACGTTCCCATAATCCATCCTTGCATTTTATTGATATAAGTGTTATATCGTAAATAAACCCCGGCCCCCCCGGCCCCCCCGGCCCAAACAAACCACTCAAGATAATGTGTTAACCTAATTTGGCTTTTTCATTCTTAACATATAAAAATATTGTTCCAGTTGAACAATGGAGGCGTCTTCGTCAGATTACAGCGACGAGGAGGTTGGGGTTCTAGCGCGTGGGCAAAAGCTATGGATTAGAGGGGTGCGGGCGCATACCACCTGCGCTGACATCGTGCGCGCTTTGCAGGATGCCCCTGAAGGTGAAGATACTTTTTAAATAGACTATAACACCCTCATACCACCGCAGTAGGATGGATAAGAGGATGGAAACACAAATAAGACATCACTAACACCCATGAAGCCAAACCAAACCACCCAAAAACAAGCACTTATTTTTGGGTGGTTTACTTTTCGACAGTAGGGATTACCACTAACTCCTAAATCTATATCTAAGAGCATTATCTGAAGACAGTTTCAAATACATTTAGAATTATCACAGCCACTTTCTTAAATGAGTTCTGAAAAACTTACGACAACAAGCATTTGATTCAAACGACACTTCCAAATGTGGCACCGATTTCAAATATACCTACATAGCTGGCAATAGCCATTTAACACCAGATGAAATGTGCTCATTCAAAACCATAATAAGTCACAAAGAGCCCTCAAAACTTTAAAGCAGGTGGAACTGTCAGCGACCACGGAGACTGGGTGCTTGCAGAAAGATGGCGAGGTGTGGAACGACCGCTCCCGCCCGATGTTCCAGTCCTACATGTCCTGGCTGCGTGGGGTGACGCTAGACATGAGGTAAGTTTATCATCCGTCGATTAAGCAAAACTTTTATCTGAAGTTCGTTACAATATTACTATTCCGACATGCTCAACAGCTTAATGGAAATAAAATCGTCGCGGGCAGCTAGTTTTATGAACATCCCTCTCATCTTCACAGACACACCTGATTAAACTCGCGAACATCTGATTAAAGTTCGCAATGCCATATACTTAAGTAATGCTTCTGAACATCATTACGCTATCTGCAACCTGTTTACAATTATTTTTCCTCTCTTCAGGTCCGATTATCACTTCGGAGAGTTTCTAGTGGAGGAGAAGACGATTCGGGTCGGGATAGCGACGGTGGCAGTCGAGCTGGAGGCAGACGCAGGCGACGACGAGGAGTGCGTCCTGTCACTCCACCGCCTCGTGCCAAAAGCGAAGATCCAGCAGCGAGGCTCGTGTCCGTCATTCAACATCAGAGCAAGACTATACATCAACAGCTTGATAAATTAAGGTATACCTTAATAAATGATTAAATTCTGCAAGAAATTATCTTACCATTCATAAAGAAATTCTAACGTGCTGTTTTAATTTACAGGGAACAGGAAAAACTAATCGACCAGTTAGAAGACCAGACACATAAAAACCGTATGGAAAAACATGGCACGAATTATCTACTTGAGTCGTATCTACGTGATTTAGGGCGATGTAGTGAAGTTAATGATAGCCAAGCTGGAAACAGTGATAGCGGCGTGGGCGTTGGCAGTGGCACACCACCCAGACGACATACAAAACACAAATCCAGAAGAGAAAGGCACCTTATGCGAGAACATTATTTTACAAAAGAACTCACCGATATTTGTCAGGTAAATTCAGATAGGCTCAAGCAAACACAGAATGACACAGATTCAGATGCTTCGGCAGATGAACTAACAAGGATACGTGAAGAAATAGAATTACTAGAGAAACTTGCTATCATAAATAAAAGACTGCACAGGGAAGAAGAGCTAGTGGTGAGACTAACAGCTAAAGTTAAAAGGTATTCGGACGAAAATAAGGCAAACGGTTGCGAAAACGTGTCGCAAGTAGCTATGCTCATTGACAAAATTGAGGAAGAGCTAGACAAAACTACAAAAGAAATGCAAAATAATACTGCAGAATTAGAAAAAACAGATAAAGAGATTGAAATACGAATGAAACTTCTCGATGAGTTGACGTTGGAACTAGAGGAAGAGGAATTACAGAACACAATCCTAGAAAGGCAATTAAATGAAGCATCAAGTCGACAACCCATTCTTTTACAAGAAAGTTATATACCTGTTTTAGACCAAGCCGGTGTGAATCAAACGAGTTTTACATACAGTGGCAATGGATATGTACTTGATACTCTTGTATGACAAAGGGTTATCATGATTGATAAGTTTGTTCCAAAGATATACTCTGAAATTACCATTACATAAGCTCCACGGCTTGTAACAACCCTATAAGGTTATTGCCATATTTAATGCTATTAATCCAGCTAATATTATTAAAAAAACTTTAATCCTGATAATAATTTCATTTGAAGCAACATTATAAAATTTTCATAATTATTTATCTACAGTCTAATAGCTTATTAAATGCGGTAATATCCTAAAATATTGAGTAATTGAATCCAAAATGTACCCCAAAATATGTTAAGTGTTTTTAGTTATGTATTAATCTCGTATGTATGTGAACATAAGGCAATACTTAATGGTGCTAAGATAAATTTATGTGTAACAATGCTATATCTGTTAATATTATATAATCCCTGTCAAGATGAAGTATATTAATTTAAATAATAATAATTAATAATATTATTATTAATAATTATTTTATTTATATTTTTTCTAAATTTCTTAAACAATAGGACTGATTAGTAATTGTTAATGATAATAATTAAAAAAAACAGATATCTTTTATTGACAAATTGTGCAAATACACATATTTATTTTTGATTGGTTATTGTATCATCTTGACAGGGTTATAAGTAAAATAAATAGATATTATTTATATTTGAGTCCCATACCAAAAATGTACAAACAAAACCACCAATCGCAATATGTATAAATTAGTTAGGCCTAGTCAAATTATTGTGGGTAAATAACAACAAATTATTGTGGGATAAAAATTTATTCTCCCCTTGAAACTATTTTTTTTTCAGGAAAAAAATCAATAGATTGTGCAACATTTGAAATAAATGCTGCCAACTCATGTTAGAAATAATTTCGCAGGAATTATCGATTTTTATTTTGTTATGTTTCGAGAGAATTCCAAAATTCAAATACCTAGATACAAATTTGTAGCCAAATTTGTATTAAAAAATTTTAGCCAAGGATGAAGATATCAGCGCAGGCGCCAGAAAAATTAACCGAAATATAAGGACTCATCAATATAAGGAATCATGCAGCAAAAATTTAAGTCTAATAGTGCTGGCTGAAATGGAATCTGCATCGACAACTCGAATAAATCGATATATTGTTTTAAAAATGATACACCAGTAACATTGACATATCATATGTCAATGACCAGTAATGACTTTTATAATTATGAAAACAATTAATTGTAAACTGTCAGTAATTATTCAAACCCAATTCTTTTTTGTACTTATACTTATAAAAACTACAAAAATTTTGTCCTCGGTTTAGAACCTCAAACAATTTCTTGTTAGTTTATTTAACAATCAAAAATTAAATTTTATTCTCAGGTCTATCACGCAATGTTTATATTCCATCCAAATATTGTAATAAATATTAAATAAATACTCTATTAATTACCCGTCTGTTAAATACTTAAATATGTTTATATCATGTAGGTCGTATTAGTCGTAGATATGTACAGAAAATAAAATATGCAACGATTATAAAATATGTCTTTTATTATGAATAAATCTATGATTACTTACATTTAACACTAAACCGAATTCATTTAGTGGACACTTGGTAAGCAAGATATAATACCTACCTAAGACTATAATACAAACGCATAGTAGGTAATATAATACAAATGCATAAGCATAACTTTATTAAACTATACCTACCCCTAAAAATTTATACAAAGAAAATAAAAGAAAAGAAGCAATTACCGATATAGATCAACGAATAGGTGTTGTCGAATGCAAATTAACAACTGTTGGTTCCTTATATGTGTTCGAGTCTTCATTATCGATATCCGTATCAGCCAATGTAGTCCTTTTCTGCGGATCTGGCAAAATAACATTCCTTGGTAAATCTTCCAGATCGGATACATACGCCCATTTATCGTACAAATCCATTGCAGTTTGAACACATTCTCCAGTAGATAACTTTACATTAACATTCGGAATTGATAAGAAAGCTTCTTCCACAGTCGCTCGCACTATGCGTTGCGCACTATTCTCATCGAAATATGTACCTTGAGCATCTACTGCCAGCATCAGAAACTTTCTCCACCGGGGAGTGTAATAATACACGAACAGTTCTGCCCATTGCTTACAAGCATAATCTGTTATTTCACCATTCGGACCCCATAAAGTTATCTGGTTCCTAGCATTCAGTTCATAGAGAAGCGACTCCGCCTTATTCGCTCCCATCGACATCGCTTGTGAAAACCAGTCCCGAGCAGAAAAATCATCGTTCGTCCCTAATATTATATACATGTCATTCATAACATCAAGAAAGCGAATAACGCTCGAATTAAAACCCAAATTGTTGAAACTTTGATCGGAAACAAGTCTCATATAAAGCTGTTCAGCTCTGTACTGTAATGCTTGACGTGTAACATCGACTACATCATGATCATATCCAGGGCTTCTGCAGGTGTTACTTGGTATTATTACAAAATTTTTGAACGCTTTAAACAGATCGCGACTTGAATACCAAGCCCAGGGTTTTATTTTAAAACTAGGACGACGGGTTACCACGTATTTACCTCTCATTCTGTTCAATCCATTGAAACTGTAGACACTTCGTAATAAATATTTCCAAGCAATCGCCGTGTTATTACATCCGTACCGTCTTTCAGCGTAATCTGCAACCCACTGCTCAAGATCGTCAACCGGCTCCTTTCGCCAGGCCGATTCTAACATTAGATCATAAACTACATAGTTTTGGTTAATTCCCTCGGGCGTGAGACCAATGCCAATCATCGTGCTATTAACACGACTTCTAACTTCATAAACATCTTTATTGATAACATTCATGTTGCCAAACATCCCTAATGTACCACCAAAGTTATGTAACATGCACCAAATAAACGGCTGGCCATAATACATCCGGTAAAGATCATACTGGGGCCACTGTTCCGATTGTAAATCTAGCACTAGCATTCTTCCATTGGGCACAGATGTTAAGAACGTTTGTACTTTATTTATTGGCCATAGCAAAGGGTCATGGACGAACATCCAATTTTGTATCATCCACACTGCAGCATCGTCAGTTTCTTTTAACGTTGAAAATATAGCAGTAGCCGTATCTCGAATGAGAGCTGTGGACCATGGCTCTATTTTAATTTCATTGAATGGATCAGCGGTATAAATATGACTGACACCAGTCCGGGCCGTAATTTCTTTCAAAAACATTTTGCCGATTTCCTTAAACTGAGTATTGTTTGGATGCATAAACAAATTGCAGCAATAATCAGTGTTGAATTTATTCCAAAAACCAACAGAGTAAAACGTAGCATTTGGGTAAATTCTGGCGAAAGCTCTGGGCACGTGACCACTGAAAGTTGGTAGCACTGGAACCATTCCAAGTTGAAACATAAAATTCACGATTTCATTTTGAATATCCTTCTGGCGATTATGCCACGAGTCGAATAAAGGTCCGCCCCAACCGTGCAAGTTGCCCATTCGTAACCAAGATAAAAATGCTGGTCCCGTAAAATGGTCATTGATTTCTTCTTGAGTCATTCCGATTTGACGGTACACTTTCGCCCAGGCAGCTTCTTGGGCAACCGGAGCCAGCGCTAAATTGATGCCATTGAGAGCCATCCATTCCACATGCGTTCTCCAACTTGAAGTACTCCACCACAAAAAACTGTAAGACGCCGTGCACACATTCTGATAATACCGAAATCTGTCGTTCGCCACCACAACTTCGTCGACTTCTGGTAGAGGACTTGGAATGTCAACTCTTTGTGTTTGCCATGCTATTTGACTCTTGCAGTATTTCTTGAGGAAGTAGTTGAAGCCCCAAACCGCCGCGACACCGGTACTAGCGCTAATGTTGAGAACGTTGCCGTCACTGCGTATTGCAAACACATCCTTGTTAGCGATGAATAATAAAGGATTTATTGTCACAGTTACGGAGGACATATATTTTGATATTATGCCATACGCCGCTTGTTGTTGGACACTCGGTGCAGTTCTGGTTTGTAATTTCGTCGGATCTAAGTAATCAAGGTTTTGCGTTGTTCCTTGTAAAATTCCGTGGAGCAAAATAAAGAGAATTAGTGACTTCATCGCGCGGGAGCTACTTTCTAAATGAGTTATCGTTTACAATGACCGGGAGATATAAACTGACCGTAATAAGACAACAACAGATGACCGTTGATCCCGCCCGTAAGGCTGGCTACAAGCAATAAATACGAACGGCTCGGTGTATTTATTTTTTTACTGGCAGAAGAACCGAGCAAAGTCGAGGTTGGGGGTTTGAGGGTTCCATCCAATCTTTGAGTTCAAACTGACCCCACTGGTGATGCACCCTGCAGTCACATAATAACTTATTGCAATACAATATCTATACAAATATAATAAACAATATACAAAATACAAGGAAATCAAATTTCAAGAGTGTTCCTTGACTTTATTATTAATTTTTAAATGAAAGAAAAGAGGGCGGGATTATATCTCAAAAGGATTAGGCAGCGTTTTCGCTGGAAGCTCCCAGACGGTCTGATTTTTTCCGACTTTCTCAATTATTGTTATCGTCATATTTCAAATCAAAATACAAAAAAATAATATGTGTTGCGTAGTTTTAAAGATCTATGCATACATAGGGACTAAAACAGCGGAAGCGACTTTGTTTTATACTATATACTATACTGCTATTCGGGCACCTTCCCGGAACCCCTCCACTAACACTTAAACTTTATGGTATGGTATTAAAGTTCAAATTGACTTTTAAGTATTATTACGAAGCTTTTGTATGGGAATATAGAAAAGTGTTGTTTTTAGACTTTTTCAGGGTACCTATTATTAAAATGTTCCTCTCCATAAGAACCATCCTCATACTCGAATTAGCGAAATCGGTTCAGGTGTTCTCGAGATTTGCGCTTAGCAACAAAATCAACGATTCATTTTTATATAAGATTATTAAGATAGTGTATAGACACCCTAACTGATAAAAAAAACCGTCAAAAGACATTATTGTATCAGTGAGACGAGTAGGTAAATACCCGTACAGAGACTAAGTTACTGAGTAAATGTAGCGAGTGATGTAACTCGGCTCCGAACGAACCCGTTCAAATACGTCACATCGGCTTCAACTGTTTGAGCTAGATCCACGGCTCAGCTCAGCTAGGCTGTGTGGTCGGTGGCAAGATCCAATTATTACTGGCACACGGACACTCATAAATATCGAAACTTAAAAATCACGATCGATAGAAAAATTATTACTCTTTCTTCTCTTTCCTTTATCTTTCTCTCATTCTCTTTAATAACATAGTCAGGGAAATTGAGACGAGACTTTCACTTATTGAAATTGAGTCATTGACCTATACTCTATCGACCTACCGACCATGTATGTACCTATACTTATTCTAAGATGCATACAAACAAATCAAACGAATTATGTTACAAAGATTTTATTTATAAGCAAATAATACAAATTAAAATGAAAATAGTATGAAGAAATGCACGTTTCATATATCCTTCGCCTTGGCCAGTGAATAGACTGATCTCTCTCCACTGGAACCAAGCGTAGCCCCAAGTCGTGACTGCACTGGGTTAGACCAGACTAAACACTGGCCAAGGCAAGTCTTTGAAGTGGACAGGCGAGGGCAGGTCGAAACGAAGAAACTGGAGAACACAGGACGAGACGTTTGGAGAACCTTTGACCATTAGTTCTCCGTCAGATGTGGAGATACCATCACTGTCCTGCAAGCGATCCCAGCTTATTCCGTGTCCATTGCCACCTGAAATTATTTATTTTATTTATTAACTTTGTACCTTGCACTTAATTTAAATTACAACATTAGAAAAACGTACTTTGGATACATTGTTTTCATCAACAATTCTATCATTCTTAAAGCCTGTAATACCTACATTGTTTATAACTGAATACCATGTCTGAATGCCTGAGTCAAATTAACTCGATTTATTGTTAATAAATGTTTTCTATAAAAAAAAATCTTAACTATTTCATGAGTGTGATTAAAAAAATTAAATTATTTAAAATTATTAAAAAAATATCGATCAAATTTTTCTACAAGAACATCTTATATTAAAATCTATACAAATAATAAACCTGTTACTGGTCGCTGTCTTTACATAGAAGATCTTCTTTCATTAAAGCAAATAACGCAATAGAAGCTAAAACAATTATTTTTAGAATTTTTGATTGTCTGTGGTTTTGTACGCGCTAATCTCTGAAACGGCTTATCCGATTTGGGTGCCGTTTTCACTAATATATTGTGGTAAGCTTCGCGTAACATTCAGTTTATATTATTTCAATCGGTTCATAAATAAAAAAATTATGTCATTTCCGAATGTACTAAGGACATGTTTCCCGCGCGAAGTGAGGGCGAGTCTATTAGTATTAAATATATTTAAGCTAATTTAAAAACAAAATAAATCATGCCGAAGAAAAATAAAATAAAAGTGGAAAAACAAAATACAAAGGTCTCTTGACCCCGACGTGATTTGAACACGCAACCTTCTGATCTGGAGTCAGACGCGCTACCATTGCGCCACGGAGTCGATATCAAAAGCGGCAAAAATATCAAATGTAATATTATATCTTTCTACACTTCATTTCTTTTCCTATATATTTTAAATAGTATAGAAATATGCTTTATTAAAACAACAAATAGCATTAATTAAACGCATAACGGGCCAAAAACGCAATTCCACTTTAAAAGTAAGTATGAAATAGGATGATGGAGGATTCTATACTACTTCTACTATTTAATAACAGATGGCAGCACCTTACTTTTACATTAAATGGTTTAGTATGTGCGTATATAACATCTAATTTATTCAGAATGAAGCAAACTTGATTTTTAATATGAAACTTAACATAAAATCTGAAATCGGTTTCACAACTAATAATGCATGGAGAATAGAACTAAGGAGCATCATCTCTGTACTTATCGGAATTTATTAAACAAAGGCGCTATTGTAACAAATTTAACATCACTTTTTGATATTTACTGTTTTGTGTTGAACTACAGTAGACGTTTTGCATACAGCAGTTCCGTTAACTATTCTGGTATTCAATGTTATTTAATTTTTCAACTCAGAACACACTCCACTCATCTACAAATGTTAAGTTCATATTATACGCTCTACTCTTACCCACCGTTTGTTGGGTTTTTGTCCTAATATTTACTGCTTGCATTACGCAACACTTTTTCGACTCGTCTCTTATTTAACACTCCATACAATCGTAGTCATAATATTATATATTTTTATTAAAACCTATGTTAACTATAGATATTGTTAAAATAATGTTGTACTAGAGACTGAAAAATTTTTTCAACCTCGCTTCATTTGAAAATAGGAACACTATTTTTTTAATTTTTTATTTTGTTTTCTGCTTTTCTTTCTGACGATTAATACGAAATAGGTATTAAGTAGAAAGATACAATACCAATAAATAAAATAAACACTATTTTTTATGTAACTTTACGGAAATTCAAGATTTCTTTCTAAAGTTTACAATCCTAAAAATAATTAAGTCCAGGCAATAAAGCGATCAAATTGGTATTGTTAGCTCAATTTTGACATAAGTGTGGGTTGGGGTTATCATATAAAATGATACTCACCCCCGCCTGAGGTTCTTCCCCCGGGGCGTCAGGTCCGGGGGCACCCGCGTCTCCAGTGGCGCTGGCGCCGCCACCACGCCTCTCCTCGCCCTCAACCAGCGCAAGGTACCGAGCCAAGTCTGCCTCCTCGGTAACTCGTAGCGGGGTCTTCGGACCCACAATAGCTATTGACACATTCTGTAATCCAAAAAATAATATTTTAAGTAAGCAAATATTACTCACATATTTCATTTAGAGAATGTTTTTATTTTTCCTGTTATTGTAAATTATAAATAAATAATACCTCAACTGGGATTGTTTTAATTCTCAACTTGTTGGGAGTCCAATGTTTAAACGACTCTGTTATCACTGCTTAGACCTTAGTAGTGATAAAATTACACATCTTAAATTCCTGATCATAAATTGTAACTTTTACATCAATAACACATCAAATTCGTACCTTGGTATTAAGATCAACTTCATTGGGCAAAGTATCTCTGAGAGCTCGCAGACCGTGAGCCACCAAGTCTTGAAGATCACAATCGCCGAATGTAGTCAAATGCTTCTCTAGGTATGTCCGGGCAGATTGCGAGCGAGCCCCAATAGCCATTGCTCGGCAATCAAAGAAATTGGCTGAAGGGCACGTCTGGTATATGTGTGGTCCTTGATCCTGGAATTAAACAAAACATAATAATAATTAAAACCCAAAGATTTAACTTCTATTCTATTCATAATATAATTTATTTATTCATTACTTTATTGTTTGGACACCACAATAATGAAATCCACATCAAAACACAAGAAAGTAATACAAAACAATCTGCAACCTTTTCAATTTAAAGCAATAATATCATATAGGACACATTTTAAAATACAAAATACTAAAGTGCATGGCCGTTCAGATGTGCAATGTTCAATTTGTTTGTTTTCTTTCTAATCTATGTTTTTATTTATACTCACATCATATCCGGCTACGAGAAGTCCCACACCGAGAGGTCTTTTATCATACCGCTGGGTACAAATCTGCATCTTATTACCAACAAGAGCAATCAATCTACCCACTGGCATGGGAGCATCATGAGCATAACGATGATTTAAGCACTCCGTTCGCATGAATCGGCTGAAATTGATAACAAATAAGCACTTTTAGGGTCCTGGGTTCGATTGCCAGCGAGACAGAAATTTGAATGATGAGTTTAAATTTCTGTTCTCGGTCTAGGTGTGTGTGTTCTTGTCTTGTGTGTCCATGGCACCTAAGATATGGGGAATCCTAGTGTGGGGGCTATGAGTTTGTAGCGTTATTATTATTTATTTTTTTATCATTTCAACAAGCAAACGGCCAAGATATCATTGCAAGTTCTGATCACATAAAACAATTACCTCAACATTCTAGCATCGGCCGTCAAACCAGAAATGGAAATACCGATATGGTCGTCAATCGGTATTATTTTCTTCTGGTACGCAGAGAGCTCACTCACTGCCCGTTTCAATGCAATAAGGACGGCAAATTGCTTGTTCTTTAGACCTACAGTGGCAGAACCAAGCTTGACTGCCTCCATAGCATACTCCACTTGGTGAAGACGTCCTTGTGGACTCCATACCGTGACATCGCTGTCATACTGATTACGGAACTGAAAATATAATACAAACGTATTTTAGGTTATGTTCTTATTTCAATATTAAATAAATTAGAAATTTAAATATAAAAGGCATTTCAATTTTTATCAGTTACATACCGCAAAAGGCTAAATAATAATGTCATTAACATAAAATATATTCGAAACATAAATGCAATGACAATGCAAAAATTGTATACAATATTTTCGTAGTTTTAGTGACTGTGATTGTTAAAGAACTTGTATGAGTTAGTGTAGTTTACACCAGATTATATTTATCTCTTACCATTTTTTAAGAAGAAGTCCTGTTATATCAAAATAGTAATAGGTAATTAACTCGGCAAACCGGGTATCACAGTTTGGGCAGATTAGCTCAGAGCCACCTCAGAGCTCTTGCTTTGCTTGGTAGGATAGGATGACGTTGACGTGTGACGATGACAGGATGACATTCACAAAATTGACAGTTGAAATTAAATGTCAAATCAACACAACACAGACTAGGTATAGCGTAGAAGATACTACGTACACAGAACATCAACTACGTATCTGCACAAAATCAAACACAAATTACTGATCATTGACTTATTACGTAAGTCAATGTTACTGATAATGACAAATATCGAAAATATAGTTTGGGTAGCTAGTTGTGGCACAAAGAAAGCGCGGCAAATTAAAAAAAATCTTTATCTGGCAATATCACGTATAGTCTAAGAAAAGGAATTGATAATTTTGTTTATAATAATTATTGTGATACGAGTAGTAATAAATCAAATCTATTACCCGCAATGAATAGAGCATTTGATATTCTTATACCCCGGGTTAACATACAATTTTATTTATGCTACTTTTTATCCTGTAAAAATTCACAGCTCCCACGGGATTTATAACAAACAATAATCAGGCCTGCAAAGCTGCGAGCAATAGCTACTTAGATAGCTATTCATTATTGGCCATAAATTAATAATACAAAAGTACTAAACACATAATGTACCTAGTCCGCGCTCAAGTTCGGTTACAATTGAAAATGCATTTTTTTATTGTAATGCTATCCTAGCGATATAGATGTGCTATCCTAACAGAATTTAGAATCCCAGCAAATAATAAAAAAAATTGTTGTCTGTGAAGGCGGTTTATGGACGATAATTTTAAGTGATATTTTTCCGTTCAAGCATTGACTTATTATTACTAAATAAGTCAATAAGCATTGACTTTGACATTGACATTGACATATTTAGTAATATTAAGTCAATAAGCATTGACTTATTATTACTAAATAAGTCAATGCGTTCAAGAGATAGATAGAGCCCTGTGACTTACAGATGGACAGACAGACAGAGGCATAATAATAGGGTTCCGTTTTTTACTATTTTGGTACAAATCCTAAAAACAAAATTAATAAAAATATTTATATTCCTGGGGTTAAAACTCACGCCCCGCCCTCGTGGTTAAGCATCTAAATAGAATACGCTGAATAAGCCATCGGTCCACGTATGCTACGGGCTACCGTGAAATGTATGCGCGAAAATATCAATTTCAACGTGCACTGTGAGATGTTTGACGTTCATTTGTCATTTTGTGGTAATCGATGACATAATTCAGCTATTCGCTAGGTGTTATGGAACGGAACCATAATAATTATATGTGCGAGTCTGATTCGCAGTTCACCAGTTTTTTATTATAATTACGTATGTTTTCATCCTGTACTTCATAGTTTTATTTTTGGTTTAACATAAAATATTCTTTTATGGGTTAAACCTAAATTTATAAGCCCCATGAATAGTTGATTATGTCTATAAAAGCAATTCTTCGTAAGCGACGGAAGATTAAAACTTAAAATTAATCTTTCAGCTTTTCGGTAAACTATTTACCAAGTTGCCGTTGTCTTGCCGAAGATCCAAAAATAGTTAGCTTTAACCTTTGTCTAAACTCTTTGACGTTGTAATCTTTATCTTAATCTTTGCCGTGAACTTTATATGCTGAGTCAGTTAAGCTAATTATCCCTTGTTTTTAGGGTTACCAAAATGTGAAATACACATTTTTTTTAATGTTTTGTTTTAATTAAAATGTATAAGTTGTTTTTTACATTACACTGATTATTTCATTCTGTTCTATTCATTATTTATAGATTAAATCTAATTGAATACCTTCTTACTTAATTTTTATTTAATATCTAGACAAATCAAAATACCGGAATAATTCGAAATACGGACAAAAGCCGTATTGAAGGACAAAAGCCCGGACATGTCCGGACAAATTCAGACAGTTGCCAACCCTACTTGTTTTGGATATAATAGATTTCGATAGCCAACAAGCTTATTCGCAGGTTCCCTTTGTTTGTAAATCAGTTTCTAATTTCGCAATTAAATATCCTAAATATTCTTTCAAACGTTTTCCGTTTGACCTCGTTGTAATCACTATTAAAAAACTGTAAATAGGCCAGGTTGCTTATGCTATAGGTAAAAAAACTTGGGTTATGTTAAAAGCAACAATGCAGTGTCAATGTTGTTGCAGTGTCAATGTCAATTTATTATTGAAAATAAGAAAATAGAAATGTGGTGTCGTGGGACACCAGGTAGGAACGAAGTTCCTTCGGCTAATGAAGGCAACGGCGAACGAAAAGAAAGAGGGATAAAAAAATAAAAATTAAATGTGGCACTCGGTGACTGCCGCGGTAAAGCTATTGCCTAGCATTTTTTATCAACCTATGCAATTATAAAAATTAGATGAATAAATCTTGGATTGCCGCCATCTTGGATTTCTATTTTGACAGCACCATCGACTTCAACACCCTCGAAAACCATGAAAACGATACCCATGACGAAAAGTTGATAATTTCGCGCAGCCGCCATCTTGGATTTCTATTTTGACAGCACTATCGGCTTCACCACCCTCGAAAACCATGAAAACGATGCCCATGACGAAAAGTTGATAATTTCGCGCAGCCGCCATCTTGGATTTCTATTTTGACAGCACTATCGGCTTCAACACCCTCGAAAACCATGAAAACGATACCCATGACGAAAAGTTGATAATTTCGCGCAGCCGCCATCTTGGATTTCTATTTTGACAGCACTATCGGCTTCCCCACCCTCGAAAACCATGAAAACGATACCCATGACGAAAAGTTGATAATTTCGCGCAGCCGCCATCTTGGATATCTATTTTGACGGAATTATCGGCTTTAGTACCCTCGAAAACCATGAAAAATTATTTATTTATTTATTGTATTTATTTCATTATTTCGTTACGGAATTTCTGGATTCGGTCCCCACGCTCAAGGCCCGCGTTAAAAGCTATGCAATAGCTTAAAAAAAAAGGTATTATACACTACTCGCTTGTGTATGCGACTGTCGCGCATGCGCACGTCTCATTCAACGCTTTTATTCCACGCATTTTTTTTCTTACGGTTTTACTATCACATATTATTCAGTTCGGTCGCCGTAGCAAAACCTATGCCCTCCAAGCCTGCCGTAAGGAACTTCGTTCCAATAAAAATATTGTGCGGTCGGGGGACCAGTCAGGAACAAAGTTCGTTACTTTTTTTCTTCAACTCTGAATGTAATTCGAAATGAAATCTGTATAAAGAGACAGGGTCAGAGAGAGAGAGTGGCGCACCCGGCTGCGCAGTCGCTTACTCGTGTGCTCATTTGCTTGTAGTAGGCTCGATACACACACACACACAGCATACCTATCTACTAAATTTCGTTACGTGACGAAACCGCGTTAAGGAACTTCGTTCCAAAAATCCCCATGCGAAGCGAGGGCGAATAATAGGTACCGAGTAGTAGGTACATGGTACATACATACATACCTACTCTTGCTTAAAGAACTATAAAAGTATGCACAAAATACAGACGAAACCGTATTAGCCTCCTTAAATTAACACAGCACATGGTATTGACAATAGCAAGCAACGCATTAATTCTTATATAACCATCTCTTAAATCAATCATCCTTCTCCAGATTTAGCTACGAAGCTGTCCAGACTGAATACAGATATACACAAAATTATGACGAAGTTCCCCGAGACGTGATCAGGGGCCCATTGTGCTACACAATACGGGCGTCATCCTGAGAAATGAATCGGATAAACCACGTTACAGAAGCAGACCACGTATAGTGATGTCGCCCGCCATATTAGATGGCTATAACATCAACAGGAATATGTATTTTGGGGCGAGATTAGTACCTACAAACTAAGGTGTCGTGAGGATGGCCCATCGTCAGAAGAAGTTTTATAATGGCCTGCGTTTGACTTCCAGAGGAAAACTGCATACTAGCACTGCTTACAAAGAATCTAGTCACTAGACAGACAGACGGATAACAAAGTGATGCTATAAGGGTTCCGTTTATTCCTTTCAAGTACGGAACCCTGAAAACCGACCAGACAGCCCGTTAGGACAATAACGATAATAATAACGATATGTAAAAATATAACCATTAAGTCGAACGGAAAATCTTACAGTAATACAGCGGGTATAGTCAGTGTTTTCAAATCATTACCGTGGTACAGAGAAATCCACTTTTATTTCCGCTGAAAATGCTCTCGTATCCTTTATTCCTTTTATCTTCTTGTATAAAATCAGAATACTTAACCTTAACGCTGTATTTTTTGCTTAGTGTCATTACACGGTTAATAAACATGAATGTATGTTGTTATTTCTATACAAGGCGCAAGTAGTTTAATAAAGCTTCAAGCAAACGTTTAAACAATGGCGATGCGTTTTCGACTTTAAAGCTAGCCATAGACGCTAGGGTGTACGCCCTGGTTATGGCATATACAGGAAAACCTGTCAAAGGTTAGCCTGTATACTTTACTTTCCTATTATATATTATTCAGTGGTGACGTAGTGTTATCATTATTTTAAGTAATGTTAGTAGTAGTTCAAAAGTAACTATTAAATCATAAATTTTACCCCTAGTTCATATTTACACGATAGTTTGTTATTTGATGCCGGTGTTGTGTGGCGGCAAGACGTCGGCGGGCAGCCCAATTATCTATTGAATAATTACCCTTTCTATGTAATTGGTGCTTTTGTTCTGTAGAAAAATAATTTATGATCCTTTCTTTACGCGATGCATTGAGCAAACTGATGATAAGGAATCAAACTTCTTAACATGACTTTTGGACAGACCATTTTGCGTTAGTATGTAAATAGGTTCCCCGAATAATTAAAATTCCCCGAATAAAGAAGTCTTCCGATTGGCCGATCGATCAATTACAGTTTTATTATATTACTAGCTTTCCCCCGCGGCTTCGCCCGCCTTTCCAAAAAGCCCTTGGAGAACCTATACACAAAGTTCCCGTGAATCCATTGAAGAAATAAAAAGTATTATTTCATCCCCTTTTTATCCCTTTAGGGGGGGAGGGATTTCCAAAAACCTCTCTTAATGCTCCCCTACACTTTGTCTGTCAGTCACTCATCAACGATGTACTGATGGACATTTATTGATATACATATAGAAGATAGATTAGCAGTATCAGCTAGCAATCTTCGTATTTCGCAGGGACTCTATTAAATACTGATGGATGACAGCTTTTCTTTTACGTGTAGCCTTCCCCTCATGGTGTTACTTGATTGATGAGTATTATCTAATATTCATACTACAATTGTTACGAAGGCGACTAACAAAAAGTTGACATTGAAAATAACAAGAAAAGACGCAATTTATCCAAACTTTCACCAAGGGTAGGCTGCCAAACTATGAGACATACCCAAAGTTTTTGCTTTTTACCTTATGAAGATAAATGCTAGGTTGTACTCTAAATCTTTCCACGAAGAATGTAATAAAATTATTGTTATTTATGCTTCTTATTTTTAAAATATGTTAGGTAGATAGTCAAATACATTTATAAATATTAAAATCGATTTATTGAAAGATTTACTTTAGATTACTGTCATCGTTAACACTGCATTCAGTTTTCCTGTTATATTAGTGTTTCATACGAAATACTTTGTTAAACAACTTGATGGGCGACGTTGACCACTTACCTGCCTTACCTTAGATGGCTGGTCTGCTCGTATGCTGGCTATTAAATAAAAAAAACATAAAAAACAAGGTAGAACCTTGTACTTGTACATGCCTACTTGAACTTTTTTTATTGAATTAAGGTAGCAAACGAATATGCAGCACCACCTCGCCCTGCCGCCCATGACAACTGTGACCGACTTATAACAAGACTCATGGGGACTGAGATAGTTAGTCCGGTTAGGTGACGGTGTTAGAACATTAGTTGGTTAGTTTGTAAGTATGAGGACTGGGAGAGGGACTGTTAGTGAATGTTAGTCCTTAGTCCAGTTAGTAAATGTTAGTAAGAGTCTCGTTATAATTCGGTCACAGATGTGTTGCTACCCTTGAGCACTGAGATGGTCGCCTCTAAAAAGTGTAGCCGGCTCCACACTGTTTTTGCATCTTAACGAGCAATCTAGAAGTAATCTTAGACATGGGAATGTTGACCAATAAACACGTATTTGGATAACTTCCAAGAGAATTTAGTCGAACAAAGCGACTTCTTCGGATCAACTGGAAAGATTCGGAGTCTGTTCCCGATCGTTGATACGGTATTCATGAAACTTAACGGTTGGTTCCAACTTTAAATATAGTTTTATGTTCCCTCACTGACACATTTCCAAATAATAATCGTGGAGGTTCAAACGTGAATGAAAGTATAAGTACGTCTTTATGTTTAAGTCCCGAAGGTGCCTTCTTTAGGCTGGTGGTAGGGTTTTGAACCAGGATGGCTGGCTACCACCATATTGCTTGAGTCAGCTGCCAAACGACTTGTCTTGTTCCGGCTGGGGGCTGGGGGCTTGAGATCAGAGCCAGTTTTTCTTTCTATTTTTCTTTGTTTCTTGTTTGGTGGTATGGTAAGAATAAATAAATTAATTAAAAAAATAATTTATATTTTATCCATGGGATATAATTATGAGAAAAACTTTTACTGGGGGTCTTTATTAACGCAATTATTAAAACAATGATTTTTAGAATTTTTGTCTGTTTGTCTGTGGTTATGTGCGCGCTAATCTTCGAAATGGCTTTTCCGATTTCGGTGCGGTTTGCATTAATATTGTGGTAAGTGGTGGTCACTTAACATTTAGTATCTGTTTTATTTCTAATGGTTAAGAAATAGCTACAAAAAAGTTGTCAGTTTAAAAAATCACGCTTAACAATTTTCAAAAATGTGCGTACTAAGGGACATGGTTCCCGAAGCGAAGCGAGGGCGGGTCCAATAGTAATAATAAGTTTCAATGAAATATTAGTACTCGTAATAAACGAAAGTGGTATATCGATGTGTTCTTTGCGTAGAATGGCACTCTTTTTTAATTGTGCAGGTGTTTCAAAGCACTTCGGTTATCCATCGACAGTAATGTTACGATAGTAATTAAAAGGTATTTAAAACGAAATGTTATTCATGCTCTATCATTATTAGCTATTAGCTAAAACTTGAGTGCATTTTTGTTTAAAAAAATGTATTAATTATGGGAGTAAGATAAAGAATTATTCTAACCTATCTTCTTACTCCACCCCTCACATACACCAATCTGCACTGGAGCAGCGTGGTGGAGTATGCTCTAGGTCCTCATGTATGAGGAGAGACCCGTGCTCGTTGAAGCCAATTACAAAAATGTCTTATTCGTCCTCTTATCTAAAAAGTTTCCCGTTTAGCATGTCTACTATCAATTATACTATAATGAGCTACAGACAAAAATAAAATTAAATACAGTTTAGGAATAATTTCATAAACAAAATTCATATCATTTGCAATGCTCCTCTATTCCAGTGTCGTAAAATGGGCATATATAAATAGAAATATTATTTGATAGTTATTCAGTCTGGGGTGTTTGGCTGATCGCCAGAAAGAAGGCGAGTATATTATTATGAATGACGCCCACGCGATGACTCAGTCACTAACATTTGTAAACTTTGCAAGACGACAGTTAGGGTACGGTCAAACAGCCGACGGGGCGGGACGGCGACGCGACGCTAGCGTCAACTTTGTACTGCGCGCGACGTGACGCGACCCGCCGCTCTGTGTGACATATTCCATACATGCTCATACGTTACAACTCTAAACGTCACGCCAGCGTCGCGTCGCCGTCACGCCCCGTCGGCTGTTTGACCGTACCCTTAGGTATTACATGACGAACGTACCTCAGAGGAATAATAATAAAAAGTGTTATTAACTCTATCTACATAATATAAGACTATGTTTTTTAACACTCTTATATAAGCTTCATCTGTGAGTATGTATTTATGGAACGGAATCTTTCAGTAGAATTATCATAAATTTCAAGAAGTTCGCTTATCTGAAAATTTTCACAGAGTTCAAGGTCAGCTTCATCAGGTCTCCCTGGCCGCAGCGCCAACACATCACGCCCCACGAGCAACGGAGCCTCAGAAGCCCATTAAACCCGAGGACGTGGTGGTAGTGGAGGGTGGGAGAGGGGGGAGGAACTGGCTCTCAGCCACCAGTCGGAAGAGTCGGACTCAAGTAAGAGTGTGGTAGCTAACCAGCCAGGCTATAGCCCTATCATCAATGCTAGAGTGCCTTCGGGATTAAACTGGATGGCGCAGAGTCCAGCGACTTCTCACAAGAGGGACTGGGTACCGTAACCTCGTCCGTTGATCAGCGGGTGCACCACGAACAGGGTCGGCTTGGACTCAAAGATGGAAGGAGCTCCTATACACCAAATTTGATGGTTTATTTAAGTAAGATTTTTGCTTTAAAATATTGAACAAGTTAATACTAAATTACCGGTGCACCATCCATAACAACAACAGCCTCGTATTCTTTATTTATTTAAAAGTATATCAATAACTTAAGTACAATACAAATCAATTATTTAATAATAAATGTATATTATTGTTAATTATCTCCATTTGAGATTCGTTGATGTCTTTTATATGCCGGCTGTCGAAATATTGAAATGAAAACTTATTAAGCATCTTTGCGATTTGAAAGTCGATGAAACGGAAATGAAGTGAAAAAGCGACAGTAAAAAGAGACAGACATATTTTAACGTGGAAGAAAATGAGATAGGAAGCGTTATGCAAAATGGCGGCTTACGTAAACATCAATATTTGGACTGACAGTATACGTTATTTTTTAAGTTTTCAATTCTACCACCTGTGAATTGCACACATTTTGATTTTTTTGTACTATTTGACATGTAAAAAATAAAAGGTTACCTCAAGCTGACTATAATTATAATGATTAATATTAATAACTTTACTATGAGCTTCGGAAATCTTGTATTACTAAACGATCCATTGTTGTATGTACCTAAGTATAATATCTATAATTCTTGTAAAATTGTTGTTTATTGAAAATTGCAAGCTGGGATTTTTTTCATGTTTGATTTGTACTCGCATACCCAGGGTTCCGTACTAACTTGTAGATAAATAATTAGTTCGTTCCTTTTCTGTTTAACTAATTATAAATTTCCAATTTACACATTCTTTTTTTATTTTACACATTTCTTTATTTGTACTGTAAGTTTTCACTTCTTGCCAAATTTCATGACAGGTTTTGATTACCCTGCGAGCGTCAAAATGTCATAAACGGAACATAAACGGCCGTATCTTTTTATTGCGTTGACTCAGAAGTTAGATTTTTCCTCTGCTCCAAGGGATTGCAAACCTGAGTATTTGATATTAATTTGAACTTGATAACTTCATGCGTTCCTGAGAAAAAGGGTCTTGACAGACAGACAGACAAAGAACAAAAGGATCCTCTATGGTTTCCGTTTTTTCTTTTTGGGGCCCGTAACCTTAAAAACAGGTAGTACAGCAGAGCTCCATTATTACGAGAAGGGAATATTGGATTTTAGGAGGTTTTTCGGTATACGTCGACGAGTCCTGTATACCTGAGTCCTGCAGACTACGGCTGCACATGTTAATGTGTAAACCGAATTGTTATAGTTTGATAAGGTTGACGCCAGGTGGCGTTGATATTACATGTTTATCATACTAAAATGAACATCTTCAAGCTCAATTTAGTCTTGAAATGCACTAAATCTTTTATTATAGCAAGAAGTTATTTTCTTTGAGTCACTCGGGGGTAAGTAACTCAACTAACTAACTTAACGGAATAAAAATCCCCTTGAGTCACAGTAACATTATTACGGCATATTATTACGGGCGAAGCCGTGAGCAAAAACTAGTAGGTACTTAAATAAAGAGTTTCTTGGCAATACCAATTTCAATTGGCAGTAAAAGTTAATCGTTTTAATAACAAATCAATAACGACAATAGTACAGATACGATCTTGTTATCTAGGATTATTTCTAAAGATACTACATTGACAAAAATATTGCTATGCTCCCAATATATCAGAAGGTACACACGCGGACAAAAGCTTTTCAAATTATTAGGTAAACAAATAATTAAATATATTAAATCAATCAAGTAAAATAAACATTAATTAATATTTCTTTATCAGACCATATTATTATTATGCCTAAGAAGTCTTAAAGTTAAAATATTATACAATTTAATAATTAAAATGTCATTGCCAAAGCACTTTCAAACACCCCTGTCTGTAATCAAAAATTTCAGAAACAGGTTAACCTTTTTTATGGATATAATACCCATGACAACTGTGACCGAATTAGAACAAGACTCAAATGGGCACTAGGATAGGTAGTTAGTCAGTTTAGGAGACTTAACATTAATAATATAAGGAAATCGTGCATCCCAGCTTGTCGTGATGTCTAGATACTTGTGTGGTGTTTGTTTGCGAACCGGAAAATATAAAAAACACATTTATAAATGTTTGTTCTCGAGTTGTGTTTTTGATATCTTCTTATCATATTTTGTAAAAGTCTGTCAGCATGTGCTGTTTATTATTATTGAAAGCGAAAATTGACGTCAACCATTAATAAAGTATTGGCACTGTACTAAAAATATTTAAGCAAAATTAAACATTGTTCTTGACTGTACCTTCTCAAATAATAAATCGGATCACCCGAGACATAATTATATATTATAGCTAAACGTTTCTCCATGTAACTGTACTCCGTCCCACGTAGCATGGGTTTTGATCTCCTTCCAAGTGACGTCACCGCAGGTTCCCACATAAAACCGCCGCAGCAGGCTCCATAACGCCAAAACCGTAGAACGCACGCTACGCCGTAGACGTGCTACGCGCGGTTACGAACTTTGTTCGAGTGTGTTGTGTCGGGTATGTAAAACTATATTCATATTTTACACTTTATACAAAAATGGACGGACGTAGTACATTCTTTTAAAATAAATAAAATATTTAAGTGAAAGACAAATAGCGGTGTTTATTCAAGTCTAAGCAGAAGTTTAAAAGCTGAAATTATTTAAAATGAGAGGAAACTCCTCATTTATATTTACATGTTCATTTCTTATTTATAATGATAATTGTAAAGTGATAGCAAAATAAGTTAGAATAAAATTGTTTTGTTTATTTAAATTAAATAACAAAGGGTTTTTTAAAAGAAGGTGGTATGTTGGTTGTGTATTACTTTTTATTTTATAATGTTTTATTTATGAAAAATTGTATCATTTAATAATAATTATTTTAGAAAAGTTTTAAAAAAATACAGTCACGATGTTAGTTTTCAAAAATCCTTTTTCAGTGCTTAGTTTTGTCAGTTGTGGAACCTATCCACATAGTTTCAAGTGAATCCATTGAAGAAATAAAAAGTTTCAGTTTATCCCCCTTTTAATCCCCTTAGGGGGAGAATTTCCAAAAATCCTCTCATTAAGAGAGGACTTTTGGAAATTTAACTGGCTCCCTTACACTCCTTTACAATTTCAGCTTCTTGCGTTCAGTAGTTTCGGCTGTACATTGTCTGTCAGTCGCTAGTAATTATATTGATTAAATAAAAAAAATTAAAAAGCTAGGTGCTTCTATTCACAATGTAATTTGCTTACCGTCTTGTTAATTTTTTTACTACAAATTAACATACCGATAAATCGTTATGAAACCACACTATTTTCTATTCAAAAATTTTGTTCGGAAGACTTCAACAAATGCCCTGCCATGAGTGATCCCACAAGTTTTTACTTGTTACTAATTCTGTCCGACTTCGGACGATGATGGAAAGGAAAATTTTAGATGTATAGGTTTTTTCATACTTAGTTTTTGTATCGGCCAATTTACGAAAAAAATTGTTCAAAGTTGTTGATGTATCTATTAGTGAAACATAGTTTTATAAGGCACGTTGTGAATAAGGACAAAAAAAAATACTGTAAGAATGAGACGATCACGAAATTTTAGTATAGTATGTTTACAAGTGTATGTATACAGGGTGTAACATTACTCTACTTTCTAGTACTCACACATAATATATTATTGTCTTTATAAATACTCAGACTAGATTCAAGTAAGCTTAATTCAGATATTCTAACAGCCCCATCCATTGGCAAATCTTTAAATTCGTTTGTGTTGTTCGATTTAATTGCTCTCACTGGTAATGACGTCTGGCTTAGAATGGAAGTTTAAACTCCAGACCAGATTAATGTAGCACATTATAATTAAATTAATTAAAGTACTGTATGTCATGGAGGTTTTTAAGTTTTCGTATTGGGAAAAAAACGGGGGGATCTGAAAATAATTGACGTTCCAAGTGGACGGTAGACGAAATAAGTTTGAGGACCTCTGCTCTTAATAGTATATTATAATACTGTAGTAGACACTGCACACTGATCGTTATTTGATACAGATTTTCAATTTAATGGTAGATAACGCTTTAGGTATATCCACTGCCTGTATCCACTCCAAAATCAGGTTTACCCCTCGCCTTTTTCACATCGAAAAGAATCTAAAACTGTTCTACTTCATTTAACATTGGGAATAATTATAATTAAGGTCAAACTTGGAAGTATCTATTAATAATAATTCTTTAAAAATTACTAGCAAACTTGGCATCGTTTTACAACTGACCACAAACGTACATTTACAAAGTAATGTGAAATATATGTGTAAAGTAGAATGTGTAAGAGATTGGATGCAGTCCAAGTGTAAAACATCTCAAACTCACTTCAGACAAAACTGAATTCACAGTTTTCTTATTGCAAGATATCCCGACTTTTATTTCCTTTATGCAACTTTGCAAATCATGTCAAATCATTTCAAAGTTTTGCTTTTAAACACAGAATCTAAAACTTAACTACTTATGCCTCTACTTACTTATCTCCGAGTACGAATAATTTGGGTAAATTATACAATTTTTTTTATTACCCTATCAAGCAGCAATAAAAACCTTGAGGAAAGACTAAAAACAATTTTTATTTTACGAAGGAGTTAATTAGTTCGGAGTTCATTAACTTACACAAAGAAACATTAATAGCCCAGAATTAATTCGTGAGAAAAAGTTATTTACCGTTTCCAATTAATCACTAAAATAATCCTAAACTTCTGAATACTGAAAAGGTCAGTAGTAGAGTAGGTAAGTACTATAATAATTAACATAATATAAATAGCTTCGTCAGTTTAGCTGATACCTACAATTAAGTTCAAATTCTGCACGCGAAACACAAAATATCCGATTCGAGAAGTTAATATTGGGTTTAAAATTATGGAAGCGGCTTCTTAAAATTCAGTGCCATTTCGCTCACGCACTTTCGAAATCAAACAAAATCGTCTACATTACAAGTAATGCAAACGATTTTGCGAGTATCCTACACCTTATATTATGTACATATTCACACCAACGATTAAAAAATAATTTTAAGTAAAAATGCATACTATAGTTATGGAGTCCCGGGTGTAAATTAAAAACATTCAAAAATTTTAAGAATTAGTTTCCATTATTTTCTAGTTAAGCAGTTTTCGGGAAATATGCATCCCAATATCCAATCCAAATTTCTAACATAACACACTTTAGTTTGCGTGCGAACAAGAACCCCGCCCACACTGCTCAGTAGCTGCGATCAACTCCGCAAAGTCTCCCATAGAATTCTAATTCCATTAAATCCCTAATTGTATAAATAAACATTTAATTAAAAACCGCTACCAATTTGGAAGACGAATCGCCTGAACTTAGACGTAACTTATTTAGAAAGTTAATAGAACGCGGGATTTGTAGATGTCAACTTTACTCTTGATCTGACGTAAGTAAGAAGATTTAGAACATCACATACTCGTGTTCATTTATTTATGCCCCATTTAGCCATATACCATAGCCATTAGCCATATAACCAAACTGTCACTGATCTCCTTCCGGAAATATAACACTGAAAACGACTTTATGGGGAATTTATTAATGCAATAGATTCAGGGGATCTTTTATATGATTATTTAATTTTATGGCTAAAATATTATAGATTTTATTTACTATCAAAAATAAATGCGGTATATTGTAACATGTTATTGACGACCCCGTAGTCTAGTTGGTAGTGACCCTGACTGCGAAACGAGGGGTCCCGGGTTCGATTACCGGCTGGCGCGGATATTTATGTGACAGATAAATTTTGCTCTCGGGTCATGGGTGTTAGTGATATGTAATTTGTGTTGTCCGTACCACCCGCGACACAGGGAATCTGAGTGCGGGTGTGAGTGTGTTAGCGTTTAATTTTATACGAGATACTAAGATTATAAATTAACGGTGACAACAATACTACAGAGACGCAATATAATAATTATGGTTAAGTTCTAAACTATGAATGTAGGTAAGCGTTACTATAGCAGTTAGCAACTCACATGGCACATGAGTAGATAAAACTCATGTGACTCAGGTGCAATCGGTAGCGGGATGAGTAAATTTCTTAAAGCACTTGATCTTAATTACGCCATGTTAGATAACCGTCGTTAAGCCATATCGGAGGTCTTCGGGCATAAATATACGCGACATTTGGGTTGGCCACTAATCCCTGCACCAATCCGCACTAGACCAACATGGTAGAATAGCCTTCTCGGTTATGAGGAGAGACTCGTACTCTGGGTTGAGGCATTAACGAGACGAAGCCATTATTTTGCACAGACAAATGTTTACCTAAATGTTTGGAATTCCTTTGATCGTGTCAAAAGATTACAGCTAAATAATGGGTGGTCGGTTAGGTTCTGTGGAAAAATGCAATTTTTAACGTTTCTGACAACACAATCTAGAATTCAATCTGAAATTCAATAACAAGAGTTATTGCCGGTTGTCAATAACAAGATATATTATAGAAAGAACGACCGGTTCTTATTACATAACCTATAATGCGGTTTATAATCTGCTTCTTTTAGAAACAAAATTTCATGAGCGGCGATTGGAAAATCGGTGGATAATTTGATATTTCAAAGACGCAAGAAATGTTCGACGGTTTGCTGTCAAATATCAAGTAACTTTGCTTTCCTTGAAAAACCGGCACGCGATACGAAATAAAACGTAGTATCGTTCTGTCTCATGTATTTTCGTGTCATTGGCATAAGTTGTTCCTTTTCTTGTGTGAGTGCGATAGATGGCAAATAATAAGATTATTTTTCTGTGTAAATATAGAAATGGTTAGTCTTTTAATTACAAATGTTACGACATTTGTAACCAGAATAGAAGAAAAAAAAAGTAAATTACAAATGTGTGTATAATAGTGCAAATTAGTTTGAAAGGGTGTTTTCTAATTTCAAGCGATCCCTTTTGCTAAACGTAGTTTTAATTGCATTATAATTTAGAAATACGAATATGAAAGAGATATGATATCACGGATGCTGCAATAATTTATATGATTAAAATTGCATTATAGTAGTTTTAATGTGATTTATAAGTAGTTTGTTTTACTATTATTGTAGATTTGTGAATACTAGGATAAACGTTACGACCCGTATGGCACAACAGTGACACTGCCAACACAAGTAAATATAAGACATGGTTATGCCTTATTTTTAGACTATCATTACGCGCGAAACTTAAAGTTGAATTAAAAGCTTACAACAATTATTATTTGCTAAGCATTCTATCGAATTAACTTTACACGAAGAAAGATCAGTGAAGTATAAAAAGTATCATAATAAATATTATTTACGTGAATAAATTTATATTTAATTTGTAATGTTGTTAGGACAGAATGCTTTTAACGTTAAGTTCACCTTTGTCGCTGTACTATAAATGGTACTTAAATAAATAAATTTCCATTTACGGAAAGTACTTACGGATACTTTTATTTCGAGTCGACATTCATCGTAACAGAAAATAAGCAGCTGTCATCTTGTTTAACCAAAGTTATGGCTTTGCTTAGCTCTCTTTCGCATAAATATTCGTTTATACTCCATTGTCGTTCTAGAAAACTCGCAAAGAGGTCAGCGAAGAAAATTATATTTTGTTATATACACCGTATAAGTACCTACTCTTCTGAACACAAATTCTTTTTTATAAAATTAGATACGAACATACAGCACCACTTTTCCGCTACTGCCCATGACAACAGCTATGACCGACACAATCAAGACTCAAATTGGAATTAGGATGGTTAGTCCAGTTAACAAAGGGTGTTTATTAGCGAAGACAAACCCTCAGAAAACTGATTAATAATCGAAAAATCATTGTTAAGCCATCTTTAGTTAAATTCCGCCAATAATAATAGATTTTGTCCAATAATTATGTTCCGTGTACGGAAATAGATCAGTTACAATTTTAGTGTATTTCTATGGATGAATAAAATTAATATACTTATTAACTCCTTTGCTATAAATAAATGTGCATTATGTATAACGGATTTGTTGGATTTAGTAATCTCTATTCTATTAGATTAATAGAATATAAAAGAATGCTCTTTAAAATAGGTAAATACGTTAAACAACAGTATATACTTTATAATAATAATAACTAAAATACACATAACACTAAGCTGTTAGGTTTTTCAGGAAATTGGAAACGCTGCTCAATACTAAAACCGAATGAGAAAATTTTCTAAAGAAAGTGAAGTTTATGGAAATTGTATCTTTTGTTCTTAATAATTAAAAAATAAGAGCTTTAAAAATACTAATTGGTTTCTTGTGAAGCTGGTAATAAATTCTGGAGGTGACATGAATGGAGTCAGTGTTTTATGAGTAAACGCTAATAACTCGTTGAGTTAACAGTTATCCGAAAAACTCCTTTGAAATATGGGATGGGAAAATTTTAGCTAAATTCGTTAGTCTCGGAATTGCTACAGGGTACACTTTAGATGTTTTTGAAGTAAATATCCGATAAACAGCAACGAGCCATCTAATAGTCAAGGGTCACCGTCGACCATGAATATCCGGAAAACAATTTGAGACGAAACATTATATCATTTTGTCTCGCTTTTCAATGCGTCATTGGCGTAAGTTGTTCCTTTTCTTGTGTGAGTTCGATAGATGGCATTCATGGGTCTATACTCCGTCTACTAACAGGCAGATGAGCCAACCGATGGATAATGTTCACCGATATCCAATGATACAAATACCAAATAATACCTAACTACGGTGCACTGCCAAGAAGGTGTGGAGGTGCCAAAGAGATGCGGAGTCCGATTATTCTTGGTTTTCGACGTAGCAGCTGGCTTTAGTTGAAAAACAATTCAAAATTCTAGAAGGAGGCTGTTCGCTATCCATAAAGGTAAAAAATCTGGTGGAATTCATTGCACGAATGGGTACATATACTACCCCGTGGATTAGTTGGTAATATTGGTTTATTGTTAATATTATTTGGACGGCATTGGCATCATCAAAATTTAAAGGAAATATTGCATCTTGTGATAACTTTACACCTACAAGCTTAGCCCATCTAGATGCCCAGTGATCCCATTAAAATCGTAATCCGTTTTCCTGGCAAGGTAAAATCGATGTCATGGCATTAAACTCGATCAGGGTGCAACTGGGAAATATCACCGCCTCGCACGTTTAAATCGGAAATACACGATTTTAAAATTCTGGTTTTAAAGCGATTTATATTGAATATATATATATATCCTCGTGATATGAATTTTGTAATGTTGCATGAATCGTAGTTACGGCTGAACTGCTGGGACCGGAGTACTTTTTCTCGGAGAAAAGGTAAGCGAGGACCCGTATCATAGTAACATTAGGCGTAGTGTGATAGAGCCTATGGAGTTCGACCGGGCTAGTGACGCCGCTGGCCAAGTGCGATTTGTAGACTTCACACGATTTTCTTATGAAGCATAATTATCTTCTTCTTATACAGGGTGAGTTTTTAGTCAGTTAGAATATTAATAGGGGGTACTCAGTATTCGATTCTCGTTCCAAATATGTAATAAAAAAGGGTGCTTAAAATTTCACTTAATTATCCATTAAACAACCCAAATGTAGACAACCTAACGCGGCGCCGCCGCCGCCGCCGCCGGCGCCGCCAATATTCGGGCGCACAAAGACGCCGTCGATTTGGCCTTGAAATTGCCGCCAACCGCCGGCCGGCCGCAATGTCCTTCACCCCACCTTTCGAAGTTTCGAGCGCATTGGAACTGTGTATTTTACTATTTTCATTTTTCTCTCAGTTTGTGTTGGGCTACTCAGCGATTAGACGCAAATAATTTTACTTCCTGGATCGTGTATCTTAGTTACATAGTGAGTACTGTAATAAAAAATAACAACATTTTAGTTGTATCGCGAATTATTCCCAAACCGAAGATACGTGATGCTCCCTACGCCTTCGCCTTACGTGATGAAGAATACCTATACCTTACGAGGTGCCGTGCGCGCGGCCGCCCGGCCGGCGCGCTGGCGAAGCCAAACATCGAAGCGGTGACGTCAAACAACTTGTGTACGTTACGGAGTACTCCAACAGGGACGAATTAAAGTCAAGAATAGTGACTGCTTTTGGCAAAGTTCGTAGTGAATAGTAGTGATCCTCTCGTCTTAAATCGCTTGAAAGACAATTTGTGCAAACATGGTGAACTGTGCATTGAGCGATAAGGTGCGCATTTTGAACAATTGTTAAGGTTGGTGTAATTTTGTTTGTAAATAAAATTTATTATTACACATATCCCATGACCCGAGAACAAACTTTTATCTGTCACAAACGTCTGCCCTGGCCGGGAATCGAACCGGGGACCCCTCGCTTCGCAGGCAGGGTCACTTCCAACTAGGCTACGGGGTCATCAAACTTGTATGATGAAAGTTGAGAAGTTTACGGAGTTTGCATTAGTGACGTGATAAATTGACTAAATTGTATAAATAACAGAATTTTAAAAATACTCTTTTAATCTTTTAACGTTTAACAGTGTTTATGTTAAATTATTTTTAATATGGTAATTAAACAGTTATTTATAACTTTCAACGCCCACTACTGCTATCTTGTCCTTAAAAGGTCACTAACCCCGTCTCGCCCCGTATGGCACAGCCGCGCCGTGGCGCGCGCCGCGGCGCAAGCGGCATCAGCTGTGATTTCGGGCGTTTCCATACGTTCCGAGTATTTTGAGATAATTTTGATTGCCATTTTTGAAATAATTAGTAGTGTAGAATTTTGACTTTATATTTTTGATCATTACCTATGACCACGTTCTTTCATGTCCTCGAGTATGTCAACTGACTAAAAACTCACCCTGTATATACATCGTTACTGAGTGACTGCCAGACAACGCACAGCCGAAACTACTGAACACAACCAGCTGATTTGGCATGTATGTTCCTTGAAGAGTGAAGGGGAGCACTAAGAGAGGATTTTTAGAAATTCCCCCCAAAGGGGATAAACTGAAACTTTTTGTTTCTTCAATGGATTCAATTGAAACTTTGTAAATAGGTCTCTCAAGTGATACAATTGAGCAGCACTAAGAAAAGATTTTTGGAAATTGACGAGCGAAGCCGCGGGGGATAGCTATGTAGTTTCTTACAAAGCATTTATCAGCAACTAAAAATAAATGTCCTATTTCCTCAGTAGGTAAGTATATCGAATTTACTTTTTGGCAAAAGAACAATTTTATTAGTATTACTTTTTGAAGTGAAACTTTTATATGTCGACGAAGTGGAGAAAATGAGTACGGGGTGAAAATTTCTGGTTATCAATCAAAGATAATCTTACCTTAACCTTAGTCAATTTACACACAGGTGAAATATAAAATGAAATAAAAACTATGTACCTACATATTATTTATTATTATGTCGCGCACACTCTTATTTTTTAGTCCTGCTATATCTACCCCAATCCTTCTTTATTAATTCCGTTCACACATTCATATTCAACACGATTCTGTCCAAAATTAGGTTATCGTGATGACTGAATATATTATTGAAATATTTGTGGCCTTTTTGGTAAACCCGAATCAGTAATCAGTGGATGTATTCAAAAAGTTTGTTTTTCTTAACAGTTCTTTCATGATTACCTTACGTTTTTTATTAGTAGCCGATAGACGACCTCACAAGTTTCTACTGCCTGATGGTAAGTAGATGATGATCGCTAATTAGCGTTACTTACTTGTTAGTACCGGTTACATAAGAAAATCAATAATTTATTGGAATATCTTTTAGAATTTTCAACAACATTCCGGTTACGGTTCAATCCCTTCAAAGTTCAAAAGAATTATTAAACAGACATTACGCAGAAAAGCCTAATACCATGTTAACGAGTATTTAGATGACTAAAAGACTTGGAATTGAATCAACTCCCACCTGGCTAACGGTATAATCTTTGTATTGGTTTTAAGTTAGCTCGTGAACAGTTGGCGTTGGAGGGATTAGCACACGCGTGTGCTGCCTCGTATCTGTTGTTATCATACCAGAGCCTCACAGTAAATTTATTTGTGACAAATGTTATAGAAAGAGTGTTTACCGAGAGTTTTTTTTCTCCGTTTTTTTCTCCCGGCCTGCCCTAGCTTACTCGTTATGTACAAGTAAAATAGGGTTCAAATATTGTTCTAAATTTTTTTTTTGAGTCGATGATAAGATACGAGTATATCGTCCCCGTAGACCAAAAATCAACTAAGTGACAATTTTAGGTAAAATCAGATATTAATACCATGCTGATTGTTGTTGTTTGTTGATGTAATGAGGTAATGAGTTGTTTTGGTAAATTTTGACTTTCGTTAAGTGAGCTGTCATTTCCTAAAACGAAATAAATGATTTGAACTTGAATTTCTTCAAACGAAACGTTAACCGAAACTTCAAACGAAACTTTGTAACATTTGATATACATATATTATTATATGTATAAAGAGCGAATTAACTTCAGAACTAAATTAGTAAGTACCTAAGTACAACGTTAGCGAACTCTTCTCATTATAACTGTACAGTTGGCTTCAACACATTAATGGCCCACTACTGACGATGCCTAGAGCATACTCCACCACACTTCTCCAGTGCGGATTGGTGGAGCGGTTAGTGCCCAACCCAAGTGTCCTCGACTCCTCCACCAAACCGCACTGAATTTTAGACACATCATAAAAAAATTGTCATGCAATTTTCAAACTGAACCAACAATGTATACTTATTCGCCTATGACTTTGAATGATATGACCAATTATTAGAAAAGCGCTTTAGGCAACTGTTCCACCGCCGGCGAGTAAGCGAGTATCTGTCGGCTATTTTCTCGCTCAAGAAACGTACAATATAATACACATTTTGTGTAAACAAAACAGATGCATTTAATAGTTTATTGCTGACTGTTCACACTGCTGGCGAACACTCGCTCCTCTAGTTTGTCGCAGAACGCCAAATACTCGCTCGGCGGTCAGAACACACACCGAGTACAAATAGTATCGCCCCTAGGGAGTAGTGCGAATCACGTAATCGCACGTCGCAGGCTGTCACTCGCTGATAGCCCAGCAACAAAACTATCGGCAAAACACTCGCTGCTCGCTGCTAACCAACTAGTTTTTAGTTTCTAGCTCTACTCGCTAATCGCTACTCGCTGGCGGTGGGACAACTGCCTTAATCAGAATTATGAATTGTAAAGTAAGTTTAAATCTTTCTTTCAGAAAAATAAAGCGTACATAAGTATATTGAATTTTATTACGATTAAACCCTTACAGTACAAAAATACATTTGTATTATATTTACATTTTTGTATATGAAAACAGCTGACAAGTCATTTGATTCTAATATTTTCATTGGAGCGCGGGACGTAATCCGACTTGGGTTAAGATGTTTCAGAAATTTATTAGGATTTGTGTACCAATGAAAAAATGTATATTTTTATTCAATGGCTTACCGAACATAACGCGTGTTTTGTTAGTTAATTGCGTTAAGAACACTTTCTCAAATACATAATTATGTCAAACATAAAACGGGGTGAAAAAGATTCAATCAATTGAAAACTTTATAAAAGCAATTTTTAAATTCCAGGTATAAAATTTAGGAAATTATTAGAAATTTTACCATTATTTTGATAGGCCATTGTGTTACTCAACTCAGCCTATATTTTTCGATTAACACAAGCCATAGCCGGCGACACAAGTTTTTTGTAAGTACTTAACTTACTTTAGCACGACAGAACTACATTACCCTGGCTGTATGGGAAATTAGGAATGTCTGGTGTAATTATTTAATTTAGTGTGTTTATGTTAGTATTAAAATGAGTTCTAACAATGTCAGATGCATTAAAAATTTCTCAATGCTTTGTTACGCACTTAATGCCGTCGGTTTATGCTCTATTAAATAGTATCCAAGCTATGTCCGAGGCCTTCAAGTAGCGTAAGAACTTCAGACAGTTTGGTCCTGCGTGGGCGTGGAAAACTATTACCCAAGCCACCTCAACACACTCCAGCAGGCCGCTAATGCTAAGCCAAATAGTATTATTACATCAGAAGTCGATGAAGCACTGGTTTATTTTAACACTCGTCCCAAATGCGGAGAATGTCGTGTTGTTACGCGACATTACGAGTAAATTAATGTCCTTGAATTAAGAGGCAGCTAATATTGCAGTCGTAAAGTCGTTTACTGAATACGAGTATAAGTAATCAGTCAAACAATGTAGGTAGGTTCATTCATTTTAATCAGAACAAAAAATTTATAAAAAGTTTATAAACGTTAGCAAAGAGATAACTTTTATAAACTGTATCAGATTTGTTTAAGCAGTAAATTAGCACAGTTTATTTATTTATTTATTTATTTATTCTTTATTGAACCTTACATAAGTAATGGAACAAAAGGCGGACTTAATGCTAAGAGCATTCTCTGCCAGTCAACCTTAGGGCAGTGGGAGAATATAGAGGGCGGTAGCAACAAAGAGAGGCAATATAAGTAAAATAAAAATAATGATAATTACTAGATAACACAATATAAAAAAAGAAAAGAAAATGTACATGCGGAGTTACAGTTCACCCAAATATAATTACACTAATATAATAACGGACATAATTTAGTTATTCCACATTAAAAATACTCAAATAATAGACTCTGACAAAATAAGATAATGCACATAAAGTAATTGAAATACTAATGAATCACTTTACAATACAGAAAAATCCTATAACACAAATTCCATGGATTCGTTATCAAAACTATAATACATGATATTCCCATTCAAACGTATCCATAATGGCGGTGACTGGATGCTTATTGTTTCTTGGGACATCCGACAGTTATGGAATTGTGACATTATTCGTGATACGAACACCGCGACCTTATTACGCCTCGTGTCGTATTGAAAGATAACAACGTCATTACTTGAGCTCCCTTGTTCACTTATAAGTAGATTTTAAAGAAAATTGGCATATGACTCATGTGAATAATATTATTCATAATAACATGACTGTTTATGAAAAAAGTAATATCAGGTATTCAAGAAACGTTACATTTTTATATTATCAAACAGTGACTCGAGTTAGCTTCATATTTATATTCTTTATTGTATACCATGATTAAGACATACCTACCTATGGGTACATTATTACATTTGAATTTTAGAGTCATAGAGAAAATTCAATAATAATAGAGAACTTTGTACAAAGCTTCATTCAGAATTAGGATAATACTGGCTGTCAGATCCGAATATCAATAGCGAATTCTGTTTTACTAACCAGAACCTCATATTTATTAAACTGACGCTAAAAAAGCACAGAAAACTCACACGCCTCTGCGATTCAAGCAATTCTAAGCTGCTTACTTAGATTTATTTTTATCTTTTACCCACGCCTGATTTCTTGGAGCAGTTTAATATTTGGAATAGTAACTATATTTTTTAAATTATTGTATTGTGATTTGTCTAAAAATATTCTCTAATCTGTTTTATTCTATTTAACCTGAGGTAAAGGTAATGTTTGAACAGCTCATACGCACATAATTTGGTATTCTCTCTTTTAGAATATTCAAGTATTCAACATTTGAACAGTCCAAGAGTGTTCTAAAGATGTTTAATGAAGGATTATAACGACAATATTTGTTTAAGACGCCGTTGCTTCGGCTGATTCCAGCAGAAGAATGAAGGTTGGATTAGATGAATTTAGCCCTCTAATCTACACAGATACCCCCGAACATACCAATTCTTCTTAGAACTCTCAAGGCGTAGTTGTAGTATTTGTATTAGCGACGACAAAACTTGAAGAAACTTTCTTAATTATTTGCCCTAAATCTTTACTGAAAACACAATCCCTTTGTAATCAATCCCTTAGAGTTTGATTGTAATATCTCAGCCGAAATACTTAGTCGTTAAAACATAAAAGCAGGTAAAAAGGTCAATTTACAATGACCAAGCATCGATTTTAGCGCGCTTCCCTTATAGAATGGGCTCGTAAACTGCAGTATCAGGGGTAATGTTCGAATACCCTTATGACTGTATTTAGAGCCCTACGTTTTATGAAAGAATATAAACGACTAATTTTAGCAAAAGCCCATTTTATATACCGATTGTTTTGCCTAAGTGCTAAAAGATCGCGAAAATTGGCTTATTGTAATGCAAAATACCGTATGATTACATCTGGTTCGTACAAGGAACTTTATTTTGAAGATTACTAATATTCCTCGCTTCAGTTCGTTAAGTTCACACCAGAAACATTTGCTACTTTTGGCAAATTGAGATCTCCCGCCAGGCGAGTCGACATGCCTGGAGAGCGGCCAAGCTCCAACTGACCTCTGTTGGAAGTTGTATTATGTATATGCGAGCGGTGTAGAAAACTTCGACAGCGTGTATGTTAAAGCCGTTTAAACGACCCTATAGCTTAGTAATGGAGTTATGGCCATTTCGGTAAATATCTTTGATACTATTCAGTTCGATCCTGGCGAAACCCAGTGGTATAGCAATTCTTTACCAGCCTATCTAGAGACTACTCTTTTTTCTAGAATGGACCAGTGATTAGCGAAAAGCCCTTCTTGGTTTACTAACCACGAAGAGCTTTTCATTTACCTCTGTGACCACAAAGGTAAATGATAATATCTCCTACCTTTTTCAGACTTCATCATCACTAACAACATTTCAGATTTAATCTTACTACTTAATAATGTAAATAATAATGCCTTGATTTGAAACACAAATTCTCTTGTTGAAACTTTCAAAGAAGATATTTTAGTAACAATTGCAAGTTCGCTCGCGGATTGTTATACATAAGTACCTCTTTACTAATTTGAATAGCGCGCCCATAAAGTGAATTATTAACATTAATATTGTGATTGCTAGGCATACCCACGTTGAAACATAAATATAGAAATTATGATATCACTTCAGCTTAAAAAATTCATTACCTTCAACGCCTTCACAAATTAATTATATTTCGTGAGACTTCAATAATTTAAGTTGATAATAAGTTACATTTTCAAGTATCAAGAACATTAATATACATACTACATTACGTAGATAAATATTATAAAAATAGATTACTTAGATACTAATTAAGCCCACATTTTAAAATCAGGACTCGTTACCATGTTACTGAGTCGACTTGGTCTTTTTTTTTTTACTCTAACCTACTTGACTCGCGATCGTGTGGCACCTAAATATCGGTATGACACACCGAACCATTTAAATTTACATAAACGTTTTTAAAGGCCATATAAAAATTAAAAATTATATAATTAGTCATCTGTTCATTCTAGTTAAGGCTAAAACTATCTTTAATTTTTTTTTTATTGATTATAAGCTGTTAAAGTTGCTCTCTGTGGATCTTGATTATGACTGAAATCATCAGAGTTAAAACTCTATAATGTAGAGTTTTAACTCTGATTTTACCTCGCACAATACCTCGCACTCTGAGTTTTAACTCGCACAATGTAGAGTCTACATTGTGCGGCAGTGAAAAAAATAGTAAACATTAGTAATATTTATGTAGGAATTTCATTATTTAAAAAATCATTAAATACAGTGCCGAAATAAACAAACTATAATGACATGAAGATTGAACCTCTTATCTATTACGTTGTCAATCAGATTCAGGCGCCGAGGTGTCTGCCTTCCGACCTGACGCGACTACTGATGGCACACATAAATATTTTATCTTTCGATATATTTCAGCTATCGCTACCGAATGTCTTTATTAAGTAATAGTAACTCACACTCATATTACTATACCGATAGTAACTATGTTGTTAAGTAAAGTTAAAAACCGTAACACTGGGTATGGCTATCAAATTTAATGATTGGAATTATCCTGAAATGTTCGAAATTCTGGTTCTCTTTGTCGAGGAAACTGCGATTTTTTTTCTTTCTACATTTTTCTATTTAGAAAGAGAGATAAAAAATTAAACAGTTACTTAAATCACAATGTATATCGCAGAATACAGTCGCCGCTACACTAATTTTTGAAGGCGTTTTGCAAGTTTCGTCTCTGGGCTTGGTTTTTAAGTTTCGTTGATTAAAAACACAATGAGTAGGTATTGCAAGGCAGTACACTTTTTCTAAATAAGCATTCAAACGAATTTCATAACACTAACAAAACTACTCCGAATTTTTCTATCTCCTATTTTGTAGGAACATAACCTTTAGATACTCAGATTGAGAAATGTCTTATAAGTGTTGAGTGTCTTATCTTGAGTGTATATGTAACATAACATAAACAAAAAACCATTAAGTAATATGTCAATCTATACTACAATGGTTTCCACGTAACAGGAAGATATAAAGATAGGAAAAAATATTTCGTTTCCTTTAGCGTGGCAATCTGTAGATATTAATTTTGGCACAAAATGGACACGGCGGTAAACGCTCTTTTCATCATAACAATATTTCCACAACTTATATAATTTGGCACGCTTTACACAATTCAATTACTTATAACGTTAGTAAGTAGTACCAACTTGTACATCTGGTACTCAACCTGATTTTAAATAGCCAATATAGCTTTTAAAACGATATGAGACTTTTGCTCAAAAGACCGCCGATTTTCAGTGATAGTGGCAGGTGATTAGAATAGGAAGATCGTGTATAGGCACGGCTATAGGCGTTTTCCTGTGTACATTATATTTAAATCACAAATCAGTAAAAGTTGCCGTGATACTGACGACGTCGTTAACTGATGAGGCAACTTTCCGAAACGGTGGTCCAAAAAAAATACTTCCTAAAGTGTACAGATAAAATACTTACTATTTTGATGATAGTACCTACCTTCTATTTTTTTATAGTAGGTACACAGCCGCAGTTTGAGTGTTGGATTGTTTGGTCACTTGGACCTATGCTATCTGCTGATATTTATTTTTCAGCATCCATCCTTCAGTAACCCTAATAACATTGACAAATATACACTATACCTACTTACAACAGTAACAATAGTATCTAAAGATGTACAGTAATAGTACGTACAGTAAAGTGAAAATAGTGTTTAAGGCTATTTAAAATATCCAAAAAACGATACAAAAGGAACCTAGTTCAGCTCCAAATCTAGATTGTCTATGTATATTCATTCCGCCGAGCGGCGCCAGGACGTCTGGCGTCCCGACCTTATTCGGATGGCCGCTGACGATCCATAACACATTTATCGTGTTTCTAGATTTTGAAATGATAAGTATTATTGCCGTAGTCGCAATAAATAATGTTTATTTGTCAGCAACAATGTATCAACCAGAGAATATCATCAAATGAATGCTATTAATTCTTCATTTGAAGCAATAATCCCTTACATTCCACACACATTAATGTAGGTCATAGAAACATGTACGAAGTTTCCTTTTATTTAAACCAAGTATTTAACCTAAATAATTAAAAAAAACTGAATATTAACCTCATCATCATGATTATCAAAATTTTTAAAGTCCGCCGAATTAGCTGACTACAAGTACAAATCCGAACAATTGGTGACCCTAAGAGCGAACAATCATAACTATGGAAAATGTAAGGAAATGTAATGTAAGGTAACTTCTTTGTTCCAGATTACCAACACCGACAATGAAGAGCTCGTGTAGTGTCACCTTGATGGCGGTCTGCCTGATCGCTGGCGCCATGGCCAACCCCGTCAGACGCTCTCCAGATCTGGAAGCCCGACGACGAAGTGCTATAGATCGTAGCATGATCAGGTAACATTATATTTTTTGTAAATAGAAGACAGACGACTCAGTGATTTTTAATTGATTTTTTTTTATACTTAAGATAAGTTAGTGCTTGACAACAATCCCACCTGATGGTAAGTGGCGATGAAGTCGAGGATGTTGGACGCACTAATCGTGGAACGTCCCATCAATCGTCAAGTAGCATCTTACCTGCTATACCTAGTACAAGAAAATAAGTAAACCCAACAAATCGTAAATGTTTACCTCCATCTAAAGACATCTATAGAACTAATAGGCTCTAGAGAATCCGGTCATTACCGATTCCAAACTTGCCCCTAAAACACGTAAAAGACTTTTCACTGTTAATTCTAAATAGAAGCTGTAAATAGACAGGCAAGTTATAAACTCTGCCTCCATGTGCCTACGTAGACAATGATGGTACGTACCATCATTACGTACGTATCATTGGTATGAAACTGACGGTACAGAGTACAGCAATCTAACAACCGGAACCTGGCACCATAGCCTCGTCGATCGTTCAGCCGGGTACGAAGTCCTGAACGAATTACTAAATTTGTAAAATCTACCCTGAAACATGTTTGTGTATAATTGATTTAAATTTGGTCAGCTCCGCCTAAAAATACCCACTCCTGGGTTCTATCTTCCCTTCCAATGTAAGAGATAAAGATCATAGCCTACCACGGTAAGCGATTTGACATAAGTAGTTTCAACTGTGCAGGCGCTGTTGTCTTTAATCGAAACAAGGGATATTTTATTTCTTATTGTAATAAAATTATTTCTCTCTTTCTCCTAGATTCGGCCGATCATATCCTCCGGAGCCATCAGCAGCCGAAATGAGAGAAGCCTTCCAGCGCTCTTCTCGCAGAGGAAACAACTTCCTGCGCTTTGGCAGATCTCAACCCGTAACACTCACTACCGACGACCTCATAGCACTCCTCAAAGCATACGAAGATGACTACGAAGCTCCTACGCCAAAACGCGCCTCTAATGCCTTCGTGCGATTCGGCCGTGACCCAAAATTCATCAGGCTTGGCAGGTCTGAGACTGAGAATGGCAACGAAGAATCCTCGGAATTAGTTGTTAGATCCTCAACCTATCCTCAACGGAAGAACAGAGCTCGTGATCATTTCATTAGACTGGGAAGAGATAGCGAAGAACTAAATGATGTCGAGGAATCTACTGATGAAAGGAACAAGAGATCTGTGGACTCTGAATGCCATGACTGTCTTTCGTAATCCGTAATTCGTTTCTCACGTCTGTAACCATCATGTGGTTCCCCAAAGCTCTCTATTTGCTGTGCCAAATATAACATTCTTATTTAATCTTTGTAACTTTTACATTCGGTATGAATGCAATGGATATTTTATGATTTTTTGTGTCTGTAAATATACTGATTTTCTAAAATTGTTACATAATTACATTGTTTGGTACTTATTTACCCATATTTACCCTATCTAGACATCTTTATATTCCCGAGAGTAATATTAACTTTTTCGTACTTTTTAATTTAACCTTTTAATATTTGTAAAAAAATCTAATAACCCAGATTACCCAGATATAAATCATTTGAAATCTATTTTTCGCTCATTAACTAATGTTATAATAAAATGGGAGTCTAAATGCTTATTCACTTATTTGATTAAATTTCCCATCTGTCAGAAAAAGGCTTATTATATGGTGTACTGATTAGTGTCATGAATAAATTGGTATTGATATTAAAGTATTTAAAAAAGGTGTTTTAAATATAACTTGAGAGTAGAAATTTTCTATGAATGAGATTAGTCGCTTTTTCTGACCTTAAATTATAATTATATTTCCTTTCTATATACACAAGCATAGTTTAAGCTAAACATCTCTATTTCTATAAATATTTTACTAAGCAAACTTGTTGTATATTTTTAAATTTTAATTTATAACTCCATAAAGTATTAATACTCGATCGACCATCGACCATTCATGTGCAGTGTGATGAATTCTTCAGAACTGAGTATAGTTAGCGTTTTAAAGCACTGTTATTTTTGTTTCAATACACTTACGTATTTTCTATATAATTATGTATATTTCTAGTATAAAATATATTAAAGTATTTAAATTAAATGTTTCTATTAATGCCGTAATAGTCCGTAAAAGATTAGATATTTTTTGTTTATCTTAAGGTTAGCACAGTATGAAACTAATATCATGATCATAATATTAAAACAACTAAAGTGTATTCACAGTAATCTTATGGGACTGTCTCAGTTCAAATATTGATATGACAAATACATATTTATGATTTTGCAATTAAAATACATATTTTAATTTTCAGTAATACAATAAATAGTTAAGTAATAATTTGCTACCTATATTATTTTACATAACAACACTAACAGACATTTCGAAGTTCGGTTACCAAGAAATGAGTATTCCTTTTAACGCTGTTGTCTGTAACGTAGCATCAGTAGCGTACGACCCGGCTACTGTCTGTCAGCGTGAACAAAGATTACCTATCCTGTTACATCACCGATGACATACTCGTAGTACAAGTGAGTAAATTAACAGAGTTCTCCTGTCGGTCGGGCAATGGACTCCCTGATTATAGACTGATAGGTGACTTATCGTACGACGCTGACATCATCCTCGCATCGTAGTGGCTATAACACGCAATGTATATCGGTGCATACGAAAATAACAACTGTAACCATATCGACGCGACCAACATAAAGCGTAGAAGAAATTCAGGCCTAAAATGCTGATGCGTCATTGCTTACAAACAATATATTGTGCTGATCTAAGATAAACGAATTGTTAATATATTTCTTACTTAGTAGATGTTTATTGTACATTTTGTGTCGTGTAAGTATCCGAACTCTAAGGCTGGGCATTAAATTTCGTTTCGGATACTTTCACCCTAGTGATAACATACATCATACATCTATTAAATACAGAACTTTATACTATTATAGATTATGTATAAACTGTTGCAATACTTAATAAATGGCATGTCTGTGTAAAACTGACTTGACAATTTTTATTAAGCCCATAATCCTATGGTTTTAACAACCGTCTCCCGATTGGGTACCTAAGCGTATCATGCACTGGCTTCAACCTGACTGAGACCTGACTGAGCGAAGTGAATCATGCACACATGTATACTTAATTTTCAATTTTTTATATCTTTTTTATAGATGTTATTTTTATAATTATATGATACTTTTTAACACTGAATGATTCGAGAGTGTCTGAATACATTTTACTTGGAAGTATATCGCGGCTTACCTCCTAACCGAGAAGCCCAATAGCATACTCCACCACGCTGCTGTAGTGGGTATTTGTAGAACGCTTAGTAGCCAAGCCAAGTGTAGGAAGTTTGTATGCCGCATGAATTCACCGACATGCTAATACAGATTAGCATACAGCCATTGGATAGCTCCAATCATAATAACTTGGACCGATAGCTATTCGTGCCCGAAGCACTAAAACTCCCAAGATTTTTTTCCACTAGCAATCATTGACTTGGTCAAACTATCAGGAGCAAATTAGAATAAAAAGTAAAAATGTGTCAACGGACCACACTCCAACCAGGCGGTTGTGGCAGTTGAATGTCGCCACAGAAGCAACCCTTGACCATGATTACTCGAATATGCCTCAACATGAATAAAGCATTTTGGAATTTGAATATATATTACACACAACAGTTTCAATCATTCAAGACGGCCGGACAGAATATATTCATCCAATATATATAAAACTCTTATGTTATTGAGTGACTGACAGACAACGCCCAGCCGAAACTACTGTGCACAACAAGCTGAAATTTAGCATGTACGTTCCTTGGGGAGTGTTGGGAGCACGAACAAAGGATTTGTGGAAATTCCCCCCCTAAGAGGATAATTTTTTTTTTTACTTTTTTTTCATTTTTTTACCACCGGCTCGAGATAGTCTTCAGGAAAAATAATACCTACAGAAAAGAAACCGATCGTGATAAGGAAATAATGTTTTCGCTATCACACAACGTAAGTAATTATTATTTAATTATTTTTCCATAACTGAACCACCTGATGGTCACACCTCACACATCACCTGATGGTATGTGACTGTTATTTCTCTAAGTATGTGACCATTTCTTGCAATGTTTGATTTTCTTTTGTAATTAAGAGTCAAAATGACGATTTGGCCGTTGTAATTCATGTATGCGATATAAATACCAAACCCGCTATAAAATCTTCTTTAAAATCGTTTCGTTCTCTAACTTATCTTACACAGGGTTAATAAACAAGAGGTGCAGAGGGTATAGAATGGCTCATAAATACAAACGCTTCGTGTGACAGCACTTTACCCTGCTTTAATTGGTCATAGAGCTCGACTTTCTACACTTTAAAGTTATAATGACTGTCTTCTGGTACTATTGATGCTAATTCATCGTTATCCTTACAGAAATAAATCACTTGGTAGTAAGTAGAACTGTAATTTGAAAACTTAAGTTTTTAAATACTTAGAAGTTATTGAAATAGACAACTTTATATTAAAAAAATAAAACCCAACAACATAAAATTTGCGCTAAACGTAAATTGGCAACTATTTTTTTATTACCTCACCTGTCTAATTATGAAAAATATTTTATAATTTTGCGGCAAAGGGAAATTTGTTAGAAATTAACACACAAATTATCCGTTTTGGATGGCGTGAACATGCATATGGGATAATAACACCGTCCGCCAACTGGAATAACGACCCTAGTTCCGATTTGAGTCTTGTTCTGTCGGTCAGTTGTCATCACAAAGTACTTTATAATATGTCATGGGCGGTAGCGGAATGGTGATACCGCTTGTTCGTTTTCTTGCATAAAAATGAGACGTTAAACGTTTCGAAATCCAAACAACCATTTATCTGGCACATAAATAAATGCCCTGATCGGGAATCGAACTCAATGCGAGGTAGCTCGATCCTCATGTTCAGGATTTTAATGTTACGTTAAATTATTTTATAACCGTACCTACATAATGTTTTAGTGCGAATAACGAAGCTTAAACGTAATGGATCCATTCCACATCTTCGCTTTGTGATGACGTAGCCCCTTATCTGAGTTCCTGCAGGATGTAGTTGAGATGATGTACACCTGAGGATATGAAGGTGTGGTTGGTAATATTAACTTAGATAAGCTTAGAATAAATACTTAAGGTGAGCGTTATCAACGGATTCTTCGCTCTAGCTCTAGCGCAACCAACAAACTGTCGTAAATAGCATTACAAAAACGACAATCTTATAAATAAACGCTAATACTCTATATGAGTGTGCATCTCAATAGGATGTCTTGTGTCGCGCTCATAATACCCCCGAGAACATATTTACCAACCAAACCTGGACAGCCTTCGCAGGTTACGTGTTGAAAATCAATTTTTTATGTAAAAAGCCGACGAATTGCTTAATGGCCTATCTAATAAAAAAATGGACATAATCAACACCAATGACCAAATACCTCACATTGATTTCCAGACAAGACAAGGGGGAAGCAAAAGACCCTCGTCTCTTAGCTCAGCAGTTTAAGCTTTCCGATACTGTAACCAAACACTTCAAAATATTTCAGGGTCAATTCAGAAGAAACATACCCATTATATGGCTGTCTAATAATAATATACTATGCTTGCTAGGCATGTGGAAAATGGACGACACATAGCGATACATTCGCGTGTCCAGTGACCTTCCACACGAGAAACCTGCAACCATGGTCTCGCCCGACATACAGCAAGGTGCATCAATTGGATGGGACCCTTATTTCACCCCAACACATATATAAAATATACATACATAGTCTATACTCTATAAGATAAAATACAAGATACTCGTACTCCGTCTATGTGACATTAATTGTAAATCTGCGCGATCGGTAAAGGAAATTGTTTCTCTGAGGAAATGAAAAGGTTATATTGGAAAATTAAACTTTTCTTGCATGTGGCTTTAGAGACTTAAACTGCAGTGCCGGGGGGATAAAAGTGTTTTATTAAGCTTTTACTCATATTGCGGTAACAAAAATGTACTAAATGATACACGTCACACGTTCAGTGGATTTGTAGGGAATCTTAAAAATTCATTAATTTTAATACCACTGAGAAAATCTTTAAATGTTAAAATTTTTTTCTTCCGCTTTCAGCAATACCAAGTTGTGGTGGTTCTTTAGACAATTCTTTAGACTATCTGGTGGTTTAGACAATTGTTATGGAACGTATTGCGTTAAGAAATATTCGAATAGAGAATATAGAAATAGTCCATGTAGAGACACTGTACGGCTTACATTATAGACTCCACGGTAAAAGATCGTGTGCTTCTCGGGATGAAAAGTGTCTATTGCAAAGGGCAGACAGCCAAACAAAAGCCTCTTAGCCGGCATCGCTAGGTGGCGTCTGTTGTAAATAATTAATGTTGCAAGTTAATTAATTTACCTTTTTATCCATCCTTTCATTGAGTCAACATAAAGAAAGGGTAGAATGTCCTTTTATTGTTTGTTTGCCTTCGGTTTATAAGGTTTTGTTTGAAATAATATAAACCTTTTTTGCCTACGGCGCTGACCCTACGAAGTGGCGTGTGTGTGTGTGTATTGTGATTGTAACAATTTTCCAATTTATAATGTAAATTCAAGTAGCTGGCGACGCAGCAGCACCCGTGTTTTATTATTATTTAGGTAGGTACTTATGTATAGATATTAGACGAACGATTAAACAAAAGCGCTACTTTTAAACGCTTAATAACTTTTAATAATTCAAGCTTAAGTTTTGTTATAGCTTATTTTTCCTTAATCAAAGATTATCCTAGTGTCTTAAACTTATCTTTTATATTACACAATCTAACTACTGTATTTTTATACTATACTCTAAGGTGGCTATATCCATCTATAAGTGTTGGTAATTAGGAAAAACTAGGTAACTCAAATCTTGAATTTGATTAGATATAGCCGATAATTTAGAACAAAACTTGGTAGTCCGAAATCTTTGCTCTTGGCCTCCCTAAACACAAAATAGTTATACCTTTATTAAAACAGTCACTGGTGTATGTCTGACCAATAGGAATCACAATGATTATTTTTAGAATATTTGTCGGCCTGTCTATTTGTACGCGCAACACGAAAAAAATGTTGATGCGGTTTTCACAGTTGTATTATCTGAAATTTCATCTTATTACGTAGCTTACAATCCGAGATATTAACAATAGTTTATAATATGTAGTAATACTAATAATTCTTTGCAAATGTAAGGAATGAGTTTCCCGAAGCGAAGCGAGGGTTACTTACTAGTCTTTAAATAATTGTAATTTTTTGGTAACAAAAAAACAAACGAAATTAGTTTTTAAAGAAAATTACTCGTAATTACGATGAGTGTTTTGTAGTACATTTGTTAATGCGTTTGTATAATGAGTTCGTTTCCATTATCAACAAATTGGCAATTCGTGTGCTAATTAGTGTTTTTAATGTAATAATGTTCTCTTTAGTCCTAGATTAAAAGTGGGATTTCAGTAATGCTATACTTTAACGAAGCCAAAGATATATTATCACGGCAACGAGTCCAGGATTAATCATAAAATAGAATATCTATTGTTAAACCACGTAAATCTTTTGTTACTTCTAATAAAATAGTTTATAGTTCGTGACGGTGTAAAGGGTTTAAAGATTAAAATGGATATTTATAATACTTCAGAAATTAAATGAACAAACAAATAAAAAGCAATGGTTAGACTTAGGTATGTACAAATAATGTTAAACTAAGGATCAGGGCATCCCGGCTAGCACAATCCCCTAGCTCGATCCCCGTAAACTCGGACCGCGTTTTCCTCAAAAGTACCTAAATAAAATTTTAATTCACATTTAATCATAAAATTCGTAATACTTAATAGTAATGAAATACAATCACATCTCCCTATTTCGTCGTCAACTAAACTAGTTTCCGATTCGCGCGCGAGAGGCGTAATTCTATGATTCTCCTATTACTTTTTTCTTTCTTAAACGATCCTAATTCTCCACACTATCTCATGGATTTCCAGTATCGCTTTACTTTCACTCACGATAGACTGATTTGGTCGAGTACTAACCTCAGAGTCCATATTTCATCGCATTTATTAACGCAACACATCCCATAACAATGATTTAGAGATTTTCTGTGTTTGCCTGTACCTACATTAGTTCTTGCTTATCCCAGAAACAGTTAAACTGATTTGGATACAGTTCTCACTCATGTATTGTAGTGAGCTTGCGGTTAGACTTGGTGTTGTTTTACTCAGTCGGTTCACACATACAAAAAGATAACTATGGTAAATTGGTAATTCAAAGAATCCCGTGTAAACATTTTAAAATGTGGCTAGCAAAGCTGTTTTCTGAATCGAACAGAGTTGCCAACATACATTAAACGTACTAAAGAATATAAAGAACGAGTTCAAAGTCAGTTACAATCAGGTTACAATCTATTATGTTACAATACAATTTACAATATTACAGTACAATCCGACGACAGAGCAATGCATTAGTCCCTCGGAAACTAACTTTGCAATCATCGGTACGTGCAGGCTATCGTAACTATGAGTGTAACAGTAGTTAATTATGTATACAGGATACAGGTGTATACACACCACCGGATATTTGTAGGTTTGAAAAATTAATAAAATGATAAAAACCCTAAGGTTAACTTAGGGACCCTTAGGACCTTAAACGACCCTTCCGCTGCCGCCCATGACAACTACAAAGGGCTAGGGTGGTTAGTCCAGTTACAGTCAGCAAACAGTTACAGTACTCTCGAAAAGTGTTTGTAAAAAACCAACTTCGAATAAACTTTATTTCAAATTATTTCAAAAAGGGTGTTAGTAAGAACGCTAGTTGATTGGAACTGCCTCACTCGGGTCACATGATCGACACAAGTGAGGCTATATTAAAACGGCAAAATTAAAATATCAAAATGTGTGCAATACACACGTGCTAGAAGTGAAACTTCATTACAACGAATACTGTCAGTCCACATATTGATATTTTGCTTTGCTTTCGTAAGCCGCCATTTTGCCGATGCTTCCTATCTCATTTACTCCCATCGCGTCATTTCCGTTTCATCGAATTCCAAATCACAACGATACTATAGAAGCATTCATTTCAAAATACAATAAACATTATTTATTCAAATGTGGCTAAATCGTGTACTACCCACCTTCCAGACTTGTATCATTAGTGCTTGCATAATAGAACGACTATCGGGAACAGTTCGGTTTGTTAATTGTCAAACAGCACATTACTGTGATGACTGTGGTTGCGTGAAATGTAATGAATTTCCTGTAGTGTATCGATGATAGACAATGGCATGCGTTATTACGTACACCTATGAGTTACTTTGATGTGGGAATATTAGTAGCTATTAACTAGTAGTTGTTTATTCCCATTTTAGCCTCATTATTTTTACTTTATTTCTTCAATGGCTTCACTTAAAACTTTGTATTTAGGTTCCTCAAGTGAGCACTAACAAAAGATTATTGGAAATTGGTGGACGAAGCCGCGGTGGAAAGCTAGTTGCGTATATAGTACTTACAGGATATTTTCTTTCTATTATCCTTGTCGGTGATTAAGGGTGAGTTCACAAATTCCTTAAGCCACGTAATACCTGACTATAGCACAGATTCCTAGTTCCCTATTTATATGTATAAACGCCATAAGAATCATTTATACAAGACATCGATCAATCTGTTTCGTTCCCCTGCAATTTGTCATTCGACGCTGTTCTTCGCGGCTCAACTCGCAAAGCGAAATTAATGACATTGCTGGCCATTGTATCCGAGAAATAAAGATTGTAATTATCTTGGCTCGTGGTTGTCTATGTGACCTATAATTTTTCACAGATGTGTCAAGTGTGTAGAGCGAGCACCTTTCGAGAAAAAGTAGTAAGAGCGTTCTTGACGGGGGCATTTCTGTGCCTCCAGATGTAATCGCATTCATGATTACATTTTGGGCAAAATGAACCAGAATATTGTGATCTGCAATCATGAATACATTTTGCAAATCTCTGCATACTTTCAACGCAAGCCGCCGGGGATTTGAGCGCTTCAACCGGCAACGCCGTAGTGGGCCAAAAAAGGATTGTAGTTAAGTTAAATAGCAAAATCCTACCCATTAATATTCCTATTTTTCTGTAACATTACGCTGTACAGAAATCTTTTCAATATAAGGCGAATTTATAGTCAATTAGCCACGAAGCAACATTAGGGGATTATAAATAAAATAGTGAGTTACGATCATTAGGTACATGATACATTAAGATTAGATACACTCGATGGGTTTGATTAATGATGGAAGGAACGTCGTTGTGAAGTGATTTTTATACCTATTAATATACCAGTAACAGCCCCCGCTTCCCTTCGGGAAACTCTCGTCTTAGTACCCACAAAAGATACTTATAATTTGGAGAGAATTCATTAAATTAACGTTTTTTAAGTTATTATAATAACTTACTTACATAAAATTATATTTTTTCTGAATTAAGTAATCTATTTCTGAGATTGGCGGGAACAAACGCACAGACAAACATATTTAAATCCCATGAATGGGATAAGGTGATTGCGTTAACTTCTCATTATTGTTTTTCATATCTTATCTTCCATGTTGAACTCTCAGTCAGTCAGTTCGTTCGAATGACAGACAACCGATTGATAGTAAGCCCTCGAATAGCGACCACGCCTCGGTAACAGGAGCACCAACGCTCCCCTCCTCCCCCCCCCTCCTTCTCCTCCTTTTTCGCCTCCCGACCAAAAGGACTGATGATCTGAAGAAAACAACGAGAAGCTGCTGGATTCAAAGGGCTCAGGACAGGTCGGAGTGGCGCCAATTAGCAGAGGCCTATATCCAGCTTGAACTTCCAAAGGCTGATAGATCATTTATAGATTTGTTACTCTAATTGGCACTGGTAATTTGCTACTTTGATTAATGATTGCTACTATCGCTGCAACTGTCATACGCACTTGTGTTCCTGAATTTCCACCCTTTAAAAACACAAGCTAAGTCTACGAAAAACCTGCTACCTATATCTATAAAATTTAAATAAATCCCGTATTCGGTGAATCCTTTCAAGGGACGTACAATAAAGATGAATTTATTCAAGTTTGATTCATTCGGTTTTGAAATAATATTATTTTATAATAGAAGAGACAGCGGATAGTTACAATAACATTAGAAAAATAGAACGTAGGTATTTGAATAGGATCCATTACGATGCGGTAAGTGACTGAGTGGTTTGATTTTCAATTTTGAATTAGCGATGTCGCATATGTTACAATTTCTACTTCGGCGCCTCAATATACTCCAAAAATCCATATGGCATTGGCTTCAACCCTTTAATGGCCCACTACTAAGCACGAGTCTCTCCTCATACCTAAGGAGGCCTTGAACATAATCCACCACGCTGCTCCAATGCGGATTGGTGGAGGGGTTAGTGGCCAGTGTCTTTAATGACGATTACCAAAGTATTACAATCAGGACCGACGGCTTTACGTTTCCTCTGAAGAACGGAAGCGCCCAAGAAATTTGCCACTAGCGTACACCCATCGTGCCACCACCCATATCGTAGGTGGAGTTGCAGGTAGGGAATAAAATAAATATAGCAAGCCATGATGGTGCATGGACAGTATTGTTGTAACAGTTCTGCGGGAAAGTTTCATTTCATAGAAAGTTACAGAGATTTTGAGACAATGTCTCTCTTTGAATTTACAGTGTTACCAAACATCTTGAAGATACCAGGGGACTGCCAGTGGATAACTGAATTGTAACAGAAACTGCTTCGTCAACCGAAGCATTATAGAACTATGTTGTTGAACTTAGTATGAAGTTGTGACTAACTGGGTTTGCTAATTTCGCTAACACCATAACTTTAGTATGAACCGTCATTAACCCGAATTAACAGTTTTAGCCCACGTTCATTATGTACGTACTCTAATATTAGATATTATTAAATAAAAATTATATATTTTAGGCTAGATAAACAAGTAACATGTTAAAAATATAATATAATGGAAATATAATTAAATTTTATATAGATGTGGAAAATTCCTCACAGACAGTACAAATGCAATACACCGTGCTAGGTGGTGTGGAATGTTTTAAGTAGATTACAATGGGCATATGGTGGCCTTGCTGGAAATATTTATTACAGTCCACCTGTAATTTTAAACTTATTATGGCTCATTCACAACCCATAACTGTCCCACTGCTGGGCACGGGTCTCCTCTCACAATGTGAGCGGTACACGCCATAGTCACCACGCTGGCTAAGTGTGGATTGGCGAAGAACCCTTAGGTGTGCAGGTTTTCGTTTACTGAAGCAAGTGATAATTAACATCTAATACGCATTATCATTTTTGGAAATTAGAGCATTATGAAGGATTTTTTACAGTTCATCCTCTAAAAAGATAAAATAGGGGTAAAATTATAAACGAAGTATGCCAGCGTGTCGTATTAATTAACTTATAGTGACGGCCAACAAAGGATTATGTGTAACTTTATAATCTAATACTAAATCAAGATAAAAGCATTTTTGCTCCACTACAAACAGGGATGCCGATTTATACTGAGGCAATTGAAATGCTTGCAAGAGTAACCTAGAAACGGTGTATGTATATGTAGTAAAACGACTTACATTAATGATATTAGCGTGGTATGCGTGTTGTAAAGCAGTGATATCGATGATTGTCGATTTTTTTATTTATTTTTTATGTCCCAAACAAACTAGCAGACGGACACTGATGATAGGTTATGATCGACGCTCAGGAACATAAATCTGTTTAGCTGGTAGTAGGAAGTCATGTTCAATACGAGTGCAAAAAACTCTTCCGTTACTGAGTGACTGACAGACAACGCACAGCCGAAATTACTGAACGCAAGAAGCTGATATTTGGCATGTATGTTCCTTGGGGAGTGTAGGGGAGCTCTAAGAGAGGATTTTTGGAAATTCCCCCCCGAATGGGATAAACAGAGGAACAAACTAAACTTTTTATTTCTTCAATGGATTCAGTTGAAACTTTGTAAGTTTATAGGCTATAGTGACGCAAGTGAGCACTAAGAACGGATTGTTGAAAATTGGCAGGCGAAGCCGTGGGGGAAAGCTAGTTGCAATATAAAATGCGAAAAATTTCGAAAATAGAGGACTGAGTAAAAAATATATCAACTACAAATATAAGAATAATAATTTGTCAAATGATATTTTATACTTACTACGAGTACGTCACATGACTTACACATTACAAAAATAGTCTATGCAACCATATGCAACGCATAATTAATGTCGTACAACAATTTTATTGAGAAAAACCCACCCTCTCTTCGCTTCAGAAAACATATTCCTTATACAAATGTAAAAATTTATTAGCTATTTATTATTTGTTAATGTTTACGTGAATTTTAAAATTATACCTCCAGCAACAATAACTGTAAAAACCGCATCAAATTTCATTCAGTAGTAGACAGACAGACCAACATATTATAAACAATGGTGTTGGCTTCTTTTGGCCCTCTAAAGACCCCTCAGACACTTTTCTTAAAATCTCCAAGGACTAGTTCAAAATAAACCTTATTAATAGTGATCTTGATAAAAATGTAATAATGTTTGATGAAGATCTATTACATGAGGACAATGACGTCACGTTTCCAATATCTCTCTTGACAATAGACCCGAAGACTGAAACTGTTGGATAACTGAGTACATAGTGTTCGCTATTTTACAATATGAACAATATATTACATTCTTTTTACAATGGGGCATTTTTGCATTATATCTTTTCTGAAAACTCTTTATGATATGGCATCCATAATAATATTAAAATGCTAACGTACCTCTCGCTGTGTGTCTGGTAACACTTAATCCGCTGAAACAATTAAGGTGAAATTAATTATGGAGATAATTTGAGATCCAGATTAGGACATAGGATAATTTTAATCTGGATATTACGTTTCTTTGGGATAATTTCAACGGTCATTCGTCATTTTCCGACGCCCACGAGGCGATTCCACGAATAAAAACTAGTATTAAACTAATGTGTAATCTTTTTAAATTTTTTAATCCACGTTTCTATTGATTTGTATAAATCATGTATTTTTTTATTGGGCCGATAAAGATCGATATCTAACCCGCATCTAAATTTATGTATAAAATCGAAAAAAGTTAATATAATATTAAAAAAAATTAGGAGGCACAAAATGATTGAAAGTCCCGATAAACAATTACCATGAACCAAACTATCGATACCAGTCCACCCCTAGCAACCCGCGACTACCCCTAATAGTAAACGCGGTGTGTCTACTCGGCCCAGTGTCCCGCGACACCCGGCCGGACGCCGCCGGCACCAAACATAACCATGTTTTAAACCATCGGATATCTATCCTAAAAGGTAAGCTTAATGTTATCTTTATCTTTATTACTGTTAAATTACAGACGTTGGATAGTCTATATATAATTATATAAATAAATAATATTGGAGTTCTGTTTGTTATTAAAATAACCGCTTTCTACTAAATGCATAATGGATGTATACACGGTACATATACCAAAACAACATTTTTTACAATTTTTGTCTGTTTGTCTGTCGGTCTGTCTGTCTGTCTGTTTGTTTAGGTTAATCTCTGGAACGGCTGGACCAATTTTGACGGGACTTTAACTGGCAGATAGCTGATGTAATAAGGAGTAACTTAGGTTACTTTTATTTTAGAAATTTCCCCGTAACAATTAAAAATCCACGCGGGCGAAGTCGCGGGCACAGCTAGTCTATAATAAGATAAGATGCTGTTAAATTACAAAATAATTATTACACAATAATATTATATTTGTGTAATAAGACTAACAGTCTTGCGGTCAACATGGAACTGGTTTTGCAAAATTTAAGCACTTGTTATATGTGTGTTATAAATAAAAAACCGGTCAAATGCTAGTCGTACACGCACACATAGGGTTCCGTACAACCGAGCGATATAACTCTAAATATTTGGTCAATAACAAAACATAATGTAGAAACCCCGAACCGCGAAAGCTATCGCGTCGTCTAACTGGGCCTTAAGAGGAAGTAGTTCTAATTCAGCTTGCAAAGTTTGACCTGAATACACAAACATACATACAAACATAGCAAGTTGAATAAATGCTCGTTAAAAAGGGTCTTGTTTAACTGATGTTAAAAAACTAACCCCCAATACCGATAATAAAACAATATCCACCTCTACCAACGCAAGTTTAGATCGCATCTAATTTCAAAATAAAATGAAGTAATTTAAATTCAAGTAAGGATATGCTGATCCTGGATATATATACGGTGCCTAGAATCTCGCCTCGCAATGACGATACAAATATGAGCGAGCGACAGCTAAGCTATTTTATTTGGTACGCCTTAAATAGATACTTGGCCGAATATTCGGTCTACTTTTTCACCAAATATTCTTGCACGAGAACAATTAATACAACCTGTTTACAATGATATCATTGTAAGATATTATCTTAACAAGTAGGGTAGTAACATAGGGTTACCAACTCGCTGGATTTAGAAGGACATGGCTGGACTTATAGTCTATGAATTTGTCAAGCTTTTCGATTTATCCGGATAAACGGATATCTAGATAACCTCTCATTTTTGAATAAGCTATAAAAATATAACTAATCAGTGTCTAAAAAACAATCAACTTGGGTTTCTAATTCAAACATTACAGATGTCCGGAGGCAATTCAGATTTCAAATAAAAAAAAGACAAGAGATATAATTTTTTTTCAATAATCATTTAAAAGAAAAATGTGCCGATTTTTGTGTTTTTCTTTAAAATCACGACTTTTAAAATCCCGTTATTATCATGACGTCACATTTTCGCGAACTCTAAAATTAAATGGCAATCGAAAATCCTTGATAGTGAGTATTTGACAGTTAATAAATTTAGGAATAAGTGACGTCACTGCCGTTTGGTATCACGAGACAACATTTTAATAAATTAAACAGAAATTAAATTCCGTAGAGATAATTTATTAACTAAGTGGGATATAAATAAATTATTACAATATGTACCTATTGTTTTAATTCAGTCAATATATCCCAATTATGTATGTATGTATGTAAGTAAGTACAGGATACGCTGGTACAATTTGTAAATGTAAATTTTTTTCGGAATTTAGGTAAGATTTTTGTAAACTGGTCTATCTTTCATCTGAAAAATTTGTAATTTCGCCAGTATGTTTGTAATTATTGCGTTTTAGTGCCTACTATTTGTAAACAAGTGAAGAAGTGTCCAAAGCGAAGCTGGTTTATCTAATAACGGAATATTTTCCAACCTGGTGAATGTAGAGCTCGTGAGGAAAATACTAGAAATTTCTAACGCAATTGCAATTCCGTGAACATGTGGAAATATTAAATTTTAGAATTAGCAACCTACCCTCGCTACGTACCCTAAGTACTAGCAGCGAATGTAGCATCCATAGCTGTCCCACCGCCGGCGAGTGATCGAGTAACTATCGGCTATTTTCTCGCTCAAGAAACGTACAATGAGATAAACACTTGTAAACAAAAGAGATGCATTATATTAATAGTTGATCACTGACTGTTCACACTGCCGGCGAGGACTCACTCAGCGATGCTCGCTTGGCGGTCGGACAGCTATGGAGTCGCAGTGTGTCACTCGCTGAAAGTACAGCGACAAAACTATCGGAACTACACACTCGCTGCTCGCCAACTCGTTTTCAGTTTCTAGCTCTACTCGCTACTCGCTAATCGCCGGCGGAGGGACTTTTAAAAGGTATCAGACTAGGGATCGATTTTCGGAGTTCCTTAAATAAACAAAGGTAGCCTCTACAATATTTTAATAATTGCAATAATATAATAATAACAAAATTAAAGAAATCTTAATTTATTAAAATGTTTAATTAAAGTATACAACTAAAAATTTTTTTCGGGTGCACGTGCTGTCTGTAAGTAACTTTATATTGAACAAGCGACGTATTTTTAGGACTTAATTAACTTCAATTCGAAAATTTCTGTATAACTTCATTCAATATTTAAATATTAGTTAAAATAATACGGCCTGCAGAAAATTGAAACGGTTTTAAAGTTAATTTAATTTAATTCATGTGTTTCCGAAAAACAATAGGTTACCTCATTGAATTTAACTGTTTCATTGCACTATATCATATACCGTCTCGAGTTTGACCGTGGTGTTCTAAATATAGAGCTATCGATATTTCTGCCACTGTTTGTTGAACATGACCAGAAGTTCCGGCTTAAAATGTTCCAAAAACAAGACTATTTATATTTTATGTTATTTCTAGTTATCGTGAAAATACCGCGGAATTAGGTCACTTTACCTTAACCTTAATTCCTTAATTTCGTAGTGTGATGTTTAGGTGTGATGTTGCGACTGCATCTACTACTACATTATATAAGGCCTAATGAAATATTTTTCAAATCATGAATATACTTAGTAAAGATTGCCTTTAAAATGTGATGGAAAATTAATGCCTGTTAAAAATGAGTAGCAATTATTATGTACGGATGCAAATTAATACACACTTTTCTTATACATAAGAAATAGTATCCCAAACCTAAGCAACGGAGACCTTACCTAGTGTTTTATAAATATTTACATTGTACCTACAGACGTCACAAGAAAACCTATAAGTTATGTGACAACTTACTACGACCCGTAGCAATATTATCAAATTAGCAGCAGCCGACTGCAGTCCGTTAACAGTATTATGAACTGCAAGGAAAGCAAGGTCGCGCAGCTGTTGGCTTTTCAAAGGTCTCGTGATTCTGAAGCCAAACAAATATGGATACAATTCTAAGATTTATACATTTCCATAACTTCCGTAAAATTTAAATTTGGAATTCGCCTCCATCTTGATTAATGGCAACACTCGGATTGGTCATTGACTTCCTTTTATTGCTTATGGATGGTAGTTTTACATACGAACTGTTCTAGTAACGTAGCGTCGGCGTGACGCTACATTACTAGACGCCGTCATGCTTCTCTAATTATTGAATTAATTAATTGAACTAACAAATTAAATTAAATACAAATTACTATAATTAGACTCTAAAGGATAGATAAAAAACAGATTGGTACCCTAGTGGGAAGTCAGCGGCAATGTAACGCCGCCTCTGAAGGAGAACTCATTGAACACCTTTAGCATAGCGTTGCGCTCCGAGAATAATAGCTCAGAAGAACATTCTTCCACAGTTTGCAAATACGTGCCTAAAATGATCGTGAGAATTGGGCCTTAGATTCTTCGTGAGACCAGACGAGCCATTTAATGGTAAATAGTCACCATCGTTCAAGGACATAAATAAAATCAAAAGTATCACAGATGCATTGCTGGAAAGGAAAGAAGTGAGAAAAATAAATAATCATTCTTCGGAGAGTCTTAAGGTGGCGGTTCGCAGCCGAGACTGAGACAAGCGACCGAGACAGGAGACCGCGACCGGCACTTGACCATAGGCAATGTATAGGCGACAACTCGCGACCGAGACCGAGACAGTCTGTCGCGCCTATACAAAGTGACGGTCGCGGTCTCCTGTCTCGGTCTCCTGTCTCGGTCGCTTGTCTCGGTCTCGGCCGCGAACCGCCAGCTTTTAGTGACGGAAGGGAGAAACCGTGTAATTTAATAGAAGTTTCATGGAGATACAAAATTGAAAACGAATAAATATAAGTCCTTATTCTCCCCTATACCAATATGTAGAGTGCGTTAAAGTAACAACCATAAAGCTTTTAGAAAAAACAATATACTCTTTTTAAAGCTACGAAATAACCAATTAATTTTACGGCCAGAACCGTATCGATCAATCTATATATTTTATTAATCCTGCCGTATTTTATCTTCTAAAAATCTGAAAATAAATCGGCTAAACGGCGAAGTACTCAAACATTTCGACATCGATTATAAAAAAAAACATTAAAAAGCTCTAAAGTGGATGTTAATCGTAGCGAATGAGACGCGTTTATCATCGCACCGAGTACTCAGTTTAAGCTGCTAATAAATTTCGTGCTGACGTGTAAAAAGTTTACAGCTACGACCTGTTCACACGAAACACTTTTGACGCACGAATGTAGTGCGTCAAAAGTGTGCGTGCGGAATGATAGTAGCTCTAATTTTGAATAACGCCTCTCGCACCGGATTCAGATAGAGTTGGGAAATGCAGCCATGAGGTTTTATCGTTAATATTTAAATAATTTACCGTGTAAAGCATAAATTAATGCGTATCAAGCATTAAGTTGTTTTGTGTAAATAATATTTAATTAGTTATCAAGTTGCAAGCTGAATCAAGTTATATCATGAGACTACAATACAGTAGTACATAATTTCAATAGGTCGATAGGTTAAAGAATCGTAGCGTGAATTATACTAGTCATGACCTAATAATTTCATATCCACTTATAGCAACGCAACTAAGTATTATATTTTTTTATAATAACGAATATTTTTAGTCACTAAAGAACCATTGGCATTGCACTAAGTAACGAATGGTTTGTGCATTTGCTACACAGACCACATAAATTTGCAATGACCTCTCCCAACTCGACCCGCTGCGTTCACGACGCTTTACGTGTGGAGTCTCCGTTGAATCGAATGACGAGCTCTGTTTACATTGTATAAACAAAGCTCTCATCGGTCGATTTGGATCAAAGACGAAGGCACCATATGCCGGTGATGATCCGACTCACCGAATGACAGACATTACAGGAGATTTCTTACACACCTATCACAACTATGCACGTACACGTAGATTATATTCTGTTTGGTTCAAAGATATCATACGATGCGAATTGCACTTCCGTTATGACGTTGTTATAAACTTTGGAAGCGAAAGATAATTTTAAGGATTAAGGACGTAGAGACAGAAAGAGATAGCTACATAAAAAGTACGACAATTGGCCTAATTTGACTGCCCCACTTTCGCGCGCTAGTGACGTCTCTACATCTTTTTTACTTTTAATATCATTGGTATGGATTTATATTTCGGTCGACATTATGATCCCATTCGGGTTTGGTTTAATGACAGACAGACAGTCGGTCTTCCTTTCGCTGGTGCGCTCTCTGCATTTCGTCGCGACCCCCGTCTGGGGGTCTCAAGGGTCTCCTTGACACCCGGGACTCGGGACTACCTTGCCTCCCGGTGCCCTCAGTGAGTCATGGTCACAGTATTGCGATGGCGGCAAGCATGAAACAATGGATGAATCACTTAATTATTTGATTATGAAATTTTATGGAGAACTCTTAGGTGTAAAGGTTTCTTCTCGATGTTTTTCTTGACTAAGTAAGTATATGATAATTTATTTCTTATACGCACATATTTTGTTCGTATTTAGAGGTGAGTACAGGATTCGAAGCAGTGATAGCCGTGTGGTCGAACGTTGGACTGCCGAACCGGAGGGTCCGGGTTCAAAGCCCGCACGCACCACTAATTTTCAAAAGTTATGTGCGTATAAATATTTAATTATCACTTGCTTCGGTGAAGGAAAACATCGTGAGGAAACCTGCACACCTGAGAGTTCTCCATAATGTTCTCAAAGGTGTGTGAAGTCCACCAATCCGCACTTGGCCAGCGTGGTGGACTATGGCCTATACCCCTCACAATGTGAGAGGAGACCCGTGCCCATCAGTAGGACAGTTATGGGTTGTGATGATGATGATGATGATGACAGGATTCGAACTCAGGTCCTACTATTTAGAAGACCAACATTCGAACAAAATACATATTTATAAACATAGAGTTAGAAAGTTACCCAAATCGCTCGCGGCCGGGTTTTTAGTAAATACGGATCGATCAATATCGCCATAAATTGGACATAGTTTAAAAATAGCTCCCCTTCAGCGTCATGGCTCGCGAAGTCACGATCTCCTAGAAATCAGTTTTCCGTGAAATCCCGGCATAACACACACATATTGTTTAGATATTAATCTATACGGTTATGGTTAAAAATATTAAATGATTAAGTTTTACGATAAAAATAAATACTAATATAGCTATTCTTACCACAATATGACGTCGCGGTTTTTTTTTAAATTTAAAACCACACCAGGTTCAACTTAAAATTTTAATAACGTATCCACAACCTTTGTTTACTGTGTATAGATTAAAACAAAAAATATAATGTGTACAGTTATTGATTCGGAATTCATAAATTAATAAGAATGGTTTATAAAATGTTTAGATAGAATTTTATACAACAATATCATAATGTGAAGTGCTTTATTATAAAGTGAGTCAGCAAACTGAAGTGGAAAGTGCGTCATAATGAAGAAACGTAAGAAAAGTAGACGGATTCGCATCCGATTCAATGCGAATGAATTAGTAAGTTCATCTTTTAACTAGTGACCCTGAACCCCTTTCTTCGCTTGGCATTTCTTCACTTGGATTGAAAATTGTACCTAGTGTAGGATAAGGAAATAAAATATTCGTGCTCCGTCTTCCAAATCATTTTAGTCAATGACTGACAACATCAAATCCTTTTCCCTTGCTTCTGTTAATCAGCTGGCCTGCTCTCTGGTCAGTAACATTATATTGGAACACCTGTAACATTTGGAAGACTCTTCGCATAGCCTTCCTCATAAATATGGATATCAAATCCGATTCCTACTCCATTCCTTAGTTCCCCCTCACATTATAGTATGAGGAACACTTTACCAGAAGTCATGGGTCTCTAACTCTCTAGTTGATACTTGACACAAGCTGAGTATCAACCTTTTTCGTCGCTGTATATATTGTGCAGTGTGTAAAATTTATTTCTTACTAGCGACCCGCCCTCGCTTCGCTTCGGGAAACTTATTCCTTCGGTTTGCAAAGATTTAGCTATATATTTTGGATAATTCACACTATATCTGATATTATGTGTTATTCTGATGTGTAATCTATATTATAAATTATACATCAGAATAACATATAGATATATTTTGGATAGATTTTGGATACAATGGATTTTGATCCATTCTGTAGTTTTTGCGTGAAAGAGTAACATACATTCATACATTCATACAAACTTTCGCATTTATAATATTAATAGGATACATATTGTACAATTGCTTTAGAGACGAAATTAACGCTTTCCTTCTTTACAAAGTCACTCTTCTAGATCCACTGGTTGAACGTCTGCGCACATTACATCAACTGAATCACCGTCAATCATCACCGATTCTCGGTTGGGGCAAACATTTATAGATAGAATAAATGTTTGTTCTTGCGTCTCACACTTGGGTGTTAGTTACCATTTCACACTCGTCACAGCGAAACCTAGTATTATTGTTAGAAAACCCGCCCTCCCTTTTCTCGGCGAAAGATTATGGTAGGTATATTACAAAAAACTAGAAAAAAATTTAAAACGGGATATTTAAAATTAACATGTCATTATTATTTGTGAACCGATTTAATAGTGTAGTATTTCGTATACAAGATCATTACAATCTTTAAAACATAGACATTATACTTAATACAAAGCCAAAGACATTGACAATGGCGCAACTAAGGCACATCACTGACGTGCAAGCTTGAAGTATTCTACTACTTAATATGACTCCTCTTGAGTAGATTGCTGCTCCGAATACATTACTTTAATGCACTGCTCAATTACTTTCAACGACGTTACAATAATGTCAAAGGTTTTAACACAATTTGGTGTTCCTATTTTTAGGTATAATTGTTCAAAAACGAAGTAGCGAATGAAATACAACTGAAATTTTGTGAACATGTACACAATATTATTGAAATAATGTAAAATGCATTGAATTATGTCACATGAAAATAAAATAAAATAGAAGAAAATGAAAGTAGTACACTCCTCATTTCAAACTTACAAGGTTGTGTACAAGTCTATTGATTTTTTGTATGGCGTTGTGATTGAATTGCATGAAAGTTACAATACAAATTGCGTTTCGCGAGGTACATTACGTTGTGGTCAATTTTATAACTCAATGAGCAATTTCGGTATATGAGCCTAACATATAATATTAAGTATGTATATTCGTGATTGGCTCATGCCATTCCAATCTATATTTTGGAAATGTATTTATTAATTCATTCAGATAAAATACGTAGTGTGACAGAAAAACAAATAAGTTTTTTTAAAGAGCATCTCATTACTACTTAAAACCCTTCCAATAAAGAGAACTTAAAGTAATCCCGTGGTACAAATCTGCTGCTGCATATTTACAAAGTGGTTGCTTTTTAATTGATTAACTTTTGTTACTGATTACCTACGGTGTGATCTGAAATTTATTACGCAGTATATTTTCAAGCTTACTTATTTTTTATGGATATTAGGCACCAAACGAGCACGAAGCACCACACTTCCGCTGCCGCCCATGACAACTATTACCGACCTAGAACAAGACTCAAATTACTCTGTGTCATCTGTGACCTAATTATTATAAAACATTACAATATGATAAATTATATTTTGTTTTGTATTCCAGACCAATATGAGTAGTGGATCCAGAGAGCAGCTTTTGGGTGGCTCCCAGGAAGCTTTGAGAAGCAGCCAGCTTGATCTATACACCATCAACGAGCGACCCCTTACCAAAGAGGAGAAGAATTTCCTTCTCAATGTTGATAGGGGAGACTATGCCACGGTCGAAAAGTAAGTATATTTCTTGTCAATAATATCGTATTATATTTTATTTTTCAAGACACGTTAACTTAGTTTGCGACTACACCTGTAGCCTTGTAGTAACTCTGTCTGCGAAGTGAGGGGTCCCGGGTTCGATTCCCGGCCGGAGCAAGCATTTATGTGACAGATTTTTTTTCACGGATCGTGGGTTCTAATGATGTGCTATTTATATTATCCATGCCCCCGGAGACACAGAGAATGCTAATGCGGGTGTTTAATTGTGTGTTTTTTATTTAATTTCCTTTCCTTGAAACTTGCCTGGCCAGCTAACACCCACTTGCTTGAGTGATCCGCCAAACGACTCGTCGTTGTTTGGTTGGGAGCTTCAGAGTACTTTCTTTCTCTTTTTTTAACCGACTTTCAAAAAATTCAATTCGACTGTACGTTTTTATGCTTGTTACCTCAGAACTTTCGGGTGAACCGATTTTGATGATTCTTTTTTTTATTTGTAAGCTGGTAAGGTGTTCACCTTGTGGTCCAATTTCAATTTGGTTAGTTCTGACAATGGCATCCAACGTTCGTAATTTTTATTACGGTAATACATTTTGTATGTGCCTAAATATCCAATCCAAAATCGGTGACAAATGTACAAAAATACGTTCATAAGTGTATGTATAAATATCTACATGAAATAAATTGTTTTAGTTCCAGTTTGAGTTTGAAGAAATAAAATTATGTACTTATTAAAAGAATAAAAGGTCAAGATCATGGTTTTGTCGTTTTCCATCCATAAGGAAAACGATAAAACCATGATCTTATACATAAATAGTAAATATCTCCCCAATACATCAGAATGCGTGACATATTCACGACGAGTGAGAATCACTACAAGGGCGGTAATCCAGTTTATTGGACTAACACGTCGGCTGTGATCTCTGCCTCGTCCTACATTCGCGGTTTAACTCTTAGCCCAACTGCTCTAATTCGATTTTATACGTATCGATGTCTAAATTTGACCTTCGTTGCAACCCATACCTGTCCCACTGCTGGGCTCGAGTCTCCTCTCATAGTGTGTCTTAGTCCGCCACGCTGGCCATGTGACTTCACTTGCCTTTGAGCATAGCATGGAGAACTCTTTCTAGGACATTACTTGGCGGTTTGGGAGTCCAACGTTTATAGTTCTTACCACTTGGCTATTAAAATTCGACCTGACCACTTACCATCGGATGGTTCGTTTCTCATTTGTTGGCTATTTTACATAAAATGTTTCCTTTGCAATGTGTTTTAATTGCAATGTGCTGAACACATTTAATGAGCGGGTTCCTCAAACTGTCTAGTTCCTTTGCAATGTGTTTTAATTGCAATGTGCTGAACACATTTAATGAGCGGGTTCCTCAAACTGTCTAGTTCCTTTGCAATGTGTTTTCATTGCAATGTGCTGAACACATTTAATGAGCGGGTTCCTCAAACTGTCTAGTTCCTTTGCAATGTGTTTTCATTGCAATGTGCTGAACACATTTAATGAGCGGGTTCCTCAAACTGTCTAGTTCCTTTGCAATGTGTTTTCATTGCAATGTGCTGAACACATTTAATGAGCGGGTTCCTCAAACTTTCTAGTTCCTTTGCAATGTGTTTTCATTGCAATGTGCTGAACACATTTAATGAGCGGGTTCCTCAAACTTTCTAGTTCCTTTGCAATGTGTTTTCATTGCAATGTGCTGAACACATTTAATGAGCGGGTTCCTCAAACTGTCTAGTTCCTTTGCAATGTGTTTTCATTGCAATGTGCTGAACACATTTAATGAGCGGGTTCCTCAAACTTTCTAGTTCCTTTGCAATGTGTTTTCATTGCAATGTGCTGAACACATTTAATGAGCGGGTTCCTCAAACTGTCTAGTTCCTTTGCAATGTGTTTTCATTGCAATGTGCTGAACACATTTAATGAGCGGGTTCCTCAAACTTTCTAGTTCCTTTGCAATGTGTTTTCATTGCAATGTGCTGAACACATTTAATGAGCGGGTTCCTCAAACTGTCTAGTTCCTTTGCAATTTGTTTTCATTGCAATGTGCTGAACACATTTAATGAGCGTGTTCCTCAAACTAGACGCATAACGTTAAAAATAAGTCTAATCGTAGGTATAATACCGTTCTACTTTGTATACCCCCGGCTTACTTCATAGTGATGGAAAGTATAAATACAATACAATACGTATTTGCAGGTTGATCAATGAATTTGCCGGGAATCCGGAGGTATTGGACATCAACTGCGTAGACCCGCTGAACCGCTCCGCGCTCATTGCCGCCATCGAAAATGAGAATTTCGAACTGATCAAGCTGCTACTTAACTCTGGGATCAAGGTCAAAGTAAGTACCATGTAGGGACCATTAGTCAACACGACATATTGCGAAAAAATATCGGTCAAGTGTGAGTCGGACTCGCACACGCAGGGTTCCGTACCACCAAGCGACATTAATTTTACTTGGCCGAAAACATGAATGTAGAGAACCTATTTTTTAAGGTTACTTGTATGGAGAAACCTTTTTGGGATCCGTTCAAGAGATAGAGCACTGTGACAGACATACAAAAAGACAGCGAACGCATGTTAATACGGTTCCGTTTGTCAACCTTAGAATACGGAAGCCTAATAAAACCTGTAGTTATAGCCGGTTAAATTAAGTGTAATAATACTTAATTACGAATTAAGAACGTCAATAGACGTTCTGTATTCCAGTTGGTTGATACCTTGCTTGTTTGTGATGATAATTCCTTTGCGATAGATGTTCGACATATTTTTTATAGTTATGTCAATATCATAGGTCACGTGGACTCCCAATGCAGATTATATACGTTAAAATATTCCAAAAAACTCACAAGTAACGTATGATTTTAAACGGGTACTCACGATATAAGTATACTGTACGTCGATACTTCAACCCAGTTGCATAGATCGTGGTCACAGCTGAGCTGCGATGGTACGAAGAAACTTTTGCCAGGTGACATTTGACAATAATACCTATCGTGAGTACCCGTATCATAATAAAGTCAGAGGAAACCCATATAGTGCGTAAAATGCGAAGTGAAACCCCCGTAGGGACGTATAAATCGTTCGGAACTGTTCGGCTAAGTGCATGTCAATCATTGTTTGATTGATGTAGGTACTCGTCTTTACTAGGTACTTACTGTACTTATCGAGTGCGAATAAGAAATGAAATGTAAATTAAAATGAAATTTGTTTGAAGTTTATTTTCACAAACACTTTTCAAATTAAAACTACGTCACCGTTTCAACAAATTTCTACCATGTAGAAAGAAAAAGTTGCAAGAAACTCCCTATTACTGTTTTTTGTTACTCAAAGTAACTGATGGAACTTACTACTTAATAATATGGACATAATTATATTACAAATATAATTACGTACATTCGTAATATTATACTACGTATTTGCCCGACGGCTGGGCTAGACTTCAAGAAATATCTCCTATTCTGTCTTATAAAACTGTAGCTTAGGCCATAATATATAGACGCCATAATAAAACTAATATGATAATCCCTTTTGTACAATTCAAGTCAAAAGAGAATGAACCAACTATAACAAAAAATATCATAAGTTTGTCGATGTTAGTGAAATGTCTCTAATCGAAAAAGGTGGTGCTGCCCCTAATATAGGCATGCAATCACGGCATGAAACTCCCAAGGATTTATTGAGCGCTGTTACAAAAAACTAAACTTATTTTATATATATTATATACTAGCGACCCGCCCTCGCTTCGCTTCGGGAAACTTATTATCAAGTGCTTAAATATAAAGTTTCATGGTTCTTTAAGAGATGGCGCTAGGCCGATGGCGTTCTTATTCTTTAAGTTAGGAAGGTTCACCCCTAGATGGCGCTGTGCTTAAAACCCGAAGAAATCCCATACAAACTTTCAACCTCTATTTCAACCTCTTCATCCCTTTTTGTCGCAATAAAAGGTAGCCTATGTCCTTTCTCAGGGTCTAAAGATTGTCTGTGTCAAATTTCATCAAAATCGGTTGAGAGGTTTAAGCGGGAAAGCGTCACAGACAGACAGACAGACAGACAGACAGACAGACAGAGTTACTTTCGCATTTATAATATTAGTAGGGATTAAACCATTAACACGTTAAGTGCGAAGCGAGGCCTAAATCACCCCTAATGCAACTTCCCTGTGGTGCGGCAAGCAAAAAAGTGAATTTCTCTGTCGTGCGAATGGCATAACTTTGGTTTGGTCCAGTGTAGGAAAGAGATAAATATATATTTAAGATCACTAATGGTTCCGGACTCGGTGGTGTACCTACCTTGGTACCGGATGTCTTAGGCCTCGTGCCGCACTGAATTAATATAATTTTAATGCAGTGCGGAACGAGGCTAAAACGTCCCATATCCCCCCTGACCTCGTACCGCACTCAACGCGAGCTTCCCGCGACCAGTGTTGTGCATCACAATCCATCTCGTGAAGCTGATAAAAAATCCAAAAAGATTTTGACTCAGTGCACTCAGTGCAAAAAATCTTATTGTCTACCCTGTTTCAATGAAAAACACTCATAAATAAGTACAACATATATATTGAGATTTTTATAAAAAAGTATATTGATACTGATTTTTTAATGTTAATTCAAGTTCTAATAATTGTATTTTTAAAGCCCGAGGCAGAATAAATAGGACAGTTTCTTTTCTACTTCTGGTTGCCTTTTTTTTCTATTCTGTGAACCGCATTAAGATTTTCATATACAAATAGAAAGATAAACCTTATGCATAAACCGTAATCCATTATTTTCCAATAATAAGTCTGTAATAGGTGCCTCTTAATGGTATAGAATGGAACGCTTCGTGCGCGAATCCGACTCGCACTTGGCCGGTTTTTTTTTCTTTATGGCGCCTTCAAGCACAATTTAGATTATTTAAAAAAAAATGTATCCTTTGATAGCTTTGTGTTGTTTTGCCAGGTTTTGCCCTTAAAACGATCTAATGAGATATAATTGATCAAAATCGGTCAAGTCGTTGCGTAGTTAAGACAGTTTAAAAACGTCGATATTATTTTTCCCATCACTAATCGCAGCGAAAATTTGCCCTATTTCAGTGCGTTACGAGGTGTATAAGATCCCATATTTTGTTTTGCTAATAATTCCTAAACTAGCCATCAGATCCCGGGGCGACGGTGGATTAGGGTTCATCAATTCACTGTCTATATCAATAAGGACCAAAATTCTCATTTATCTTTGATTTCGCGCCAGAAAATGGATTTTAGTCTGTAAAAGGAGGTGGGGTCTAATAGACCGCGTGTCGCCCTAACGTCTGGTCACGGTACGGGCCGATTATACCTCGTGCCGCAGGAACGGAAAGTATGCAAAAATTGGTGCCGCAGCTAACGTGTTAACCCGCCCTCGCATACCTATAACTATCAAATAATAAAAAATGATGTGGTGTCGTGGGACACCAGGTAGGAACGAAGTTCCTTCGGCTAATGTAGAATCGACACAAATTGCAAAAAAAATCGTGCTCAATTTTATGTAGGTTTTCTTGATTTTTCTCTTAAATTTTGCTGATTAGTTTTTATTTAAGTACAAGAAAGTATTTAGGAAATTCAGTATTTTAAGAAATAATATAAAATAATATAAAATATAATATATAAAACAATAATATAAAACCCATGTGTATCCATTGTTATATAAAAGTATAGAATAGAAAATAAATAAAATGGTTGCCTGTAAAGTCGGTTTTACGGGCGAAGATTTTACGTGACAACGTCTTTTTCTCGGTAGAATATTTATTGATATGAATATAATTAAATTGCGCAATAGGAACAAGGAATTGAATGAAAATAAGAATTGCACAAATTTTAACTATAGAAATATATTTTGTTTACTAAAACATTGTACATGTAAACTTAAACTTAACGCGCCGATTCAATGCGCCTAATTCTCTAGTGCTGCGCGCGCGACAGACCGATCATAGTTGAGTGGGAGAGAGACGCAAGGCATTCGGCGGGCCTCTCTCTCGTTCGGTGACTCATCGTAACGTTACCGAGCGTTACTATTTTTCATAAGTGACTCCCAGCTAACCTAATTTAAGACGTTGTCACGTCAAAATGCATAAATTTCATTTGTGTTTTATTTAATTAGAGAATCTTGTATATTAATCAAATCACAAGCTATAGTAAAAATATGGTTAAATGGTATATTTGTCTGTTCTTGAATCAAGTTAACTAAATAATAACAAGTTAAAGGATTGCCAATATAAGAACGGGGGCTTTTTTAAATTTTATTCAAGGTACACTCTAAGGCATTTAAATTTTCTCGTCTTTTGTCATCCTGTATAATCACTACAATCTGAAGAAGACTCCATTTGAAAAGATATTGATGATTCTGTGAAAGTTACAGAGGGAGTATAAGATGTATCACTATCTGATTGTTCTATTTTTTAACAATTTTACTCAAATAATGTTTAATTAAGTTTTTCCAAAACAACTCATTTATTCTCAAAATAAGTTAGCTTTTCTCAAACAAGTTGGCTTTTCTCAAAATGAGTAAACTTTTCCAAAACGAATAGGCTCATCGAACGTCACTCAATTAAATGTCTCTTAAAACAAGACTAAGAATAATTACATCTAACCTGTATACATAGCTCTCATATGTATCGTCCATCCCGATACAACTGTCCATTGGCACTCTCCAATAACAGAACTGAGCACCTCTCTCTAGTGTCTTATAAGAGCTATGCATTGTACAAAAATAACAATGATCAAATAATAATTTCAATGAGTTACGTTCGACAAGATGGCTGAATTTTATTAAATTTTCAAAAACAAAAGAAATCTCATTACAGTGAATTAATCATCAATCAGTCTGGCTAGCTTACTAAGCCATATCATAAATAACTCCATATGTTACAACCCTATTTTCTTTTTAACTATTAACTAACCATTTAACTGTAACTGTCAATAATTAATTATGTGACCGTCTCTAAGTAACATCACCAGTAAACCCTGTGTGATAAAGCCAAAGATGGGTAGGTACTTCAAATGTTATACTCCTAGTACCATATTACCACAAAATTACCAAAAAGTTATTAACTTTATCAATGTCATAATTAGAACTCAATATTTAACTTCAAAAACTCATTTTCTTGATAATTTAGTTCCATTGTGTCTAGATTATCATTTTATTATTTTGATGTTATTCTATTTCATAACTAATGAATAACAACTCAAACTCAAAAAGTACTTGGTCATACCTGACAAATCCTTCAGCGTGGACTTGTGGATAGCGACTCCTGGATACAGGTGATGCAGACTGCAGCACTCTTTGACCTCATGTAACATCCTCACTCAATACTTGTATACCATGATATGACATCTTGTACTTCATAGTCATCTCAAAGCATCGCAGCCTTGCTTGCCAGTTCATATTGACATCCAAGCTTTCTCAGTAGCTAGTTTCTTACGGATTCTTTATCCCAGCTTCTGATATCGGCGTCAGGTAGGCCGGGTGTGGGTGTTTGTATGGTTTTTCAGTCGATTCTCCTCTGTTTAGCATGTATTTTCATGAAAGTAGGTATTCTTCACATAACCTCCGTTGTGGGCTTATTCAGCGATTCTCAATATTGATTTAAACGTTTTAACCACTCGCTCTAACCGCGATATCACATTTTATTATAACTTCATCAACAACTTTAAGAGACTCCGCGACTTAAGTATGACAACTTTCATAACTTTTTCCGCGGGAACTCAACATAATCATATTCTCCGTTTTCTGACAGATCTCGCAAACTCCACTTACATAACCAATGTAAAATATATTATATTTATAATATAAATATATATTTATTAATAAAGAATAAACTAATACTTACGTATTTAATTCTTTTGCACTGAATAAATATAGTAATAATTTCCCACTATTAGCACTGTCACTTTCACTTGGCATTTTCTTTTACTATATTTATTTACTACCTATATTATTATTTTATATTACTATATTATATTATTAGTTTATGAAATTATATGATATGAAAACTAATTAAGGCAACGGCGAACGAAATGAAACAGGGAGAAAGAGAAAGGTAATATACACTACCTACTCGCTTGTGTATGCGACTGTCGCGCATGCGCACGTCTCATTATTCCACGCATTCTTCCTTACGGTTTTACTATCATATATTTTTCAGTTCGGTCGCCGTAGCAAAACCTATCCCCTCCAAGCCTGCCGTAAGGAACTTCGTTCCAAAAAAAAAAACGTGAATCTTAAAAAAATCACCTGTTTAAGTCTTAACATTTTTCTTAACCAACAACGCATTAGTAGTCTCAGTAGACAACTCTCTGCGCTTACCATTAAAATAAATATTTCTATAGCAGCGATACGCTTATAACTTAACCCTGTTCTAGGCGATAAGCCGTAAGACAACCATGTGATATTTACAAACAAGCTTACCTATGTAGGTCAAAACATTTAGGTTGTTGGATACCTAATGTACCTGTTTCTCCTCCATGAATATTTTTAAACCTTACGGGGTAAAAAGCCATTTGTCATTGAGTTGAGCCCTCCCCTTCCAGTGGTACACTATGCTCAATGACAGTCCAGGCTCGGAGGTCCTTCTTGGATGTTCATTTCTTTACGCATCAACAGCATAACACAAATTTTGATATAACTTATTTTCTAATTTATATCTATTGCATCCGAGTGCTATAAATATTCATATATTTTTTTAGTTTTATATCCAATTATTATTATCAAAGTGCTGAAACGACATACGTATTCCAAATTTCAGCTTAATGGATTTACGGGAAGTTCAAATTTCGTTGCAATATTTTGACTTTTACGCTTACATATTGACTCTTACATACTAATAATATCAAGTTAAATAAAAACTTGCATTAATCAGCACAATTTACGCATCCCATTACATTGGCAGTGAAACAAGTTACCATCATAAGTCACTGTACCAACTCACCGACTTTGAGAACAGTCATTCAGTTTGAAGAACAAAATGCGTCTTTATCTATAGTCCTTAGGGAAATCATTCCGGCGTTCTCGTGAGCGTATCTGCCGTATATTTTCATAAATAGAATAAGTCTACACTCAAACAAATCGCAATAGACAATAAATATGATTTCGTGTAATGCTCACTATGTATTCAAACGCAAATTGCGGATAGAGACAGAAGAATGTATTCTTCTGTAGAATTGTAATTCTGCTAACAATTTGGATCTAAAAGGTCGAAATACATTTTGTTTATGGCGAGATAGGTGTTAACACTATTTTCAAGTCAGGTAGCTGAACTTCAGGCTGGTTCTATAGTATCCTGAATAGTATTAAACATTATTAAGTAGTATATTTTAAGGATACATAATTACTTAGTTATTTCCTACCACGCTCCAATCTTCATTCTTTTACACACAGAGATTTTCTTTTACGCAGTCTTTCTTTCTTGAGCCTTCCTCTAGGTCTCTTCGAGAAAGGAATGCTATATAGAGGCCTATAAAGTATCAAGTAAAGTCTACTATCGTACCCACTAACCCTTGATCAGGAGTAAAATATATCATTATAAAGTAAGTAAGGAAGTACGATTAAAATTAATGTATAAATTCAACATAGTAAAAACAGAAATAGTATTAAGATAAGAAATAGTATTAAGATAGGATAGAAATGAAAATAGCTGAAATAATGTAGTAGGTTAAGGAAAACGTATTTTGTTTTTGTTCAAATTAAAAGATGATGACAAGTTCTCTGAGATGACGTCAGGGGTTCATTAAGTTCGCGAGCCGGGCCTGAGAGCGCCCGGATTATTATATAAAAAAAAAAAAAAAAAAAAAAAAAAAAAAAAAAAAAAAAAAAAACCCTTGATCAGGTAGGGGAATCTGTCTTCCAGCGCCGTCAGTCGATGCGTTTAGTTTAAGTAAATTGTATTAACCTGTCTGGCCAGCTTTGAAATAATTTTTTTTAGTTTTGGTTGCGACTCAACAGCTCTAGATGACCCATATGGCGCAATGGTCCACAAGTTCTGGGTACGTTTCCTACCGAGGTGGAAATTTAAATGAGTGTTTAAATTGTACTTGGTCTGGGTGTTTGTGGTCCATCGCACCCACGAGAAAGAGAATCCTAGTATTTTATATTATTATATATGATTCCAGCAACTCGGTTCTCTTTTGAACGCAATAACACTGTAAAAGATTTACATTTACTGGTCCATTTTAGTTTAAATTGTGACTTACAATTCTGTCGTGAATGGTTTGCAAACTACTCTACGCAATATTCGATAAGTAATAAATATTATCTACAATATCAGCTATTCGAAATACCATACATAAATACAATAGCTATTCTAAATAGACAAGTTATTTCGTCAGCTTGTATCTACATATAATAATAAAGAATTAAAAATAATAATAATTGGCAGTGGATCAGTTTTGGTGATCAGACCGGAATAAGTCAATAATTATGTTTTATAGTACATACATACATGTACATACATACATTTACATACAGTACATACATTTCTACATACACAGACAATTTTTTTTGCCATGTACTCCTTTGTTTATGTTCTAAATTAATATTTCTTATTTAATCTAATAACAAGGTTCAGATTCAACCCCTTTAGATATACTCGTATTATAAGGCTGCGTAGCAGACGTTGGTACCAATCAACCACTAAGTAAATTGGATCGATTTCGCAAATTACTAGAAGGCATACCTACCTATCTTTAAACCTAAAGTGTATGCATTCAGAAAATGATGATATACTTATACTGTTTTATATTCGTAGAGCTACCTATAAAACTTGTACCTGTAATTATGTTTTTTTTAAATAATTGCTAATTCCATATTGAAGCAAGCTGCTTCGCGTATCTTGTGTTGTAATACGATTCATGTTAATTATGTATATATGTGTATATTATGTGTAGTAAGTGTAATTGGAGACAGGTGTTTGGTAAATAATAAATTGAATCATTTATTAAAATTTATTTTTTAAAACAGTGTGTCCTACACCTAAAATGTCGTAGGAGTGGTAGTTAAATGTATTAGTGGCCGGGACCGCGTTTTAATTGTGTTTTCTTGTCATACGCAAACTGTGGCGACGCTACTTATGAATCCACTTTATTATTTAATTAACCAGGACAACGTTAATTATAGGTTAATGTTCTCAAAAGATTTAACCCACAATAACAATGTATAGCGCAATATTTGATGTTTGTTTGTAGAAATTAAATATGACAAAATTAAACAAACTAATTCAACTAAGAGCTTCAAAGCAAAAGTAATTCTAAAATACCTACAAATATTATTATTAGACATACCTAATTTATTTTGGATTTGTAATGGTAAACGATGATTGATGATTTAACGACACAACAAGACTCAAATCGGGACAGGATAGTTACTTCATTTAGCATAGGGTGTTATTAAGAATTTAGTTGGTCGTTAGTACGTCCTGTCAGTCATTGTTAGTCCAGTGAGTAATTATTATTATTAGTATGTAAGAGTTTCGGTCTAATTTGGTTCCAAATGATTGCTTGTGTTTGACCTTTGAGGGCTAAGAAAAATGGTCGCCTCTACACACACAGTGTGCCCGGAACTATACTTTTCTAACCGAAACAAAATTTGCAAAATTTAAAACAATGATTACTTACATGATATACATGGTACTAAGTACCGTGGCGGGTGGTGGTCTGTGTTACCACGTGAGAAGTCGAGGCTCTATCACCCATTAGTTAATATTAAAAGACTTATCCTGGTGTTAATAATATTATTTATATGATACTAATACTAATGTACAATACTCAGTACATAGCATAAACCAGTAGGTATTTCCAATTCAGAAACCTTTAATTTAATAAACAAATTAAAATAGTTCTCACATCGCAATCAATCAGGTCAAAAAATCATATTAAATTCGTCTCTTCCCATTTAATTTTGTCTTTAAAAATAGCGATGAAAAATGCTTAAAACCCAACGATATTGCTTTCATAAATCCTTCAAATGTCTTCGTTTAGGAAGGCAGCGATATTGTGAAATTCAAACAAACATGGCGAATCTATGAAATACATACCTTACTTTACGTGAAGTGACAAATACTCAGAGTGGTCAAGGGTTCCGTAATAATTTTGTTTATCCGTAATACATAATACTCTTTACACACATTTGTTATATAAAAAAGCTTTATCTGTTACATAAGAATCTGCCCGGAATCGAACCCGGAACTCCTCGCTTCATAGACAATCACTACCAACTAGGCTACGGAGTATTGTCTGCAAAGCATTTTGGTCTAAGATCCGAACCTACATCGACATTCACCGGGTTGATAATTTTATAATAAATTTCGTATAATTATTAGAAAATATGTTAAAAATGGGTTGACAAAAAAAGTCCTGGACAGAAAGAATATTTTTCATTATTTTTTAAAAAATGATTTTTCATTAAATGTTGCAACATGAAGATAATAATAAAATTTTAACTAACTAATAATAATAACTAATAATTTCAACTAATTTTTACTATTATTTTAACTTTTTGTAACTAGTATTAACATACATACCTGTTCATACCTGTCAACCCAGTAGTTCGTCCAGGTAAATAATAGTCAACCCTACGTCTGCACATTCTATATGTTTTATACTTTAAGGCCAGTATAAAATTTTATTATTATCTTCATGTTGCAACATTTAATGAAAAAACATTTTTTAAAAATAATTAAAAAAATATTCTGTCCAGAATTTTTTTGTCAACCCATTTTTAATATATTTTCTAATATACGACATTTATTATAAAATAAGTTTGATTCTATTATCAACCCGGTGAATGCCGATGTAGGTTCGGATCTTCTACTATTACATGGAACCTTTACACCCCATTTCAATACGGACTTCTAAAACTATCCAAAAACAACGATGATTCCAAAGTAATTAATACGTGGTCGTACAAATGAATGAAATATCGACCGATATTTCAAAAGCTTCCCATATTAATATCTGCTATATATAAGTTATAAATCTGTAACTGATCGCTGTCTGTACATGGAAGATATGTATATGACAAAAATTTTATAATAGGCCTTTATTAACGCAACAGAACCTAAAACAATATTTTTTATAAATTTAGTCTGTTTGTCAACACAAAACAACCTAACGGATTTAAGGTTTACGAGATTTGCGGTTTTTAGTTTAAAGAATCATGTCTAACAATTTTCGAGTGTACTAAGGGACAGGTTTCCTGATGCGAAGCGAGGGCGGATTTACTACTGTACGCAACAAAATATTGGATCATCGATAGAGAGCTATGCGTTAGTCAACGTCTTTACAATAAAACTAGTATCGCCTATCAATCTCCAATAAATAATTCGGTGACCCATATTTTATGACAAATATTTGTCGAATAATCGATGTTTTAACATTGATTTGTTAGTCAGACCGCGTCGATAAAATTATATTACATAAAATTTGTAATTAACTATGGCTAGTTCGGGTGATCTAGCCATCTGCTCATCATGGCAAGGCATCATGGTATCAGCACCGCTAAAAGCGTTACTGATGCATTGTCAGTCAGGAAAGAAGGTAAAAGAAAGAAAGTACGAATAACAAAATTAGTAAATAGTATTAAAGTAATTACTTTAATACTATTATTTAAATAAATTTAAATAGTATTATTTAATAGCTTTAAAGTTACGAAACTATCACCTTATTTTTTCTCCAGGACGCCCTCCTTCACGCCATTAAAGAAGAATACGTAGAAGCAGTAGAAGTACTTCTACAATGGGAGGAAGAAAACCATAAACCTGGTGACCCGTATGTAAGTACTTTAGTTACAGAATAATCCGTCACTTGTAAATAATGAGAATATTTCTATTAAATATGTGAATAAAAGTACCAAAACAAAGTAAGAAGGCATTGACATTAGGTATGAATGCAGGTATCAAGTTACAACAAAAGTTTAGCCCTTACAAAACATTCTAATTAACAGCACTTATCATTCCAAATTTAATTCCAAAAATTCCATTTAATAATTAGGATTTGCTTGAGCAATAAAACTTTCCATGTCTCAAAAGTTTTTGCGACAAGAAAAGTTTGAATTTAAACATATAAACGCTTTGGTTATACTTCGCGCAATTAGTACATTACGGTACATTATTGAAATTCCTCTATCTTAATTGTGATGAGAAAATTATAACCATTTGTTTCGCAGAGTTGGGAGTCGGTAGAGCCGGCGGCAGCGACTTTCACTTCAGATATTACTCCGCTCATTCTCGCAGCGCACAGAAACCATTACGAAATTTTAAAAATATTACTCGATCGAGGAGCAACGTTACCTGTACCTCATGACGTTAAGTAAGCATAATATATACTTACGGAGATGTCTTATAAGCTTTTGGCAAAGGGAGATCTCCTGCCAGACGAGGCGTCATGCCTGGGGGGCGGCCGAGCTCCGACTGATCTCGGTCTGAACTTGTATTTAGACAAGCGGTGTAGAAAACTTCGATAGCGTGATTCAGGCTGGTCGTGACGTCACCGTATGACGTGTGTGCGAAGTCGCCACAAGCTCATTAAAGATACATATTAAAAACAAAAGTTATAGCTAAAAGCTATCTCTTCCAGACAACCCAAAGTAGAAATATTATCTAGTTGAATACATACATAAAGGGGGTAGAGGTGAGCATGTATGACTAAAGCATCTATTAATTTAAGTATTTATAATTAACTAGCTGACCCGGCGAACTTCGTACCGCCTAACAGTAGATACTTTAATTTTTTTTAATACTTATTCTGCTATTTGGGTCACCGGGTTCGCTAGTAAGTGGATAAGTCAACAATATAAGAAAGTTGATATGTCAAAAAATAAAAATTATAAAACACTTAAATTCTTTTAATAGTCACTGAAAAATCACAATGAAAATAACAATTTCAGATTTTTTATTATGATACCTACTTATTATATTCCATTAATTTTCAAAAATTATGTGCGTATTAGAATTTAATTATCACTTGCTTCGGTGAAGGAAAACATCGTGAGGAAACCTGCACACCTGAGAGTTCTCCATAATGTTCACAAAGATGTATGAAGTCCGCAAATCCGCACTTAGCCAACGTGGTAGACTATGGCCTATACCCCTCACATTGTGGGAGGAGACCCGTGCCCAGCTGTGGGACAGTTATGGGTTGTGATGATGGTAAAATGTAAATTGTCTGTGGTAATTCTTTTAATAGTCACTAAAGCATGGCACCATTATTACTCGAATGTTGCGCTTCACAGGTCTGTCTTAGCCTAAGAACTCACGGAGCGATTTTCACCCGCTCCCGCTGCGGTGGCGGGCCTGCAGCTTTTGTAGAATGCAGATATGTATGTAAAACCGAGTGGCACATTTCATGAGGCGGTTTACGCCCGTAGCGGGCTCGGTTTACTCGCGGCGCCCACTGCACCGGCGGGCAACTTCTAGAATCGCGCGGTTCGCGGTAACCGCAGCCTCGGCGGGTTGCTCCCGCACGCTTTGCGATAGGTTGGCGGGCGACTGCGGTAATCGCCCGCCAGGTTTGCGGGCGATAATCACAACCGCGGCGGCTGCGTTACCGCACAAAACCCCGGTCTCGTGAGTATATGCTTTTAGCTGCGGGCCCGCCACCGCGGCGGGAGCGGGTAAAAACCGCTCCGTGAGTTCTTAGCCTTAACCGAAATCTTTTATGTTCATTGCGATCTTCACATTCCTCGGCAGTACGATTAGATTGATAATTAATTTGACTCGTTGCATTTCGGGTTCTTCCGCCGCTTTATAGGAGGCATATTTAGTAAGTCACAAACACAACAATTTTTAATTTTATAGGAATTGTAATATTATAGATGCACAGCAAAGAGACGTTTACATTTCAAGTGACATTTTACCACAGACAATTTAGATTTTACCATCATCACAACCCATAACTGTCCCACAGCTGGACACGGGTCTCCGCTCACAATGTGAGGGGTATAGGCCATAGTCTACCACGTTGGTCAAGTGCGGATTTACGAACTTCACACACCCTTGAGAACATTATGGATAACTCTCAGGTGTGCTCCTGGTTTCCTCACGATGTTTTCCTTCACCGAAGCAAGTGATAATTAAATTTTAAATTAATTTTTGAAAATTAAGATGTGCGTGCGGCGTTTGAACCCGGCCCCCCCGGTTCGGGAGTACAACGTTCAACCACACGGCTATCTTGAAATTAATATTTTTTACGATGCTATCGTCACTCGATTGTTTTGCCTTCCCGGAACCCCTCCACTAATACTTAAACTTTATGGTAGGTATGGTATTATAGTTCAAATTGACTTATAAGTATTATTACGAATCATTTGTATGGGAATATAGAAAAGTGTTGTTTTTAGACTTTTTCAGGCAATTTTTTAAAATGTTCTCTCCGTAACAACCATCTTCGTACTATCAGGAATATCATAAAAAAAGAGGAATCGGTTTAGCTGTTCTCGAGATAGCTGACCCCGCGAACTTCGTACCGCCTAACAGTCGATTCTTTAATTTCTTTTAAATACTTATTCTGCTATTCGGGACACCGGGTCTATAGTAGCGACACGAAATGAAGGCCCCTGTGACACATTAAAATAGTGTCGTGATATGTGTTAATTTAGTATCGAAAAATATGGTCAAGTGGGAGTTGCATTGATAAATTTTTGGAGTAGTAAGTAGTAACTACCTAATTAAAAATTCATTAAAAGAATATATAAATGTATAGATAATGTATTACAATGGTTAGATATATTTAAGGTCTCCTCGAAGCGCTCATAGCCCGGCGGCTTGCGTTGATCTCAAGTGATCGACAAAGTTAAGCAACAGCGGGCGCGGTCGGTAGTTGGATGGGTGACCGCTAGTGGCAAAAATTTCTTGAGCGCTTCCGTGCTTCGGAGGGCACGTAAAGCCGTCGGTCCCGGTTTTTATCATTTGGTAGCAGTCGTTAAGCCATGTCGGATACCTTCGGGCGGCTTAAAATTTCCGACACTTGGGTTGGCCACTAACCCCTCCACCAATCCGCACTGGAGCAGCGTGGTGGAGTATGCTCTAGGCCTCCTCAGGTATGAGGAGAGACCCGTGCTCAGTAGTGGGCCATTAATGGGTTGTAGCCAAGGTCTCTTCGGCTTTGAGGGGAGACCCATGCTCGGTAGTGAGCCTTTTTGGGATGAGATGATTTATTTTATAGTATATTTAATTTATGTAATTGACTTACTTACTTTAATTAAGATGGCACTGTATTTTATTAGTAAAAACGTGAAGAGATTTGTTCGCGGGACCTTATAACTACTATGTATATATGGTCCCGCGTTAGTCCATAATAAAATATCCATAATAAATTCTCGATGACAGTTCTAATTTATATAGTTGTAGTGTTGTGACCAAATAAGTACGTAATGATATAGATCGCATATATTTATTATATTAAATTCATCAGATTTTGATTAAAATAAATGAATAAAGATTACCTGTCATTATAATTATTTCGTTTCATTGTCGAGTGCCTACCTATACCTACTTATTTTACAACAGCTTCGAAAATTTTAAAGAAGTTGGCATTATCAATCAAGAATAAATACGTGTAACATCTTGTAATGAAATTTAATATAATATTAGTTAATACATTTGTACAAAAGTGTCCGGCAGTAGTTTAGTTTCTTACATTTTGTAAAAAAAAATCGGGTCTATTATCGTGTTATCGTTTATCGATATAGCTCCATCCCTATCAATTTCTCCGAATCTGATATAACCTTGTAAGTGTGTAAACGTCATATTTTTATCAAATAATGCATACATAATGTAAAAAAGACGCTCGTTCAAGTTTTCACAGGAGCTGTCATCGAGAAAATAAAGAAATGGAAATATTATAATGGTCTAAGAGCTAGCAACGTTTTCGAGAGACCATTTCAGGAAAGCTAGTTTTGAGATATGGTATCTCTCTCACTTTCCCGGACATCATACGGGGGTCTGGCTGTCTAATTGTACAAAAATAAATTATCATTTTAATACCATATTAATCCACAAAATAATTCAATGGTTTTTAGTAATTTCTCTGACATTTATTTGATAACTATTTCTAGACCAAGCAAAATGATACCACAACACTTTTCACTTTTGGATCGGTCTGGCTGAAGTTTAACAATTGATTTATTGTCTGGCAAATAAATACAATAATTTGAAAAAAATATTTTATAGCAATAATAGATTAATGTTGCAAAAAGTTCAATTAAAAAAATAAAAGAAACCTTCTTAAAATTATTTGAAAAATTGATATTTTACCTGTACAGATACGATGCGCACTGATGAACGCAACGTCTACCACCAGCCAGACCGTCCGTATGACGTCCAGGAGAGTGAGAGAGATAACGTAATATCTAAAAACTGGCCTACCTCAAATTCTTGTTTTTCCAACGTTAGCTCTCGTACCACTCGTGTCTCGTGTATCGTGTCAGTCAATTGTTTTGCCTTCATGAAATCCCTTCACTGACAATTAAACTTTATGCTATGGTATTAAAGTTCAAATTGACTTTTAAGTATTATTACGAATCTTTTGTATGGGAATATAGAAAAGTGTTATTTTTTTACTTTTTTAGGCATTTTTTTAAATTTTTCTCTCCGTAATAACCATCTTCGTACTTTAAGGAATATCATAAAAAAAGAATTAGCGAAATCGGTTCAGCCGTTCTGGAGATCTGCTCTTAGCAACAAAATCAGCGATTCATTTTTATATATAAGAAGATAACTTCAATAACTTCTTTATCAAACAGGTGCGGTTGTGATGAATGCGTGAAATCATCGACGGAGGATTCTCTCCGCCACTCCCAGGCCCGCATCAACGCGTACAGGGCATTGTCATCACCCTCCCTGATCGCCCTGTCCTCAGCTGATCCTGTGCTGACTGCTTTCCAATTGTCTTGGGAATTAGGAAATTTGAGTGTGTTGGAAACCGAGTTTAGAGTAGAATATAAGGTAGGTCGGATGATACCTACTTCTTTTCTATCACTTTTAAAATACAAACTATATCAAAAATGATATAAATAACCGACCAAGTTGATAATTATTATGTATGTTTAACTCTCTGATGTTTTTTTTTATGTATTTATAATTTTATTTTTTTATTTGTCTTTCTTCCAAGGCCTTACGTCAACAAGTTCAAGAGTTCGCAACTTCGTTACTGGACCACACGAGGACCTCCAGCGAACTGGAAATTATGCTCAACTATAATCCTGGAGACAACGACTGCTGGAACCCAGGAGAAAGACAGACGTTGGAACGACTCAAGCTCGCCATAAATTACAAACAAAAAATGGTAATTAAAAAAAATGTTGTATTAGAAGAAATAATCCGGTGCGCATTACGAACGGCCGGTGGGTTGCTAAGATAAGGATGGATACCTACAATCAATTCTAAGAGACCGTGCATGTTCTGAAAAATGTTGTATATAATCGCTCCGTAAACAGTTTACTATTGAAGACGTAGCTGTACGTCCCTCAATAACAATAAACATTGTTTTAGGCAAACAAATGACTCCCAATTTAAAATAAATTTCAAATGATTGTATCATTCAGAAGATAAATAGCCCTTACTCAAATCATTTAAGTTAAGCCTGCTATTACACAACATTCTTATAAATCGCCAATTTGCCTTACGAGTAAACCTACTGAGGCAAAGTGTCTCTACGGTTCATGTCATTATTTCTTATTCCACGGGAGTACCCTGACATTTCCTCGTGGATAATAGCAGTATGTACCTAAATTAGTTGTGTTTCTTGGCAACTTAATGGCAATACAAGTAAATATTTTTAAACCACAAGTTCTTATATGTTTACTACGTTTAGATAAATTTGAAGAGCTGGTTTCCTGCGTGTCATTAAACCTTCTCATTTTCTGTTACCTATTCATAATAGTTTTGTATTCATAGTAATGTGGATTTAGCATGAAATGGTAGCAGAGAGACAGACTTATTAAACACATTTAAAGTATTAGTATGGATTGCAAGTAATAATTTGCTCAACAAGTGTTTTTTTTAGTTCGTAGCTCATCCGAATGTACAGCAATTATTGGGGACTATCTGGTATGAAGGCTTACCGGGTTTCAGAAGAAAAAGTATCGTCGGGCAATGTGTACAGGTATGTGAATTAATGAATTGGAGGCGAGGAGTTGACGTGAGGAGGATGTAATTATATTAATCTCGCGTTGGACAAAGCAAAAAAATTAAGAAGTTGTTTAATGAACTTTGACCAAAGCTTTCATTCCACTTATCTTATAGTCTTATCCACTGAACAGACAGTTTGAATTTGATTAAATTAAGTAAGTAGTTCACATTAATCACTGACACTTCTTAAATTTTCGAATTTCAAAGTATTGTTCTAATACTTATGTATGTCCATGCGCTACATGTGTAGCGTCATGAATATTGCATACTTTATTGATATACTCGTACATGTCATGTGGATATAAAAGTCTAATGAGTTTTATAATTTCAGGTAGCTCAACTTGGAGTGATGTTCCCTGTATACTGTACACTGTACATGTTATCTCCGGAATCGGAAAACGGCAAATTTATGAAGAAACCGTTCGTCAAATTTATTTGTCACAGCACTTCTTATATGTTCTTTTTAAGTAAGTTCTTTAATTAATAAGTAGAAAAAATAATATACTGGAATCAAATCTATGCGTTTAATACTTTTTCTCTACAAAAATTTTAACAGTTAAAAAATTTATTCCTCAATAGAATAATTAAATTATTTAATTTAATGAGCCAAGAATATGCCAAAAATGAATATTATTTTTCGATTGGTAACCCTTTTTGTGCTTGACTATTTTTACATTTCAAAGAAACTAAAACACTCTTTGAAACTAAATCGATGCAAATTCCACCATAAAATACTTTTATATTTTATCTTAATAGCTCCAAACTACAAATTATGAAATATTATACGATGCCTAGTTAACAGTTTATGACAGATAAAAATTAGCTTATAATATTGTGCGTGAATTTTATTAACCTCTGCTTCAAAGCATTATTATTAGTGCTTCATAAGTCATAACATTTAGATGAAATAAACTATAAATTTTTATATGTGTTCCCGGCCGAAAAATAAATGATAAGAAAAAATTTGGATCTATAAGCGTGTCTAATACAAGAGTCTCCTTGATTTCAGTGTTATTGTCATTGGCATCCCAAAGGGCTGAATTCTTGGTCCTAGAATACTCAGGAATAAGTTGGCTACAAGAATTAGTAGAGTATTGGAAGAAGCACGAGCGAGGATCGTTGCCCGGCCTTATTGAGTCTACTGTCATCCTTTACATAATAAGTGAGTAGTACGGAGATAATAACAGTATTATTAAGCACCATTAGATACATTGTGTCTTATTATCTAACTTTATATTATATTAATTAATTAAATAACAAAAAAATGCAATTTCAAAATATTTTTTAATCGCTCGAGCGATCAAAGTCGCCCGCGAATGACTAGAGCTTTACATTTTTGAGCGAAAAAAGGGCAAAGAAAAACGACTACATTAACGACTTAATACCTTTCTCTAAAATCTAAAATAGTATAATATTTTTACCTAGGTTTAATTTGGGGAGAGGTGAGATCACTGTGGTCTGGGGGTCTAATGGACTACATAAGCGACCTCTGGAACATCGTGGACTTCATTACTAACGTCTTCTACGTGGGTTGGATCTGCTTACGCTTTACTTCATGGTACATCGTGCAGGTGAACATCTGAATTATACATAAATAGTATCACATTATCGACTGTTCGCCCTCTAATTTATCACTTATTACTTATTGTATACACTATATTAATCACTTGTTTTGCATAAGGAAAACATTGTGAAGAATCCTGCACATTTGAAAGTTCTAATATAATGTTTTCAAAAGTGTGTGGAAGGGACAGTTTTGGGTTGTGATGATGATGATGAGTATCGCATGGGGATCGAATTCGTGTTATGATTGGGGGGGGAAGCAGTATATGTCACATACTATCTTTACGTTAGATATAAGTCACGTTATCGAAGTTTTCTGCAAATCTCGAATTACCTCTATAGGTAATTCGGTAATTGTTCACGATCTGGAATTTGTATGAGAATACTATACAAATTCCAGATCGTGAACAATCGGAGAATGATCAGTATGGCTTGATTCTGCTTGTCTTAAGTTCAAATCCTTTAACTTAGCAGCAGTGATAGGATGTGATGATGATACTAGCCTATCAATATCATGCAATGATAATAATGAATCTTACATTATTTAATCTTGTTTTGTTGCAGCGTGATTACAGAAATGGATTAAATCCTTGGTATCCGCGGGAACGTTGGGATGCATTCGACCCTATGTTGCTATCCGAAGGAGCTTTCGCCGCAGGAATGATCTTTTCTTTCCTCAAACTTGTCCATATCTTCTCCATCAATCCTTATCTTGGGCCACTCCAAGTGTCCTTAGGAAGAATGATCATTGATATCCTTAAATTTTTCTTCGTCTACATGTTGGTGCTGTTTGCCTTTGCTTGCGGTAAGTTTATCTTTGGCCGTATTGGGAAGGCCTAAAATTCTGACCCCATTCCCATGCCGGCTAGCAGACCCTGGTCTATCGTTAGAGGTGACAGAAGCCGACCCCTACTACCCTCTCTGTTGAGTCAGGTGTTCTGACTGAGATCTTCTGAGCCAGTATTTTCTTTCTTTCCTCTTCCTTCTTTTTCGGCCGACACTTTCTCTGTGCACGTAATGTAACACGCGGTAAACACATGTGATTATGATGTCTCTGAGGATGTTTGTTACTCATATTGTGAATCTATATTTAAGAAATTTCGTGTCCCGGGAAAAAGATAACCTGCGAGATAGCGTAAATGTTATTTTAAGTTAATGCAAATAAAAAAATATGTTCCAAAAACTCAAAAAGGGTAAAAGAATTATATCTAAAAGGACCAAAGGCGTAGACGTGAAGCCCCTGACAATAACAATGTTGGGTACGATTTGTTTCTCGTAGCGAAGCGAAGGGCATTGATGAAATTTATGTAAATATAAAAGTAATAATAATGTAAATATAATATTATATGTGAGTTAATTATTTTTCTGTATTAGATTTAAGTTAGTCATTTTATATTTTTCAAGGAGTGATTCAAACACAAACCTTACAGGATTAAACCAGCTGATGTGGTACTACGCTGAATTGGAATCTCAAAAGTGTTATCATTTGCCCACTGGACTCGCAGATTTCGACGCGCAAGAACGCGCCTGCACTATTTGGCGACGGTTCTCAAAGTAAGAATACTAACAATGCAAAGGATTTTTAATTTACTAATTTTTTGTTTCAATAGATGATAGTTCAAATAAATTTAGTGAGCGTCAATCATTAACTTTAGACATCCTTTATACCAACGAAATTACTGGCGCGTAGTCAGATGAGAAATGAGCGGGGAGCCCAGTAGTTACAAACGTTGTAACTCTGCAAAGGAAACACGTTAAAAGCTTTTATTTACTGCCTTACATAAAGCGAGTGGTTTAAATGACAATGGTCAGGATTAAATGATAATGATAAATTAATCATTTTGCACCACGATGCCAAGATGTTTGCTTGTATCCTAGGACTGTACTCCAAAACTCGTATTGGTTATTTTTAATTGTTTATGTTAATCATTTTCTTTTTAACTCATCAACAGCATGTTCGAAACCTCGCAATCGCTCTTCTGGGCATCTTTCGGCTTGGTAGACCTGACCTGCTTCGAACTCACCGGCATGAAGAGTTTCACCAGGTTTTGGGCGCTTCTGACCTTCGGCTCATACTCCGTGATCAACATCATCGTACTCCTAAACATGCTCATCGCCATGATGTCCAACTCCTACCAGATTATTTCGGTTAACTTTACTTTTTAATTTTTAATAATTAATTAATATGACCATTATTGATTGTTAATTGTAACAGTTACATCTAAGAATATATAATTCATGCGATCGTTATCAAAAGTAATATAACACCTACAACTGTAACAACTAACTAATACAAGTAAAATGATGAGTATGCCAATGCACACAGCCAAAACAGACCATAGGTTATTTATAAAGCCATAATATACGATCAATTTTGAATGAATAACCATTGTTTTAGATGTTAGATATTAACAAAATTATAAAATAATTGTCCTTTTAATATTACAAATGATTCTGTCTCAAACAGGAACGGTCTGACATGGAATGGAAGTTTGCTCGAAGCACTTTGTGGTTGTCCTACTTTGAAGACGGAGACACCGTGCCACCACCATTTAACATCGTGCCAACGCCCAAAAACATGAAGTCCCTTATGACTAAAATCCAAAACAAACAAGATCGCGGATCTATTATTGTAAATATAATGATTTTAAAATATTGTTAGCAAATTAATCATCCTGAATTTTTCTATGTTAATCTTTAGTAATCGTAATAAAATGATTTCTACCTTCTTTATTCATATTTAAACTGTCGAAAGTGAGTTATAAAAAATCTGTCTGTCTAGTCTAATTGTAAATTTTGGAAGCCAATTACAAAAAATTTACCATACATTTGAAAAATAATAGTAATTCTTAAAGAGATAATCGGTCGGTGCGGTGTGTATGAAAAGCGCACGTCACACTTCACCATTCGCCAACTCATTGATTTAGAAAGAACAATTTACGAGCACTTATTTTACACGATTTGTTCATCATTCATATACTAATTCATGATTTCTTACAATCTTCTTTCATCTCGCATTTTCTTTACTGTAAACAGAAAAAATCTCGAGAAAAGGCGCGTATTCGTCATGAAACCATCATGAGGTGTCTTGTGAGAAGATACGTCACTGCTGAGCAGAGGGATCGCGACGAGGAGGCCGTGACTGAGGATGACGTCATGGAAATCAGGCAAGACATTTCTACGCTGCGGTACGAGCTCATCGATATCCTGCAGACAAACGGCATGAAGACTCCGAGGATCAACTTACAAGATGCTACAGGTATGGATAACAGGAAAAATAGAAAATTGTATATACATCAAAATAAAGAGAATTATTTGAAACTAATGTTAGTACCTACTAATCATAACAGGATTTTAAACAGGAATTTCAACGATTTTTTTTATTGTTCTGTAACGTTTCAAGTACCTACATGGTTTCTTTTTTATTTAATAATTTATTGTATCTATTTTGTGTACTTGACGCGTCACTTTACAGTAGAACTGTATTTTGTGGGATTTAATGTACCGTAAGCTTAGTGTAATAAATAAAAATCTAAGATACAATTTCATTTTTTATTATTCTACTTCTGTTTATTTACAATGAAATAGTAATAATACCTCCATCAATTAAGTTACTTACAACTTTACTGATTGTAAGCCTAATATTATGTTATATTTGTTTAGTTGCTGGCAAAAAAGGAAAGCAGTTGGAGAGAAGAATTCTCAAAGACTTCCAAATCGGTATTGTGGAGGGCATACTTAAGGATGTGATATCAAAAGATAGTAAACCTAAGGATGTATTTACCCAACTTGCCAAAGCTATGCAAAGAAAGGGAACAGCGGAGGGCAGGTAAATGCATCATTTTCTGTATGAAATTTGACTTCTACTATTTTGATAGAATCATCATCCCAACCCATAACTGATCCAATGCTTAGCAAGGATCTCCTCTCACAATGTGCATTGTCCACGATGCTAGCCAAGCACAGATGGGCGGAGTTCAAACACCTTTGGGAACATTACGGAGCGCACTTGGATGTGCAGGTTTGCTCACGATGTTTTCCTTCACCGAGAAAGTTATCATTAAATTCTAATACGCACATAATTTTTGAATAGGTGCGTGCAGGTATTGATCACGGGGCCCCAGGCTCGGCAATCTAACGTTCAACCACTTAGCTATCACTGATTTTCATAAAACAGATGTTAATAATATCAAAGACTATAGGTGAATTAATACGAAAAGAATTAATGTATGAATATTAATGTGTATTTTAATTCTTTTAACAGCAAGAAGAAGGATTGGAATGCAATGGTACGCAAAAACACTGTGCGCCGTGATCCTATAGGATCGACAGCAGAAAGGCGTAACAGACAATCGTTACGACAGCACATTGTTGATAATGTTGAAGCTAAGACTATTGATCCTGAGAAACTGTTAGGTAATCTTTTTTTAAAGGAAGCAATCTTATACTTCCCTTATTTTCCATGTACTTTCATGAACTTTCCACACTTTGGAATTTGAAGGTTGGTGACACAAAAAATATCCGGAATTGAATGGTGAATTCGATGGTCAAGATGATTCAAAGTAATGCCTACTCGGTTATATGTATATTTTATTAACTTTTTACTAAAATAACCGCATCGTTTAAAAAATAAACATACAAACTTGCTTTGATTTTACAGCATACAATCCAAAGTTGACTGAGGTAAATCCAACAGCGAGAGTAGCCTATGCCAAGTTCATGAAGAAAAAGTTGGCAACAGATATCAAAGAATATCAAGAGAACCCGCGAGATTCCGTTAGCGACTACAAGGTTGAGGATGAAGTATTTGAAGCAAAAGAAGTAAAGAGAAAGAGTACCAAGAAACGCGCACCTGGTAAAATTAGATTTGATTATTGCTCCTATCGAAAATTCTTATGTAGCGCTTGCTCTGCTATCAATGCTATATTTCCAGCTATCATGCATTTCATATTTCTTTCATACTTTTAACTATTAAATGATGAATAATGAACATTTTTGAATATAGTGTCCTATTGTTTTTGTATCACAATCCATTCTCATCCTTTCTTTTCAATAATGTATCGCTATTGCTATGAATCTTTGCCTTCCGATGATTATGTACATAATTCATGATATAAAAATAACATTTTTTAACCATCATGCATAGCATTCAGAGCCAGGACCCCAATACCAGAAATCCCTGATGATGAAGTTTTGAAACCCAATGAAATCGTAGTTGAAGCTGAAATAGAAGGCAAAGGTAAACCTGTAGAAAAACACCAATAAACATTTTTTAATTAATCATTTATTAATTCCTTTCCTTAAATTGAATATCATCTTTAGTACTACGAATTTCCATTTATATCCAATTATTTAAAATGCGTCCTTTTTTATAATGTATCTTGGCCATCTTCGTCTCCGAAATCCAAATATACCAAGTACCAAAGCGACATGCATATAATATTAGCAAAACACAAAGGAAAATTAAGATTGCCAAGAGCTGTTAATATACATAGTTAGTAGCGTTGTAGTTGATCTAGATACAAAGTCGATGGAAACTAAAGTTCATAATTTTTGTTTCGCTTAGTAATATTGGCTTTGACATTATTTTCTAGAAGAACCAGGTGCATCAACCGAAGATAAAAAAGATACTCCTGATACTCAGCCATCTACGACAACTGGTGACAAATCAGTTGTCGTTCAAGTTGAAAAAGAATCTCCTACCAAAAATCTTTATATAACAAAAGAAGAAGATGAAAAATTACAGAAACCGTTAGAACCCACTCCAACGCCGGCTGGGCCTGAATTAGTTTTATCTGCTGCAACACTTGAAGCTGACCATAAAAAAGCAGAGAGTGAAACACAAGGGTCCGCTTCGCCAGGGGATCCAAAACTGTCAGAAGGAGCAGAAGGATCTGAGTCCAAAACAACTGACAAACCAACTGACTCAGATTCAAAACCACCTGAACAACCATCAGAATCAACAGGAGAGTCTTCTACCGACAAGCCATCTTCATCAGATCAATCGAGTGATGCAGACGCAAAACCAACAGAATCTAAGGGAGACGAGCAAACACAATCTGATCCAAAACCAGAAGAAACGCCTTCTGATCAAAAAGATGCATCTAAAGGAGAACAGTCTAAGGAAAAGAAAGAAAAAAAAGAAAAACCGAAAAAAGACCAAAAACCGAAACCTCCCGGTCCAGTTCCAACTACTGTTGGTGGAAGAGGCAAGTCCAAAGCGACAGGAAAAATGATTTCTGGCTGGATTTAATCCTTCAAATGACCAAATATTAAAAAAGATAATAAGTAGAGTAATGATACTAGCAATAATTAGAATTAAAAATTTAATAATTTTTGAATTGGAAGATCATATTTTAAGAATTTTAATTAGGAAATACGTAAAATAATTGACGAATTTTATAAAATTTTCAAGCGTTTCGTTGCAAACGAATAGTGTCATATTGGGACGTCGTTTGTAAAATTAAAAAATACTCCAATGAATTTAACTGAAAAGATAAAAACACTGATATACCTAGATGTGTCTGCTCATAATGCTAATTACTTTTATGTATACTTGTACTTATAATATAAAAATGTACTTACTCCAGCCACTCATAACTCTGCGCTCCAAGACGATACTGTCGTTTTTCATGAATTGATTAAAAAATTGTAGAGCAACTTCCAAAATTATAAGTGTTCATACAAATCCAATTAGGAGCTTTTTTATTTTGTAAAAGCTAACAATGTCCTTATCATCAGAAAATGTCAAACGCAAACATCTTGTACTCGTAACCTATGTTCAGCACTGTACCGAAATAAATCGTTTATATAACGTTTGAAGTATTTAATTTTCTTATACTTACCTTGAATGACAATAATATTTTAGTTATGTTATTTAAAACAATCAAGGTGATTGTACCAGTAATGGAAAGGGCGAACTTTGACATAAAGTTGCTTAAACGCTCAAAGTAAAATTGTTTTTTTTTATTCTTTCAACATAAATTGATTACCTACACCTACAATACAACAGCCAGTTACAGAATAGATATTTCGATAATTTTATGCTCTTACTCTACTATATGCTCTACTCATATGAACAATAATAATACATTCCGATTCTGTTTCACACCTATGATTTCATATAATATGTAAACATTATAAATGTTAGGTCAATTTCCAAAAGAATTGTGAGGTTATTTTATTTTAAAAAACATATTAAAACTGGTGCAAGCGTCATAGCATAGCCTTGTGGGATTTTAAATGAGCACGGAATGTACCTTCACATTCATAGATAGAAATAAAATTTCCGACTGAATTAGGTACCTATAAGTAATTTAATATAAGCTTTTAAATTATTAAATTACAAATTAGGATATTCAGTTTCCATAAATTAACGTTTCCATAATAGATAGGATTGAACAGTTGTGACTTAAGACATGTTCATTCAAATAATTATGGATTAGCAAATTTTAATATGGATTTCTCTAGGGAGCGTAGAAAGTATGTAGACAACGTTACGTCACTTGTTTTTGTATTTTCGACTCATTGCAGTTTGCTTTGTGGTGGTGGAAGCCCGGCTCGCTACCATCCTCTTCTTGAGTAAGCTGCCAAACGACTTGTGCTCCAGCTCCAGCTGTGAGCTAGAGATTACAGTCATTTCTTTATTTTATCTTCCTTCTTTCCAAGCCAGCAATAGCTGATGAAGGTGATGCCTCATGTTGTTTCTCATGTCTATGAGCAACAGTGACCACTTGCTATCGTCTTCGTTTGCTCGTTTGTCGGCGAATGTTAATAACCATAAAAAACAATTGTTATACCTACAAACCTATTAAAATGTTGTAAGCGATGATTCCTTACAGTCTACCAATTCAATCATGTACCAAATTAAAAGTTCAACATGTCGAGGCTTCTCCGCAAATCTGTTGTTCGACGAATTGTTTTTCTATTGAAGATTATAGATTAGATAATAGGCTAACTTATAACCAAAACACTTTAGATCTACATACGTCTATCCATCTCATAAAAAGTCCAAATTAAAGATATTTAAAGAAACTTATTTAATTTTATTTGTTTATTTGTTTATTTAATATTTACATAATCACTACATAAACTTTACAGATAATAAATCTAATGCGTTTATATAGTCTTAATTACTAATGTTTGAATATATCTGCTGGCCCTTCCGCGAAAAACAGCAGATGACGAGAAAAACAAATCTAGACTTGTATCCCACTCCAACACACCGTTAAGCAAAGTCAACGCGCGAATCAGTGGCGATTCGCGAACCTGTACTAACCTACATCTTGAAACCGAAAATAACTTTGGTTTTCGGGGCCTTTTCGAGATGGTAGGGACGTGCAACGGGATTAACTCTAGCACTGAAGGATTAGTCAAACAATCTGATGGTTTTTCGATTTTGAAGAACAATTTCAAGTCATCTGCAAATAACAGACAATGAGCTGTACTAACAGCGTCAGGCAAGTCGTTAATGAAGATAGCAAACTCCAGGGGGCCCAATTTTATTTTGTTACGATGGAAATAGTTTCATTCAAACCTGTATTTTATAGGTGTAATGGGGACTATATCTTTGAGTTAAAGTTATAAGCCTTTTGGAGATCTTGTGGTTACAGGGTATGTGACTCCCTCTAGAGAACATACATAAATAAAAAAATGCTTTGTTGGATATCAAATGAAAGACAATTCTTTAAACTGACAGAACTTTTTTATTTCTCAACCGCTTGAAATAAAACATACACTATTAATGTTCAATGAAGCTTACCGTAATACTACATTACTGATAAGAGATAAGCTGTTTCGGAGATTAGCGCATACAAAACCACAGACAAAGAGGCAAAAAATTTGGCAAAAGGCAAAAGCTTTGGGTTCTATTGCGTTAATGAAGACCCCCAAGTAAACAAATTCTCATATATCTTCTATGTACAGACAGTGACCGGTTACAGATTTATTATTAGAACCTATTGATAAGTTAATGCTCGACTAGTTGACTACAATCCCACCTGATGATAAGTGGTGATGTAGTCTTGCCTATCATTGATGAGAAGTGATGCTTATGCCGTACCAAAATCCTTTAGGTAGTACCAAAACAGTTTAGGTTTAAAATGAGGTCAGGAATAGCCGAGATACGACTTTATTGAATACTAGCGACCCGCCCTCGCTTCGCTTCGGGAAACTTATTATCAAGTGCTTAAATATAAAGTTTCATGGTTCTTTAAGAGATGGCGCTAGGCGTTCTTATTCTTTAAGTTAGGAAGGTTCACCCCTAGATGGCGCTGTGCTTAAAATCCGAAGAAATCCCATACAAACTTTCAACCTTTATTTCAACCTCTTCATCCCTTTTTGTCGCAATAAAAGGTAGCCTATGTCCTTTCTCAGGGTCTAAAGATTGTCTGTGTCAAATTTCATCAAAATCGGTTGAGAGGTTTAAGCGGGAAAGCGACAAAGACAGACAGACAGACAGACAGACAGAGTTACTTTCGCATTTATAATATTAGTAGGGATTCTTTAAAACAATAATTATAAATGTATTAAAAATAACTAAAATATTTAAAGAATTCTATAACTAGATGAAAATGTTCTCGAAACAAAATTTACTATCCTTATGGGACCTTATTCGAGTATGGTCTAGGACTCTAGGTGACCATACGCGTATAATTCATATTTATAATTATTACAAATGTCAAAATAATATTTTATAAAGAGAAGTCATTTATAAACGGCTCATTAAAATCGTTCATAAGCCTCATTTCAAATTCTTTACTTGAAAGAATTATTTGAGAACGAAATATAAAATTGAAAGTGGGTTTACAAATAGCTATGAAGTAATGAGTATTAGAACGTCTTTTTATAATTTTATAATTTACCTTTAAAATCAAAAGACGTTAAAGTATATTCCTATAACAATGTTAATGATCCAATATTACAATTCATGAAATTTAAAATAATTTTTATTTCTTAAAACTATGATATTTTGTAGCATAAATATTCTGGTAGATAAAATCTACATTTTATTATAATTATAGGTAATTAGAAAAACTACGAATAACTTTTATAAATAGGTCTACTGTTTACCTAATATTAACTACGTAAAATACCTGGAATATGTTGTATTATTATAAGTCATACTTGGCTTTAGGCAACTTACGATCAAGATCTTAAAGAATTTCATACAATAAAATTAGTCATTGTACTTTTATCCATTTAGCACTGTGGGCTTGCAGACCACTGACATTATGATAAAACTTTAAATACACTCCTGTACCTACTACTAAGTACTCCTGTACTTATATAGTTAAATATAGTGTGAGTTCGAAATAGTAGTATACAATTAACCATTACAATATCTTATCTAACCCAGCATGTGTAAGCGACAAAGTCGGTCTATCAGACATTCAGTATGTGAATTTGACGCTCTGAAACTACCGCCTGCTCGCCTTTTGCTTTGCATAATATGATATTGTAGTGATCAATGCCATACTGCTCCGCTTTTCCATAATATCAGTAGTGTCATTATGTTCGTAAAAGTAATGTGTTATTCATAATTCCCAAACGCAAATAAGTAGGTATAACTACGAAAATTAATAGGTATCTACTATACGTTGTAGGTATGTTATACTTTCCTTGAAGCTGCTTTCAAGCGCAGTTTTTTACAGCATTTTTGTTTTTAATGCATTGTACTTTGGTACTTAATACATGGCAATAAATATGTTATAACTAATTAACATTCAATGATACAATATACAATAATATGAAATATAAGTGATAAGCGACAAAGACTGTTTAAAGGCTTATATTGAAGCCACGCGAATTTGCTTTCGTAAATTACTTTTTATATTGTACCGATCGATATCAACGTTTAAATTAAAAAACAAAATCAGATAAAATTAAAGCATGTATCATGTTCTATGGAACAAGGGTTTAAATGCATCAATATTATTCTATTGCCGTTTATAGAAAAAGAAATCATTACATAATTATTTACTGCTCAAATCCAATTACTTATGTCACAAAATAATAGTTTAGTTATATGCATTGAAGAAGCAGAGTACATAGATAAGAAACATCACATCAAACTTTTAGAGTAAGAGCCCAGAGCGATCTGACATAACTTATTTTCACATGGATGAAACCTTACTTTCTCAGTAGCGTCCATGTTCTTTGAATACCTGCGTGCTTGTGGAAGCTCACCTCGTGACACCTGGGCAGGTACCAGGTAAGAAAGGCAGCTAAAAATAAGAGCTACTTCACTTATTTTCACATGACTGATTTTTATATATGTTTTGTAGAAGTGTCAGACACTTTCCATAGGCCAAAACTTTTGTCAGACGCTTTAACGCATGGTGAGAGGAGCTTTAAAGCGACACAGACACAGAAGCACTTTGAACAAGCTCGTGGTGAGTGGAGCTTTAAATCGACTAGGTAAGGTTACACAAGGTTAGGTTATCAATAACATGCTATAGGTACAAAGCGGTTATCCTAAGCTGCGCTTGAACAATCTCAGTATGTTTTAATTTTCAACCTCGTAAACGAGTTCCTATTTTTTAAAGCCATCCAGTCTTGGGTTGTCTCTTGATAGGCTTGGTCGGCTTAGCATCAACGCTCTTGGTGGGTTGCGGCGGCGGTGAGGGTGGCAGCAGTTGCTCGACGCTGGACGTGGATGGTGGATGGTTTGGAGGGCTCGATGGACTCACTGCAGGCTGGATACGGATTAGTTTTGGATTAAAATGGTGACTTTGTCGATTTTACATTGATAACCATATTCTACTTGAAATTAACACAATAAGAACAAGCCGTAGCGTTTAATTTTTGTTTTCGTAATAGATAATTTAGGATTATGGAGCTAGGTAACCAGTATATATCCAATTTGAGGAACATGACGTATACGGGGATGTGTCTTAAAGTTGAGAGGAGAAGATGAGATTCTGGACCGAAGGATGGCGGCCTTTGCAGCACCCAGTGTATTTAGTCCTTACTGTTACATGGTAGGCTTTTTATCTACTAAAAGCTATAATTATACTTTCAACAAACTACTTTCAAAAGTAGGTGTTTTCAGTTAAAAAGTTCATCAAGGGTTTTTCTGGTCACTTACCAAACACACTCGACATTTTTTTTCTATTAACTAGATAAACTAGATAACTAGATAAATCAATCAAATATAAAGAAGACGAATAACTCTTACATTGTGAGAGGACACCCGTGTCCACAATTGGGACAGTCATGGGTTGCGATGATAATGATAATCCCTACTAATATTATAAATGCGAAAGTAACTCTGTCTGTCTGTCTGTCTGTCTGTCTGTCTGCGTGGCTTTCCCGCTTAAACCTCTCAACCGATTTTGATGAAATTTGACACAGACAATCTTTAGACCCTGAGAAAGGACATAGGCTACCTTTTATTGCGACAAAAAGGGATGAAGAAGTTGAAATAAAGGTTGAAAGTTTGTATGGGATTTCTTCGGGTTTTAAGCACAGCGCCATCTAGGTGAACCTTCCTAACTTAAAGAATAAGAACGCCTAGCGCCATCTCTTAAAGAACCATGAAACTTTATATTTAAGCACTTGATAATAAGTTTCCCGAAGCGAAGCGAGGGCGGGTCGCTAGTAACAAATAAGTTAAAAACTGATAACCAAGAAGACTTTTTAATCCTAAGAGAAATACATCTTACCGAAGAGCAATTAGGAGTTGTTGCAGTAGAAGAGCTTCGTGAGACCACTGGTTGAGAAGAAGCGCGGGCAACTACCGGAGTACTTGGTGTTATTTCCATGGTCGGTAATGGGCCCACCTACCACACACATAATATGTCAAACTTTTTATATGAATAATCGATAAGCAGAAAAGCCACCTGATGGTAAGTGGTCAACGTTGCCCATGACAGAAAAAGTATGCTACATGCTATAATTGCTACAGTGGTAGCAATTATATAAGTAATGCACGAAAACGATTTTTTCTAGATACGAAAGGTGGAAGGTTTTTTTTCCGTGAAGCCTGCCTGGCTTACTACCCTCTTCCGGAAGTCAACACCAAACAACTTATCCAATACTTTCTTACTCTCTTCTTTCAACTTCTTGACCGCCAGCGCATCGGTGAAGTCTTTAGTCTCAATGATGAAAAAGAGCGACTGAAACCACGTAACATCAGATGGCTCGCTTACTCGTTACACATACGAATAGAGATCGTGATAGTCCAGTATACGAAGACCCGTACATAATTATGTTCGCAAGCGCCACGAAGCAGAGCTTCACTTACTTTGGATTTAGTATGCGCTGGCGGTGGTGGTAGACCGCCTTCAGTAGGTTTGATCTCTGGAGCAGAAGGCCTAGCCACGAGCATCGGGCTAGCCGATGGCGGCACTGGTGATGGCGCCCTTGATACTACCTGTGTAAATATAAATCATAATCATTTTGGTGTTGAAATGATGATCTTCAACACTAAAATTTAAAATTTGCTAAAACTCTTAGTCTACAGAACAATTTACTCCACAAAAATTGGTCTAGAAAATTTTAATGTTATTGACAAAATCGATGACTAACTAACACTTGAGTATCACAATGAAGTTGGGTTTCACCTGTTTAATGCAAAAAAATCCAAGCGTAACAACGCACCAGGTAGAGACTGTAATAATATACTGTAATATTTTGTAGTTGTGTTGATTCATTTTGTAGAGATATTATGTCGGACTCAATTGAAACTTACAATCATAATATTTTATGTAAGTATTCATCAATCAATATAATTCACTTAAAACGTCAATAAATTTATTCTACTCCGGTTTCTGAAAGGTTAAAGAATATAAGAAACGGTAGAAGATAATCCTCCGTCCATCTTATAAAACAATACCACCACCTACCACCTACCACCAGATTACACAATTATATTTAACTTAAGCTGAACCGGCTGCGGTACCATTTCAAAATTTAAAATTGTCTAGACTCCTAGACAAAAACAAGGATAGATAAAAAAACCTTACCTCAGAAGCCGTAGGGCTTGGAGTGACTCTCAGAGAAGCTTCTCTGCTGGGTATTGTTGCATTCAGTAACTTCCCCACGACCAATGAATGAGCAGCATCTAATTAACAAAATTTTCCAGTTGCATTTCGTCAATTTATAATATTTTCAATATTTCATCTTCTTGAAACCAAGACCGCAACCGAAGCTAATATTGTTCTTCATTGACAAAAATGAGAACTGCTATGAGCTTTCATATAATCAAAGGGCGTATCATTGACGCGTATCAATACTGCAGAGTATTTTTATACACTAACGAAATAATCATGTTCATTTTATTTGAACTACTTACCTACTCTCGGTGATCCTGGGACAGGCGTTCTTATAATAACCGGGTCTCCGTAATCAGTGGATATATCCCGGATAAGTTCTTTAAGTGTGTGACCAGGACTTATAGGCATTTCGACAGGAGAATGTGCACGAGAATCGCCTGAAAGTTTATATGTTATGTTAAAGATGCTGATAGATTTTATTGACATTTATTCAAGTGTTAACTAAAGTAACTTTAGCATTCATCTTTGCTCTCTTTTTGAAACTAAGTGATTCAAGTTAAAAACGAAATTTAGGGCTTAATACTAGACAATAAAACTCGAGTGAAGGATGAATTGGTTGTTAAGTTTATAAGTAAAAGAAATCATAATTTTTTACACACTCAAAAAAATTTTTAAACGGGACTTTTGAAACCAAGCATATTTTTTTATCCGTCATCCTTATTGTATAATTTAATTTTACCCTTAACTTTGATCAATACAGCAATTTTTAAGACTAGCACAACAAACTCATAGACATTCTAACAGAAATTCTAAAAATCACTGTTATATCTCAGATATCATCAGAGATCGATCACGTAGTTGCAGTTTTGTAACAATTGTTTTGACGACCCGGATGGCGCAATGGTTAACACGCCGGATCGCCGTTCCAAGGGTCCTGGTCTGGTCTGGGTGTGTGTGTTCTTGTCTTGTGTGTTGTCCATGGCACCCACGACACAGGGAATCCTAGTGTGGGGCTATGAGTGTGTAGCGTTATTTATTATATATTTATTTTAATTATAAAATATGGGTATTGAAAAACTTACGGGGCAGTGGTGAGCGCAAAACAAATCGTTTGGCCTCATTAATAGCTCGTTGAAGGTTTTGCTGGTTCTTAACGGAATTACGAGATCGACAACGACCAATTTGTGACCTGAATACAATAATTTAAAAATGCAATAATTCATGGTAAACAGTAGTGTAACTAAATATAGAATTCGCAAGAGGTTTTGGACTCAAACGTAACCTCTGGTTATGAATTAAGTATCAGTTGGTTCAGATAAGGAAAACGTGAGGAAAGAGTTATTCATAAGCTCAAAGGTATGTGAACTCTGCTAATCCGTCTTTGATCAGCGAGGTGGACTATAGTCTACATTACATGGATATAGACTATAGCAGTGAATTAAAGGTTGTGAAGATGATGATAATGACGATGACATTTATTCATTATCCAATCACTATTTACACTACTAATACACTACAAAAGGTTTTAAAATAAGTCCTTACTTTCATAATTTTTTACAAGTATTTAAAATTTACATACATTCCTAACTATCTCACAGTCTGTCCAATACAATAACAGATCTCAACAGAAAATCATCGTTCACACCGCTGGCGCTGTGCTATTGTTTACGTAGGTACCTAAACATAGTAGGGACAACTTGTTACATTATACGATCGACAGGTTATACTTCTGTCGTATTGCGTTAAAATGAAGTTACGTTCTTAAAATTCTGTTAGGTGATTCTGAACTTCGGAGGAAACGTTGCATAGACCATAGACGGTCACATTGTTACATTACAATAATTATTACATCATTAGCTAAGCCGAACTTAAGACTGGAAGGCCGCTACCGAGTCGCAATTATTAGAAGAACATGTCATCCAGATGAAAATTAGTCCATTACATCTATAAATCAACACTTACGATACACCAGCAGCAGCCAAAGTCTGATCCCACTTGGACTCAGCGTTAGCAGCAACTGCCATTTTGGCGATCCTTCGAAACCTTGACAAGCTATCTTCATTTTCCGGGGCATCATCTACTACTTTAATCGGTGCCACTCGGAAGTCTGCCATTAAACGACGTTCCCACACCTTCGCTCGTTTCGCAAGAACCACTGTATACGGAAAATAAATAGATATGACTTTGTGTTTAAAGTATAAAATAATAAATTTCCGTTATTCTGCTAATTTATTATACATACGAGTATATCCACTTGACCGAATTTTTGCCCTTAATTTACAGCTAGACAATGGAAAATTTTAAAAAGTTCCGCAGCCTTTTTAGAGAACGCTTAAAAGCCTTTTTGGCACGCATCTAGCATCTTAAAAAAACCATACCCACAAGACCAATAAAAAGCTTAAATAAAACACTAAAAGGCACTCGGAGACTGCCGCGGTAAAGCTATTGCTTAGCATTTTTTATCAACTTATGCAATTATAATTATTAGAAGTTATATAGTTATATCAGAACAGCGCCATCTAGTTTGTAGAAAACATACGTACCATACCTTAGTATTAAGGTACTAGATGGCGCTGATTGGGGGTGTTAGGTTTTTTTCGTTACGGAATTTCTGGATTCGGTCCCCACGCTCAAGGCCCGCGATAAAAGCTATGCAATAGCTTAAAACTTACTCTTTTCTTTTCTATTAGTGAAGGAGACATCCATTCCATTCTTCTCTAACACTTCCAGTAGTTCATATCTCAACGCCGATACGTCTCCCTTGAGCTCATTAACATCGTCTTCTGTAACTGGTTCGTCATCCATCTTTCTGTGCATGGCAGCAACATAACGCCAAACCAACGCCCGCATGACGGCAGAATATCTTAAATCTTCCTCTCGTTCTTTGGCAACCTAAGTAAGAGAGATAGTTGGTAATAACGAGTTATTCATCACGCATTTAGGCAAGAAATCATTACTTGGAATTGATGCCAACAAATTATTTTAGTATACTTCTTACGAAAACACTCTTTGATTTTGAGTTGTTATTTAAGGAAAAAATCTCGAGATGCTTTAGTTTCACGTTTATACTAAGTGGAATCTTTTGAACAAATATTAGGCCAAGGATAATAGGACTGTAGAGAATCATAAACAAAAACTTTTCTTGTCTATATCTATACTAATATTATAAAGAGGAAAGATTTGATTGTTTGTTTGTTTGCATCGAATAGGTTTCAAAACTACTGAAACGATTTGAAAAATTCTTTCACTGTTGGAAAGCTACACTATTCCCGGGTGACATAGGCTATATCATATATTATAAAAATGAATTGCTGTGCGTTAGTCACGCTAAAACTCAAAAACGGCTGTACCGATTCGGTTGAAATTTTTTGTGTGTCTTCAGGTGTATCCAAGAATGGTTTTGATTTACAATTGGACCCGGTAGGTGGCGCTGCTGTCGATATGTCACCATATTATTATTTGTTTATTAATTATAGAGCGGTACGAAGTTCGCTGGGGCAGCTAGTTACATATAAAAGCAAAATTTAAATAACGGATACCACTTAGACTATGTAGATTTATGTCGACTTATCTACTGCTTAAAGGTGTTATGATTAAAACCTACAAATACATTAACAAAATTATTAAAATATTAAAAAAAGAGATAATATTTATGTACACATAAACATCTATGTTTAATATAATCATGCAATATAGTTAGCGATTCAGATTTTACTAAGTGCTAACTAGCATATGATATCAACCCATTAACGGCCCACTACTGAGCACCGGTCTCTTCACATCATTGAGGTCTGAGGAGGCCTAAAGCATAATCCACCACGCTCCAATGCAGCAAGCTTCAGAGCGTATTGGTTGCATATGGGCCACCTGAATATACGATACGTAAATGGTCACAGCTACCCATGATCCTTAATAGTAATGATAACTGAATTTACTTTCTATCTTGAGAAAAGCATTCTATAAAGAGCAGCGTTAGCCGAGTGGTTGAGCTTTGGGCTCTCGAACCGGGGGTCTCGGGTTCAAAGCCTGCACGCACCTTTAATTGTCATAAATTATGTGCGTGTTAGAATTTAATTATCACTTGCTTCGGTGGCGGAAAACATTGTGAGGAAACCTGCACATCTAAGAGTTCTCCATAATGTTCTCAAAGGTGTGTAAAGTCCGACTATGGCCTGTAACCCTCACATTGTGAGAAGAGACCCTTGCCCAGCAGTGGGATAGTTGTGGTTATTCGCCTATTCACATTAAACATAGCAGAAAATATTTACTTGCTGCTTCTTGCTCCGGACCTTATCCTTCTTTCTTAGCTTCAGCAGCTTCATGAAAAGTTTGGGCGTGGGTATGATGTTGAAGGGTGGTGGGAGAGTCGATATTTCTTCGAAATAACTCATCCACAGCCGGGTACGCGCGAATTTCCATTCCACGTCCGAATGTTCCTGAATTAAAAAAAGAGATAAAACAACATAACAATACTTACGCCTAACACAAAAAAACTTAATTCGTTCCAATACTTACTTATTAATCAAGTATACAGTGACACACACACACACGACTCACCACTAACACCCACACACACAACTCTCGCACGCACATTCACCACTCACCCACATACAGACAGCAGACCCGCAAGCAGACTCGCACGCCGGACATAAACCACAATTAAACAATTTTATTGTAACATGTAAGTTTCTTAATTTAAGTGATGTAAAATTCTTTAAACCTAAACCGAGACTTATTCAAAAATAGTTCACTCTAATTTTAAGCAACTGATTAAATAAAATTGGGCGTTTATTATTTGTACGACTAAATAATTTTATTTGATGCCAGATTACAATGGAGATTGTAGGAATTTGATGCTAATTTGTTGTTAGGTCTTAATATCGGGTCAAAATATAATAAGATAAAAGATAATTTAATTTATAAGCCTGCGTTGGACTAAACGTAGCGAAAGTACACGAATAATTATTAATTTAGGGTTGGTACACTCCTATCAACTTTTAAACGATTCGGCGTCGCGTCGCCCCGTCGCTTTGCATCAAGCAAAGCAGACCTTGTTTCGAGGTTACGATACTACTACTACTACTACTAGGTTACGAGGATACGTTACGATGCTGATAAGTGTGTATCAATATATGAACTTTCATACGAATTTTTAATAGCTCAAGGAAATGCGATGCCAAATCATATACGAGTTGATAGGTATACACCAACTCTAACGTTAACCTAACCCTAATATTGCGTTACGTTCCCCGGTGGGTACAGAAAAAATATAACACTAAATAGATTTGTGTGCACTTTCAACTTTTAGAGTCTCGAAATCTTAGGAATGGGGATTGTTAGGAAAAAAGTATAAAGAATATTTTCTAGATAATTTCACGATCTACAATTTTTGTCCGAGCTATAGTTTTGATAAAACTTACTGTTTTCGAGAAAAATCCAATAAACCGAAAAAAATTGCCTTTGACCTTGAATAACGTTTTAAGCACACATGGGATCGATGGGGACCCAGACCTCTAGCAAAAGTTAGCTGTGTCGGAGTTTTGGTTATTTGAAATGTCTATTTTGACCGGACTTTTATTAAAAAATACAAAACCTGTAGGAATTACTTTCACATACCAAAAACAGCATTTTAATTATACTTACATCAATCATAGCATATGAGTTGGACATCATGGCTATCAGCAGGTTCAATAATACTATCACGTTGATAACGGAGTATGATCCGAACAAGAGGAGACCCCAGAATCGGGTGTAGCTCTTGATGCCGGCCAGCTCGAAATTATCCAACCCAACCATGCCGAACGACGCCCAGAATAACGATTGAGAGGCTTCGAACACACTGTTATAAATAAAAAATAAATGCTTACATCTAGATACATTCTAACACCAGATTTTTAGATTTTAGCGGGGGAAAGCTAGTTAGTAGTTATTTCCATACCACACGTGACAAAGATTCCTAGGGCGGGACTATGTGAACGTGTGAACTTATTTACTAAAATGCCACAATATAACATACACTTACCATATTGCAATGTCGCGAATAAAGCCTTGGGGAAATGGAAATGGAGAAAATAATCTGTTTGGATACCAACATGGATTGGACTTGCGCCAATTACTATTCAAGTCTTTATCGAGTTATGGCCCTGACATACGAATTGCTTTAACAGTTACTTAGCCCATATTAGGTACCCTTGAGCTAGACGCCACTTACATAAGTCCTACGACAACATTACGCACATAAAATCACTGGCCTAGCTTGGCAACTCAACAAGACAAAGTAGCGTCGGCAAAAATAGCGGCATCGTACTAATGCCGCATAAATTTTTCAGCCGAAAGATAGAATTGATATCTACATAATTACAAATAAAATCGAAATGTCTGTCTGAGATCAAAAATCTTATTAAATGTTTTATCAAAAGCTTATAATTATTTATACGAACCCAAACTTGAAAAAAATGTGTCTTTCTATTTGTCCGGACTAATCTCTGAAATGGCTGAACCGATTTCAATTGGACTTTCACTGGAGTATAGAAGAGGTTTTAGTTATTTAGTTACGGTATCCCGTCATCGCATTGGATTAGGATTTACGTGGGACAAACTCCCACCAAAGAGAATATAACCACAATGACGCAAACGAAGTCACGGGCAGAACTAGTTTGTTGTATCAATCAAACATTGCAATACATGAAGTTTACGAGAAAATACTAACTAAACTTTAAAAGAATGTAAAAGAACTTTTCTAACCAGCTGTAGGGTTTGATTAACCCCGTTTAGGTACAAATGAAACTTTGTAGACAATTAGAGGCTTAATTGCAACCCCAACTCCTATTTACTACTTTGTATTAGTTACTTAATTGTTACAAAGAGTGGATAGTTTCTTTTTTCCTTTTTAAAAACAGTGATAATTTCAAGTTATTGTGTTAATTGGATATCTACCACAATAAATATACCTGTATGATGCTTTCGGACGATTGCTTATGATCATGTCCCTTTTCTCAATAACCAAAAAAGGTAATCTTTTAAAATCGCATCATTTTATTAATATCGTAATCAAAAAGATATTCAGACGTGATAAAAATGGATAATATATAATTTTTGAAAAACAAGCTAGTCAAAATACAAATAAATCTCCAATTACACTCCACCTATATTTAAGCGAAACAAAACAATGTGACAGTACTATGAAACATCTAATACGCATGATAGTCCATGGTAGCACGAAGTGTCATACAATCCACTTCATCTATCTTTAACGTATTCATCTTCACATTGATATCCTCTTCCAGCTGAATCTGCGATTGTAACAGATAACGTAGCGATGAAGTTGCTTCATGCAACATTTGTTGCAGTTGTTCAACACTGTGACGTAACATCTCACATTCGTAATACAACGCTTGACCTGGAGGGTCACGCACCAACTCCGCTCCGACTCTTTGAGCGCGTCTGCCGAGTCTAGTATGAGCTAGAGCTACATTCCCTTCCTTGTCTGACAACGCCTTCTGTAACTGCAATATATTGTTTTGCATATCCGCAATTTTCTCAGTAGTCTCTCTGTGCATGTCTTCGAGTTTTGCTTTAGCAATCTTAGTCTCTACAATACGCTGGTTAAAAGCATGATTACATTTATTATAAGCGTTCCACAGATCATCAATCACTTGCTTTAAAAGAGTGTCGATGAAAACTCTGATTGGGCGAGCGTTAGTCACTTCTCTAGCAGCTTGTTGGATGTTCTTCGCGGAGTAAGCGTTGTATTCTTCTGCTGATATATTAGCTGGGTCTAAGCTTGCATAACCTTCATAAACTGAAAGGCATAGGTCAGTAGGTTTTAGAGACAGTGAGCCCTTATCTAGATCGATGGCAGCTTGTTTATATTGAAGATCACGATCTAAAAGATATCGCGTTGAACGTAAACGGCGCATTTGTTCGTTTAATTGTTCTAACGCACGTCGAAGAAGGCTTTGACCACCGAGGATTGAAGTGATTTCACGTTGGAGAGCATCTTCTACATCATCTACTACCAAATCAATGCCAATCCGTCCATCTCTGAGCATTAGACATTTTCGACAAATATTCAAAGCGTTTGTCTGCAATGAAGCTAAACAATCTAGTAAACGCGTCTTATAAACGCCGAGTGCTTCCAATTCCAAACAAATTTCTTTTCTTTGTATTTGTAACTCGTTCTTGTTAAATTCAATGTCACCTATCCTTTCCTCAATGCGTCGATCGCTGGTGGCCTTCATTACCAGAGCTCGCTCGGCAGTCTCTTCTCGAAGCCTCTCGGATTCTCCAAGGACCCTGTCTGCGAGTTGCTGTTGATCCTCTGTATTCCTGCATCGCTGGTCATTGCTCAACTTCCATTCCGATATGGTGAATTTTGCGCCCCTCGGTGGCATACATATCAAGGATTGTTCTGCTAGCCTGGTCGTAGCCACAGGCGCGCCAATTACATTACGAATTCCAAATTGAGCTTCTCCCATTTTGCTCAATAATACTAAATAATTTTAAGAAAAGTGAATAATGTGAAACGACATTCGGTCGCTGTTCGCAATATTGACATAATTGTTGAGAAGTTTCCATAGCAACAACCAAATCGAAGTATACGAAGTAGCACCATGACACATCACGACCGACGTCGTGTCGTTTCATCAGTCAGTTCTGTCCAGGATTTTTTTTGTCAACCCATTTCTAATATATTTTCTAATATACGAAATTTATTATAAAGTAAGTTTGATTCTATTATCAACCCGGTGAATGTCGATGTAGGTTCGGATCTTCTACTATACGACATGAATCCAATCATGAATCATAAAAAAGAGTATTAACAAATCGCGACTCGGTAGCGCGTTATGGTACAAATACAAGTATGAGTGTATAATTATATCTAGCAAATATTTTGGCGTATTTCTCTAGATTACGAATAGGTTATAATTCCATGAGATAATGTTATGTTTAAACATTACAGCAACTATACACACTTTATAATAAAATTCTAGCGTGGCCTACATTTTGTATTTTTCACAAACTTACTTTCCAAAACTTCGCCATTTCATACAATGGTCTCCAGCGTTATTCCAGTCAGGTAAACCACCGGGTAACACGTAACACTTACGTTTCTCCAGATCCGCAAAGTACCAGAGAAGTTGGTTCAGACCTGACAATTTTTATGGGGCACATTTTATGAGCAGATATTATAGCCCACTTTCAAATTCAACGTTTCATTCTGATCTTGGTTCGTAGCTGCCTCGATCCTCTCATGTTAGGTTCGAGGCGCAAACGTCTAATATAATATTTGTGAGTGCTGTTTATTAAATATTTGCTATAAATTTTTCATAAAAGATACATCGTGTTAACAGTTGCATGAGTACCGCGTCGGTATTTCCGTTCGGTTACAATGTAGGTGTCTTCAAGTCAAGAGTGAATAGGCTTCTAAGTTAACGCGCCTTACCACCCACGACTACATCGCTGCTTACCATCAGGTGGGATTGTAGTCAAGCATTAACTTATTATAAGTAAAAAAAAGGTACTGGATGTTCTGAAAAATACGTGAAATTTCCAACCTAATGTGGCCAGCAGTAGATTACAACCTTGGCCTAGTCACAAGAAAAACAATAACAATTAGAATGAACAAAACTGCTCATAAGCCATGAAGTGACCAAGTATTGTAACTTATTACAAAAGTTCCTCTCTTACTAATGACCGCTCTAAGTTAGGAAGTACTCGTAATAAAAATCTTCTGGATCATAAAATCTTTCAACCAATTAATTATGATCACGTTTAACGCGTTCATTTACTATTATCAAATTAACTCACCACAAGCAAAAGCGAAAAGGACCAAGGTATAGATGAAGAAGAACTTTACGATGTCAATCACCATACGTCCTAAGGAGATCTGTAGTGGACCCAAGTGGGGATTTACTGAGAATAAGTGGATCAGCTTGAGGGCACTAAAATAAAAAATAAGAACAATCATTTCAAGTAAATTAGCCAAGGAATAATGCACTCCCGAATTTAAATCATACAGAAATGACATAACTAAAATTAGAAAATTCGTCTAAATTTATAAAATATCAACGAAGTAAAAACACTTTTGTTTTTTTAAATTTTTAAAAAATTGTTAAAAAATGCAATTACATACTCAACAAAGAAATGGACAGACTCAATAAAACTGCACTATGGTCATATGTTCATACGCTACCAACAGTAATGGAAAATTAAACACTCACCTGAATACATTAGCTCCAGCTAAAAATCCCTCAGCAATGAGCTGGGGGTCGAAATCATCCCAGTCTTCCCTTGGAACGAACCTCCTCTGAGGATCTTTATCGATTTCCGCAGTTTGTTGTACGTACGCTACAATTCTGAGGATAACCACGGCTACATACAGGGAATTTCTGCTGAAGTCAATAAAGTTCCATAGATTTCGGAGGTACATTCTCATGCCTTCAACGTAGATTTCTTGGGTCTCTTCGCAAATGAAACCTAATAATCAAGAAATCTTTTTTAAAATATCCGTTAATACTATTTAGTGACACCTACTGGAGATGTCATTTCGAAACATAACGATATCTTTCTTTCTTTCTCTCTTTCTTTCTCATACTATTTTCTTCTAATATTTTGTATTACATACAAAACTACATAAAATTTTACTAAACTATATACTACGGTTTAAAATACTTGTTCAAACCAACCCAACAAATAAGCGACGACAATCATTTCCAAGTAAGTCGGTCCGTTGCCTCTCTGTTCTAATAATTCCTTTTCCAGCTTTTTCACCATCCAGTCTGGCCCGAATAGCTGTATTATCTGAACTTCTGCTCTTAGAGATACAAGGATTAAGATCACTGTTAAAGGAAAACAATAAATTAATTTTGCGAAAAATATGCACAAACAAAAATAAAATTACCACGATAACTCAAAACTAATCACCACCGACATCATATTTCAATCCAAAAAAGAAGAATCATTAAAGTAATGTGTACCTACAATTATTAGCCACAAAATAATTGACATGGACTGATGACACAATGGATTTCCATTAAGCTACTTACTTTAAATTAAAATAATGCATTAAATACTCACACAAAAAGAACAAATAGCTCGATGCGTGGATCATAAACTTCATGAACGGTTTCCTCATCAGCTTCCCAATAGAACAATTGGGTGCTACCATGTACAGGCAACAATAGAATGGAAACAAAAGGGCTACGCGACAAATGATCATGAGCTTCTCAAAAGATGACTTCCGACGATATCCTGGGACGCCTTCGTACCAGATGGATGCGAGAAGTTGTTGAATGTTTGGATGAGCTACAAACTGAAAAACATGCTTTTTCAATATCGAGAAATAATTTTGCTTAATCATATCGCCAAATTACTGTATTTATGGTAATCGATTAATGAACTGACTCATTGAAACTGCTCAATGAACGGAATATGAGCTTCATAAAATTAATGAATTTTAGCTCAGTTGCGCTAAACAAAGTATGCAGAACATCACAACTAACCTTCTTCTGTTTAAAGTCGATCGCTAGCTCCAACCTTGCTAATTTCATCTGTTCTTCTCCATAAAATGGTGGCTCGGTAGGATCGTAGTTGAGTATAATAGCTAACTCTTGGGAACTCCTCGATTGGTCTAGAAGATCTACGGCGAATTGTTGTACTTGGCGGCGAAGTTCCTGATATTGGGGTTTACTTTCCTATAACGGAAAATAAACTGATAGTTCTTGTTGTTTATCAACAATTTTCGCATCAAAACTTTCATTTAATATAAATTTGGTATATAATCATAAATTTGGTTCTTTTTTTGGTTTATAACTGAGGTTTGCCATTTTGAAAAATTGGAGGACAATGTAGGTCATCTCATGTTAAAAAAAATTGTTTAAAGAACTTTTTTGACGTTTTTTTCGAATTCCTCAAAATACACAGGGCCGAATCACTTAAAATTCTATTTCTAACAAATAACTTCCCTTTTTTTGATTAATTTAAATTTTCTTTACGGGAAATTAAATGCACTTTGTTTTCTCGCACTTTTCTAATGTTTGCGCCATATGGCGACCAGGAATGGAAATTGAGTGATCGAAGCTAGTGTGGGTTGCCACACAATTCTTCGAGCTGCTGGCAATGGCCCATGACTATAGCTAATACCTTAATGTCTCTTAGAATAGGACGTGTCGCAAATTGCATAGGACTGTTCTTTGTTTGAAGTGGTTCAGTGCGAAACAGAACGTGCTGTAACACTGAAAACGTCTCTAGTAGACACTTCACACAAGCTGAGTGTGAACCATTTTCGTCGCTGTATATATTGTGCAGCGTGTAAATTGTCTTTGTTATACATATTGTACAATTGTTTGAGCGTCGAAACGAATGCTTTCTTTCTTTCTTTTTTTTGTTTACAAGCATACACGATAATAACATACCACAAACTGAAAATGATGCCATAATTACCTGTTCAGAAAACGCCATATTCCGCAACTCCCAGGATAATTGAAACGCAGTCAAGATAGGATCCGTCGATGACAAAACAATGAGAGATGGTGATGCAAGCGCTCTGTACTCGTTGAGACGCGCCATGGAATGACGTAGTGGATCTTCGGTTGATTCACGCACACATTCATCGCAACCACACCTACATGCATAATTATGCCAACTTAATACGTTTCAACTACATTAGAAATGAACTTTGGAGATGTGATGACTTTTGCAGAGCATTAGAATTCAGTAGATGTTTTAAAGTGAGCATGAATTTCTTAATTTTTTCAGTTCTGTCAATATTAGTTGTGATATTGGAGGATGAAGAGGAACCTCGTATGCAGCAGCAACATCTGTTAAAAATAAAGGACTCAATCCCAGTTACAATCCGAATATTGAGTATTATTAAAAATATCAACACAGCGTGAGTCAAGAGAAGACATTTTTATCTTATTTCTTCATATATAAAGAGGCCATGTTAATTAATTTATGGAAATATTGGCTTGATGATAAGTTCAACCTTTTTACTAGACAGGTTAAAACCTTCATTTACCTTCTAGATTAAATTGTTAAATCTTTTTAAAGAAGTTTTTGAGTCACAATGTAGGAACGCTAGTTAATAAGCAGGTTTCCAGCTTTCTTCTTAGTGTTTCGTCTAGTGTTACAGATATATCTTGGTATACAGTGAACATCTAACATCAAACGAATTTTGACAAATACAATGTATTTATTTATATTTACCTTAAGACACGCCTTACCTTACCTTATATCGTCTTACCTTCGCCTTACCTTATATCGTGAGGGTCAGGCAGCGTGGCTCCACGGTCGAGGAGGATCTTGATGATCTCGTAGTTGTTCCTGTGAGCAGCGAGCATCAGCGGCGTTATGTCAGGTGTGAACATCGCAGTGTGATAGTCCACCTTCTGCCAGCTCTGTGCCAAAGCCGAACAAGTTTACTGAATCGATGACTTTACCAGCATTGGCTAACACTTTTTTGGGTGCATTTTTTTTAAGTTTACGAAATATGTGGACTTCAGGAATCTTTCAATACCAAATATTGATAAAAATTAGAAGCTAGTTCAATATTATATAATCTAACCATCGTTAAAACGTGGTTAAAACAAAGAAGTAACGCACATTAAAAAAATTTGAAACCTAGCTGATAGAAGTTTGCCAACAATGTATGTACAAGCATTTTTTTTGCTTAAAACAAAAACTAATTAACAAATAATGAAACCGAAGAATAAGGGAATTAATTGACTTAATAAGTGTCAGAATGAACAGTATCTCAGCCATGTTTCATTTCAGTACGAGCAGCTGAATAGATCTTTGATAAATTAAGAATAACCATTTCAAAATACCTAAGTCGATCAAATACCTTTAAAAGTAACCACCAAGTATCGGTAGTAGTATTTTTGTAATATAATACCGTCCTGCTGGACCGCTGTAAAACAGGCGTGTAAATCCATAAACACTTTTCCAAAACAGAGTAGCCTCAAGGATCTAAGTTGGAAAAATTTATAGTTTCAAAAAACTAAAAAGAACACGCTTTAATTGTAATCCGAATTAAGAATTAAAAAAATCATATTTTGCAAATTGAAAAATGGAATAATTTTATCAAATTAGTGTATTGTCATCGGTCCTCAATAAATGTAAAAAGTTTGAACGAAATCTGGCCGTTTAAAGTGGGTCAAAATCGCGCCCAAAGAAGTCGGTTACAAACAAACAAACAAACAAACATACAAACATACAAACATACAGGTGAAGCTAATAAAAAGCGTGTAAAAACCACTTAAGACCACGACCCTCAGTCATGAAGAAACGACGTAGAAGAAGAAAATAAAATACACTTCAGTGCTTACATAAGGCTCTTGCGGTTGATGAATCAGCTCCTCATGTTCCAAAAGAAGTTCCACTGCCTCAACAAACTCAGCATTGATGGCCAGGAGAAGAGCATCCTTGGTCTCCACGCCCATGACTATAAGTAGCTCTACCATCTCCAGATTCTCCCCATCTATAGCCAATGTCAGCGCCCCGCGTCCGAAGGAATCTACGCAGTTAATGTCGACATTCCTTCTTCGATGAGCTTTTTGAAGAATTCTTCAATACATGTAAAATACACAAGTAATATCAGTATTATTATGAGTGTGAATACAGAATGATGAATTTTTATCCAATAGAACAAGTAATTTCACAGTCATGAAAATAGAATGCATGAAATAAGAAAAAAGCCGTTATATCATCCATTATAATTATAATTATTGATGTCAGTAATCCAGAAGTCATACTACTAACTCGTTATGTTTTTCCTAGTGTCTCTAATAAAGCGTAGGCGAATAAATCGCCTCACATGAACTATAATCCCATTACGATGTTTGTTCGATAACATAATAAATTAGATTTGTGCGCGTTTGGTAATTTAACAATGTTTAGATGTATTAGTCGAGTTCTAGAACAAATAAAACCTAGGTAAAATGGCCCACTCATAATGGGTGACATGGAAAACATAATAAAATTAGTAAGACATCAGTAACATAACCCAAGAACAAAAATTAATCTGTCACATAAATATCTGTCCCGCGAATCGAACCCGGAACCCCTATCTTTGCAGGCTGGACCGCTACCAACTAGCCTACGAGGTCGTCCAATAATGAACCTGATTTTATAGCATCATGGAAGTGTTGCGGGCAAAAAGAAGCAGGCCCTACTTCTGTAACCGAAACACATAAAAACATTGCACCGTTACTTTTTTCGTTCGTTTCCTCTTCGCTGGCAACGATCACAATTACGGTTGCACATTTCCGACGGTGACCACTTGTCGTGACGTCACGTCATCATGTCGCCGTTTATTCAGATAAAGTAAATCGATAATGGCACAATTGGTTACCATGCTGTATCGCCATTCCTAGGGTCCTGGGTTCGATTCCCAGCGAGGCGGAAACTTGAATGAGTTTAAATTTCTATTTCTCTCTTCGTCTTGAGTGTTGTCGATGGCACCCACAGGGAATCAAAGCGTGTGGCTATAAGTGGTCGCGTTGTTACCATTGAACTATTTAAAAACCCTACCTTCTCACATTCGCCATATCCCCGCGTTCTACTGCCAGTAAATACTTCTTTTCCTCGAGGTTCAGCGGCTTGGGTAGCACCGGCATTGCGACCGACTGAGGTACATTCACACGACCCTGTTTGCAATGTTATATTAGGTACTACGTTTGTATGATGTAGGTATGTTATATCGCAAAGGTCGTTGTAAAGGAGACATTATATTTTGATTTTTAAATTTGTAATGGGGTAAAGAAACGGCGAAAGAAACTTGCCAATAAAAGGAGTAAAAATTAAAAAAAAAATTAGTAAGAGTAAAAATTAAAAAAAAATCACTTGCCTCCTCCACATCCTTCGTCCCTGCCATGATGCTGAATACCTCCTAGCGAGAGCAGCGTCCACCGTCCCTTCAGCGAACTCTGACGATAGAAAAGTTTTGGAAGGTTTCGATTGGAGAGGGAGTTTTTCATGTTTCTTTTTTACCCTACAAACGAGCAGCCGAGCCACCTGATGGTAAGTGGTCATCTTCTCTAAAGGACATCAGACCAAGGGCATCACCGACGCCTTGCTAGCAAAGAAAGAAAAAAGGACTCCTCAAGCTCTCAACAACTCGAGAAAAAGAGTGGTAGCTAACAAGCCGGTTCCGTCCCAACACCATGCAGGGGCCCGCTTGTGGCGCCCTCTTACGACATCCAGATACGCTACGATACATTCACGGAAATGTGGCCAGGACTTTAAGCCGCCCCAATTCGTCCAATACCACCAACTTGGTTGTGGGTCGACTTCTATCGCCCCTTACGACATCCTGGTCGGTCAGCATTGGATTATGGGCCAATATCCAAACCGCCCAAATACCGCCCAAAGCCACCTTTTTTACTATACAATATCACCTGGAGGCATTATTATAATGGCCGATATACTGACGTCTTCTGATAAGGTAGCTATTGCCACACTTTTCGTCCTAGGTTCCGCGTACGTATTATCGTGATAAAACTATCCTGTGTCGTTTTAAGAGCCTTAAATTATCTCCATACATCCATATAAACATCTCAACTGTTTCAGCGGATTAAGCGTGAATGTACAGATTTGGCTTCACTATATTAGTTTAAATGTAGCATGTAGGAATTTTATTTGAACGTAGCTCTATAAAATACATTGGAGTTATAATTTTCAAATACATAATACACCGATTACCTGACCTAGTGACACAGGCTTAACCCACAGCTGCTGCTAATTCTATTACATGTGCTTAAGTGTATTGTAGGTACCTAGGTACTAACTGACACCTTTGCATTTTCCGAGAAGCTGAACTTTTGACCTGCGTAAGTACCTATATTGTGAGTGAGTTTACTAATTCAGGTTGATACTTCTTAACTGACTTCAAAAAAAGGAGGTTCTATGTTCGACGCCTATATTTTTTATGTTTGTCCATCAATTACTGCGTCATTTGTAAACCGATTTTTATTTTATTTTTTTGTATTTGAAAGCTGGTGCTTGTGATGTGGTCCCATTTCAATTTGCCTGAGATTTGACAATTTCTTTAACTAAACGGTTTTAAATCCATTAATGACGTTCAAATATAACACGACGTTTCGTGTAATTTTAATCGTTATTTAAATTTTAATTATACTTATCATTATTAACCCTTAATTAGGCGCATGGGGTCAAGACAGTTTGAAGTTGAAAAAAAATTATGTTAAAGTGATTGGAAAGCGAACGCACTCTTTCTAGCTTCCTAACTCCCCACGGGGTATGCAAATCAGTCTGGGTCGGAAACCCAACGCGTACACATTTGTCGCTGCTCTCTTAGGTGCTGACCCCATGCGACCAATTACGTAACAATTTTTGGCAAAAGGTAAGTTCTCATTTTTATGTTTTTACATATATCCATTTTAAATAAATGGATATATCTTAACTTGTATTCGTGTAATATTTAATTTACATACTATTGTCTTTATTTTTGTAATGTTTTCTTTTTTCTTTTAATTTAAATTTCAATATGAATAAAGAAAATCAGTTACAGAAATAGCTGGAAGATTTATCCGATGATGAGGAAGACGTCGCTGGTTCTACTTAGGATAGTGAAATTGCGGAAGATAATAATACTCCTATACTTAGTGCTCATGACTCGGAAAGTGTATTTGAAGAGTCCGAAGGTGTAAAAATGTCCCTGAATCATCGGAAGGTACTATTTATTATCTAGACAATCTATGTGACAATAAAGAGAAAAACGACAACAAACGAACGAAAAAAAAGTGCCAAGTAAATGCCATAAGTGTGGTAAATTTGTTTGTCAGCAACACTTCAGGACTTACAGCATTGAATGCAGAATAGAAGAATCTGTTGATGAATATGAATTACATATATTTTTTAATTGATCTCGGCTATATCAAAAATAAGTAGTTTAAGAGATATTAGAAGTTGATTTTGTTTAAAGTCAAAGTTATTATTTTATGCATATATTTAATGCTTTATTTTAATTATAATAAAGCATTTAAGTATTTTTAATAACACATACTTTGTTTTATTAATTTCTTCCACTCCATTTTTATATATTTGTTTGGGGTCAGTAGTGACCCCATGTGACTATTTGTGTGATTTTCTTAATGCGCCTAATTAAGGGTTAATTGGCCGAATGTGTAGTAGCACAAAGTAGATAAGGTAGTAGGTACTATATTAAACGATTTGGTCAACATTCACATGTAGGAAGGTACTTTGTTTAACGGGAGCTAGGCCTGTTCCCATATGATAAGAGATTCAAGTTTATATGGGTATAATGAATAGGTTTATATACCTACTTACAAAATCATTTTAAAATACCGTCAATAGTGAATAAAATGTATAAATATGAAGCGCCTGAAACAATGAACATCAACGTGTTGTTGTGATTTGTAAACGTAATACATATTTTGTAACTTGAAGCGAATCTTTAAATATTTATTGGTTGCTAGACTTGCTAGTAACTGTTCTCGCATTGCTTCCGAAAACTTAGGTCATAATAGGTAACTCAATGTTTTGACGTCATTCTTTTTTTTTACATTGACATAATTATTTTTTTATTTAAAACTGATTGAAACGAAATAAATACTTAGTTAGTAGGTAAAATACATCAGTAAAATCCGCATCCAAATCAGTTAAACTAAATTACTTAATATAATGTTAAAGAAATTCGTATTCGTTCTTAAATTAACATGATTGTAAAAATATTCTAGTAAAAGTTATATACCTAGTAATAAAAACACTTCAAATATGAAAACAACTTACAAAAGTATTTTAAACAGATATCTAGTGACCTATTATTAGAATAATAAATGTAATTTTACACTTCAATCATCCAAGATATTAAAATGTTTCACTGTAACAGGTACCCACGATTTTGACATTTTATTTGGATATTTCGTTTCGACCCAATTGCAATGAAGATCACGACAACAGTACATTATGTACATATAATACAAAAATCGTGAATACCTTTACATCTACATAAAAAGCAAAATTATGATGATATGTCAACACATAATATATTCTTCTTGTGATATAGAATAGGTAAATCTAGTGTCTGCAATTGTATAAATTTAATGCATCATTACTATATAAATATAATTACCATAATTATACTATATAGAAATGCTATGTAATGTGTTTATATGTATATGAATGTTGTGCAATATTTTCATAGTATCGTGAGTACTCATACGTTTAAAACGCTTAATTTTAAAAATGTAAACTAGAACAATGCAAACAGCCAAAACAGATATCTAAGTATAAATAAAATTCTTAGGAAGATACTTACTTCTAGTGCAACACTTTAGAACTCACTTTTTTATGAATAACGTTAATTTAATTGAAATTACCTTACCTTAAAACAAATAAAATAAACTTTCAGTAAAAACAATTTAGTACTGTAAAACGAATAAAAAATACTTACAGTAACGAACGCCAAGACAGGCGCTACACCACTCCTGCGCTTAGCAGCCCGTATTAGTTTATATACCACCCCGTTTCCACCCCAATGATCCAATTAGGGTAGGCACCCTCTACGTGAATTGTCATGTCATTGTTTTGTTGCAATGACCATTTGTTTTCATTCTTTGTTACATAACCGATTGATGCCGATGTTACATGCCGATTAGATGCCGCAACTAACTACTAAAGTACCTAGCAATGAATCCTGTATGCACCTCTAATTTTCTAAAATGATGTGCGTATTATAAACAATGCATCATAATAATTATATGCTTTGGTGAATGAAAACAAACGGGGAGACCTGCACGCCTGAATAACTTCTCCATAATATTCTCAAAGGTGTGTTGAATATAGGTTGCGATGAAGATTATGGTGATGAACTGCAATGTCTCGTATCAATAGAGATAGGTAGGTATCTACTTACCTTCTTTTACTTATGAAGTGGTGTTTTCCATTGTGGACAGAAATAACTGTACGATAGAACAAAGTCCGTAACGCCTTACATTAAGTCATTTGGCTATTATATTTGGCTAATATATTTGGCTACAACCCTTACTTGTGTCAAATCCAGTGCTTCTTGTCTCTCCTCGTTTTTGATGACGCCTATAGCATACTTACTTGATTGACATGGCTTTACAACTGCTGTCTAACAAAGACAAACCCCACCAATGGCTTAACATGCTCACGGAAGTACCATTCATTCAAATACCGTAGACATAGTTGCCAAAGTCCATTTCTAGAGGATTTCGCGAGTTAATAACACAGCAATGGTCAATATAAAATGGTAGTTTTAGGGCTGTGCAACGTATACAGGAATAAAATGGAGTAATGGTCGTCATAAAAAGTTCTTACCGATTTTATAGGGATTGAGGTTTTATTTAGCTGATTTTGAAAAGTTCAAACAAAACTCTGTTTTATGACAATTTTATTATGCTTGTGTTTTATCGCTTTTCTATACCTAAAGCGGATGCCTACTCCAATACAAAAAGGGTCATAATAAGATCAAACAATCAAACTCGCATCGCCCGTGGTTTTGATAACGATAATATAATCGGCGGCAAGTTGCACGAAGAATAGATATTTTAATAAAATTTCACGATTGTTTTAAAGTGCATATTAAATTATGTAACGGAGGAATTTTGTACCTCTACTAAAACAACTGCGAGGAGCAGGATCAGCAGGAAATGGTCATATGAGGTGTGGGGACAAGAGGTGAGGTGTGGTGAGCTGGTGAGGCGAGGTGTAGAGTGGTGAGGTGCAGGCTTGAGGAGAGGAGACGAGATTGAGGAGCGGAGAGGAGAGATATTCAGTTGGTAGTCTTTCATAGGTTTCAGGTATTCTAGCAAAATGTTACTGGCCGGCGAACAGGCCATCTACAAGAATAAACGGATGATTATGAAGAACAAAGGAATTATGTCAATATTGTCATTGAATAAAAATGTATTGTAAAATGGAGCTCGTGTATTAATTTGCCCTTTTACAATTATGTTTTGTTAAAGGTCATTATCATCACTACCCATTGCTGATCAAAAGACTGGATCTATTTATTTAATAAGATATAAATAACGTAATAAGTAGTAACAAGTGTTTTAGTTTTATCACGCCTGGCCATAGCATAGATGCCACCTTCTTTTTTACGTAGGTATTTCGGTGACAGTGTCGATGATACTCTGCTATAACTGGCCTCAAGGGGCGAAGTGACTACTTACCATCAGGTGGCTCGACTGATCATTTCTCGGTTATATTGGAATAAGAAAAAGATACACAATGTAGGTACAAATGTAAAACTTTATTCCAACATCGTCTATACATCATAAAGAACTATACACACGGGGCTATTCTACTACTGACTAGTTCTTTACAGATATGTTACGAACTCAACACATTACACAATTTACTGACAAACAACATAATTCATGGGCAGTGCGTATAGTTTAGACCTGCTACTTACTAGGTATATTTCATACATAACTACTATACTTGAAATTAATGTAGCTGTCTAATTTTAAATACAACAAGGCACTTTACAAAAAAAGTTTTGTACTCTTTGGCGCCATTTTGAATTTGGTCTGACATCACCTAAACCAGCTAGTCACTCGTCGACGTCGACGACACGTCATTTTGTCGAATTAATATAAGTAATTTATAAGTAGGTACTGCAGATACAAATGAATATAGATACCTACTAATCATAACACTATTTTTGAACACATCGTAGTCAGGTAGAAGTGACTTGTCATTTAATATAGGAAAATCAATAAATTATAAAAAAAAAAAATTCCTTACTTTTATTGCTACCGAAGACATATTTAATGACCCTTGCTGGTTCTTGTCAACTACGTAATAACATTTACGACCGACTTCTCTCTATCTATCCTTACTGCGAGATGACGGTTCATTTCTTATGCGAAGTTAGGTACTAGTTCTTACTTATCTATTGTACAGTTACTGTTTTACAGATGTAGTGTGTTCTTTTAGCAATAAGGTATCGATAGATTATAGGAAATACCGTTAGTTGCCCGAAAATGAAATGTTGCCATTTATAAAAATATGTCTGCACACTCCCATGTATTATGTTATTTATCAACATTCTACTCACATTTAATTACAATTATACGTACACCAACGAATTATGCGAAATTAACTGAATTACAGGAAAAAAATTGTATAAATGAATAAATAATAATTAGCTATTAAACCATGCCTCAAATGACCCAGGTCTACAATAAAATTATTTTATATACTTATGGATATTTCCAATTATTGTGTTGTCTAAAATAATAAAATTGTGTTCTATTGAAGGAACATTTATTGATTTAATAAACTAATTTTATAGAGAAGTATATCAGTTGACAATGCAACTTCTTTTGTAGTCGGTACCAACGGGTGTAACTATAGATAGCAAAAATGTGCAAGCGAGAAGTGAATAAAGGAGACGCCATTTATAATTCAAATCTTTGTCTGCGCGGTCTATACTTATTTAAGATTTTACTGAATAGCATGATAACTCAATTGCGGCCAGATTCTTGAGACTTAAAAAAAAATCTTTTTAAATAACTGAATGTAGATCAAACCATCATACATTTCCTACCTAACTATACAGTTGCCAACGTAAAGAGAAAACCTTTGTACCCCTTTTTAAGAATGCACGCACGTAGGAGTGTGTGATTTGGTATACTTAAATATTTCACGGAGAAGTGCAGAAAGCTAAATTGTATAATTATGTGTTACAAATGTGTACATCAACAGTGTCAATGTGAAGTAAACCTTTGTCAGAACGAAATACGGTCGAACTTCGAGCACAGAGCGGCTCTCTAGTTAATTTAAAGTGTCCAAATCAGTTGTATAAATTCATATTCCTTTAAATATCTTGCAATTAGATTCAAACTGTCTTAAACTTCACATGACACTTATCATCATCATCGCAATCAATAATTGTTCCACTGCTGGGTACAGGTCTCCTCTCGCTATGTGAACGATACAGGCCAAAGTACACCACGCTGGGCAAGTACGAATTGGCGGACAGATACAAATATTACGTTAGTCATTTTTAAACAGAAAATTGGAACATCATAGCAATATGGCACTTCTCTCTACAGCTTCTATAAATAACCTAAAAAATATACTTTATCCCTTCTAAAAAAACAAATTTAACAGAAAATAAGAAGAAATTCAATTACAATAAAATGCTTTAGGCTTACAAAATAATGAAATAAGCGAATTAATATTGCAACATTCGTTTCGAATGGCGAAAATTAAAATGCATTAAACACCACATTTACGATTCTAATCGTTTCAATGTGTTAAGTATTTCTAAATGCATAATTTTATAACAGCTGAGTTGTTTTACCAACTTAACAGATAGGTATACTTTATACCTTTTTGGGAACAGAGATACAAAATTGTTATCCTGATAATTTGTATTATTATGATAATATAGGTTTAAACTTTTAAAACGTAATTCAATTTCAATTTTAATACAAAATAACAACTAATAAATTTTAAATTTAGAAATAGATAGGTACTAGCCAAATTTTTAATTTTTAATCTCTAAATCATATCAATAAATAAGCAAAATATATAACGATTAATATTTAGCAAACAATTTGGACGGCAATGACCGAACTTTTAAAAGCTCTCACATTTAACACAAAAAATAAAAATTTAAATAATTATGTATATTTAACTACATTCTTGATGTTTAAGGATATGTAGTTTATTTTATTTATAATTATAATTCGACCAAAAAATTACAGTAATAATTATTATCTCCAATTATCTACGCATAATTGTACACCATCAAAACTACCTACACATTTATTTTGTCTCTAGACCACACATTAAGATATAAGGAAAGTCTAGTATGTATTATTTTATCAAAAAATAGCAAGATCTATCCATAACCCAGACATTATGATCAGCAGATCTCAATATGTCACTAATATTATCTCAGGAATTCATTTAGCTTTAAAATATTATCAGAAGTGGTATAAATATAGCTGAAATCTCAAGCTTCTTGCAGGCAAGCTTTTAAGCTCGCGAACACTCACATCCTTAATTACAGAAAACCTATTAAAATATAAAATAACAAAGAATAAAAATCATCATTGTTGTGCATTTACTCGACAATACTTTTTTAAACAGTCCTTAATCTAAGTGTTAAAATACCTCTAAAGGGTAACATTAGGATTTAGATTATGCCAAATTAAAAACTCACATAATGCCAAATTAAAAAATTCATGCCCACAAATGAGCGTAGTAACGATAGTAGTGACTAAGCAAAACAGACTTATATCATCTCGCGTTTTCAGGTAATAGACATAATTATTACGAAGTTTTAGAAAAACTCGTTTAACTTTATTAGGATGACGCTGCACTTAGTTCAAAGATGTTTATAAAGAAAAGCATACAAAACAAATTAAATGGTTTAAAAAAGTACTGACCGAACAAGTTCACTATACGACTTTACGTACTAAATTGTTGTCATTAAAATATTGCACATTATTCTGCCTCAGTAAAAAAATCTAATTACAATAATAATATACCAAAAGTAGAAAAATAAATACAACATCTAAAGACTGCTACGCTTTAGAAAAACTATTGCATTTGGCACATTTAAGCCAATCTTTTTGATTAATAACACAGACAGACGGTAGAAAAAATAAGCATCCATAGCACAGCCACATATAAATCTTTCGCTCAGAGTCGTTCCAATTGTTGATTGGAATTTTTTTTTAAGGTATTATAGAGAGCAACACTTGCTCGCAAATCGGAAATTAGTCATATGACACCATACATATATTCGCGTGTATGTATTAATTACCCGATTTATAGGGATTACAAAATACAAGAAGAAATTTTTTATACCTACATTTTTATACCTATATGTTAAAATTGTTAATGACTGACAGACCAGTCTAAACCAGTGAACCTCGAAGCATGAAACTTTGTACGAATCGTTAAACATCGTGTGGAGGAGCGTTTAAAAAGGAATTTTGACAATTCATGCTCGAAAGAGATACAGTAGTAGATTTACTCGATAAATTGTAAAAATATTAAAAGATCAAAACTGAGAGACCGTTATGTTCTTTAATCATTCCTATAATGTATAGATAGACATAGTTACACACCTATTTACATACATATATAACTATTTTACTACTCTTTGGTTCTTTAAACTTTAACCAGTAAAATGTCTTTTGGAGTGTAGGTATTTCTTGTTTAATTTTTCTTACTTCTCATAGCCTCTGAGCGAAAGACTGTCATGCAACGTCATTCTCTGTTCTTGTACAAGTCTCTATATACAGTCATTAGCACTATGTAACTAAAAAAAATCTATTTTAGATCTTCCTCTTCATCCTCCATGTAATACAGGTCCTGCATTTTTGTCATAAACTTGTTATCTAAAGCGTGCTCCGGCGGGAGAGACTCCTGGAAGAAAATTTAAATAATGTTTTTACTATTTTTAAAGTAAACTAGTTTGTAAAGTATTTGTAAAATATTGGATTCGCAGAACGCGGCAGACAACATACCGACGGCTCCTAAGTATACTGAGTCAACTGTATTTTTAAAAACTTTACTGGAGGGCGATTATAAGAGAGAAAGGTTGCATTGCAAACACCGACCACACAGCCACTAGACTCCTAATGTTTGATTTTCCGTATGAAGAACATTCAGACCACTAGCTGAGGTAAGAGGAGCGGGGGGACTGGCTAATTCAACGCTGTGATTGGCTAATTCAAGGCCACACGAAACGTTGGAAAGAAATAGATTAATTTAAGCAACGGGAAAGAACGAGACGGCACGAATTTATATCAGTACTATAAGCCAGATGTGTTGTTTGAAACCATTCGCTTGTTATTAGGAGTCTAGTGGCTGAGTGGTCGGTGATTGCAAATGTTAATATAATAAAAAAAAACTAACCTAAAATACCTGTGTTATTTTAGTTTAGTTATTTTTTATCATTATTCTTGCATGTTTGAATGCGAAATTATGAGTACAAATGAGTACATACCTGTTTATTTACAGTTCAAAATTAATACTTTTAGTGTAGAGATATATAATGTACTATAGGAATGTTAAATTCTAAAAATACATACTTAGCCGTTATCAGAGCATAGACGGAGAAAGATTGATAATTGAGATATGATAGAGATATATAGAATTTGTTTAAAAATAAAAGTATCGAGACTACCTTGATAGCTTTTTTACATGCATTAGCTTGATAACATGCAATAAAACTCCGAAGAAAAAGTAAAAAACAGCCTTATTTTTTTTCTTTCTTCACAAGTTAAGCAAAATAGTTTAATGCCAAATCGTCTTAGTATTTATTAACTTCCATTTCACATGTACATTTTTCCGTAATATACCACAAAGAAAAACCATAAATGAAACATGCAACATAACCATTAACAGACATTACAGATGTAACCGTAATTATAAACGGACATAAAGCTAAAATTAAACAACCATGTATTTTATAAAATGTTTATTTGCAAGCAAACACAACGTGAGAATGTTTATAAAGCAGTGTAAAATAATAAATTTACGCCAAGCATGATAACACGACATTTGTTAAAGACATGCAATAACACGATTGTATCATATGATATTTTCCAAAACAATTAAAGAATAACATTACATGCACAAGTTTAAAAAAGCAAAATGACAAACAAATGTTATAAGAAACAATAACTAACTTTGATGTTACATTTGAGCAAATACATTATGCGTTTAAAATGAGCATTAAAAATATAGCTATGTAAAATTGTTAGCTAACACATAACCATTTATATAATTTTAACAATGTCAAACTCATGTATTTTTAATTTAAGCACATGCAATTTTATTCGTGCTACAAATGAACTTAACACTAATGCAAAAAAAATTACAACACAATCTGTAACAAAAACTAAATAAAAGCTTGTAACAAAATAAAACAGCCGTTCATATATTTATTAGCAATAGAATGCATGCATGCACAGACATGCGGTAAATATGCATGCACTAAATTATTGTTTATAAATAGTTGTCTTCAGTACATAAAGTTAATTGACATGCAAACAGCACAATAACCTTATTCTTTAATAGCCATATAAAACATGAGATGAAAATATCCTAGCGAGAGAATAAAAGTGTCAAGAGTGAATTAGAGTTCCTTACCATATCTAGATCATAGATTTATTAAAAAAGCATAGGTTTCACAAATATATTTTTTACAAAGAGGGTAAAAAATTACAAATTAGTAGACAATTACTCGTATCATTTTTGTTAAAATGTTCCATATTGTTACGAACACGTAACTAATGTTTTTATTTTAAAAACATTTGTGTTTTATTTAAGAAATTGTATAATGTAACAAAGTACACATACGAAAATATGAACAAAAAAGCTACTGCCCCAAAATATTTTACCGACACAACATTATTAGAAACGATAAAAATGGGAGGCGAAAAAAAATCGATATTATCACAATGTGGATATTTATACGTACGGAACCATCACGTAACTAAAAATAACTAGTTTGTCCAACAACCTCAAAAGCATTTTTAAAGTAACATGGTCTATAAATCTATTAAAAGTCCCTCAAAATTCATTCATGCACAAATTATTTTCATAATATATGTGGACACTATAATTTTTGTTTATGACATATATATAAATATATTCATAACATATTAGAACATACATACTTAATGCGACTTAATAACGTAGCACAATACCAGTCTTTATGTTATTCATTAACCCCACTCCAGTTAGACTCAAAAGTTATATTTTAAAAAATATAGCAACTATTTAGAGACTAGAATATTTCAACAGACCAATTAATGAAATATATATTTTTAATTTTATTTAAAAAAAATTATCACAGTTACTTGTCTTTCTGATTTTATATTATTAAAAGATCAACTATGTTTCTGCTTCAACTAAAACCGCAAAATACTGAGTGTCACGGCAAAAAGATAATATATTGAAAAAAAGATTGTACGCTATTCCAACGACAGTTTATTTGGCATATGTCAGTCTTACTAACGTATGTAAAAAATCACAAAACATTTAAGCCAAATATGCTTAAAGATAAAAAAAATACTTTCATAATTAGATTAATTATTATTCGTGAGTTTATATATTGATCTTTTTATATCTTGGTGGGAAATCTATATCGAAAGGCGATGGAGACTAGGCACCCTTTTATTATAATTATAATTTAGAAAATGAAGTAATTCCATTAAAATGTGTTTTATTTTGTCCAGCCATGGGATCTTCTTGTGCCTTTACTCAGTTACAATTTATTTCTTTATTTAAAAGGAAGAAACAGTAAATAACATTTATTTTACATTCTTAAATTTTCTTTTACTTTTCATTAATTATATATTAATTTACAGTTTATGTAAAATAATCCAAATTTTATAAAATTCACGAATAACAATCAGATGAAGTCAGATAATAGCCATAATTGAATAAACGTTTAGGACTTCGGAAATACGACTACGACGACTTAGTCTCAATAATATGTCTCAATAGTATTTACGTTTACTTCAAATAAAACGCCTGTGTAAAAAAATATAAATATAAAAATATCAACCAAGGCACACCAGTCCGATTGCACCAAACGTATGTTCCTTGAAACAATATTTTAATATTATTTATAGCTTAAAGTATAGCCGATAAGTTATATTTTTAAAATAGGTGCAATCGGTATCACTTGACTTAATTTGACTCAAAGGACACACATGATCACAGTTCATGAAATTCGCTGAAGTTTAAGGACTTTGCAAATGAAGTGTTTAAATGAACCACATTAAAGAAAGGAATATATAAAATAATAAATTTGTTATAATTGTACTTCATGGATCAGATTATGTATTAGATTTAATAACTGTATTGCAGCAGAAAAATAGTTATATGTACTACAGTTTGTTACCAAAATTATAAATATATAAATCATATTAATGGCTTCAAATTATTCTACTAATTGTAAAAATCTATACGCTTTATCACAAAAATTTAACATATCATGGTGTATAAAAGATGCGTATCTTTTATACACTATATATCTGTTATACATTATAACGTGAGAGATCATATTAAACGCTCCATTTGCAATATTTAAGACTTGTACGTATTGTATTAGATATTACACGGTTAAGAGAACCGCCTTGAAGGCATCGTCCAGTATGTTGGGCGCGGCGAATCGAGGCATTTGAACGCGGACTGCGAAACAAATTCAACTTTAGTAACTTTAAAACTCTAAAATAATCCGTCAGTCAGCATAAACAAAAGGGATTGAAACTTGGTGGCATAGCCGTTCCCTCGTCGGTCGGTTTGATTTTTAAGACTATCATAACTGTAAGATAAACTGTTATTGTTACCTGATGACGATCATTACCTTCAAATACATAATTATCTTTACCACACCAAGGCAAAATGCAAGGCAAGGGAGCAACAATGCCAGCTTGTATAGAAAAAAGTTCGAACCCCTTTCTACACATATAAAATATAGCCTCATAACCATAACTAGCAAATATAAGTCTAAATAAATTCACCCTAATCATGCATAGCCCATACATATATTCCGAAGCTTGAAGTATTTACTCGGATAATATTGAAAACTTTACGAAGTAGACGGCTTTAGCTACTCAACTGATAGATTTTGATGTAAAAACAGACAAGTAAAACATTTTATATTGTACATTTAATATATAGACGGCTTTATCAGTTGAGTAGCTAAAGCCGTCTACTTCGTAAAGTTTTCAATATTATCCGAGTTCAGGTTTTGATTCTATTTCCCCTGAAATAAATGCTCTAAGCTTCGATCCGATGTTGCAATCGACATGCAATAAATTAGGAAGCCTGTAAAACATGCAAATCCAAAGAGCCACCATTTTCACGTGTGTATGTTTGTTTGTTTTTGTATGTTTGTGTAAATGTATGAATGTTACTTTAAAAAATGTTAAACTATACAATTGCACAATATCAATTTTACACCCTAAAACCAATGTTATCTCGTGATTGTAAGAGACACAAGTTTAAAACAAAATAATTCCTAGGAAATCTTTACAATGTACCATTACGTACATAAGAAAAAATTTAAGTGACCAACGATATAAACTCTATGCGCATTGTTATTGCATTAAAAAAATTGTTATCAAGTCTCAATTGTTCGATATCTTTCTAATATGCTCATGTCATAAATTTGAGTTCCAAAAACAGTCATCATCACAAATACAACACCGAGATCACCAGTTCGTCATATAGGGTTCCCAGATGCATAATGCATCTCCCTCACTGTTTTCGTTACATCATTTGAAGTAGAGTTAAGCATTTCCGCATCTAAAAGTTGTCTCAAATAAACTAAAACATGCAATGAACTCATATAACATGTTTAGTCCAAACAAAACAAACTTTATCATCGCATACACGACCGGGGTCACCAATTCATCACATCGGGGTCACCAATGAATTATCTCACCGTGGGATTACTCAAAGCATCTTACCATGAGATCGGGGCGCGGGAACGGCGCGAGGCACACAAGCAGCACAGTCATGTTGTCGCAGCCGAGCCCACCGGTGGCGCAGTTGGGCGCCAGGCAACGCTGCATAAGGGCTTCGCACACAGCCGCCGGCTCCCAACCACTCAGTAGCCGCACGCGGCAGAACGTTATTACCTCCTGTGGGTAACGAGGGCGAGAATTTGACAGGATATGTACAGTTTAATGTTAGATTTGGTGTGTAATGTAGTGAGACCCATAAGCCATTTAAATTATTTGATGTCTGTAACTTGGACTTAGTTACTACTTAGTTACCTCATTGGACAGCACTTCCCAGATACCGTCGCACGCAATCACGATGAACTCCCAGTCGTCATTCAACTGTCGTACTTGCACGTCGGGGTAGGCTGGAAGACATCATTTAACCATCATAACTACTAACACCGGCAACTACTGTACAAGTGCATTACAGCACATAGTATATTATATCTGTATTGTTGTGTCAAGATTAAGCAAAATCTACATATTTAAAATTTTCACTGACTTCAAATCCCATATAACCCGCAACCTGTAGGTTCGGGTAACTTTGGAAAATATCCCCCTCCAAAAAAAAACCGTCATCTGATGGGGGCAAGCATAATAATTATTTTGCATTGTCTCCGACATGAGAGTGCCTATTCTTAATTTACAATATTCCCATACCTAATTACAATAGTCCCATACCTAACGTACAATCAATATACCTGTAACGATCTGATCGCGCGCGGACAGCCGATAGTTCCGCTTGAACACGTAGTCGCCGAGCGCGCGCGACAGCGCCAAGTTGCCGTTCACCCGGTTCAGCTGCACCCAGCCGCCGCCGGCCGTGATCCGCCGCAACTCCTCCTCGTTGTTCGGCTTGTGGTCGTACGACAGCACCTCCACCTGGATCACGGAGGGTGAACATAGTTTGAGACATGAACGACACGGTATGGCAAAGTACGGTACACAAGGTGATTTTCAAGGAGGTTTTTTGTCAGTTAGAATATTAAAAGGGGGTACTCAGTATTCGATTCTCGTTCCAAATGTATAGCAAGTGAATTAAAAATCACCTTGTATATTATATCAAGAAACGTTATTCTGAGAAAAAAGCTTTCTGTAAATCTAAATATTAATACATCATACATGTTAAAACACATTTATTATAATAATAAAACATTCATTGTTGACGTTCACAGTAACAGTGTACAGTGAGCATTTCGCAAAATAAATAAAATAACTGTCGAATTTCATTTCACCATAGCTACCTCACCAAACCCTTTTCACTGACCCGTTTTACAATAAACGTCGCCTGTAACATTGTGTGTAACTAAAATAATTCACGTCTGTAAATAAAACTATGAACATTTACCCCTCCGCGGACGCTGGCGACTGCTCGCGAGTCACCGACATTGGCACAGTACAGCGTGTTGTCCTTAATGAGCACCACGACGGCCGTGCTGCCGGCCACCTTCTCCTGCATGTCCTCCTCTAGCATGGCCTGGTCCAGGTCGAGGAAACCCTGGACAATTCAACGTTTATCTAAACCAGTGTCAACTCAATAGATTCGGGCGCCAGAGTCACCTTCTTACAATTTGTTTTATGGTTTGGTTAACTTCGGTAACTATGTACTATAATTCATTAATTATCCAAATCTGTTCTCATACATAATTCATACACACAATATTAGCAAGTCTATACTTGTACCTGTTTCAATGCCTCCTCGATATTGCCAAGGTGATATTCTGGCCTGGCCGTGATAAATTTGTGTAAATGTTTACCCGCATATTCAGCTATATTCGATCCTAAAAAGAACAGTTATAACTTTACACATGACATAATATAATGAATCTACGTACTTATGCCATAGGAGTAAATATTTTCTTTTGTCAAAGGCTGATAAAGGTGCAGAAAGGTCTCCTGACAGGTCTCTACTATCCATGAACATATCCATCCATAATTTCAGAAACTTGACAGTCATTTGCTAGCCTCATTCTATGATTCTCTAGTAATTTGTAGATCTAAATAATAAATAATCTTACAAGTAAAAATCCGACTTCAAAATAATGCAAATTTAAGGTTTATATGATTTTCTCATGGATGCAAAATACAAAGCTACGATGCAATACAAACTCACCACCATGGCCATCATAAACAGCAAAGAAAGCGGTGCCAGGATCGTCAGGCAACGACAAAATGTGTGTGTGCGAGTCGTCCATAGACACCCGCCAGCCCTGCATGCAAGACGAGCCCACTAGGTACCGTGTGTCCTGACATGTTGACGATTGCTTCTCCGTCACTGGCTCTGAGAGGGTTTGCCCCATCACGCTGAAAACACAACACTCCTTTACAATATACATTACACATAATTATGGGTCTAGTTTTCAAATTTATTAAACAGATTATATTTTTAAATATTTAAATGAAGCTACATATTTATCAAGTAATAGTCAAAAAACATTGCAATAGGTATTAAAAATTGACTGATCAGCATCAACTATGAGTATCAATATTTTTGAAAATATCCGTTTTTGGGACTCAAATCAAGTAAATGCATAGATATGACAATAAGTTAATAAGTATGATACATAAGAAATATCTTTATTACAGAAAGCCCAAAATAAAAATGCTTATGTCATGGAAGGTTAACAATTGCAAGCACATTTTTAATAAAATCAGTCATCTAGTATGCAGTAAAAGTAGTATGACTAGAAACATAACATGAATAAGTAAAAACATAAAGCTTGTGAATCACTAAGTAGATGTCAAAGACTTTTACGAACTTTTACGATAAGATAAGAATGATAAGATTTTTTTCTTTTTGCCAATAAGTTAATTGATCAATTTCATTATTTAAATTTATCTTTGAAACTATTTAAAAAAACCATAATCACTAGTGGTTACCATTGCTCACAACCAGGACATTGGTTTAAGAAGTCTCTAAAAAAAGAAACTCAATTATTAATTTTATCCAATTTTTACTAATTACATAAAGAAAAAAGAAAAAAGATAAATTACATAAAAAATACTTCACGAATACTTCATAATTCATGCTTCATGAATACATACTTCATGAATCCCTGGTATTCCTTTCCTTAAAATTTTGGTACTTTACCTACCTACAGTTGTCACCATACATGACTGTGTTAAATGCATAATAGCAAGAATTCACATTTTTTTAATACAATAATTTTCTCTTTAAATTTCACAGTTCATTTATTGTCAGCAAGATTACATGCATGTCTCAGTGCTCAAGCCAGCCAAGCCATGAATTCCTAGTATGAAGGTTATGATTTTATGAAGGGTATGAATGAGTGTTGACAATTGCTATTATTAGTCACAGATATGAAGTTATCATATCGATGCTGGAAAGCATAAACAATGTAATCCCGAAAGTATTACTATTAGTGTTACAGCATTTATGCTGTCCAGTGTCAATATGCTCAACTTTTCTTGTTACTCTCAATCTTAATTTGTTACATGTACTCAAGCTTTAAACCCTTATTTACTTAATAAACCATGGATAACCCAATTGTCATGTGCTTAATGACTCTACGGCAAATGAATCAACAATACTAATGCTAACATAAATTGTACCTTACCAATTATGTATTATTGAAACCAAAATCGATTACAACATGTAATTTAATTATGTATTATTAAAACCAAAAACGATTACAATATGTAATTTAATTATGTACAGGATGAGGTGTAAGGTACAATTAAATACATGTCCAGGAAATGAAGTTGATTTATATGCATCTTACTTTTAAACAAATAGGACAAGTTATTGATCAATAACATTCATTTATACGGTCTGCCACTGTTTCAATGTTTAAAACAGAGTTATTTAGTATAAACAAAATATGATATATGTACATAGTCTATAGCACCAATTGTCATAAGATTATGAATTTAGTAAAATAACAAATATGCTGATAGAGTAATAGCCTTTCTCGGTAACCTCGGTTCCTTTCAACGACTTATAAAAACTCAGTATCCCTAACAAATGACTAATATCTGATGTCATACATATGTTCAAAATCGAACGTTTTTATATAACACAATTTCTCACTTATCATCACATTATCACAGTAACTGCGATAAACGTTTGTTTAATTATGATATTACTATATCATTAAACTAAAGGTATTCGCTAAATAACGAATCATAACACAGTAAAAACAAAAAACAAGATAACGCAGAGGTTTATCTAAGTACTGCGATGGACACTTCAATAGCATTTCCATTCTCAAATAATGTACTTACTTCTTTATTTCGCACAAACCTAAGATATTCCTGTTGATATCTGTTATTTAACACAAGAATATTAAACGTTTTCACACACTGATTAATTTCAAAAGTGCGTAAATCTAAAGTAGAACTAAATCATGTAAATATCAATGAAGTGAAACGTCAAAATCTCAAAATCGTCGACGTCAAATAGACAGGCAAAACATAGACAATATTTTTATTTCATATTCAGTGCGGTCTCATGTACAATTCTTCTTCAACGAATAGTACTAAGTTAATACCCGAGATAGAGAAGGATATCTTCTCTGTATACGGTGATATGTATTACCCATTATTTCAGCATTTTTGTGGCTAAATTTAGCAATTTTTCACACAAATTCTCACTTATCATGCACAAAGCACACCTCACTCCATCCACAACTGCTAACTTAACTACTCTACTGCCATGCGCCATTTTGATTAGCTTAGCACTTTTTCAAATCACGAAATACAGAGAGAAGTGGAAATGGTACAAGTGTTGATTAATAAGGAAACCACGGTAGCAAAATAAACACAAGTAAATCCCTAATCGTATTATTCACACTAAGAAACTTACATTTTAATTGGTTGGTACTTGTCAACTTAAAATAGTCTATCAAAACGGCTGTTTATAGTTGAAAATGCACCTTAACATGTTATCTTAGTTTTTATTTTTCCTTGCCATAATTATTTGGTGTTTTGTTACCTTTATAAATTATACTATTTCCATTACTTTATTTTCTCGATGACAGCTTCTGTGAAAACTTGAACGAGCGTCTTTTTTACATTATGTATGCATTATTTTATAAAAATATGACGTTTTCACACGTACAAGGTTATACCTCCTGATTCGGAGAAACTGATAGGGATAGGCTATATCGATAAACGTAACACGATAACAGACCCGATATTTTTACAAAATGTAAGAAACTAACTGCTGCCGGATACTTTTGTACAAATTTATTAACTAATATTATACTATATTTCATTACAAGATGTTACACGTATTTATTCTTGATTGATAATGCCAAGTACCTACTTTAAAATTTTCGAAGATGTTGTAAAATAAGTAGGTATAGGTAGATACTCGAATTAATAATTATAAAAGGCAGTAATAGCCTAGTCACTAGTGGTTAATATTTCGGTCTCCTGTTCGGGGGGTCTAGAGGGTTCTGACTTTTCGGAATTGTGTGCGTTTTAAGTATTTAAATATTATCATTAATTTGCTAAAACGGTGAAGGAAAACGTTTTGAGAAAACCTGCAGCAAACAAGCAAATTCCGGATTATCCGATATATAAACATATAACTACTTTAATGCAATGTTCATAATTATATGTACCTACTGAAATAAAAATAAATAAAAATACGGTTTCCAGTTAAATTACATCACATACATATATTCATAATTATCATTAGATACTTACATGCTTACCACGTCTTACGTTAGTGCGTCTTTTACGACGGCTAGGATGTTTTTGTTTTCCTACAGAGTATAATACATATATATGTCGGCGACATCCATTGTGGGCTTATTTCATGTCAGGATTTCAGTTTAGGATAGCAAATAAAACACAGGTTCCGGACAAACACATGAAGAACACGTTTATTCAATGATCACTGTCCGGCTTGGCATAAATTCTCTCTTTTACTTTGGTTATTTGGTTGTTTACGCGGAACTCCGTTTCCGACATATTTGATTTACTCAGCGATACGCAATATTGATGTTATCGATCGAGCCACTCGCTCAATCCGCGATATCACATTTTATTAGAACTTTAACAACAACTTGCTCTTTCCGAAATTTTCAATTACTTCAAACCAAAGCAAAACTCAAAATCTTTAACATAGGAAAAATGGCTACTAGTGGCGAGTGGATTTTAATAAACTTTGTATTGCATTTTTTATCTCTAACTACCGTAAACTACCACTGCTTCCAATTATTATCGAGAACATTAAAGAAGAAATTCTATTTTTAAATTAGGTACTTCTATGTGTCTCGTCAACAGATAAATCAACGCGACAATATTCATATGATTAATAATTAATATTGACTGAGTTCACTGTTAGAGAATGCCAACAACACCAGCGTATTTATATGTATTATAATATATGTATTTATATTATTTTATATTTATTAACAATGGAATTATTTGTGAAGCTATTTATTTGATAAATAGCAATTTAAACCCTAATCAGTCTTGGCCGTTGATCGTTTTTTGGCAATAACTTGCCTGTAGTATGTAGTATAAAAATAGTAAATTGTTTTATAATATGCCTGTAGTATGTAGTATAAAAATAGTAAATTGTTTTATAATAACTTCACAAAATGTCATTACAATTGAATGTACGGCATAGGAAATAGTGCTTTCTATTTTGTCAAAAATGTCCATCCCTAACGCATAACAACTAACCAAAATCCCATTGCAATTGGATGAACGGCTTGGAATGGTGTGGAGGGCAAAATGAAATATTCTTTATTCCACACCATCTAGCAGAACTGTATACACATGTTGTTAAATAAATGGTAAATGTAATATTGATATGAATTTTTTTAACTAGAAATAATATAATAAAATTGTCGATATCGATTTTTTTTACCGCATCCCTGCACGAGTAGCATAGAATTTTCTGGGAATAGCACTACTTCTTAAAACTTAAAACGAACCTTATTGCAAAGGGACTGAGTAGCTTTTTGGTTATAAATTATAGTTTCTTTTAATTGTATGTTTTTGATTTTTTGGTTTTCAAATTAATTTAAAACTAGGCTTACCTATGGTACGAAACTCCGCCATTAGATAAATTCTAAGCTCTGCTATCATTTTTGCACTCCAAAATTGCACAGTAAGGCATATTTACGTAGTTTATTAAGAATTTAATTTACGCAATGCACAACTGACGCATCTCAGTGACAGTTAAGCAATACCGGCCATTTTCCAGCAAATACGCGGAGCTCCGCGCAACCTTAATGCGTGTGCCACGCCTACTTTGCACTTCCACTTCTCTCTCTGTATTCCGTGTTTTCAAATGATCACTTTTATGATATGGTGCTCCTTAGTTCTACACTCCATAATTTTCTTGACATAATTTGATTATAATTATTGTAGTTGCTGGGGTTGACAACACCTGTAGCCAGGTGAGTGTGTATGATACTGAACTCCTCCTAAACGGCTTGACCGATTTGGTTGAAATTTTTTGTGTATCTTCAGGTGGATCCGAGAATGGTTTAGATTCACAATTGGACCCGGTAGGTGGTGTTGCTGTCGATATATCACCAAAACATTTTTTAATGTCTGGACCGATTTGGATGAAATTTTTTGTGTGTGTTCAAGGGGATCTGGGAATGGTTTAGATTCACAATTGGACCCGATAGGTGGCGTTGCTGTCGATATATCACCAAAACATTTTTTAATTATAATGCGGTACGAAGTACGCTGGGACAACTAGTTTCCTATATTCTATTGAAATCATGGACGTATTATAAGTTCATGATTAAAATGTTACATTTTTTGGGCTTAGCGTGCATTTGTCAGAGGACGAAATTTTATTTTTTAGATGTCAAGAGGGGATCAGTGTATAGTCAAATCCAAGTTTGTGGGGTCGCAACCACTGTCCCGCGGCCGCCATCGTGGAAACGGTGCAGATTTTTTTATGGTTGGCAAAAAAAAAATTTGTTCAAATGTTATCATCAATTTTCTTTTCTCTTTGTTATTTTTGATTCTACAACTACCCACATACTTGGATTTAACACTAACCCCCTCATAATATCTAAAAAAAAATAGAAATGTGGTGTCGTGGGACACCAGGTAGGAACGAAGTTCCTTCGGCTAATGAATGCAACGGCGAACGAAAAGAAAGAGGGATAAAAAAATAAAAATTAAATGTGGCACTCGGTGATTGCCGCGGTAAAGCTATTGTCTAGCATTTTTTATCAACCTATGCAATTATAAAAATTAGATGAATAAATCTTGGATTGCCGCCATCTTGGATTTCTATTTTGACAGCACCATCGACTTCAACACCCTCGAAAACCATGAAAACGATACCCATGACGAAAAGTTGATAATTTCGCGCAGCCGCCATCTTGGATTTCTATTTTGACAGCACTATCGGCTTCACCACCCTCGAAAACGATGCCCATGACGAAAAGTTGATAATTTCGCGCAGCCGCCATCTTGGATTTCTATTTTGACAGCACTATCGGCTTCAACACCCTCGAAAACCATGAAAACGATACCCATGACGAAAAGTTGTTAATTTCGCGCAGCCGCCATCTTGGATTTCTATTTTGACAGCACTATCGGCTTCACCACCCTCGAAAACCATGAAAACGATACCCATGACGAAAAGTTGATAATTTCGCGCAGCCGCCATCTTGGATTTCTATTTTGACAGCACTATCGGCTTCACCACCCTCGAAAACCATGAAAACGATGCCCATGACGAAAAGTTGATAATTTCGCGCAGCCGCCATCTTGGATTTCTATTTTGACAGCACTATCGGCTTCAACACCCTCGAGAACCATGAAAACGATACCCGTGACGAAAAGTTGATAATTTCGCGCAGCCGCCATCTTGGATATCTATTTTGACGGAATTATCGGCTTTAGTACCCTCGAAAACCATGAACAATTATTTATTTATTTATTTTATTTATTTCATTATTTCGTTACGGAATTTCTGGATTCGGTCCCCACGCTCAAGGCCCGCGTTAAAAGCTATGCAATAGCTTAAAAAAAGGTATTATACACTACTCGCTTGTGTATGCGACTGTCGCGCATGCGCACGTCTCATTCAACGCTTTTATTCCACGCATTTTTTTTCTTACGGTTTTACTATCACATATTTTTCAGTTCGGTCGCCGTAGCAAAACCTATCCCCTCCAAGCCTGCCGTAAGGAACTTCGTTCCAATAAAATTTGCCTCCACTGACAAACGCAGCCCCAAAATGTAACTGGGTATAAGCTATACTATTATTATTTTATTTTTAAATCTGTAACTACTTAACTGTACAAATTTAATGCCTATGGCAAAACAATATCAATGCTATGGTGAAGTTGACCAAATTAAACCTAAGTACTCAATGAATTTTGCAATGAGTAGGCACCTACTGCAAAAAATACCAATCGAATTGAGAACCTCCTCCTTTTAAAAGTCGGTTAAAACGAAACAGGAACAGGAACCTACATGTTCCAGCCAATGAGAAGGCTTTGTAATTTAACACAGCTGAAATATAGCTAAAATCCTAACACATTAACAGATTATACATACCGTATCATTCTTGAAGCTGTGTACATAGCTGGAAAGTATTATTATTATTGAACCAAAACATAGAAATTTAAATCACAAATAAACAATATTAAGTTGGTAATCAAATATTAAATAATTATAAATAAACTGAAATTTCAAGTAGACACTGACGTTTCAAAGATGATATACATACAATTTTTTTTTATTTTTGACCAGTTATGTACCACAGGATAAAATTATTTTGCTCGGTTAAAAATTTATAGCATATACTTATCTATATTTTGTGTCTATAGTCACTTTAGGGTAGGCTTAAATACTCTTTGAGCCTTGAGGGTAGGTAGGTAGCCAGTAACCTAAAATGCTAAAATTTCAGTTTCAGTTCAAAATCAACACATAAGTTGCAGATAACACGCTTTTTTAGAAATATCTTGTTTAGATTCGATCCGTGCCTCTAAGTTTCTGTGTATTTTATTCGGTCCACCCATTTATTTATACGTAAAGCGCCATTGTGTTGCGTCAAAATTACCTACGAACCTTAGTTAAGTCCATAAAAAAATGACTTCATTCTGAATTTCATTCGAATACCCTGAAGGTATGTAGGTATTTCATTGAAAGATAAGAAACATGTATAAAATATTTTTTCGAAAGTCATCCCTTAGGCGGGTAAAAGGGGGGCGCAAAGTTAGTATGAAAGTTCTCTGATTTTATCAACTTTTATATATTTAGAGATTTTTGGCAGGTGAAGCCACGGGTGTAGGCTTGTTAATCATAAATCTCTTCAACTTTCAAGGTTTATTAACTCATTTGACTGAACAGGTAGGCAACAATTGGAAGTAGGTCTTATAATTATTCTCATGTACCTACCCAAGCAAATTTGTCTATAGATTACATCATCTACTACTGTACTAGGAACCTGTTTTGATTAGGTATGTAATAAACATTACAACTAATTCAAATGCAATATGGTTATCTGTTTCATCAAACTATCTACGTAGGTCATCTATTATATCTCCTAAATATAAAATTCTCGTGTCACAATGTAAGTTACTAGTTACCATACTCCTCCGAAACGGCTCGACCGATACTCATGAATTTTTTTGTGCATATCGAGTAAGTCTGAGAATCGACCAACATCTGTTTTTCATCCCCCTCAATGTTAAGGGTTGTCCACCCTAAAATGTTTTATTTTTTATGGTTATTTTTTATGGTGTGGCATTAAAAAATACACAGGATCCTAAATTTTCACTTCCCTACCCCCGCCCCTCAAATTTAAATCGCGCTTTTATCAGTTACAATATATATGCCGGAACAACGCTCGCTGGGGCAGCTAGTTATTATGTAAAAACTGTAAAAAAGTCCTAAGAGTAGGAGCATAGTTGAACGTGCTTCAGATTGTCCTCATTAAAGGTTTGTAATTGATAATTACGTCAAAATTTTAAGCACCCTTTTTAATTATATAAGTATTTGGTATGAGAATCGAATACTGAGTACCCCTATCAATATGTCAAGTGACTAAAAAATCATCTTGCATATGAAAAGTTCTTAGTGGCGCTCGTGTTATATTATTGGCCGGTAAGGGTGTAATTCCGCTTAGAAATTTGATTGAATTGGAAATAAATATGGTGTTATGGTTACGGAAATATTGATATTCTTCGCGCAAAAGCGCAAAATCAGATTATACACAGCTGAGACAACTTTTGCTGATATTTACTGTATCCACAGACCACTTGGTAGTGGTCTGTGACTGTATCATAATTGCCTTAGTAATCAAATTATAATATTCATGTTACTAAGTATACCTACGTATTTCCAGACAGAACTTGGTTCACATGGGGTCAATAATAAGGTATCCATTTATTGCTATGTTAAACGTTGGACTCCCAAAGCGGGGGCCCTGGTGAATTAGCATGCACCCCTAATTAGCATTTACCTAATGCAAATAAATAAAAACAATGAGAAGCAAATAGGTAAGTACCAATATAAAAAGAGAAAAAGATGTTTATCTAAAATTGACTAAAGCGCTTGATTCATCATCACAACCCATAACTGTCCCACTGCTGGGCACGGGTCTCCTCTCACAGTGAGAGGGGTATAGGCCATAGTCCACCACGCTGGCCAAGTGCGGATTGGCGGACTTCACACACCTTTGAGAACATTATGGAGAACTCTCAGGTGTGCAGGTTTCCTCACGATGTTTTCCTTCACCGAAGCAAGTGATAATTAAATTTTAATACGCACATAATTTTTGAAAATTAGTGGTGCGTGCGGGGTTTGAACCCGGAACCTCCGGTTCGGCAGTCCAACGTTCAACCACACAGCTATCACTGCTTTAAAGCTAAAAAAAGCGCTTGATTATTCTCACTAAATTCTCAAGTAATACTATCGAGCGGACTTCTGTGCTAAATCACGCCTTATTTATTCACGTTCACGGTATGATTGGTATTGAGTCTACAAATCGATCAGAGAATTGGATTTGGATGACGAAATAGTCGTAAGAGTTTAACCGTCGCCGCGTCGCCGTCGCCGCATCAGTAAACGGGTCCAGTCGGCCGAACGCCGTGCGTGTTGCGTGTGCGCAGTGCGCATGTATCAATGGAATGACCATTGGTAGTTGGTAGTTTGGTACTAATACTAGTATTACTTTTACTAGTAGTGTATATTCGAACCGCGTCGAGAAAGCGTGTGCGCAGCGCTAAAGAACGCGCGTGATTATAAATTTGATTTTTTTTAACAATTCATAGAATTATTTTACTAAAATGGCATGCCCAATGAGGTAAGAACATTTTCTATTTTATTTATTGTCATTTAAACACAGTTTCGACTGCTTATAAATAATAAAATAAGCTAGATAATAAAGTAAAGTTATATACCTAATTTCATTTGTAGATTTGTAGAAAAATAACTATTGATGGATATAAAATACCAAAAAAACACACGTTATTTAATTATTATTTGATATTTAATTGTATCACGTTATTTAATTGTATCTTTAACTGCAACTATTCTCCATTAATTGTTTAGGTCTATTATTCTTTCAAGGGGAGAATACAGACTGAAAATTTACCCGTAATAATATTCCAAACACCATCTTGCAAGAAAATATACCTGCCTAATTACCTTACATAATTTTGAAGCGGAAAACTGAATTTGGAGTAAAATAAAAGAGCAACTTTTTACCCTCACAGCTGCATTTGTATACCGGAACAGAGTCAAAGTTAAAATATAAATTACTAGCTGACCCCGCGAACGTTGTTCCGCCATATAAATTACTTGTAGTGAACGATTTAAATTCGAGGGGTGGGGTTAGGGAAGTTAAAATTTGGGATTATGTGTATTTTTTATACCACACCATAAAAAAATAACCAAAAAAAAATTTGTCCAAAAAATATAAATAAAATGTTAGGGGTGGACAACCCTTATCACTTAGGAGTATGAAAAATAGATAGTACTCGATTTTCAGACCTACTGAATATGTATATAAAATTTCATGAAAATCGGTCAAGCCGTTTCGGAGGAGTATGGTAACTACTCGTAACATTGTGACACGATTAATATAAATAAGATTACAAAAAAAAATTATATAAAAAACAGGTATGCCGCAAAAACTTATTACCTATCTACATACACTACGCACATATTTTAAATGAATATAAAGACATAGTTATAAATATCTTGTAATTAATAAGTGGGTGTAAGCCATTATGTCAATGGTGTAAGCAATTAATTCATACATTTATTGGTAACTAGTGACCCGCCCTCGCTTCGCTTCGGGAAACTTTGGATAATTTACACTATATCTTTATAAATTATAGCCTATATGTTATTCTGATGTGTAAGCTATATTATTGTAAAGTTTCAGCAAAATCCATTCGGTAGTTTTTGCGTTAAAGAGTAACAAACATTCATACATCCATACAGACTTTCGCATTTATAATATTAATAGGATAGTACCTACCTAAGTAGCTACAAATGGCAAAAAGCTTCGAACTGCAATTAGGTACTTACTGGCTGGTGATTGCCTCAAGACTTAAAGACTTAGTAGGTACTTAGATTGTTTTCATAATGATAAATATAATCTCGTAATACTTATAACCATTTATAACAAGAAAATAATGATTTAGGTAACGGGCATCTTGATCGGTGCAAAATTATCGAAAGGCAATAACAAAACAGCATCAACATCTATTAAACTTAGAACCAAGTAAGAAACACATACCTACTAATTTTACAAACATTGATCATTAATATCAGTCGGTACTGAAAGTTATTGGTGGAATTTGGCCTAGAAATATTGATCAAAGCGTGTATAATTTTTGTCTTTTTTGTAATATAAATTTATACCAGTAATGTTTGTTGCCCTGCCGCCGCAATGTCGTAATAGAAACGAGAACATTGGCTTTTCTTCCGGCTTCAAAGTCAATAGATAAAAAATATAATAATAAATTTCTTACACTGATTTACCATGTTGTTGTAATGCCCTTTTGAATAAAAACCTCCGTATTGAAGTTTTAACCATTATCAAAAGTACTCACGCCAACTTTTTATACACTTTTTAGAACGGTATACCTACCTAAAAAATAAAAAAGCGTAATTAAACAGTTAAGTATCAAACTTTTTCCCGGTAAACGGAACTGAAGGATTCGTTTTTTAACAAAACATTACAACAGTTTCCGCGTAGTGAACCGCGGTAAGCATCGAAAGAACAAAGAAGTAAAAAATACTTTTATAGAGTTAAGTAATTCAATCAACAAAGTTACGGTAACAGGTAAAGATTTTTTGTCACAAGTAACCTGACCTGACCCGCTTCTGGGAACATAATATTTGTGTACAAACAGTAGATACCTATGTTAACAGCGGGCTGGGTGTTCGTATCCTTTGTATTTTTCTACGTTACAAAAAAAAGACCTCCCGATATACAGGAAACGATTTATTTAACGTAGCGACTTTATCTTAAACTTAATATCCTTACGCAATCTTTTTTATGAAGCCGCATACTTTTAATATTGAAGCGATTAGCGACATTACGGTTATTGTAAAAAAGATAGGAACTAATTGAAGAACACCTTTTTTTCAATAAAAACTGATTAAATCGTACATGATTCACAAAGATACGATAAGATAAGATTACGATTCGGTAAGTATACAAAAATATAAGTTGGTACAAATAACCAAATTAATAATGTAAGAAAATATAGTGGACGTTTTTGTACGATTATTTTCTTACCTGGTACCTTTGATTATATAGTACACGTCTATACCTATAATCAAAGCCTGGCACCTACTATTTCTTGTAATTTTTCCTTGCTCTTCTTTTTTTTAATTTTACACGTATAAATTAATAGTTGACTCAGAAAACAGACTTGCATCATGTAGGTACCTAAATGGACCATAATAGATGTTAAAATTGTTGACATTCCTGTTATGTAGGTACCTACTCATTTAATGGTATAACCTCAGGGTATAACGGATCTTTTAATAGCCAGTTTTTGTGACCATTGCCTCGTCATATTTTCTTTGGAGTACTCTACCTAAACTGGTTCATAATAATTATGGTAATTACATATTCTCATTCCTACGTATAAAATAATGTTTCATTTTGATTGATTACGGCTATGTAGATAGGTAGAGAATGTCATTTTGAGAACTGCACATATTTTTTTGGAATAAATAATGAGTTGTACCAGTTTTGTTTTGAGTTCGGTTCAAATTCTGTATCATTATGTCTGAGTGTGATTGTAGAATTCGTGCTTTCATAATAACACACTAGGCTTTTTCAGAAGAGGCCATGGTTCATAAAAACTTAAACTGTAATTTGACCGCGGCCTTGAATCAGACGTTGGTCGATTGAACAACACAGTAAACGCCATCTCTACTTTGGTACAAATATGTCAGTAGAGATGTTATCATGATTAAAGATTACAATTTCATCTGGTGCATTTTGCCTCTAAATGTCATCATTACGGATTATGCATCTGGAACCAAGCCACCAAGAACGCTTAAATACCTTTTCTCGAAAGGCGATATGTGAGGGGGTATTTCCGGGCCTTCAGATTAAATTATAATCTGTACTTAATCATCATTTTTACTCATCTATGTATGTCAGGAAGTCGTTAAGCCGTTCCTGAGATAGAAAATAAACGCATAAACAGACAAAAAGTAATAGTTATGGGATCTATTGCGTTAATAAATACTAAATTTTTCTCAATTAGTATCTATGTACTTCTATGTACAGACGTCGACCGGTTACATTTTCTAATAAGTGCATAGATAGATGGCTGCACGACATGACACCGCGCTAAATGCGCTAAGAAAGCAAGCTTTGTTTAGCGCCATCATTTAACGAATTAACACACAATTTTTTTATTTTAGTCATGTTCTGGAACTTAATTTATTATATAGATTTACAAACTGAACTCCTCGAATTTAAATAAGTAGGTTTAAACTCTGACGCTTGGCTAACGAAGGTTGATTCACGGGACGCTTCAAAACTTATTGAGTAAATTCTCCCGAACTTATTGGTCTTAATTCTGTGAACTCTTGAAACGTCCTTAGAATTTAAATACTATGTGCTTTACCCAAGACTACGTCGCTAGTTACCATCAACTGGAATTGTAGTCATACAACGCGAGTTGTATCCACTCCGATGACATTTAATTTTGTATGTCACTATGGATGAGAAAGATAATTACGAAATGTATGAGACAGAAAGAGATAGCTACATGAATAGTGAGCCAATTGGCCAAATTTGTCTGGACCGCTTTTCGTGCCATAATGACATAATTTTTATATTTATTAATATAATAATTATCATTGAGTCAAGCATTAGCTTATAAAACTTAACTCATTTCCATTTTCCATTAAGCGGCTAAATCACTCACGGTTCTTTTTTCTTCTATAACTCCGTAACCAAATCCATTGACGCGGTCATGCAGTGGCTCGTAAGTCATCGATGCGAAAGAGCACGCGACTAGATATTCGAGTAGCCGCTCTATTCAACATCTACGAAAAATAATGCGCAATCTTCAGTCCCGCGACTGCGGTCAGAAATGAGACTAAACCGTAGACGGAGACGAGTATAGATAGACCAATGAATGAATCCCATCTATCGCACTCACACAAGAAAAGGAACATCTTTCACCAATTATATGAAAAAAAAAGAGACATAATGATAGCATGTTTTGTTTCGCATATGCGTGCCGGTTTTTTCAAGGAAAGCACAGTTACTTACAAATTTAACAGCTGACAGTCGATTTTTTCTTGTGTCACATACCTACAATTGTTCTTTCTCGTGCCATCTCATGTTGCCACGCTCACCAGATATGTAGGTATACTGTATACCGTTCTCTGTCTACGGGCTTAACACACGCGACCAGCCGTGAACGAGTAACCGCTTACTAGAACGCTCCTAAATGAGGTCTCCACCTTTTCAGATCTACAATTGACGATTCGATGGGACAAGACGGGAATCATCTAGGCAACGAAGCGGGTATGCTTTACGGAGAGTACCTGATGCTGGACAAACTCCTCGCCTCTCAACGGATGCTCAGCGCAGAGTCCTCGAAGCCAGTTCACGATGAGCATTTGTTTATTGTTACACATCAAGGTGAGATAGGCAATATGGGCGCGTTTTGTAGCGTTTACCGTTAAGGGACTTAAGGGGCTCTTCCACCTGTAATCCATTTCATCTGTAATCCAACACCGGAGGATTCCAACACAGGAGGAACAAGTGAGGGATGACAGTACGCAACCTATTTTAATATTTTAATTATTACCCCACGCAAAAAGAGTTATAAGTTGTTATAAGTTTTACGTCGATGTCTGTCTGTCTGTCTCTGTGTGTGTGTCTGTCTGTGGCATCATAGCTCTCAAACGGATGGACCGATTTCGATGCGGTTTTTTCATTTGAAAGCCAGTTTCCTTGCGGTGGTTCTTAGCTATGATTGGTTAATATCGATCTGGCAGTGTAGGAGCATCAGCTCTTTTCCAAAATGATGGAAGGCATTTTTAGCATATTTTTACTCGATTAAGTGCTGCACGCGTGCCAGTATAATTGTTTTACTTTTTAAGGGTTGTTCCTTTTTTTAATTTTTAATTTATGGATTTTAGATAGCAAACGACCATGCAGCAACGCCCTTTAACTACTCATGTGGCAACGCTGCCTTATCTGACACAGAACAATAATGCGTTAATAAAGGCCCTTTACATTATACTTTTTCCCATATTTTCTTCCATGTACAGACAGCGATTAGTTACATTTTGATAACATGTATAGATATTAAAAAAATATACCTATATATATTTTTATTTCTTATAGATATTTTAACCACCGTTACTAATGACGATGTTTGTTTCAGCATACGAGTTGTGGTTCAAGCAGATCATTTTCGAGGTGGATTCGGTCAGGTCGCTGTTGGATGTGGAAGGTCTAGATGAAAGCCACACTATGGAAATCTTAAAGCGACTTAATAGGGTCGTGTTGATATTAAAGGTATGCTAAATAAAATTTGATTAGTTTAGGTGTCCGAGCTTCACTTATCGTGTAAGTAGTCAATTGTGCATTTTAGGCACAATTGACTACTTACACGTATTTATTATTCGTTATATTCCCAATCAGTCAGCCCAGTTTACATCATTGCTTGCTATCGTAATATCATCTTAATATTATTATGCCTGACCCGTACCTACTGACTGCATACGCTACTTAATATCGTTGGATTGACATGCGTTCGATAAGATTAATTTGAATGGTTTGGAACTTAATGGAGACCAATCCGAATCGTAAATTTAATGTTTATTAAAGTTACACTACTTATTTTGTATGTAAAAGTATTGTAATTCAAGTAAGTACCTACGACATTTTTGCTGATAGTAGCTACTATCAGACAACAATATCAACTAAGTCATCGCTTTTTTAACTACGATCTATAATTTTTTTTATTAATATTGTTTAATTTTATTAACTTTGACTTTATTTTAATTTTATTTTTTAATTCGATTGAATTTTAATGCTTATTTAATTTTTATACAATATTATTTATTTTCTATGTGTTAATAAGTGTAATTGTTTGGAAGCCATTCTTATTAACAATAAATAAATAGTTAATAAAGATAATGGAAGTTAGATTTGGTAGTAAATACTAATAAAGTAAAAAAATTGTCGTTGTTTTTCTATTGAAAAGGTGAGTGGGGGCGAGATTTATATTTGAATTTTCTATTTAGTGAGGATTTAAGTACTCTCGATCACAGGGTTTTGAAATGAATATGATGTTATTTTTAGTAAAAAATTTGTATTGATAATTTTCATATAAAAATGCCGAAAACTTGTTTAAAATATTATTATCATTTAATTTAAAAGGAGGTGAGGAGTTCCTTTCGCTGTTTGTTCTAAACAAGGATAAAACATTTGAAACGGTGGTAGGCGAAACTGGAAATAACTAAAAAAAAGTGAAGAAAGTTGCAGTAAAGAAACAGTATACTGGGGCAAGATGGGTAGAAAGGGTAAAATAAAGAACGAATAAAAAATTTTTCCTTACTTTTGTAAAGAGACGCCACACGGCATAACACTGAAAATCTCAATTACCCCACTCCCCATACATTCATTATTTATAGTATGTCTATGCTTACCCGTATTTATAAAATTATAAATATACCTACTAAACTAGGTATGCAGGTACATTTAAGGGTACAGCGGTAGAAACAATAATAATTTCAATTTGATATTAGAGTTCAGATTCAGATTTTCTCAATGACGCCCACGGATGATATTCTATGACGCTTGACGTGATAACGTAGACCGTGACGTTTGACCCATAACCACGCATTACTTTTTATCGAAACATCGATATACCAGCTGAAACTAGTGACGTTCGATGCTATCGACCATCTTAGTTGACCTCATGATGACATAGGAAAACTATTAGTAAACATGATTCGTTTCTATAATAATACTTTTACTGGGCCCTTTTGACCCGACACTTCTAGATATACCTACCTTACATTTAGTAGGTATGTACATCATTATAATAATTTAAGTATGTATTACAATACTAATAAAATTCTCATGAATCACCTAAATTAAACCTACATTAGCTTTTCCCCCTAGAATCTCCAAACAGAATGTGAAAAATTAGCAACCGAAAATGTCCGATCAATAAGGACTGGTATTAACTAATTTATATTTTATTAAACATGTAAAATTTTATCAACCACGTGACTAATAGATAGTCTACAATAATGAATCAAACAAAACAAAGAAACCATATAAGTATTACATTAGATACAGGCTCTACCATGGATATAATTATACATTACTGAACGGAATTGGTCTATTTTGGTTTTAACCGGATTGTAGTGATGTTGCAATTCCGAGCATATCTGTGCTAAAATTATACTTGTCCGGGGTAAGTGTAAAGAATGGGTTAACGCACCTTCTGTTTTAAAAATAATGTTTTACACATCACTCAATGCCAAATCATATTACTAACTATTTCTATAAATATTAATATGAAATAGTCATTACTACCCATCTACGATCATTTCGCTTTAACCAGCACGTTGGCTTTAACTTTTAATTTTTTAAACAATAGTACCTAAATGAGACGTTTTTACAAATAGTCTAATCTTGGGGGTGACGGTGAAGGTGACGGTACTTACTTTACATGGTAATAGGGTTTTTATCCACCGGTTTTTAAATACCAGGCGACTACGCTCCTTTTAAAATTGTGAGAAACCGTGAGTTTTAAGTACGTGCCTCGATTGTACATAATTATGTAGGTACATGCCGGAGACCCAAAAATAATGCGGGTTTCCGCCTCTTCGACTGATGATGCTTTTAATTTTATTTCGATGAGCTATGTAGACCTTTTACCATCAGGGGACTTGTCTGTTCGTTTGTGGGTAAAAGAATGTACCTACCTACATTAGGAAATACAAAACATTTTGCTTTTGAAGCGAACGTGTAAGAATGTCGATACAAGATATTGGGTGTCAAATGACATCCATAGCCAGTTGAATTTTGTAAGTAATGTGCGTCATAAGACCGACTTCACTATCTCAGGTATCACAACTTTGAAGGATTTTTAATAAGCGTGATCATATTTCAATGTTCAATATTTACATTCTAACGTTAAAGTGACATTTATTACGAAACGAAGTGAAATTTAATTCCATGTTGAGTTTTACAAACACCTTCCACGAGCAACCTACACCATCGCGCATTGCTTCAAGAAATCCCTATTTTTTTACGAGAAGGAGCGGCAAGTAACTCCCAAAGAGGGTTTTTCTTAATTACAGTTACCGAATTTATAGATATTATTTTCACACCTACTATCTAAGTACTACTAACGGCTATATATCAGACTCATGCTCAAGTTTTATCTCTTAATCATCTAAATAATAATCTTTCGTCGTAAAAATGTCTTTTAAAATGTACCTATGTTCAATATAAATGATTTTTTAAGTCAACCCAAAGTCTTATCTTCCCCAACTTAATATTTTAAAGTTATATTATCATTCCGGAAACTTTAAACATTTTATACGCAACGGTTTTTGTCTTGACCGTGATCGATTTAACTGGGTCAAGATTTATAATAAAATACGTTAAATTTAAAACACAAAAACCGTTGCCTTTAAAATCTCTCCCTTTTTATTAGTACCCTACCCCCTTTCATCCTGGTAGTGAGAGGGGACATTTACGTCTCTTGCAAGTGGTCAGAAGAGGTAAAAGGTCGGATTTCTACCTGCTACAAACGACAACCATTCTATTGTTTTAAAATGGAGAAATTATTTAATTAGAACTCTAATATGTTAATGATAAATAATATTTTGCCCTTCAGTTACAGCCACGTAGTTATATTATTAAGTCTATTTTTCCTAATAAGAGAGCCCTTCCCACACTCACGAAAGCAACTTTTTGCCGACGGTAACCTGTTAAATTTTACTCTTAATTTTTTTCCAGTTACTGGTAGACCAAGTAATGATCTTGGAAACCATGACCCCTTTGGACTTCATGGATTTCCGGAATTATCTACGCCCAGCGTCAGGATTCCAGAGTTTACAGTTTAGACTGCTTGAAAATAAAGTGAGTACCTTATTGTTGTCTACTGTGAGTACCTACATAATATTTTCATTTAGTTCGCCAACAATACAAGGTGTATCTTGTTGAATAACATATTCACATATTGAACTGAACAGAATAGTAGGCGCCTACACAGGACATAATATTATGAAATGAAATGATAACGTAATTATATCAATTAGTACCTACCTATGTATCTACTACAAAATGCTTAGCGTAGGAAGGAACCTATCTCATGTATAATTAAAGAAATGAGACTAGGTATATAAATTGATAGGGTAGGTATGGTATAGGAAGGGCTACTTAAACCAGGCAAATATGAGACACCTGATATTTCAGAGAAAAATAAGACATCTATGAAACAACTTAAAAAGTTTTAAATGTAAATATTATTTCAGTTTACAAATAAGTTGTACAATAAAAAACATACTCGATAATGTGTATCAGCAACAACACAATTTACTAAAATATTTCACGGTTCTATATAAACATATTGAACTTTGGCAACTAAATCTTCTTATCGCTTGAATAAGAATTCAGTATGCTCATAAAACAATATCCATATTCATGTACCTTAATTTTATAATGTAATTAGTAGCCATATTTATGTCATGGTTGCAGTGATAATTGGGAATTATTATTGATTACCGGTAATTTGATGAAACAAATGGTCACAGTGATAACGATGTTTACCTAATGTGTACTTCCGTGGTAAAAAATATCTCCTTGACAGTAATTTTTTTTAGACATGAGGAATATCATTATTAGGATGAAGTAAATCTTAAGAGGACCCTTTATAAAAGGGGCTCCGTTGACATGCCTTATAGCCACGAAATGAAAACTGGACTTTAAAAGCTGATGATTTTCGATATACTAGTCATCAGTCGTTAACTACTTAGTTATTCATTTTCGTTCGTTCGTTTCGTGTAATAACGCGTAATAACAATTATTTTAATCTTTCTCGACTTCATTTTTTATTTCAGTTAGGACTGCAACAAGCGCTTCGTGTCAAGTACAACCAGAATTACCAAACTGTTTTTGGAGACGACCCCGAAGCTATGGTAGCTTTACGTAAGTAAGTAAACAATTAAATAATTTTATGATACAAATAACTTTCTCCCGCGGCTTCGCCCGCCAATTTCGAAAAATCATTTCTTGGTGCTCACTTGCGTCACTTGAGGAACCTATATACAAGGCTTCAAAGTGTATCAGGGGGAGGGGGAGGGAGTTAGGGGGAGTAGATTGGAGATGGAGTTTTGTAGATTAGCATTGAAGACACCATTTTACCACTTTCCATCAGCTGGGATCATAGTCAAGCGCTAACTTATACAAAGTAAAAAAACATCAAACTTCGATAAGTACCTATAGGTATATATGACGATAAAATGTTAATGTCACAAGTGGATGAGAGGTTTAAAATATACCTACGTTCACTTACCAAATGTTTAATCTGTAAATCTCAACTCGAAATAATGGAATTTATTACCAGATCGGAGGAAGAGCCACCTCTCTTGGCGCTGATAGAACGGTGGCTGGAAAGAACGCCGGGACTTAATGCATACGGATTTAACTTTTGGGGAAAATTCCAGGCTACAGTTAATAAGATGATCAAGGAAGACGTCGAGGAAGCTCTGGTAAGTACTTAACACGTAAATTGATACGAGATTTGTGGACAATCCAACAGATCTTTCAAACCGAATGGATAACGATGTTATGAAGAGGTAACTACCCCTCTACGCCCTAAATATGCTGACGCAATAAGATTAGGTATGACATACCAACATAAAAATGTTTTGAAATCAAAGTTGATGATTTATGGTAGTTGATGTGAATAGGCACGATATTTATGGGAGTAAGACGCTGGATATAAATTGAATAAGTTTCGTTCCTATATTATATTCTTAATCTGAGGATTATTGGGGAATCTTACAAAAATCATCGAACTATCAGCAAGAAATCTAGGTAAGCATAAGAAGAAACATGAAGCTCATTTTATATTCTCTGATAAATTCCAGCGCGAACCCAGTGAAAATGTCCGACGCCATCGACTACAGGATGCGGAGAATAGGCGGGAGATTTACCGCTCCATCTTTGACCCTGATGTTCATGATGCCCTTCGTTCTCGGGGAGAGAGGAGGTAAGAACCCATTGCCAACCGAAAATCTATGCAACTGAGGAAAACAGGTCAATGCAAAAAAACCTTTTCCAGAAACCAAATCTGGATTTTAGAAGTGACAATAATTTCGAGAAATTCCTCAATATGCTCAATATACTGTAACCAACAATATTTGTAACAAGAGCAAAAATGTATCTTGAACTTCTATTTAAGATTGGGTCCGTAAAATAGCCAGAAAATCTGGGGTAAAGTGCATACAAGTTTCCAACTTACATTTCCCTACATATCCAATATTTCTGTGTTTCCCAGGCTGTCCCATAAAGCCTTGCAAGGGGCCATCATGATCACTTTCTACCGCGACGAGCCGCGGTTCTCCCAGCCTCACCAGCTGCTAACTCTGCTCATGGATATGGACAGTCTCATCACCAAGTGGCGTTGTAAGTTATTCATCATCTAAGTACTTCATCTTACCTAACTTATCTAGTTGGTAGTGACCCTGACGGCGAAGCGAAGAGAATCCGAGACGAGACTGACATTTATGTGACAGATAAATGTATTTTCTGGGGTCGTGGGTGTTGTTGATGTCGTATATTTTGTGTTATTGTGTAGCCGTAGCTCGAAAGCATTCTAGTGCGTAAGTATGAGTGTGTAAGCGTTTATTTATTATAATAATATTATGATACAAAAGTCAGTAAAGACGTCGGTGACCACTCTATCGCGCTACTTATCGAGGTATATAGATACAATACGTAAAAATAAGTTAGCATAGTAGTGAAACACTGGAAAAATGCGATACGAGTTGCTCTTGCGACCCATCGAGGAATTAAATGCCGTAACTAAAAGTAAAAGAAAAATTGGAATAATATTTATTGCTGTCGGTACCAACACATACGACAATTGACAAATTAGCTGATGTATCGTAGAGAACGTTTACGTTCCGCAGATAGAGAGCTCTACAATTAGATTTGGCCTAGATTTCTGGTGTCCTGATGTGCCTTGAACTGCGACAACTAACTCGCTCTTAATGTAGATTAGTGGAACGCGTAGTAAATATTGTTGTTAAATTAAATTGGTCTCCGGTTCATTGGTTAAGGCTACCAAGGTTTTGGCGTTAAATAGCCGATGCGATATGTAGGTAAAGTTGCACATTGCATTTACTTACTTTAATTAATATAGATTCTTATTATTTCATTCAATTAGCCAAAAAAATCCTTATTAAGATAGAAGGGCCTAGAGTTTGCCCGCGGTAGTACTACCGCCCGCAGTGGTACTTAGGTAGTACCATTTCTACCGTGTTACATTTGTTTTAAAAGCAGGTATGTTCCGATTAGAAAGGTGTTACACTTTTTTAGAGGCAATTAACTCAGCCCTGAAGGGTAGCAACGCATCTGTGACCGAATTTAGACAGCATAGTGTTTCCTTCATACATAGGTGGGTTCACGGGATTTGAATCTGTGTGAACGATATGGGTTGTTATTATTTATTTATTTACCTAATTAGACTTGTTTGTACCATACAAAGCATAAGAACAAAAGGTGGACTTACCTAAGGGCACTAAGTCAATAAAGTTTACATACATAAAATGATGATAATGATGATGATTTATATTACAGACAACCACGTAATAATGGTGCAGCGTATGATTGGATCACAACAGCTCGGCACCGGCGGATCCTCTGGATATCAATACCTTCGATCTACGCTGAGGTAAGTTTAAGATGGATTGTGCCCGATACATCCTATTTTTTTTTTCAACTGTTACAATGAACATAATAAACAAGAGTTATTAAGGTACAATATATTAATATATTAAAAAATATATTTATTTATGGTTATTTAGGCCGTCGCCATAGCGTTAATGTTGGTTTAGTAGTACATAGGCACTTACGCCCAACTAAAACATAAAAACTCTTAAGATCCTAAATGTTCATTAAAAATGACAAGAAAAGACTGTTTTACGCCCTTGTATCTTGCCATTTGATATTAGTAAACTACTCCTAATTTTTTTATTTCAAGCTTTGTCCTCCTACTTTTGGTAGGTACATCAACTATACATATTTCACTTTCAGCGACCGCTACAAAGTGTTTCTAGATCTATTCAACTTGTCAACTTTCCTGCTGCCACGGTCGCTGATCCCTCCACTGGATGACGGCATGAAGTGCCAACTGAACCTGACTTGGGGAGACATCGGGAAGGAGAATGGAGAAACTGAGAGTAACGGCAACGGAATCGCAGACCCCTTATAGGATTATCAGTTTTGTCCTAATTAAAGTCTTATTAAATAATGGATTTTGTTTAATTTTGCCAAACCCTTACTGAACTGAGCTGAATTTAAATCAATCTTAAGAAAAAATGAGTAGCTAATTATTTTCATATTTTTTATACAGTATTAGCGGAAATCATAATTATAATTATCAACTTGGCAAAAACTGTTAAAAAATCTGCAAATATACCTAGCTATGCAGAATTCGATCAGGCTTGAATCCTCATTAATGACATGTACGTACCTACCTACTTACAAATAGTGATAGGCGCGTGGTTGAACGTTGGTTTCCCGAAGCGGGGGGCACAGGTTAAAATCCCTGCACGCACCTCTAATTTTCAAAAAAGATGTGCGTATTAGAATTTAATTATCACCCACTTCGGTGAAGAAAAACATCGTGAGGAAACTTGCACACCTGAGAGTTCTCTATAATGTGCTCACAGGCGTGTTGAAGTCCGCCAATGTACGCTTGGCCAGCGTGGTGGACTATGGCCTGTACCCCTCACATTGCGAGAAGAGCCTCGTGCCCAGCAGTGGGACAATTATGGGTTGCGATGATGATGAAGACTACCGAGCACATTATATCTTACCTACTTACTCAATAAGGTTTAAAGACGTAAAAGGGTAGTAACAAAATGAGTATATTTAATAAAAAAAATTCAAGCAACAACAACAGCGGGCTTTTCAGCGTCGGTAACACCGAAAGCGTACGACACACGGTGTCTGTAGATGTCGCCCGGCTTGAGGATCGCGCTCGGGAACTTGGGGTGATGGACTGCGTCAGGGAACTTCTGGGTTTCTAGGCAAAAGGCACCATGGAGCCTGTAGCCTGAGCCTCCTTTGCCCACGAGAGCTGGTTCGCCCGGTGACGGGAGGAAATTGGCAGTATACAGCTGAACCCCCGGCTGGTCGCTGTACACCTCCAAGTAACGACCTGATGGTGGATGCTCGACACGAGATACGAAATTCATGTCCTGAAATTATATATTTTTTACAAAACAACTTAAGAGTTTAACAACTTGGAAACATCCTAATACTTAGGTACTGTGAATTTTGTTTGTTTCTTATACCTTTAAGATTTTGAAGACACCTTTTAAAATTTTGAATATGTTTAACAAAGAAGGAAGCACAAAGAGACCATGGCAAATGAGAAGATACCATGGCATACCTACACTAGCTGTCAGTATGATCTTGCACGTATGTCATAATTAAAGTTGCTCGTATGTCTTTTCCTTACAATTATGGTGCCTGGTAGGATCATAGTAACATTTGTAGATATAATTACCTCATTACCATGAGTGGATACACAGTAGTTATCATCGTACAATGTATGGGGCATCACGTTACCAAGGCGGGTCGGTACCCGAAGGTCGTAGGGAGTGCCGCCTACGTTGATAAACTTGCCGGTTGGTATTGATTCTGCTGTTGTTTCCGTTATTCTAAAAAGTCAATAATAAAATAAGAAATATACATCTTTCGGAGACCACACACAATAGAGATTTGTTGAACCGATAGCGTAGTTTGACATTGAATAAAATTTAATTACACAAATTAATAGGTACCTACCTACTATTAATCAATGTCATTATTATAACTCATGAACCACTGCAGTCTTTCAGTATGAAGTCTTCTGTTTAGAATGTACAGACCGTCACCCAGACGAGTGGACTGGCAGAATTCCCACCATCAAAAGGGCGTCTATCATCGATGTATGGGAAAAAATCCTAAATGGGCATAACTGAATCCTATAGGTACTCAATTTGAAAACAAGACTGAACACATACTTATCAGCATTTATCGTGATGACATGGTTGTACAGCTCCTCAGCACCATTATCATGGCCAGCCAAGTTGAAGTACGAGTGATTGGTCAAGTTCACCACGGTTTTCTTGGTGGTGGTAGCTATGAACTCGACGAAGAGAGTGTCTTCGTTGGTCACCTCGTAGACAACGCTAGTCACGAGGTCTCCTGGATAACCTTCTTCCCCGTCTTTGGATAAATAGCTGAATATTACCTTGTTTCCGTCGACAACACTTTTCCAATTGGCCTGGAAAACAATCGGCTTTAGAAATATTTGTTACCCTTAGAGTATATATTAGTAATATATACTCTAAGTTGTTACCATACTTTTCCCACCCATGTCGCAAGAAGAGACCTTAAATTTTTGCTCTCGGCGGATGCATTATAATACAGAAACAGTTTTGAATTGAGAACCTACCTAATACCCACGATTAGCACCCTAAGTTTCAAAATGTAAAATCATACTTAACACTGAGGGACTACGGACTATCAATCACCCTTTAATTAGGTAATTATCAAAAACTTAACTTTCATATTAAGTATTCACCTTATCAAATCCAACAATACCGCCATGCAAATGGTCTTTCCCAACATTCTTTGCCAGTTCGTATGTAACGCCGTCAATCTGGAAACTTGCACCGCCTATGCGGTTAGCACATCGTCCAACAGTGGCGCCGAGATAGGGAGTATTCCTTGTTTTGTAACCTTCAAGATCATCGAAGCCCAACACAACGTCGCTCGTTATGCCATGCTTGTCTGGGACCTGTAAGACGATTAGCCAAGTACCTGCCTAATTATTACCTTCTCCTCAATATTCACTTCACAACAATGTAGATATCGTTAGGTACAGACAAGTAGCAGTTGATTGGACACAGCAAACCATGCCTGTACAGATGTCAACGAATCGGTTAGTCGGTTAGTAACAAAAAATTACAAGTAGGTAAAATTTATTTTATTATTTTTAACGGATTTAAATAAAAGCTTGTTTTAAAGAAGTTTTTTTTACTTTTAATATTACTTAAGTGTGGCGTCAACCCATTAATGGCCCTCTACTGAATACGGGTCTCTCCTCATCGTGAGGAGGCCTAGAGCATACTCCGCCACGCTGCTCCAGTGCGGATGGGTTAGTGGCCAACCCAAGTGTCGGAATTTTTTATGCCACCCGAAGGCATCCGACATGGCTTAACGACTGCAAATGGTAACAACTGGGACCGACGCGACGGCTTTACAGCGCTCAAGAAATTTTGCCACTAGCGGTCACCCATCCAACTACCGACCGCGCCCGCTGTTGCTTAACGTTGTCGATGACTTGAGATCGACGCAAGCCACCGCACCGGGCTAAGTGTGAGCGCTTCAAATCGCTTAAGTAGATTCAATTAATATTTAAAATAAATTACTTCTATAGCCTGGATAACAGCTCCGTAAGAAATTACAGAAACGCTAAACCCACTCTTCGTTTTCCAGGTGAATTTTTTTACTGGTTCACCTTTGGCAAAGGTTCCGAAGTCTTGTTCGATTAAATGTACCATTTTGTCTGCAACATAAAAATTATTTATTTATTTTGATTAAGTATAACGGTAGGTATAAAGGCAACGTTAAAAATGTTGGTACTTTCGATATCAATATATTTGATATCCACGATAGTCACAGGAATCTTTTTTCGTGTTCATATTACGCGCCATCGCATCACCGAAAATCCGCGGCCGGCTCTCGAAACGTAAGTGCTCCAATGGACCAGGCAAACGAATTTTTTTTTACACGTCAAATAAATCTATAAAAAATTACAAGAAAAACTGTGTTTTTACTTTTTCCATATCTCAATAAATGGCTGAGATATTAACGATCAAAGTGCGTATTTACGGCCGTTGGTTTTTTTAAAAACGCAGGCGGGCGGTCACTACTCGATGACGTCATCTCTCAGTAGTCGCGCGTAGTTGATAGGGATTTTTGACCGAAATGTTAATTTAAACTCAAGTAAAGTCGCGAGCAAACCTTAGTTATCAATAATAAAATAACATATATAATTCACATACTATCTACTACATCTATGCAAAATTTCAAGTCTGTATCTATAGAAATAAGAAAGTTATAGATTTTTGAACTGCATAGACCCATATTTTCTATACTTTCGCCGTATCATGCTCGCGGCCGAGCCACGTCGTGACGTCATAGCGTAAGCGCGGAAATTCAAAAAAGGGCTTGAACTTCTCGTCTTTATAACTTCGGAAATACTGCATGTATTGAAGTGAAATAAAAAGTTATGTAATGTATATGACCTAAGCTCGGATTTTAGGTGTATTTGATAGTAATATTTTGACCCTTTTGCCTTCTCCATTGGAAGTTTCAATTCTTTCTTTCAATTACCTAGGGTTTCAATTTGGAACCCTAGGTAATTGATAGAAAATGACAATACCAATAACATACATACTTAGTGGAAGAAAGTAAAATTTACGTAACACTTCTCCAACTAGCGTCAAAGATGTAAACGGCTAAAAATGTAAATTAGATTACTTACGTGGACAACGCGCCTGCCTTGCAAGCTTCAACTGACTGATGTTATTGTTATATTATCACCCGGCCACACTCAACATCACTCAAGCAATTTATAAACCTCACTAACGTTAGGCACAGTTCATAATGTCACTTTAATCATCAAACTTCACTGTGTAACAAGTGTACATACTTAGGTACCGTCTTCATTTTATAATAGTAGTACTTAGGTATATACCTACTTGACGATGTAAATTGTAAACGTAGATGTGATTTATGTTCCTGAAAAAAAATATTTAACAAAATAAATTGCCTATGTACACTATATCTCGCTCTAACGCCATTCGGACTCCACATTGCTGATAAGTCTCGAAGTCAGGTTGAAAAGAAACCGGAAGCTGAAGGCGGCTCAATCACGTGAGGAATTTGAGAAAACCTCATGGTCATGTTTCTTAAAAGAGCAGCAGACGAGTCACCAGTCACCGTCGCCCTTAGACATCAGCAACACCATATGGCCAGGCCCGAATTTGGAAGTCTGTAGGCCCTGGGGCAACGAACGAAGGAATGGAGGCCCCTAATTTTATTCTTCTAACTGTTACCAATCATAGGTATGAAACACACACTGATCCTTTACCTTTACACCGAGAGGACATCTGCACATTTGAGAGTTCTCCCTGATGTTTTCAAAGGTGTGTGAAGTCCGCCAATCCGCGCTTGGCTAGCGTGGTAGATTATGCCCTATACCTCTCACGTTGCGAGGAGACCCGCGCCCAGCGGTGGGACAGTTATGAGTTGCAATAATGATCTTTTACTACAGCTTAGATGAATTGAAATAAAGTGGAGCCGGCTAAAGATCTGGGTAATCTTTTGTAGCAGTAAAATGCCTTAGTCTAGCAGACATGATGAATATTTTCGACGAGGTTAATATTTTATCTTTGCGCTGTACACGCCTTAGCAGTGGGCTACCATCGCCGCTTGACACTATCTTATCAGCACTGGCCGAACCACAATGAAGTGATATAATTTTACAATAAAAATACTTTTGCGGTAACAAGTTGTTTACTCCTATCATCCTGTTTATTGCTATAGCGACGATTGTCATGCCAATTAGGTATGTTTTTATCAATATGGGAGTGATTGAGCCAGATAAAACATTTTTCTTTTTTCTCAACTGCGGCGAACATAATTTCTATGGAAAATATACGACGTATACGTGATCACAGCGAACGTGTTAAAGACTACTAAAAGAATACTACCACAGCTTGGTGGTAGGTAGCAAGGGCTGAACCCAGCTGGCTGGCACAACCTTCTTGCTTAAGTTACCCACTTAACAACTTGTCGTGTGCTGGCTGGGATCTTGAGACAGTTTTTGAAGTGACAACTTCTATAGCGTTAGATTAGTAGAGGAAATTTCATGGGTTCACGTCACCGACATGCTGTGACGTAGTGCGCCGGACCGGTGATGCGCAGCGGTCTAATTTGGACACATTGTATTAAGTTATTTTCTAAAGTTTTAAGTTTTCACTTCTGTCGGCAGTCCTGATGACTGTCTCCGATTTTTCTTTCTTGCGGGGCCGGCAACGCATCGGTGATGTCTTCGGTGTTACCGATGTCCATGAGTGACGGTAACCACTTACCACCATACCATTCACCATCAGGTACCATCAGGCGGCCCGTCTGCTCGTTCTTCGACTGTTAACATAAAAAATAGTTGCCATACTAATATGGACTTTGCACAAAGATGTAGAATCGGATACAGTTCAAATTAATCTAAAAACAAAGAAGATTCTTTAGTCTTAGCGTATAATAGAAATAGTAGAGTAATAAAACACAAAGAAACTTTTTACATAAACTTTTATTAAAGAATAAAAATCCATTGATATATAAAAATCCATTAAGGCACTTAAAATTCAAACACTATCATTAACTGTTAATAAATTCTTTCAAATGGCACTGAATTTGTTGGTTCTAACCATAGATTTACTAACTACGCTTACGCTTTTAAACGTGAGATTTAGAAAAATAAGCAATATTTGATTCGTTCGCAACTGACGTTGGGCCGATACAGGCCGATAACGTGTACGCAAAATGGTTTCGTCATCTCGCTCTAGCATATGAGTATCTATGTTCTCTCTCTTTCGCGTTGCCAATCTAACTCTAGTATAATAAATCTATGGTTCTAATCAATTATATTATAAAGTAAAAAAGGTGTTGTGACAGTTTGCATTCTTATTTTACCTATAAAAATAAAAATAAAAAGATTCATAAAGAGTGTTTTCACCAAAATAACTACATAAACAGAGTTATCACTACAACTACTACAATAATATCAGCGTTTGCTTTGATTCAATAACCTAATAATATAATTTGATCGATATTCAAAAGGCCTTTATGTTATTAATATTGAAGATAATTAATTTAATGAGTACTTAAACATTTTATCGTTAATTTGCGAATGCAACAATAGCCCTGCCTTGTTTTTTAATAACTTCTAAACGTATTGCTAGCTGATTTGGTAACTCAAATAACAATCTAATAATACTCATTAATTTAATTGTAGTTTGTTGCTTTTTATACTAAATGAATTACATTATTATAAATTTTAATCGGTCACTGTTGTCATGAGCGGCAGCGGATGGGTGCATGCGTGAAATATGCATGCTAATTTGCTACCTTAATTCCATAAAAAAAGTTTACTAAGTTTTTCGCAAATCAATAACTTATAACACGTACATAAATATATAAAATACAAAAGTTATAGGTGGTAAGTTGCAGAGTAAAATACGACCCATCTTATCAGTAAAAAAAAAGAGTAGCAGAATAATTATTACTTTAGAGCCAAAAAAATTTGAGGCTGACTTATAGTAGGTATTACAAGAGCGGAAGGTGGTGCTGCATGCTCGTTTGCTACCTTAAATCAATAAAAAAAACCTACTGTCGAAATTGATCGAAACTGGTCATATTATGTAGCGACTTGGCGTTGATCTGTCAATCAGGACAAACAGTTTTATATATTAACATTTCTCCCTATTTCTGGTGGTAAGAAATAATATCGAAGCTATTCATGCCATGCAACTCAAAATGCAAATGTCCTTTAAAATGAAAGGTGTAGGTATCCTATTCTTAAAGTCTAAGCAATATTGCTCTTCACTCTTAAATTACAAAATAAAGTTAAATTCGATAAACAAAACAATACTTATCACTAGATATTACAAGAATGGCACCCTGACTTTTCATCATAATTACAAAAAGAGAGCATTTAATTTGATACTTAAATTATGACATAAAGTTATAAATTGTAAAAATATTCAACATTTTAAAATTCGAATACCGATAAAAATACAATGAATATTGGACGGTACAATTTTGAATGTTTACTCAGTCTCGAGCAGAATTCTACTCATCACAGGTCAAACCTATAGACCAGGGTCTAAATAGGTCCTATTTCATACATTTTCTTATCCTGACATACTTTTGACATTTATTATTCTATGTTATAAATCTTTTGGAATTGTGTATAATGATATAAAAACAATCGAGTGTATACTAATCTAAAAATATGTATTTTCTTTTAATTCGTATTAAAATGTAGCAAGTTAGTAACATAGGTAGGTTTATTTATTGCAAAAGCTGTTAAAACAAAATTAACTAACACTTTTAAACTTTGATTTCAAAAAAAGAAACAAAAAACGGAACAATTTCCTCCCTTTAACGGAATAAAAATAATTCTAGATTTATACATAATAAATTATACATATATGACAAGAATCGTCTTATCCTAGTAGCAGATACGGTTTTCCGAATATTTTATGAAGCAACAGATCGATAGATTCTAACTTCCAAAATTATGTTTAGACCATTACAACCTAATAGAACCTAAAATAAAGTTACTTTTTTCGCTATTCAGTAACTAACAAAATAATTTATAGCTGCAATTTGGATGTACATTGGTTAAAATGCTTGGTTAAAGGAATGTAAAATTACAACTCTCTCCCTTACTATGATAGAATCCATAACATTATTGTGACGAACTATTTCAACAAATTATATTTTGCCATCAATCACCGACCACACAGCCACTAGACTCCTAATAACAGGCGAATGGTTTCAAACAACACATCAGTATTATAGTACCGATATAAATTCGTGCCGTCTCATTCTTTCCCGTTGCTTAAATTAATCTATTTCTTTCCAACGTTTCGTGTGGGCTTGAATTAGCCAATCACAGCGTTGAATTAGCCAGTCCCCCCGCTCGTCTTACCTCAGCTAGTGGTCTGAATGTTCTCCATACGGAAAATCAAACATTAGCAGTCTAGTGGCTGTGTGGTCGGTGCCATCAATCAATTATAGCATCATAATTTTATCAGGACACTGTCACATCAAGGGATGCGACCTCATTGGCCAGACCGCACATGTTCTTACCGACAGCTAACTTAATGTACCCGTTGATGCCAAAGTCTGCCCCCCAGGAGTTCTTCGCGATGTAGTAGGGAACTTCAGCGGTGAGGTCATATCCCACCAGCTCTACTGCATGGTTTAGATCCAGAGGTGCGCCACTAAAAAAACCACACCATATAATTACTTGCTTTGATCAAATCGTTTTAGTCGCATTTAACTTTTGAGTTCGATTGAGAATTTGTTTTAGAAGGCACTAGCATTACCCCGCTATGGCTGCAGTAACATAACAAGCCTGTTGCCGACATCAAATATTTCTAACACACATTATTATCTTGAATGCAGTTATGCCGATCTCTCCCTCTCCCCCCCCTCTCTCTCTCCTCTCCTCTCTCTCCTCTCCTCTCTCTCCTCTCCTCTCTCTCTCTCTCCTCTCTCTCTCTCTCCCTCGCTCTATCTTTCTCTTTGTTTCAGCCGGCACGTTAAGGATTAACGGTAGTTACCCATCTAGCAATTCGCAATGAAGGAAAAATCATCACCATCACCATCGGATACGAGAACAGAGCAGCGGGTGGAGGGTAACATAAAAATATACATCAAAACGTCACCTGCAATGGAACTGTATGACGCCACCGAGGTAGTTCTGCCAGGTGAGAGCGTTCACGGCGACCGCCACCGGCCCGTGGTTCGCCAGCAGTTGCAATATTGTATCTTCGGCGTCCACGTAACTGGCGAGGTCATAATGATATACATTAATTATGTGATAATAGCTTTTGTTTGTGGCTTTGGCCGCGTGGGAATCGTATAACGACAAAATATCGTTAAAATGATCCCAAGGGAAAGTATTATCGAGTATGTATGTACAGAGTATGTATATATGGATGGATGGATGGATGTATGTATGTATAGAGTATAATCGTATTATACAGATAAAACTATCCTATGTCCTTTCCCGGCTAACTATCTCCATATTAAATTTCATCTAAATTTGTTGACTGGATGAAGCGTGAAAAAGTAACAGACAGACAGACAGCGTTAATTTCGCATTTATAATATTAGGCTCGGCTCTATAGTACATGTAGCGCCCGCGTGCAATCAATACCATGGCGCTCTTTTGTATCAAAATATGCGGTCGAAATTAAATAAGTACCTACCTACTTACAAGACACTCGGCGCCCCCAAACAACCGGCGCCCGGGTGCACCGCACCCCCTGCACTATAGGTAAAGCCCCTGCAAACCACTAAATCGAAATACCCTACAAGTGTTTATGGGGTATTTGGACATTAAAATGAATCAAAACACTCACTTTTTACAAATAAAGTCGCTAATACGGACTCCGGTGGCGTTCTTCTTGACGCTACAAGCTCCATTCATCAGCTTCAGTGGATACAGGTTGTCGGCCTCCACAGGCGTGTTGGTGAGGACCAGCCAGTCCAGTAGGAGACAGATGTCGCCACCAGCGCACCCCGAGTTACCGAGACCCGCGCAGTCGATTACCTCCTGGAATCAACCAGGCGATGATATGATTAGCAATATTTAATAATATTATCTGGCATTCTCCAGCATGGACAGAAGTGAATTTTGCCGCTCACGATTTACGTGAACATTATACGAGGTTTTTTGATATTATGACCAACTCACGTAAATACATTTCACAGTTGATTTTAGTAGTGGTGTAGTTGAAGTATTAAACCCCCTACCCTACACCTATGATTATTTTTTATTGCAGATACGCAATCAGCGAAAACGTCTGCTTTGAATGGTTCAAGTCTCATGGCTCCACGACCAATAGAAAATTTTGTACAGCGTTAACATTAACCCTATTTTCTGAAATCTTAAAAGTTAATCATCTCTGGTGAATATTGTCTATTTTGAAGGTTACTGCATTTCCGCTTTTTTGCGTCGATATGTACCTACACGACATAATCTCGCTATGCCCTGATCAAGAGCTACCGCCACACCAGTGGACCAGTAAAGAGATGGTGGAAGAGATTATTCTATCCTAGAAAATGTAAAGTGGCCTCGTTATTTTCACATTTTTCGACTTTTTTATGAAATTATTGATTTTGACTTTTGACATAATCCAAGAATGTTAATATCACCTGCACACTGAGTGACTGCAGTTTTCCAGATTTTATGGCAGCCATGGTCTCCATTGTACCAACTGTGCTGAACGCCCAACAGGCACCACACACGCCCTGGTTTCGTACGGGACTCACCACACCTTTTGATCTCCTAAGAGAAAAAATTCAAGTATATTTTTATTAATCTTTGGATACTGTTGTACAGTTCGTGAGGAAACCGGCACACATGAGTTCTCCTTTAAATGTTCTCACAGTTGTTTGAAGTCTACCAAAACACTAACACACTCGTACGTGTGTTTCTAATTTACAGAACAATAAAATTGACCAGCAAAATAATAAAAAAAATACCTATGTTCCTATAAAATTTATTATAATCCCTGATAAAACTGAGTAACCGTAGTGTTTGCGTAAGTAGCAAAGTGACGGTGAGTATATAATATACATCAATTCGAATTTTAAAAATATACCACACTGACACATTCAGGTGCATTTCAGTAAGCAACCAAAACACTCAAAACGACTTTTTCTATAGAAATATTAATATTTTGAACGTTTTGATTGCTCAGTGGAACGCACAGTCAGTGTATTGAAATTTGGAGCCCACATAATAATTATGGCCGCAATGATGTCACCTCGCTATTCAACTACAAGAGAGAATTTCAAGTTTATCTTAATAATGAATGATTATAATATAAAAATGGTTATCTTATTCATTATAAAAAACAGAAACTTGTTCTTTAGAGTTCTTTATATCCATTGTATTATCTGTTGTTCCAAACACTATACAATGCTTAAGAAGATAGCAATTTGACCAACTGCGTGACACAAGGGCGGTTGATGTGTTTAACATCAGGTAGTCATAGGTCACCATACAATCATGATTTAAAACCACATTTCAATATTCAGCTTGAATTCTCAAGTTTTTAGAAGAATTTGCTGGGTTATTACTTCTCATATTAATATTCGGTCGACTATTCGGCTTACTTTCTCGCTGATAAGTGCACAGATACTCATAACAAATAGCTAAGATGCACGAATTGGCCTTTCACATACTCGTATTCGCGCGTTCTTGTCTGTTCTCGCCGAGTATCTAAATGGCGCATTATTTAAAACCTATAGATTTACTATTTAATTTTTAATTACTGTGATATCCCGCTTTTCCAACAGTGTAGGCAATTGTAAGCATGGAGATCTGGCTTAATACCAAAGTAGTTTTTATACTTACCAATCAACTTGCATGGGTAACAAAGCTCTTCTTTTCCGAATTACATTATAAATATTATACTGTCTGTCTATTTTAATCCAGGTAGGGCTACTCTGTTCACTGTGATTTCTATCAGCATGCCTACGCTTGGCAGGCATTTCATCAGATAGATGGAGGTCCTTATACTCCCCTTTCGACATATCTGATAACTTGGTAAGCCCATAACGAGCTCGGGTGGAGTCGGGACCGGTTGCAGCAGCATTGAGTTCTTCTATCTCACTCACAGAAGCCTTAAAAATATAAGATATGCTGATATTAACTGAAGTTGGTATTAATGGTTAGTTGCAGATGTTTATGGCAGTTCTAGGAAGCATCTGTATATATGTGAAGCAAAAACTTTGTACCCCTTTTTAGGAAAAATACGCAGACAGAGTATGCAAACAAACTTATAGTTTATATAGAAGAGTGCAGAAAGCTAATATTTTTTAAAAATATTGCACAAAAAATAGATTAAATGAATAAATAAAACATTACACACACTAATAAGTATAAGTTACTCTATTCTCACTGCCATACATTTGATACAACATTTGAAAGATGTCATATGATCATCGTTCATAGAGTCAATGTGAAGTAGTCCTTTGCCCTAATGAATTATGGTTGAATTTCGACCGCAGAGTGGGTAACTAGTTTCTTTAACTGCTTCAAGGAAAACTTCCACCACGAAGCACCTAATTGTTGTGGTGGACAAGTCAGACATCCTCAACTTACGTAATAATATATTATTGTTCTTTTTTTATGGAATTAAGGTAACAACACCACCCTTTTGCTGCCCATGACCACAATGTAGGAAATTAATTATTTTTATCTTTTGTATAATCTTTAGTTAGCAATATAATAATGATCATTTGTTATGATCTTGTTCTATCAAAGTACATAATGAATATAGCAATAAACATACACTACTCTTACTAATACATTACTCTTTGTGTTTTGGAAAATTCTTAATTTGTGAAACATTTGCCAATAAACAACTGCCTTCATAATTTCAATGAAACCTAGACATAGCCTGATACTGATAGTTTGAAATATAATCAAGATCATAATTATTTACCTTTAAAACCCCTGGAAACAACCTGGATGGAAACAACCTTTTCATAACATTGCGCAACGAAAATTATTTCTTAATGTAACCAGATAATCTGATTAAGGTCATTGTGTTATGCTACCTACCTTTAATATGACTTGATAACATTTGAAATTAGAATGGAATTTTGAAATCACGATAATTAACTAATTGATTGATTGATTATTAATTGATGATTACGCTAATTAACGAAAAAGTTGTCCAAAGATGTATCTACCTTTTTAATATCCGTTTACTTACCACAAAATGTGTTAATCTAGTTTCATATTCAGCGGGATCGTCTTTATATGTTTTGTTAAACTTTTCTATGTATTCATCGAACATTGGGCGCAACTCTTCCTTGGATTTAGGACCTGCTGAATACTTCAAGGGTATAGCAATAAACAGCAAACTAATTAGGGCTATTGCCAGTAGCCAATTCCACCACTTTTTCATTATTAATCAATTGAGAAACGTTTACACAAAACACGTCTTTTTGTCTTGTAGGCGGAAAATAAACTTTGTTGTTTGTTGTTTTGGTTTACAATGTTTAATTGTTCATTACAAACATTGACATATTAGTATTTATGTCAATGATTACAAATATTAATTACAATATTTACAATGCAATGCTTTTCTTTGGTAAATAAAGTAAAGCGAATGAAACTTTTTGATGAATGAAGTCAGCGAATGAAGTTATTTCGATTCGGAATTCGGAGTATTCGAATTCGGACTTGTCTTGTTTTGTCGTCCTTTGATGCACAGACTAGGTATGCTTTCTTTCCGTTGAGCTTGAGCGAGCTGTTGAGTTGAAACGTCATGTTTTTCCGTATAATACAAAGTACTCTGTGGTCATGTTATGTTGAGTTGAAATGAATTGTTGATTGATTGTTGAATGAATTGTTTTGTCATGTCGTTTATCAATTTTGACATTTAACTGACGTCGAGTCGACTTGACTAAGTTTGACTAATAATCTAATACCTACAATGTTTGTACGACTCAAAATTATCGTTCAAAGATATAATTAAGTGGCAACACAATTATTGTTCATGGCAATACAGCGTAGTATTGCCATGAACAATAATGTTACTTAATTCTGGGATAATATAATAAAAAACAGGACATTTTTTAGATAGTCACTTTGCCAAATACTTTTTTTGGCTTTGCCAAACTGTAAATGTGTAAAATGCTAAACGCATTTCATGTATAAATAGAACATTCATTTAGATGAGTTGACAAAGTCAGACTTATTAATACATAATTATTTGTAAATAGGTAACTGTACTTTCCTTGTAAAAGCGGCACTCAATACGTAACAAAGTAACAAACCACAGTAACATTCTGTCTCCTTTTTTTCGTGTCATCGGCAGGGTTGCCGCGTTTTCTAGTCGCCAGAACACAAGTGACCCAACCCTAGTAGAAATAGTGATTCCACATCAAATACGCCGCAAAATATAAATCTGCGTAAGTTGTGTCGTTTTAATCTTAAATATCAAATGTGATAAGAAATGTAAATTGAAAGGACTCGTAGGAGAGGTAAGTAATATTACCAACCCCGACCTGATCTCCACTAAAATAAAACACAAATTGACAATTACAATTTTATTTATCATCGCCGCGAAAAACAGAAAACTTGTATTCATCTGACATCTTGTAAAAATACATACCTAATTTTTAATAGCCAAAATACTATGTATTTCTATATAAATTAAAAGTGTAAAGTTAGAACCTAAATATACGAGACGATGAGATCAAAGCTTCACAGTGACTCCTTGATCGCATCAAACGTCGCAAAAGTCCATCGATGATCGATACTAGCGCCGACACCCGTAACTTTGCACTGAAACACATCTTCATATTTCTGCAGAATAGTTTGTACGTCGACTTGAGCCACGTTAGGAGTCATGGACTTCACATAGGATGTGAGATAATCGATGGACGCTCCAAGAGGATGGACCATCAGAAATGCTGTCAATATGCTGATGAGTTTAGCTTCAGATGGCGGTACTGGGGCGATGGTCCGGGATTCATTTTCGGGCAATGGCGGCTGAGGTTTAGCCGTCGAAGGGGTTGACATTGGCGGGAACGTCTACAATACGACATTAATAAATAATACGTATGAAACAATATACCAATAGAATTAGTCCATGTAATCTCTAAAATATTTGAAAAGTTGACTCCAGAACAAATTGGTTTTCGGAAAAAATATTCAATGAACATGGCAATTTAGAATTTTCCAGAAAAAAATCTGGTATGTAAAAAAGTTTGTGAATTGTGCTAGTACCTACCTACATAAAAAAATGACGATTACCTACTTAGTTGAAATTTTAAAGTAGATACCTACATATTATTTTTAAAACTATTGTCGAAACAAATTCAAATAACAATCCATGTAAAAGATTAATATTCATAATATCTGGATGACCGAGGTTTGCTCGGTATTTTTTTTTTATAAATTGTGTTTTTTGACTTCGTGTTACTTAACAACGCCATCTGCTGTTGTGTCGTTAAAGCAATTAGTTGCTCACAAAAAAGTAATAGATGTCCAATAGATGTCAGGAAGAGTCATATTTTTCAGTTTAAATTGGGACTACAAAAACACGAATAAAATGACATTTTCCAAAAATGATTCCTAGCTAGATCGATTTATCGCCCCCGAAACCCCCTATATACTAAATTTCATGAAAATTGTTGGAGCCGATTCCGAAATTCCAATTATTTAAGTATATATATATATACATATACATATATATATATATATATATATATATATATGTATACACAAGAATTGCTCGTTTAAAGATATAAGATAAGATAAGATAAGATAAGATAAGATTCAAGTGGTACCTATAGTGACTTACTTGTGATTTATTTTGCAGCGCTTGCTGGGCAATAAAATGTGCCTTGAATTTCTCAAATTTCCTCTCTGCTTCGTCCTTGGCCAAATGAGCTTCATTCTTGTACCCTTCCAGCTCGTATGTCAAGTTTTCATTCTCCCTCTGGTATATGTTAAAATACGTTTAATTTTAAGCAAATATTACTTCGTGCATTTCACACAAAATAAGTCAAGTGGTCAAATCTCTACCAGGACTTGGTATACCTATCGACGCAAAAAAGCGGAAACGTTGCAACCCACACCTATGCCATTTCTTTATCGAATATTAGACACCTGAAAAAATTCTACATCGAAGTCCAATAGAAAACTTTGTTCAGGAGTGCGCACATTACACCAACTCGACGTCAACTCCACTCCGACTCCACTCCGTTTCAACTCAGACGTTCCGTTCCGCGATCAACGCTTCATCGACGTCAACTCGACTCCGTCTCCACTCCGTTTCAACTCCGACGCTAGTTACATTACGTCATTGTGTCGGTCGACGCGTGGACTACTCGTCTACGGTGAGTCGTCAACGCAACGTCGACGCGTTGGTCTCGAAACGGAACGGCTATGGGTGTAGGGCGAGCCGTACAGGGCTTTTAAGTATAAGTTCGAAATTCAACCTTACCTTCAAAGATATAAGGCTCATAATTGAATGTTAGCTTTGTCAAGGTTTTAGTCGCGTTGGCTTCGGTCGGTCGTGGAGTCGTTGTAATGTGCGCACTCCTTTCAGCGTTGAAATTAACCCTATTTCTCTGGTGACCATTTTTTATTTAGTGGGTTCCAGCGTTCCCGCTTTTTTGCGTCGGTATATTAATTACTATTTTCCAAACAAAAAAAAAAGGATTGGCGGTATGTATACCTTAAGTTGTTCATATTTTTCCAGCGAAACGACGTTCTTGCCAGTTTTTTCCACTTCATCCTCATCAAACAGAGCCTGGAATTCCTCTTTTATATTTTCTACCTCCTGAAAACACAATACAGTTAGTACTTATAATGGTATACAAACTGACGGGAAATTTGACGTAAACTGATCACCAAAAATTTGTCAAGTCTAAAACACGAGATACGTCAATAAACAAAATGAAGATAAAAGACAGACACCTAGTCATAAGACATACATAGTCTTTGACCAAAAATGGTTCGTTATTCTTACAATGGTAATGCTTGTTATCACGTCAGATACTCCACAGAGCCAACAGACAACTGATAATGATATACTGCTCGGACGGTCACAAGGAAACGACTCGAAGGACCATTCCTGTTTACGTTCCTTAAATACTTTAAAACCATGGGCTCCGGCAGCGGGGTCCGGAAAGAAAGTATACAGTACAAGTACAAGTAGATGCATAGGAAAAATTAGATATTTTTTATCCGACTGAACCAGCAGCAAGGTAATGCTTTTCGAGTGTATGGTATGGATGCACCTCCCTGAAAATAATCCTGGCGGCGCCCATGGATAAAACCATAGCTATGTAGCTACACCTTACAATCGTGTTTCTTCGATTTTTGACTTACGATGATCTTCAACTCTGTTGTGTAAATTAGATAAGATTGTTATACTTATTATTTCTTCTACTCGTTGCCTCCCCTTCGTTCACCCTTGGATTCCTTGGTTATGAAATGCTTGTAAACTTTAATCCGGTTCGTAGGCTTACCAATTCTTTACCTTCTTTTTTATTACCACTTCCGAGGAAACCTTGTATCCTGGTTCATCCACATGAGCATCTTTACTTACCGACTGATCTGTCTGCCCTTATTTAACTATACAAATCACCTTTTAGAATTTATCGCAACACATAACTGTCCCACAGCTGGGCACGGGTCTCCTTTCACAATGTGAGATTGTGAGGTGTCTTTCTTAAATACTTTACCATGTTTCTGCATGCACATGTTACTTAAAAACACAAGACAACTCCTAAGGAAACCACCTTTGGAGTTCTATAAGTTCTATAAATAATAATATTGGGATCTCTTCAACTTTTGTCAGCATTCCAAATTGGTCGAAATTTCCTAAGACCAAACTTAAGCACCTAGTAGATTCTAGTTCACACTCGTTGAAAGTTGCTCGTGATTGTCGATAGTCATAGCTCGTATTGAGATCGTATTCACAGGGAGAGTAGGCGGACCCAGACTCAATTGCTTACCAAAATAATATGCAAAAAATAACTTAAAATTACCGTTGACTCCGTCATAGGATTTCATAACAAATTGTTATTAAAATATTACGCTTCCCTCCAAAGTTCCATGTCAATCCATTGTACACGATTAATCACCAGGATTGCAGTGCTTTGCTGCAGAAAATTTACACGTACCTCTGTCATTTTGAGCCACATGTCGATGTTCCTCCGTTGCTGCTTGGTGAAGTGGTCGGAAACGCGCTGATGCTTCGCCACCGAGAGAATTTTTGCTACCTGCTCCACTGTTTTTGGAAAACTATACTTAAATATCATGCGCATATTACAATCAAAACAGAATTTGTTGACTATCTTAATAAGATTTATTCATTCCACAGTGTAGTGCCCTATGGCTGTTTTGTTTATAATATGCGCAATTATAAATTTCGGTATTATCTCCAAGGGCTAAAACTGTTATTAACCATACCATGTATTTTATAAAAGGAAGCTAAAAAGTATGAACTACTTTCGAGATAATACCAAAATTTCCAAATTAAACAAGTAGATAGGTACTTAATTATTGTGTCAATGTAAGGATATAAAGTTATAAACTACCGTTACATTGTGACAATAATACAGCTATTTTTTATAATACCGTCTTAATGAAAATTGCGTGCTCCAAGGTCGGGGTCCTAGAGCAATACCTTCATCATCCTGGGTAGGTACATGAGTGACGTATTGGTACTTTTACGTGAACCTTTTAAGGTTTAGGGCGTTTTCGAACGCTCCAAGATAAACGTCGGTGGAAGAAAAGAAAATGGTAGGTTTTTACTACACAAAATATAATTAAAGGCTAGAGAAGTTGTCAGCTGTTGTGGAGGAATAGTGTTACCTGCAAATTATGAGAAAGATGTTTACGTGTGTGGCGCTCCCGCATCGTTTACCTTTCCATACATGTGCATCACTTACATTTCCGCTTCGATCATGATCTGTTATTTACCTTTTACCTTTTTTCACTAATAGTAAACGATTCTTCGCTTCGCTTCGCTAGCAACACTACATGGTAGGGGAGCCCAAGAGGGGATTTCGGGATTTACAGAAGCGCGGCAGATTAATATACAGGGCGATACCCTGTACCCGGTTAAGTAACTCCACCAAAAATGAGCCTCATATATAAGGCCGCCCGTGAAGGATACAGGATCAGATTAGTAAAAAAAAATTGATCATCAGACATTCTCGAGCGCGTCAGATTAAGGCAGGGTGAGTTAATTACCTCCTAAAAAGTGTATATTCCACTAATCTGACAATTTGAGAGTGACGTAAAGAAAGGGGAGAGCAGCAAAGTTGTAAAAAAAAAACGTCATCTTGACATTCTCGAGCGTAGTTAAATTTTTTTTTATTTTGAAGGAAATAATTCAAGAATAACGAAAAATATATAATCTGACGATTTCCGCAAGCCGAAATAACAAAAAAATCGTCGATAAAGTTAAATGCGTGCAGCTGCGTGATGCCTATATTTCCTTCTCCGCGTTTCTATTCCTCTCTCACTCTTTCTCTATCTATTACTCTCTCACTCCGTCCCCACTCCAGTTTCTGCTGTCATGACGCCATCACCATATTCCAGCAAAAATTTTTTTGAAAGTGGTTTTTCTGGAATAACTTTTAAACGGCTTTATCGATCAACTTCAAAAACTAATCCGCCCTTGAGCTTGAAAAACCACGTCGATCGCCACCAAGTTGGTCAAAATCGGTTGATTCATTCGAGAGATATCGTGAACGAAAGAAACCCGAAAAAGTGTTTTTTCGGGATTACTCCGAAATTTTTGGTTCGATCAATTAAAACTTTTAAATTACTTATGAGGATGATAAAACTGCGTCGAATGCCGCCAACCGCGTGAAAATTGGTTGATCCATTCAAAAGTTATTGCGGTTTGAAAATTCCAAAAATAGTGTTCTATGAAACTTCTATCAGACTTTTGAGCTGGGAGAGCTCAAATGCATAGAAATATTATTTCTTTGAACTCCGCGAGCTCAAAATAAATGTCATAAGTACAATTTTAAGCGCCCAGGAATGGAATTAGCGGGAAATTGCAGGGATGGCCTTTAGGGTGAACCGTTTTTTTGTCAGATTAGGCGAATCCCTCTAGATAATCGTCAGATTATGAGACAGTACGTTTAGAACATAAAGATGAACCATATATATCTTAATCTGACGCGCTTGAGTATGTCAAAATGGCGAATTTTTTTTGCATATTATGAGAATGGCCACGAGTTTGCGTCCCATCGAAATCGTCAGATTAGTGAATGAGAGCTTATTTTTGGTGCACTTAACACTCCCTTAGAAAATCTGACGCGCTCGATTAAATTTTTTTTTTTTTCATTTTCAACCCTTACATACAACCACCCCCACCATGCAAACGGTCAGATTAACATACGTACATTATTAAAAATACGTAGGGCATTGATGCTATCAATATCTGACGCGCTCGAGGATGTCCATGCATCAGTTTTTTTTTACATATTTAAAAATCTATAGCCGCTTCCCCCACCGATGAAAAGGTATATATCATATAACATTTTTTTCTTCTTATCATCTAAGCTTTGCAACCCAATAGGTCTCTGTGACGCTCGAGTAAATCCACATTTAGCACCACGGGCTCCCCTACCAACACTGGAGAGAGAATTAATAAACTCTTATCGGATAATTTGAAGTAATAAACACGCACAGAATCAAAGTAGCTGATGGACCTTTTCGTTCTACTCTTTGTGGTTTGTCTGTGGCACCCACGACACGGAATCCTAGTGTGGACGTAAGTCTGTAGCGTATTTATTGATAAAAAAGAAAAATAAAATTTTGTGAACGATCTGCGCATATTCCAATTGAAAGTTCTCAATGTTCGGATACTTAAATTCATATTCTACTTATATTGATCGATGTCGATGTAACGGAAATGACACGAAAAGGCGACAGTAAAAAGAGACAGACACAATTTAACGTGGGAGAAAATGAAATAGGAAACATTATCCGCTTGCGTGCTCCAAGGTCGGGGTCCTAGAGCAATACCTTTTACGGCAAAATGGCGGCTTACGTAACCAAAGCAAAATATCAATATTTAGACAGTATTCGTTTTCTTTTTCAAATAAAAAACGTTTCACTTCTACCACGTGTGAATTGCACACACATTAGTTTTTGGTCAAACTTTGTACTGCACTACCAGGACTTAAAGACGAATGCCAGCTGTAAATTAAATCAAATTTTATTACAATCTTCTTCGAATTACCTGTCACGACGTACCATGTTTTCAGCTCGGTAGAAATACCCCGATGCGTCCATCATCCTTAACCTACCTGAATCCTAAAGCCTTTGAGTAAACACAATCATGATTAATCAATTTAAAACATTATACACTGAAGAAAAGCCCACCCCCTTGGCTCTACACCAAGGCAATATACTTATTGTAGGTCTAATTCGATACACAAATGTCTGTCTGTCTGCTACGTTTTGTCGCTTAAACCGCTGAACCTATTTAGATGAAATTTGTTATGGAGGTCATTAGACACCCTGGAAAGGACACAGGATAGGTTTTTTCCCGGAAATACATTCCCTTCCAAAAATTTTAACGGGCTTTGTAGTTATTATTGAAATAAATACTTTACCTTATGTATACTATGATGAAACGAAAAAAACCCCTATTTTATTGCACTGAACCAGATGTTTAAGCCTATTGATAAATAGTTTGATCTTCTTCATGTTGGCGAAACATCCTATATCAAAAATATTAACTCGCCTGAATTTCGAAGATATCTGGGTACAAGAAGACCACTCGTTTCCTTAGTAGCTGATCAAAGGAATAGCAATCTAAAGAAAAAACCGAAATGTTCTTTAATCGAATATGAATAAGACTTACATTGCAGAAGCACATGTGAAAACTTATCGCGGAAGTTGGTCTTCATCGACTGGAACTCATCGTCCAGTTGCACCTTTTCGTTGAACAGTCTCCGGATCTGGTTGTTGCTTACTTGTATCAGTGAATAGAATGTGTTGGCATTTTTTTTATTGCATTCGCCGCGTTCTAGCCATGCTGCTAACGTCTGAAAGATTACATAATAATTAAATATGAATATAATTATGTGATATGCTGTTAATGTTTATATGTGCATTTAAGTATCCAATAAAACTAATTTATTGGATAACCACTATCAAGATCTGCGCAACTACATCAACTAAACTCGATTAAACTCATAAAAAGCACAGAAATATGAGCTTTATATAGTGTTGATTATGGTTGAATTTTCAACATTTACATGTAAGAATTGATCTACGCGCGATTGAGGGATTCTATACCTACAGTCAATTCCAATACTCAACCATAATTAATACAAATAAAAGCTTTTCAATATCCTGAGTTGAATTTGAGATGAGTTGGAGTTGAATTGATGTAATATGCGCAGCCCTAAACCAGACTCTACAAACTATGTACAATATGAGAAACATAGAACATATAACAGGGAATACTGTAGAAAGAATTACCCAGCTGCTTTAAAACTTTTAACATAAAATTACTAACTGGTGCATAATTAGGAAACTCATCCTCAAGTTTTATCTTTTCAGATAAGTTACTGAGTGCAGATGTAGAAAAGGGTTCAACACGTGGTGGGGTTGGTTCTCGGAGCCGCTGCTCCTTCTCATATTCACTCTGGTCATCTCGATTCTGAAAGACATATAGAAAAACATAAAATAAATACATACTAATCAGATCAGCAGGCCCCTCACTGAAAACAACTCGATCATTGCTGTTTCTTGTTGAGTGGGTCAAGAATCTGCAGGATGTAGCACATTAGAAACGGCAGCAATAAATAATATTGGCTTCAACCCTCTTATGTATGCCGGTTTCCAAAGAAAGTTTTTCTTCACCGTAGCAAATACGCACATAATTTATGAAAATGACTGGTGAATGCAGGATTCGGGCCCACGCCCCCCTGTTCGGGAGTCAAATATTTAAACTACTTTCATAATACTTCTAATAACTAAGATGCTATATAATGACAATCAATTAACAACTTCAGATTGCCAATACCTAGAACAGAGTACAATAAATCGGAAACGGATTATGTGGAAATACTCACCAAGGCATAGTCAATAAAAATTGTTGTTGACTCATTTTCCAACTGGTTATGAAACTTGAACCGGTATCCTGACATTGCAAGTGACTGTTCCATATATTGTGGTCTTTGAAAACGCACATAAAACACACCATTTTTAGTGGATTTCACATCCTCTATTGGACCAAAACGTTGAAAAATTTCATTTATAACATCCATTGTAATTCCTTTTGGCAAACCGCCAACAGATATAGTTCTGCATCCTTTCGGTTTCTCCCTACGCTCTGGAGTTTGAGCTCCCGGTACTGGCGGTATGATAACACCAGCACTGATGTATATTGGTTGATTTGCCATTGTCATCAATTGTTGATTCATCATCATGTTTTGATCTATCATGTTGGGCATCATATTGTTTATCATATTCATTTGTGCCATCATGTTCGGCATCTGACTCTGATCCATGGATTGCTGGATCATCATGTTTGGCATGTTATGCATCATGTTAGATGCTATCATATTATTAGTCATCATGTTTTGATATTGCCCCAAGCCTAAAAGAATTTTGGGAGATTAGCACCCTTAACACTTAGGGGTATAAAAATTAGTTATAAACCTATTCTCATACCTACTTGATATACATATAAAATTTCATTAAAATAGGTCAAGCCATTTCAGAGGAGTATAAACACTAAAACTGTGACACAAGAGTTTTATATATTAGATACATAGTACATGCATATCACAAAACTTGTTACAAATATAGGTAAGTCCAGTCTATTTTTATATAGGTTCACAATTAAGAGTACTTGTCACCCTACCTGTCGTAGTCTGACACAAAAGTAAGTACGAAAGCTAACCTGGATGCATCATCATATTTCCTGGCATATTTGTTCTACCAATTTCTTCACATGTTTCTTTGTTACCATCATCCCATTTGGTACGCCTCTCTCTTGTATAACGAGTTTTGTTTCTATCCTGCCTTTCATTCCTGTCACGTCGGTTAAAATCACGCTCTTGGGATCTGTGGGCTGAAAGATCTAACAATTTTGCATAAAGTGTGCTGCTAGACCCTATTACAGTTAGACTGGGATACCTTTGGTAAATTGCTTCTTCTTTCAAGTCTATGTGATGCTTTACCTACTTTGCCAGAAGGTTATGTTAATCAATTGGTAATTTGTTGGTTTAAGTGTTACTCATGGCTTCAACCCAATAACTACTGACCGACCCCACTGTTGCTTAACTCAATTGATTACTTGGGATCAATGTAAGCCACGGGGCTCTGAGTGAGTGTTATGCATACAAAACCCATTAATTAATTCTTAATATTAAAAATATTTAAAATGAGAACAATAAAATTGAGTTAATGAAAACCTCAGATTAATAAAAGAAAAGGTCTTAATCGGAGATGAAAACATTATAACTCGGAATTCAATCAATGCAAACTTATTACATTTGATCAAACATTTACCTCGGTTGCGATCTCTTTGGCTATTGGACTGTTCATGTGATCCTCGTCTCTTCTCCTTAATCTTGCTGGATACATCGCTCATGATAGTGTCTGAATTGTTGTCATTTTCATTTTCCTGGTTCGTTGTATCTGGTAGCGGAGGTGCGTTCAGGAGTTGCAAGGGCATTGGGGGCGGTGGATTCATGGGGGGCATATCTGTCATCGTGTACATGGGTGTGGGCAGCGGCAACAATGGCCCGTTTGGCATCATGTTGATACCCATCCCATGAGCAACAGAATAGTTTTCATGACTCCAGTTATTCATTTTGTTTCTGATTATAGGTACTATTATTAAATAGTAATCAATTTAATAAATTCGCCTTACAACTGCACTTATAATACAAACTTATGGTTACTTATATAATAAAATATGTATTGTAGTAATAACAAAGGAACAGCTGTACCAAAGGGTACTATTATTTACTATTGCTTTACTCCACAAAGTACGTAAATATTACTTTTTGTTTTAACTGTATCAAACACTATTACTACATTTAAATAGGAAATTAATAAATTCGGTATTTACACGGTACGGTATTTATTCCTACGACTTACGAGGTCGAGGAGGAGAGGAGAGTCAGGTCAGGTCAGAACTCGGGACTCTCGGGAGTCTCAGTCTCTCAGGCAGGGGACGGAGTGAGCCAGTGGGCCAGTGAGGACTGGACTGGAAACTGGAGAGGACCACCATAGACTAAATAAACTTGATTTGATTGAACTATTGGATTGGAAGTATTGGAGATTTGGAGAGGGAGAGGGAGAGGACTGAGAGAAGACTGTCATGAGTGTCATGTCAAATCATGTCAATGTCACATCACATTTAAACTTCTGATATGTTCTGTTTCTGTCTCTTTTGTCTCTGTTGTCTGTCTCTTTTACTGACAGTTACTGATACCTGAATGCAAAAACAGAATACCAAAGTATTTCGTTAGTCTGTGCATCACATGCGAGTTGAATTGATAGGATAGATTCTGTGGCACAAGTTACGTACAGATAAACATAAATTTAACCGCATCATTGTCAAAATAAATCAATAAAATACTTTTGCCTTCAAACTTCAAAGCTGTGCTTCAACTTCAAATTCAAAGGCTAATTTTCTCTATGCCCCAGCTCATATTGCATTGCATATTGCTTACCAAACCAAACGTAAACTAAAATCTTCCAACAAATTATATCCAATTTCGGCAATTGCGAATAGCGCGTCGCAAAGTTCGCGTTCTAAGTGTGGTGTAGTGACTGTAAATAGTGTAATGGTGTTAGATTGCAGTCCTTGTCAAGGAAAAGAATAGACGCCGTTTCGTTTGGAAAGGCGCAATCGCCGCGACCGTAATTAATATTATGTGTAGTTGTATTTTCTAATAAGGATTTCGGTTTTGTGGATCAACAAAACAGCTATACGTATGTAAATAATTTAACAAATGTGAAGTGTGATTCGTGCAAATATGTGGTGAGTTTAGTAGGTAGTATACCACAGTGAAGTGAATATTATCAATAATATTTTGAATTATTGATACAGTAAAACTCCTTTATTTTCAGCTCCGATTTGCCTAAAGAGTTTCAAAAGACGACTGAAGTATTGCCGTTTACCAAGTATGGTCTATCGAGCATAGAAGATTTTAGGAAGGCTGAGAAAGATGTACAGCATCTGGAGTGGCTGAAAAAAATCGGTCTGAACAACGAAGAAGTGAAGTTGTATCAGGAGAATGAAGCTGGTCTTCTAGATCCCCGGAAAAAGGTCGAGTCCAGCGCATTGAAAAGTAAACTTGAGGCAATATATAACAAAATCAATGATTTTCAATCAGCATCTGGCAGGTAAAGAAAATGTTTCATTAATTATTAAAAGTAAAGTATTTTCTGGGCTATTTACTCGGTACCAAACACAGAAACAGTTCTGTTGCTCTTAAGGCAATTAAAACAATGCTTTGTATGCTTTTCCTGGTCAATGAAATTGGTTTTAATTGTCTAAAAATTTATATTTTGTATATGCTGATTCAACTAAATACAATTTTTCATAATGAAATGTGTTGACAAAATTATGTTTTATAAATATTTAGGCTCAATTTCTTCATGATAAATATTTATTGTACTTACAGAACGGGTTGACAACACTTTAATTAACATGTTAATTCCTATGACAACTTTATGTGAAAACCGTAATAATGTATGAAATGCCCTTTCAGTTCCCAAGATCCTGATGATGAGCCAAGTACTTCTAGTGTGGCAGCAGAAGACAAAACAAAAACACAGAATTTGCCTCTAAAAACTTATCCCGATGACCATCCAATGAATAACATAAAGAAGCTTGATGATGAGTTGTTTGGTCATCAAAGGAATGATGACATGATACCATTAACTAAACGGCGCAAGATTCTCCGACGTTTGGAGCGAAAGAAGGAAAGACTGCTTGCTCAGCAGAAACAGCCAATGATCCCTGTTGAAGGTATATACATAATACATAAACATATCAAATTTATAATCAAATTTGCTTTTCTTGCTTCCAAATACTCTAGTTGCAACAGTAATATTATGTATATCTTAATATATATAAATCTCCTGTCACGATGTTTGTCAGCGATGGATTCCTAAACTACTTAACCGATTTTAAATTAAATTGGCACACCGTGAGCAGTCTGGTCCAACTTGACAGATAGGATAGCTAAGATCTTTAATTATAGTCGCAATTTTATTTTATTGCAAATTAATTGTAGAGCGGTACGAAGTTCGCTCGGGCAGCTAGTATATTATATTTGTAATATTATGTTATTTTAAACTTTTGTCATTGCAGACACTAAACTTTTTTCATTGTCATTTATTTGTCACATTCATTTGTACTGTATTTTTTTAAGTAAAATTTGAACAGATATGTGTCATGTACATAATTTTATTTCAATGGAAAATACATTTCTTTTATTTCACATCCTTTGGTGAGGGAAAATGTTGTGAGAATAACTACGCTCCTATGAGTTCATAATGTTTTCCAAGTGAGTCTATCAATCTTAAATTGGTTGTCATCAGTATAATGATTTAGATTATAATAATGATTATACAAGTTTCAAAGCTATACATTGCCTATGGTGAGTGTACTGGATTTCATACTTGTGTATATTTATTGATGAATGCTGTATAAATTTTCAGCAGGTACCTCCAAACAATCAACAACACCAGGTAGCTTGTGGGATATGCAAGAAATGCCACAAAAGTGCAGAAATCCAAGCCCACCAGAGAAGGTGATGGGGCCAAAAAAACAAACACTGTACACAGTAAAAGACAACAAAATAATGAGACTTGAACCTCTTCCTAGAGAAGATGATGATGAGGATGATAGTGAAGAAGAATATCAGGCTGTGAATATTATGGCCCCGATCAACCCTGCTGAGGAACAGCTACTTGAAGGCACGAAGATGAGCCTCGATGATATCAAGAAGATTGAGCGCTTCAAAGACTATGAGCCTGGCATACCATCTAAGGTTAAACTACATTTGAATATATATTGTAATGAATCCTTACAGCATGAGAACTTTCGACTGAGTTGGCATCTAATATTATTTTTACATCTCTTAATCATTATAAATAGTTTACCTTTCGTGAAATTACTGACAATATCACTAGGCCCCCTAAGTGTCATTATAGCTAATATATATTTTTTTTTATATAATCGTTACATGTTGTAAATTTTATAACTCTTGCTTTAACATGGAAGGATGGTAGGATTACACTTTTGGATTTATCCAAAATCAACTAGGAATAGTTAAAAAAATTATTAATTGCACTTCTTATTCCAGACACTTTACCTGAAGAACATAGCTCCCTCTGTGAGCCAGGAGCAGTTGTCGTTACTGTTCAACCAGTTTCTGCTGGACAACGGCGGTCCCATCGACCTGCGGCTTATGTCTGGACGCATGAGGGGTCAGGCGTTCGTTAGCTTCCAATGTAAGTTGATCTTTGAGTAATAGTTGGGAGTTGTTACGTACAACCTAAGTATGGTTGGCAAAATGAAATGAAATGGATTTTATTCAAATTGTTTGACAATGTGTCAATAGATATCTTCTCTTGTCTTTTATGGATTAAAGATAGCAGACGAGAATGCAGCACCACCCATGACAACTGACCAACACTGCGGTTAAAAGGATGGTTAGTCCAGTTGTGTGATTACGAAAACAGTGTAATTACGAATATTGGTTAGTCCGTGTAATGACTGGGGCAGGAAGTAATTGTTAATAAATCTCATTGTGTTGCTATCCTTGAGGAATAAGATAATCGCCTCTAAAAAGTAAACTGATATAAAAATAACACAACATATAAATTCATAAACATTTATTGCATTACAGATGAAGACCTGGCCATTCAAGCGCTGGACGAGATTAACGGCACTATCCTGAGCGGGCAGCCTATCATTGCCCAGTTCGGCCGCAACAGCAATCGCATCCAGATTGAAGAGAACAGATAAAGTGCAGGACTAACCTGCCTACGTTTATTGAAACATGCCGATTGATGGAAAATTCATTGATTTACGAATCTGATAAGAATGACCCTGTTCAGATAAACGTGGTCTCCAGTACCGCTGTGGTTATTCAAGTTGCTAAATATCCCATACTGTCTAGTTAAAAAAATGTATATTGCTGGACGGGGCGGCATAAAGGTCCACAGTTAACATTTCGTACACAATGGACTATTCTATTGTCTAGAGTGGACAACTACCAACTAGTTTCACTATCATATGATTTTTAACTGATTTCATCGCGGACACTAAACATTTAAATGTATACGGGTACTCACGATTTTAATGTATACGGTAAAACAATTCGAAATCGTGAGTACCCGTAGACATTAAAATGTATAGTTTCACTATCGATAGCTGTAGCGATATTCGCTTAGGTGTGAACAGTGGGATAACTGCTACCCACAACGGCAACATATACTGCGTATATCTGAAGAGACCCTTATCAATTGAATGGAGCGTTTGAGGTTCAATTTGACTTTTTTTTTATAGTCAACGATTTATGAATCATTATAACTTACTATTGTAATTTTATGTATTTATATCAATGAGTTATTTCATTAATCACCGTCAATCGCGATTGATTGTCTCCAAGCTATATTATAGATGTATCAGTATTGTATAAGCAACTATTTATTACAAAAGTACATTATTTTAATTATCTAACTGTCTAAATGTTTAAGACTTAAATGGTATAAAATTAAATGTCTACTAATAAACATTGCTGCTTACTTTTTACACATCCTTACCTCATTATGAACTGATATTAAAGTGTTTCATTTAACAATAGGTTTCACATTACTATAAATTTACCAATTAAAAACTAAGTAGTGTCTTATTTCTGCTATTACAAAATTGGTTTGACAATAAAATTTATACACAATTATCTAAGAAAATGAAATATAATGTAATTATATACATACAATCACCAAATAAATTTCACTCAATAATTAATTTTATCACCACAATCACATTAACCCCTGGAGTGTCGAGACCCCCGAATGTAAAACATGGCCAACGTGTCACGCCTATTCGTAACTCGCGCGATCTTGTCGCTAGGTCATCGTAAAAATGAATTGTACGGGATTATGTTATAATTATATCACATAAATTATACATCATTGTTATCACAACGAAATTGCCTAACACCTAAAACAATTAAATTAAAGCAAAAAAACTTACCTATGTAAGAAATTATTCAATTTCTTTTCAACTTCGAAATTTTCAAACACAATGGAGACACATTTTTTCACATTTCACAACTCACAATGCACATTAATCAAAACTAACACTATCACTACTTAGTATACATATTTACGCATCGATATAATATATTATTTCATTTGGAAACACAGTAATTACGCGGTAAAAGAAGTTAGAAAACTAACACGAAAACGGTGCCAATAGCGGCATATTTATAGCGAGCCGCTTAGCGGCCGAAGTTATTTTATTTTTGGTCAATTTTGTGGTAAATATTGTTATCAATATGTTGCTAGATTAATTTGTAATACTATAAAACCAAACAAAATCAAACTCGCTGTACCTATATTTATAATGAAAATATACACAGCTTGTCGACTTCAACGACACTGTAACTATGTTGTTCAAAAGTTATTCACTTTTTTCACCAACTTTTATATCACCATTTACAAAACTAGCACTTTACACGTAATCTGCACAACTTTTCCAGTAATAATAAGTAAAAATCTCATCAGTTAATTCACCGTTTCCTTCTCGAAAACTATTTTATAAAATCTTGTGAACTCAAATGACGCGAAACGAGCGTAGCGACCGTACTGTACAACTTTCAAATAAATATTTTCCTGTTTATCATTCGACTTTGCAGCCAATCACAGTCGGTATTTCGTAGCTAATGAACGTAGGTTCAATTTGAATCCAACCAATGAAATCAAAATATTATGAAATAGACAATAATCGTCCTTCAATACGATTGTATTTAGTTTGCCCCTCCGTCGGGGGTGCACTTCACGTTGGCCTAGAAAAATTTTTGCCCCGACGGAGGGGACAACTACACTCGAGGGGTTAATTTACATAATTATACCAATACAATAACATTTCCTGCCCTTAATCACCTTACAACAAAAGCACTTCCTATACACTTCTTCAAGAAGTTTCTATTTACTCATTCAGAAGTAGTTGTAGCTACAGTTGAGTACACGCGTAGTATTCATTACATGTCCTTGTGGTTTTTGAGACTTTATTTTCTTATTAAAAATTAAACATTAGCACAATTTTAAATATATCAATACACGCACTTACATATTATATCTGAAATACAAATGTATGTAAATATCTAGTCATATTATCAATGAATTATTATTATAGATATCATCACTTCACACATTAATTTACATACACCAAAACAATAATTTCGTGCATTTAATTCAATCACCTAACATTATAAAGCAGTCCTTAATTGTGTCTATTCAACAAGGTCTATTCACTTGTTCACTAGTAGCAGTACTGTAATCACCTTACATAATGATGCATTAAATTTATTCACTGACTATTCAATAAGGTCTATTCACTCGTTCTACACACGAGTAGCGGTACAGTAATCACCTTACATAATAAAGCAGTTCTTCACTGTGTATCTATTCAAGAAGTCTATTCGACAAGGTCTATTCACTCGTTCACAGGTAGCGGTACAGTTGCATACTCGCATCGTGTTCACTGTGCGTCCTTGTTGTTTTTGCGACGCCGCTTAACGGCGCGCTTTGGTGACAATCATTCGGCCTCCTTCTTGACTGGCGGCTCCTCGGCTGTAAACATAAGCGTCTTTCAGTATATTGACCTTCAACGGTGCCAACGAGGCATTTGTGTGTTCGCGCTGTCAAAATCTTTTTTTTTATACAATGCTAAGTTAATCCTTGACAACAATCCCACCTGATGTTAAGTGGCGATGATGTGCAATGATGATAAGTGTATTAACTTAGTACACATACACAAAGACTCCCATATAAAGCAGGTGGGAATGCCACAGAACATTACAGGTAGGTTAGCCTAATGCGTCAATGCCTTAAACCTTATTGTCTATGATTTCTAATAATATAATTATATTTACAATAATATTTAAACAACACACTTCCATTAAATTACAATAAAATAAAATCAAATCAAATGGAATTCTTCAATAATAAATCTATCTAAGTAGATAGATTTATTATTATGACTAATCTATCTATCTAAGTAGATAGATTTATTATTATGACTCAAGAATTTCATTTTGATTACTTCATCAAAAGTTATCCATCTAAAAAATGAGTATATAAAACATCGATCGCTGTGTGTACTCACGCTTGACCTCGTGGTGGAGGTGCGGAGCGGGAGCGGGCGCGGGCTGCGCGTGGTAGTGCTCCGGGTAGTACCCGTGCGGGTAGCCGCCGGGGAACGCGCCGCCGTACCCGCCGTAGTAGCGGCCGCCGTACGCGCCGCCGTAGCCGCCTGCCAGTCACGTCATTTTAATTTTTTTAAATTAATTATAACTTAATGCATTTGTTTTTTCATTCAAATTTTTTGGAGGGGGCTCCATTCAGTTTAGTCTTGTCGGTATATTTTGATTGCGTTGACTTAGAAGATATTAATTTCAGCTTGATACCTTCACACGTTCCTGAGGAAAATGGTCTTGACATACAGAAAGACGGACTACAAAGTGATCCTATAAGGGTTCCGATTTCTTTAAATTACGGAATCCTAAATATAACAATTTTTTCTTTATATTCACAATAGTTATATTTACCCGGCGGCGGCGGGGGTCCTCCATGCGGGGACGGTCCGGGGTGAGCGGGCGCGTTCGGGTTGGGAGGCATCATCATCGCTGGACAAACAAAACTGTGGTTACACCAAGTTGGAGCAATGTTATTGAATAATCAGTAACAAACGGGTCTCTTCTTGGCCTGCAACTCGTTAGTGATGCCATTTGTACGCACTAATTTCCACAATTAGTATCAAGCGACTCAATTGCTTTTTATTACAGCAACGAACACAACACATGAATTTTTTAGTTACACTTCTTTATAATAACCCAAAATAATGTTTATACATACCATGGTGTGGCGGTGAAGTAATGTGCTGTGCGGGCATCGGGGGCGGAGCGCCCGGGCCTTCTTTGTTCTCTATCTTGGGCTCTATCACAGGTTTCTCCTCCTTGCGGTCTCCTGTAATACATCACATTAATTAATTTGATTTGTAGTAGTACATATTTTAGTACATTTTTATTTATATATATATTTTAATCATATTATGGTAGTAGTGTATTTTACTTAATTAGGATATTTTGTATACTGTATGAATGCTAAATTATGGGAGTAATAAATGTGTCGTAATAAATTTGTCGTAATAAAAGTAAGTTAGTTGTTTCTTTAAAAGCGTTTAATCGCTACACGACACGACAGATTAGATAGATAGATAGATGATGGTAAAAATTATCAAGCATATTTTGTGGCGACACAGCTTTAAAAGTCACGTCAAGCCCGAATCACGCTATCGAAGTTTTTTACAGAGCTCACATAATTATATACAAGTTCCGAACGTGATCAGTCGGAGCACGGCCGCTCCCCAGGCATGACCACTTAGCCTGGAGGGAAATCTCCTTGCTTAACATAAATTACTTAAGTGTAACTAATATCCATGGGCGATTGTGAACATTTAACATCCGGAGTTTCGATTGGTCGTTGGACGGCTACTTACAAAAAAAAATTAAATCACCTTCATTCTCCGCTACACTCCCATTGCTCTCGACAGCGACGTGGTCCCTACCATCCGAGTCCGGCTTGTTCAGCTCGGTGGTAACGATACCGTCCGGCTTGTTCACGTCAGTCGTCGACACCTTGTCCACTTGGGTCGGGGGATTGGGGCCGTTGGCCTCCGTCTTGATTGGATTCGAGTCTTGCTCCATTGGCTAGTGAATAAATAATAATTATATCAGTTACACTCGAAACAAAAAAAAGTTTATAATGTTTTCATAAGGTATGTGTGTTTATAAATTATTTTGTTAACGCCACGTAGGGTATTCAATGTTCGGTACGCGTTCGCCTCGCTACAGAAGGTATATTGGTTCGGTCAGTCGTCTGTCCGGCATTTACAAGAGGAGTGTACACCTTGTAATGCAGTGTCCCGCAAAAGGTGTGCCCGCACCACACTGGTGTACGGTGGCCATAATTATGTATGTAAATCACGGGAGCGCACGAGCGAGGCGTTTTGTTTCGTTCATCTAATTCTGTAGTTTCCTTTGGCGCGTTTTTCGTTTTTTTCGCGTTAGGGGTCATTCAAGTATTACGTAAGCACAACAGAGGGGCGGGGGGTCGTTGCTTTGCTTATTTTTGATGTCATGGGGGGGTGGGGGAGTCTAGATGGTGATAACGTCAGCAGTATAAATATATTTTTTTTCACTTCTTCAGATTTTTCACCAATTTTTTTCAAAATTCTCTTGAATCAATAAAGAAACCATTGAATGCAAGTAGCAATGTTTACGTAAGCATGGAGAGGAGGGGTAAGAGATTTGCTTACTTTTGCTGACGAGGGGGACGGGGGGGTTAAAAATTGCAAAAAATCTGCTTACTTACTTACTTACTTGAACGGCCCCTTATAATATTTGGTGTATCTCCAAAAATGTTCGTTTTCCTAGATGTACCATGAACACAAAAAAGTTGCGGAACACTGTTTTAATGTGCCGTACCTCGTCCTTGCGTTCGCGCGGCGCGAGCGCGTGCGCCGGGTTGACGCCGCGCCGCATCTGCTCGAGCGCGCGCTCCACCATCCGCGCGAACGTCTCGTCGTCCACCGCCGGCTTGCAGTGCTACAATTGTACAATTACATCTTAGAATAATTACACTATAGAAACGTAGTCCGCGCGCCCGTTATGAAGCACCTTAATTGGAGTCAGAAATGACTCCAAACACCGAGCAGCTCATGTCAACGCACGCCAAACGTGTCTCGGGAAAAAAAAAGAATTATGACGATTTGGCCAGTTAAATTGTGTCACAAAATATCTGAAAAGCTATTTATGTATTATTGCTAAAAACATATGGTTATCCGCAGCCGAATCATACCCTGCTTTCGGGAAAGTTTCGATTTAGTGCTTAACTTTAGACAGAGCGTTTGTATGAAGACTGTCTTTCCTATAGTGTTATTATTCTAAAAATTACATTATGTTCATTTATTGGTGAGTGAATCCACCCTCACTTCGCTTCAGAGAAACAGCCCCCACCCCCGCCCCCCAGACCCCCTGACGCCCCAGAGTTTCCTCTGTATGGGATGAATTTTAAAGAAATATGTAATATTTTGATATTTATTTGGTTAAGAGTTGCAAAAAATTGAATGAAATTTATTTTTTTACTCGCAAACTATTACGCACCAATTTCATCCCTTTAAGAAATTTACAAAAAATAGTAGTTCTTATTAGTGTTCACTGTTCACTTACATTTATATAAAGAACACTTGTTTTAGGCGCTTCTAGGTAGACTGGTTAAGATGTGCAAATCAATTTTGTTTCAACCCTACTTTGGTTATAATGGGCACAATTCAGAGGAATGATCAAAATTACCTTCTTCAACTCCTCCTGGAAAGCTTCACTGCTGTCCATGAACTTGCGCTTCTTGGCTTCGAACTTCTCCTCAATCTGCTGCAACTCGTCCTCAAGTTTCTTCTGATGCATTGTCAGTGACTGCACTTGTTTTTTCAAGATCTACAAAATAATCATATTATTAGTAAATATGATGGCTTGCTGCCTGTGGCATATAACTCATGGTGTAAAAGATACTTATGCTGTTGCTGTCATTTTGTTTTATTATTAATGAGTATTGCTGATGTTTGAAGCGCGAATAAAAAATCCTCCGATAATTGGGTTGGCCACTAACCGCTCTACCAATCCTATGCTCTAGGACTCCTCAGTCACGCCGAGAGACCCATACTCCACTAATAGGTTTGAAGCCTGATGTTTTCTAGCTAGTCCTAATCGTAGTACATTCCCTCGACCATTGTTCAGGGTGGCACCACAAGCAGAACTTAAATAAGGACTAAAATCCAATGCAATCTTAACAACCGTGCCCTAGAGAGCACAATCAACCCCTCACCTGCATGCGCGCGGTGGTGACGACGGAGCGCACGTCCGGCACGACGGTGTCCGAGAATATCTCGTTGATGAGCCGGTGGTTGCGCAGGTAGCGCGCGTACGCCACGTGCTTCACTGACAGGCTCTCGTCTTGATCTGGAACGATTTTACATGGATTACAACCAATACAAATCAATGATATAATGTTAAGTCAATTTTTTTTTGATTACCATTCACAATAATGATGTCGAAAACCCTATTTATGCTGTAATTTTTTTATTATTCTGATTATCAAACTTGGTATAATTTTTTATATAACGCTTTATGTTTGAACTTATTGAAATTATACAAATCAATAATGAATAATTAAGCTAATAATGTTAATATAAGCTTTAATAAAACCCACCTTCCTCATCCTCAGCTGGTTGAATATCAATTCTCCTGTCCTGCTGATTCTGTTCCTTCTGCGTGCTGCCCTTCTTGCTAGAGCTCTCCTCCTCCAGATTACCTACTACTAACACATGGGTGTGTTACGTATATCACAGACAACTATGGATGCTTACTGCACAAAGGTACCGGTTTTCCGTTCCCGATTTGTTGGTACATGTGTACATGTCAGTACTGATACGTACCCGATTTGTTGGTACATGTGTACATATCAGTACTGATAGGTACCCGATTTGTTGGTACATGTGTACAGATCAGTACTGATAGGTACCCGATTTTGTTGGTACAGGTGTACATGTCAGTACTGATAGATGTGTAGGTAGAGATCAAACCACATGTATAGTAAAAAGCCAGCAAAACGAGATAAAAACTGGACTACTCAGTTTACATTGTACACTGACTTCTTGATTTCGGAAGTGGTCATTTTCCAAATGAGAAATTACAGACTCCTGATGCAAACGCTTAAGCCCGAATGAGCCAGGGCAAATAGTCGGTACCGGCAAGTATCAACCTCTAGGGTTATCGACGAAAGTATCAACCTGTACCAACTTGTCTGTACCGGTAACCTGTACCGTTATGTAAGCATCCTTAGCTTTTGGTAAGCGAAAAAAGCGTATTAAAAAGCTAGTTTATTATGGATAATTGGAATGATTCTTTATATGCCCAAGGTGGTCGCAAACATATTTTTGTAATGATAATTTTTTTCAATTATTATATTCATGATAAAAAATTACCAATTATAAACGATTATATGTTAACCATTTACACACATTAAGAAATAAAGAATCTCTGATGAATTAATCCATGAATGATTTCGTTTTGTGCTTATCTAGTAAATTTCATGGATGGGATAAAAAAATGTTAGTGATAATAACAAAGAATAAGTATAAATATTCTATGTTCTCCAGTAATTCTTTAGATTTTTAAGGAACATTAATGAAATGGTTTAAATTACAACAGGGAAAGTAATGATTATCATGTTATAAAAATAAGTAAATGTGTTTATAGATAGACTACGCAAAAATCATTAATGTTACTTGTAAAAACAATAAGTACCCACATTCATGTCATTATAATAAAATTAAAAATATTAATAAATGAAATTACAAATTGTGCAACAGGATTATTGAATTATACAATAATCCTATTGCATAATTTGTAATTTGAAATTTTAATTTGAATAAATAATATGGTGTATTTTAGCTTAGAAGACTGTTTTTTTAATTCTCTAAAACAAACAATAAACCAAACTAATCTCGACTTTAAAACATACAACATAAGCATGCAAACAGCTCAACCCTTACCGACAGCCTTGTTTTTCGCCGCAATGTACGCGAGGTAGGCAGGAGAGTTGTGATATGCCTTGAGACTTTTCTCATACTCCGACTAGCGATGTGCGTTATGTATGGACGGTGCATGTGGACAAAATTAGCGTTACTAAGTGCTATGTTAGTCACGATCAACACGGGGCCGATTCAGGATGTGATGGGAAGTGTAAAAATCCTTTTAGTTAAATATACAAAAAAAAAACTTTTTTTTACATGTGTGTACAAAAAGAATTAACTTGCTGAATAAATTTTTGAATGTCCAAAATCAATTTTTATTATGTACTTATGCTAAGTGATTTTGATTGAAATAATTATATTTAATATAGCTAAAGTAATTTAATATGTTCAACTATAAAAAATTTCTTATACAAGCCTTTTATATTTGTTGTAAAATAAAATTCGTGTACATTTGCGTGCATTCAAATGTACAGTGCCTAGCTTATTAATGACCTAATAATGAATCAATGAAAATGTTCACCAGAATGGTACCAACATTGCAAAATGAGTAAACATTTAATTTATGTTTATTATTAACATCAGCGAGTTGTTTGACCGACTGATCCTTTAATATTTACCGTATTCAATCTCGCTAATATGATAATGAACACAAAATACCAAATGCACCTAAACCCTTATTAATGAAGCCGGTGACGTGAGGCGGTGGTATTATGTACACAAACCCTGTTGGTATGATCTTAGGGTTCAAAATTCAATGTACCTCGGGCCCTGTGCGCCAACCATTGAATATACGTAGGCGATGATTGGTACGCTTTCAACATTTCTGTGTACTGCGCCTATGTCCAAAATGTATTTATTAAATTAAACCCGCTTTTAATCGACATATATATAATGTTTTAATTAATTGAAAATATATTATGTTATTTAAGTACTATTATGTATATCTTCTAAACATAAATTTCCAATTATCATACTTCTCATTAACTAGATGATCATATTATAATATCGAAATTTTAATGTTAAAATGAAATCTTTTAAAAATAATTTTCAGGGAATTTAATAATATAAAATATTTTGTGATGTGACTCATATGATTATTAGTTAACATATTCGCCATAAGACTTATATCAAGATTATGACATCAATATCATATAATAATTAATTAGGCCACTAATCCTTCTCAAATTTTAATTATATTATTGGCATGGATATAACAATCTATTATAATTTATTTGGTGTCAAACCAAAGTAGTTAAAGCAGGCTATAATGAACCAATGATAGTAGCCGATAAACGACGGCAAGTGGTCACCATCGCCTCGCCATCGCATGGACATCACTAACTAAGTCATCACCACAAGTTACCAGAAAAGGATGTGGGTTACCCATTATTGTACATGGAGACCAAAATAGGCACAAAAGTTTTCAAGGTCGATTTTAGGAGGCCGATAGCTAGCCAGGCTGGTAAAAATACTCTTAAATGCCAGTCATGAGTTCTCATGATTAAACTGGGTAGTATGAACAATGATGAGAAATATACGACCTACAAGACTGTTTCAGGGTGCAGCGGAAGCATTGGCTTGGACCAAGGATGGTGGACAGTCTCCTACACTCAACAAAATACAACAACACCGACACGTTTGAGACTTTAATTAGGACTGCTTAGTTGGACTGAAAGTTTTTTAGTCCTCCGAGCTTCGAAACCGAAACACAAAGTAGGTCGTTGCAAAATGAACAGATCTAACTTAACAGGTAACTTTTAGGTACAAAAAGTATGAAATCATTCCATACCTTCTCCGCTTCATACTCGTCGACAAACCCAGCCTTCTCCGTCTCGGGCAAGTCGCGCCACATACCACCGATGATGCGTCCAATCTCCCAAAGCTTGAGGTCTGGGTGAGCCGCCTTCACCGTGTCCCACACTCGCCGAGAGTACCTCATGTACGGCATCAATGGCTTCTCTGGGGCCTTCGGTGGCTTTGGCATGCCGGCACCCTGTTGAAAGTGATGGTAAATGGTGTATTGGTAATGCATTAGGATTTAAATTAGTATTGATAAAATGCCAAAACTGTTACATTGTTATATCAAGCAAGTTGAAGACTTCCCCACCCCATAGAACTTGCACAGTTATCAACCAAGGCTATTTTGGAATGGAAAATGCAGAATTCCAGCTATTCTCTACTGTTCCTAGAACTTATAAAGGAAGAAAGAATTTATTCTGCCTCAATAATAGGTCAATTGTGTTTTTCTAATCGGAGATTCACAGTCCAATTTTAAAATGACTTAATCATTATGTAAAACGTCTGGCGGTGACAATCCTCATCAGATGGCCCATTGTCACTGACTATGAACAAATCAGCTAAAAAACTTAAACAATTGACCACTAAGTATAATACATACAACTCACCCCACCAGAACCTTTGCCAATCTTCTGTGGCTGGAATCCAGGATGCGAGTGCAACGTGGACACAAACGGGCTGGTCTTATCATCCTTCCCGCCCTGCGCCGCTTGCCCGCCGCCCGCGCCAGCGCGCCGCGCGCTCTCTGCACCGAAACGGGGCTGTGGTTGCGGCTGCCAAGAGCCATACCCCCCCGATTGGCCCATCGCCGGCCCACCTTGGTATTGCGGGTGGTACTGGTATTGGTTATGGTGAGGCGGTGCATTCATACCGCCTTCAAGCCAAGCAGCGCGGCAATACAATGAAAGAAAAAACAAAAAGCGTAAGGGATAGGAAGGGGCAGGACGAGGCAAACAATAGTATAATCTTATAATGCACTATGACTAACGCTAATGTGTTACGGAAGATTAGTGTATGCGAGCGGTGAGTACTAGCGAGATTAACGTTTAGTAGGCTCTAATATAGCGACAGTGAAGTACGAGAAGGACAGAGGTCTAACTTAATGGTGGTCGCTCGTGTCTTGGAAATGGAAAAAATTTCGTGTAATTAATAATTTTAATCTCCCACAGTACCTAAATCCGAGTAGATGAGGGTGTGTGAAAAACATAAAATTTTGAAAAAAAAAATAACATAAAAAGTAAATCACATTGTGGTATTACCTTTCATCATACCGAAACTCATTGGGGGCCCCACAATCATGTAGTCTGTTTCAACATAACAAAACATGAAACAAAACCAACATAAGAGATAAATGTAAGACTAAATGCATAAAGAAATAAATTATAGAGAAATCAAAGTATTGTTACAGATGCAATATTGTTTGAGATTAAGCGTAGGCGTCATGCTTCTCAGGATCAATCAGTTAGATACCAGCAATACCAAGTACCTACTGTATTCAACCCTGCTAAGCTTGGAACATGACAATTACATACTGTTGCATGTTAAACAGTTAGTATTCAGCATTTCTGTTTAATTAATCAATCAGAACATTCAATATAACTAACATCTATGAGGCAATCCTAGTGCCTTGTCTGTATACAAGTTACAATGTTACATCTATAGATACATCATAGTGCTAAGAGGTAAAAAAAATACAAACGCGGATTGCTTTGTGGGCTGGGCATTGACATTGACGTGTTTTGTTTGTAGCTGTTTGGGGTCGCCATCTCTGGTGGATTTGCCCTGAAATTAAAAATATTGACAACATAAACTGTGCACCTATAACTATGATAATACAATGATTATTATCATATGGTATTTGTTTGCTCTATAATATAAATTTTGATATCTTTGTTTCGGGATGTACGGGGTTCCATCCATCCTTGTGTCCATGCCGATCACCCCTACTTGTGATGCTGAGCAAAGGATAATGGATGGTACGGCACCAGACTCTGTACCATCAAGACTAAAACAACATCATCATTATCAACTTTACTGATATCTATTAATGATTTACATGTTTTCATGTGTTTTTGTATTTATTATTAACCGACTTCAAAAAACGATAAGTATCCATATTTTTTTGTTGTGTGTTCACAGATAACTTTGTCGTTTATGAACCAATTTAGATGTATCTTTTTTCTTACAAAGGAGATATCAAAAGGGTGGTACCATGACTATGCAACCAGGATCTGAAACCCTAAATTATTATATTTTATGGAATTAAGGTTGCTACCTTAAAAACTTAAAACAAGCAATTATTATTAACTTTTATGAAACATCCACACACATACACACAAGTCATGATTAAGTGATCAATAAACTATAAAACCCGTACTAAGATTAAGAGCGAGGTTAACCGTTAGATGCTACAATGTCACTCAATTATGTTATTGTTAACGCCCTATGAACACGAATCACTAAAATTTTACCTGAATATTTACTTGGTTGTAAATTAGTATTATTCCAATCAACACATTCAATTCAAAACTTATTAAAATCAACACAAATAGCGTCACTGTTACATAGAGATAGACGACGCCATTGACATGACAGTATGACATTAGTTTAGTTGGTTGTAGTTGGTTGTTGGTGTCTTATGTCTATGGCCAATATGGCATCCATGTCACAGACTACTTAGGCCGGCAGCGGCACCAGTGTTTTACACTTCCAAAACTAGACTACGTAGAGTATTTTCTTTCATAAAATAGGTACTGAAGGAAATTGTAAATTCTTGTAAATTTTGTTGTAAGTTAAGATAAGATAAAGTTAAGACACTAAAATGTAAACGGTAAATATAGTCTGGCTACTGAAAGATGAGACTGGAAAAAGGCGGCAAATTCAAAAAAACGACGCATGGCAACACTGATTATAGGTTGAAAAAATAGCTTTGACACTTTATTAAATTTAGGTCAAAATAATAATACTATAATGTTTCACTAAATAGTAGTAAATAGATTACAAAAACAACAGGAAGGAAAAAAAACATGGTTATCAAGATACCACTTTTTATTTCTAATCTGTATAGTCAAAATCAAGACTCGTTTTGTGTTTATAAATATTGCTTTTGGATCAAATCATTACATTTTATTGGAACGAAGTTCCTTACGGCAGGCTTGGAGGGGATAGGTTTTGCTGCGGCGACCGAACTGAAAACTATGTGATAGTAAAACCGTAAGAAAAAATTCGTGGAATAAAAGCGTTAAATGAGACGTGCGCAGGCGCGATAGTCGCCGAAGGAACTTCGTTCCTACCTGGTGTCCCACGACACCAAATCATTTAGTTTACGTAATAGAGGTGGCGCTGAAAGTGACTACAACTAAATAGATGTCGCTGATCGCATTTGATTTGTGTAATTTATGTATTTTTTATTGTTGCTTTTATGTTTTCTGCAAGTCGATCACTTGCGTCATCCATGTTTCCTGCAAATGAATAAAAATTAAGACAAATTGACTCCTGCAAAATGAAATGGAATGTGCACTCAGAATGTACAAAGTGAGGTACAAAGTATCAAAATCTTCAAGTCACACTAACCAAAGGACTGAGATATTTCACGAAAACACTCTTGTTGTTACATCTTTGTACTTGTTTTTCTTTAAATTTACTAATCATTGTAGAAAGAATCTCTCGCAATCGCTTTTCAGTGTTTTTGTCAGGTTTTCAATGAGAAATCACATAAATCGCATATTTTTCACTTTGACACAACATCAACTCAGCTTAAAATGACAGTTTGCTGTTGCCATATAAAATTTCGGAATAAAAAGCCAGTCTCATCTTTCAGTAGCCAGACTTTAGAAGCTGAATGCGGTAGATAGACCATAATTCAAGTGTAGTCGGCAACACTGTATAAATACACAAGAGAAATTCATTGTATACTTAATTCATAAATAAAACAGAGTATTATAATAATTTATTATTTTTATAGGTAGTAGAGCCGAGAGAGTGAGTTCGCAGTTCGCCCGGGGTAGTAACTACTTAGCCCGCCAAGGTACTTAGTACGATTTATACCGTGTAGTAATTTTTATAACAGCAATTGTGTTCCGGATAGAAAGGTGTGGAGCCGGCCGGCTAAACTTTTTATAGGCGACCATCTTAGTCCTCAAGAGTAACAACACATCTGTGACCGAATTATAAAGAGACTCTTACTAACAATTACTAACTGGACTACTACTAACATTAACTAACAGGACTAACTTTCACCAACAATCCCTGTCCCAGTCCTCATACTTACAAAATAACCAGCTAATGTTCTAACACCATCACCTAACCGGTCTAACTATCCCAGTCCCCATTTGAGTTTTATTCTAAGTCGGTCGCAGTTGTCATGGGCGGTAGCGGAAGGTGGTGCCACTGAGCATAATTATAATCACTATGTTCTAGATGGTGCTGCGTGCTCGTTTGCTACCTCCATAAAAACTTATTAATTTCTTTAAAAAAATTGAAAAGTTGACATTCATATTTCATTATAACTAATACTATTGTAATTTTAACTTTTCTTAGGAATTACTGAAACCTTAGACTTAGAACTTAGAACACTTTTTCCAAATCCTGAACAGCAGTCATGCGTTGAGATATAGGTAGAGATTCATCATTTAGGCCAAAAACAAAAGGAACAGTACCTTATGTACCAGTACCGAATGACAAGTACCTTAATCTTTTCCATGTGTCAATAACTTCCATGGTATCTTCTATGCAAGGCAATGCAAGGAGGTGCAATTACAAACAATTAGGTGGGTTGGCGCAAATCCTACGGAAGTTGGCGCGCGGTGCGTTGACTCCCGCCAAATGAGCAGGTGACCGCTATACGGCAAATGTCGGTCTTCTATTTGATTGTTGAATGACCTACTAACATTTGAGGTGGTTCAATTTCAATCAAATTAAGATCAGTGTCTGCTAATTTAGCTACCTACTGTTTTATGAATAATGTTCTTGTTCTATGAATAATGTCATTTATTCCGTTTGTGCTGCTTGTGAAGTTTGAATCTAGTCAAATAAATAAAATTGGAGTGTCTGTAATGTTTTTGTCTGTGTGTCTGTTTGTTCCGGCTAATCTCTGGAACGGCTGGACCGAATTTGACGGGACTCACTGGCAGACCCATTGGAATGGGAATGGTAGGGGCCATTCCCATCGCTTTGAAGGGGCACTGCCAACGAGGCCACGAGACCGTAAATAATTAAAAAAACAATGCGGACCCTCGTCACGCTCAGCTCTAGATTTGATCTAGGATTAATATAAATGTAGTCGGGCAAGTAACGACCCGAGTAAGCAATGTTACGTTCACTTACTTATAGTTTTTTTTAAAATAACGCTACACGCTCTTTAATCTCATAATCCCGCACCCTAGGGCATAGGGCACCATACGACTCAGGGAAAATCCAATTTTTTCCTGTGTCGTATAGTGCCATTGAAAACAAAAACAAGAACACACATCCATATCAAGAACCGAGATTATATAGAATATCATTCAAATTTCCACCTCGCTCAGAAACTCAGAATCGAACCCTTCGAACGGCAGTCTGGCTTATTATTACCCATTGCCAACGTCCGCCACTGATGGCCGTTGGGACAAAAAAGAATGCACTGATCTAACGGCCACCACTGGTGCCTGTTTTAGTGGTGGCCGATGGGAGTATACCCGGGATCGTCTGTCACTGGTAATAGTAATAATAGTGGTAGAAGCAAACGAATGCGGAAACGTAGTGTAGTTGTTTTATTTTCAGTTAGGTACATTTTCGGACACAAATCTTTCAATCACACTCGGTGCGCTTTCCACTAAGCAATAGCAACGCTCGACGCTCGAAACATTCCTTATTCTATAGAAAAAGAATTGTTTGAGCATTGTGGTTGCTTAGTAGAACGCGACCGGGACAATATGATTCTTCCTCGCTCATTTGTTATCGACCAAGGAAGAAGAAAGACAGAGAGAGTTCTTACGATTATCATCACACAAGCTGAGCTTTGACAGCTAAAATACCACGACTGAAAAGCTTTTTAGTGGCAGGTCCGGGTTTAGATTCCGGTCACAGCTAAACAAGATCTATGTAGGTAGGATCTATGTTTGAAAATTTACATGCGTTACACATACCGTTAGTACCTAAGTGAAAACGACAATTTAAGCTTTAAAAAAAATTGAATTTGCTAAACGAATGATTTCTTCCAAATGTCTAATTTGATTGCGCGTGATCATGAATAATAAAATTATTTGTGAGTATCTAAATTTATCTTATCAAAACTAGCTAAGGCATATCATTGGGGCCACGTTTTATTAATCCGCTTCAAACCAGACAGGATAACCTTTTGTTGAAACTCATGAAAAAAATGATTAGATTATGTGGGAATCAGAATGTGAGAAATACTCGAATAATATAAAAAAAGAAACCGGTCAAGCCCGTATGGGACTGAAGAATAAGAAGCTATTATAATATATATATATAAGCTATTATATATTATTCAAATATAATTAAACTATTCCATCTTTTTTTATTCTAGACCCAGACCCACTAGTTTAGTACGTACCTAGTTAATATCGTCTGAATGGAAAAATTTTAGTCCCAAAATAAACATCTAAAATCAGAGGTCACCTATTTATACTCGTAGTAACTATACGTCCTTGATTAGATCATCTAATAGCTAAATACCAACCGTTTTCTTTTGTATACGATAAATAGATATCTTGGGAACTGGGGTTGTGAGCCATTCTATTAATCCTTGTAGGTATCCAATCATACCTCCCCTGTTCTTCAGGAGATACAGCTCTCTGGCTACTCATTCGGAATAGTTAAACCTGGTCAGTTCAACTATTGTAGAAGCGAGACTTATTATCCCACATCTGTAACTTGGTACTCAGTCATGGTGTGCCTTATCTGCCTGCTTTTTATCTAGATTCTAGAATAAACCGTGACAATGTTTTCGTAGATCGGTTGCAGTATCGTAGATAATAATTATTATGTTGGTCTCCCGCTTCGATCTTGACCGCTAACGCGTCGGCAATACCTAGCTACTAGCTAGGTACCACTTTCCATGAGGTGGCTTGTCAGTTTGCTATCTACACAAAAGAACACTTCTAAAGAGTAAAGAGGGCTTTTGGAAGCGCGAAAAGCGCGCGTGTACCTACACGAAAAAAAAGCTATTCTGAAGTCTAGCGCTCTAAGGCTTAGGTTATTTCAATGGACTAATGGAATGGATCCCTAATTTTCAAACGTATAAGTCATCGCCCGCTCTGTCTTCATTGTTCTATCGATATGACCTCTATAAAGATCTCGTAACAATAACTGTATCGTAAAAATGCGTGACGAATACTTAATTGTCACGTGGCTCTGATCCGGTGTTCACGTGCTAATTTTCAATACACGCACGTTACTGAGTCGAGCAAGCGGCGTTACGCATGACTCACTCAGTACTCACTACAACACTATCACCAGATATTAAAACTGTAGATGCGTATAGTATAGTAACTAATTATACGTTTATAAACGCGAGATGCACTTTTGGATCCACTCAGATGATATTTGTATTGTATTTGTATACGTACTCGGACGTTACGTCATATAGCTATCTCTTTCTGTCTCAACAGAAAGAGATAAAGCTACATGAAAAGTAAGACAATTTTTGCACTAAAGTAAGACAATTAGCCAAAGATTCTACTGCCTTTCGCGTGCTAATGTCATGGGCTCATTGTATAGTATATGAATATCATTAAGTATCACCGTGTTGAGTATTTAGTTACTTCTTCATAAAACATGTTCTTCACACTTCCTGTTACCCTTTTCTAGCCTTCGACACGGTATTCATGACCGTGCCTTCGTCAAGGAAACACATTTCCGTGCGGTTGTGCGTAACAAGTGGGCGTTACAAAAATGTATTATTCTGTTTATAAATAACTTTTTAGATGTGTAAAGGCCTATTTACATTAAATTAGATCATCCGCCCTCATATTTAGTAAGAGGTTTTATATTTTTAACAAACTTTGTTAAAAACTATCGCGAGTTAGCACTGGCAAGCTCTTTCTCTCTCGATTTTTACCACTAAATTAGAACTAAATTAAATAACTATGGCAAGTGTCTTTTACTACAGTTATAAAAGTGTTTGCTTGACACAGTTCCAATTTCGAAATTGGGTGGTGAAGCGCAGAGTGTCCTAATTGTTACCTTGAACACGCTCATTTTTTTTTTCATTAGGTAGGTACGTGTTTAGGCTAGCAATACATCATCGCAACCTATATCTGTCCCACTGCTGGACTCGGGTCTCATCTCACAATGTGAAGGGGTTCAGGCCTTAGTCCACCACACTGGCTAAGTGCGGAGTAGCGACAATACAATATTTATTAAATAATAGAAGCCGAGTTTCTTATTGGTTCTTCCCAGTAGAAAATTATTAGGTATTCTGTTCATAGGCCTATGCGGCTATGGTATCATTTTCTCTTTACAATTGGACAGGTACTGTCAGTTCGTATAAAACAGTAAGAATGGCTTCCTGTGAAAGGAGATCTTCTAAGGGTCTGCAAGTATCTTAGGCGATGTTTAACTGGTTGAATTATATATTGTGGTAATGAATAGGTACTATCTAGGTACCTGCTCACTTAGTAATAAAATGGATTGTGCAGTGTTAAATCTTTGTTTTTCCATACCAAATTTCATCTAAATCGGTTCAGCGGATTAAGCGTGAATACCTTCCAGGATAGACAGAGTTACTTTCGCATTCATAATATTAGTACAGATAAAACTTCGGTTTGGAATTTACATTCTCGTGAACGGCTAACTAGAAAGTCTTCTCATAATTACAAGGAAGAGGCATTACCATAATCGTGTGCAGCACAGTGTGGTCATCAATTATACCAATTTGGAGACAAATTAATACAGTACACATGCGATCGGAAATAACATTTTTAAGTAAGAATAATTCCATACAAGTGTCTGTGTCCACTTTAAAAATGTTATTAACTACCTGGTCCCGCAACTTCGTCCGCGTGGAATTTAACAAAAACGTTATTAATTTTTTTAAATAAAAGTAGCCTAAGTTATTCCTTGTTACATTCATACCATACCATACATATACCAGTGAAAGTCTCGTCAAAATCGCTCCAGAAATAAACCGGAACAGGCAGACAGACAAAAATTGTAAAAAATGTTATTTTGGTATATGTACCGAACCAACCATCCGATGATTTACTCCTATTCTGTCTCTATAATCATACTGTATAGTGTATAGGTATCCTATTATTTGCGTAAATAAGAGTCTCAAATTCTATACAAGCACTGACTTTAATAGAACAAAGTGGGCAATTTCCCTTTTACCGTATTTATTATACCAAAAATATTGTCACATATTTGCATACAAGACGTAAAATGCCTCGTAAATTAATTAGGATTATAGATGGAGATCGGAGTTTGAACCCTAATGTTTAAACAATGGCAAACTGTGATTTGCACATGTTCGAACAAATGAAAGGTAACTATTATATAAGTATGTACCTACATCGAATTCCATCCAATTCGTTTCTAGGTTAGTAGCAGTAAAATTAAATGGCCCAATTTATCTATCAGGCGTAGGCGGTTACGTTGTAAAACCTTCGCACATGCAAGTTACTACATATCATGTAATACCAATGTTATGAGAGCAAAATTAACATTAAACCGTAATACAAGTGCATAAAGCGCATCTCAAATTGAATGCGATATTTCATCCGATCAATACTCGGCAGGTGCACGCCTGCGGGGTAGACCTAGACCCTGAGTCTAGCCCGGCAGATTCTGCCCGGCATTTCCATCACAACACATAGTTATCAGTTTTTCTCGCTATAAACTAAATTTAATTATTCTTTGACGTAAACTATCAATTACCATACCTGTTGTGTAGTGTGTAAACTAAAATTCAATCGTCGGTCGCCCGGTCATATACGTCAATAACCCGAGTTTAATATTCTAAGCGTTTCCAAAAAGGGGCTACTCACCTTCAGGGGAAGAATCGACGCATTTGGCAAGATTCCCTGTTTACAACGTACTATCGGTATACTTATAGCTACTTATCAGCTTTGTTTTATGCATACGTCCATCTAAAAATAATTTCGACGCTCTGTTGATATGTAGTGCATTACTGCCAGTTGAATCGTTGGCACCGACGCGATCGCTAGTGTTATTCGTTCGATACCGCGCTAATTGTTTACCAAACAAAATGCTGGTCAAGCTCGCTTTCTCGATGACGCCGATGTCTTATCCGGATGTGGATATGCTGAGGGGCAAGGACATCGGAATTCTGGCGACGGAATATGTCCACCCGAGGCGGCTGAAGCGGAACTTGCCAACGCTGCCCGAAGATAACGAGTGCGGAATGGAGGTGAAGAAATTCAATAAGCTGATGCACAAACGCCGGCGACAGAGGAGACAATATCTTCGGCTACCGTCGCTGCCGGAGTACGACGAGTGTTGAGCGATTTTATTGGCTCCGTGAAGAAGTGTGGTGCAATCTATAATCGACGTTATCGAACGTCATTATTTGATTTCCTTCAAAATGGAATCCTTAGTTCCTGTTTTCCAGATTGTCGTGCGATTCGATGATTCGAAAACCAAAATATAGTTTTACTTTAGCTTGGTTATCGTTGTAAATATTTAGTGTACTGTTCAGTGGGTAAGTGAGTTTGTTTGCGGCTTGATAATTATTTAGGTTACAAATCGCGGGAACTAGAAAAACACGATATAATGGGCGCAGCAAACAATGATAAGTGTGTTGTGATTGAAAACTAGTCAAATGCTATGTACTTAGTTTGTCCATTGCTTTGCGTTTGAATCAAAACAAGTTTATCATTAACCTTTAATGCGCTAACTTTAATTTGTCTTTTAATTAAATATTGTTATTTAGGAGCAGTTACTTATAATTTTAAATTTAAGTTTAAATTTTAGTTATGTTTAATATGACCTACCTATAAATTAAGTTTTAGAGTGGGTGTTATGTTACTTCTTAAATAATGAATTAAAAGGGAATTGTTGAAAGAAAGAAGGTGCAAAATATGATTGTTACCGTGTTCAACGTATCACATTCATATCATAATGTATAATGCGCCCAATGCGCGAGTTTCCAAGGTGCTCATATTTTACGACAACTCTATCTACTTAGCTATTAAATATTGAACGGATTACCTGGCTCTTAGCAGATCAAGAAAACTAAGAGATAAGATGATTTGCAATCCCACGAATATCGTGTTACACATAGTAATTTCAATGAAAGATGACGTAGATATTTTATTTGTTTTTCCATTTTTAATTGTCTGAAGACAATTTATTGTGTCTGCTACGTTAATAATATAAGCAAAGAGTGATCAAGGTGTAGAACAGGTATTTTAAGTAAAGTAACACCTGACAATTGGTATTTGTTTATCAACCAATGATAAGTATTGCATACGTCATTTGCATGATCATTTTGCTTTATTTATGTACGTTAAGTAATACATTAAATATTACAACGGTTATCTTTGTACAGCGTTCTGCATGGAAGACAGATGTCAGGGTCAAAGTCGAGGTTATGAACGATGTTAGGCTGGAAACTATTTTAAACAATGTAACCAGCTGTAATCAGTAATCACATCGCTAAATGATAAAAGCGATTGTTTTGGGTTAACCAATGGCTATTGTAATTGTCCGATATTTTTTATTCCATTAAACTGCCGTTTAAAATGAATTATTTAAAAAAGTTCCATTAATATTTCGGGTCCAAAACCAAGTTTCCGTATCATAAACTTATTTACGACGTAAAATGTTGTATCTAGAATTACTTCTACGTAGCATTTTTTTCAATGTAATTAATTATGAGTGTGAGTCTTTTTCTTACATATAAATATTATGTAGTAGATAATTTTTATTAGTGACTAAAACGTAGTCTTATTTTGTGGAAATGTTACCAAGTATCATAATAATCATTGTATACTAAAGTACATTAATTTGAATATTAAGCTATACCATACACTACTCTTAGTAGATGTTTTCATTATTAATAATCTTTAGAATCAATTTAAAATAAATAATATTCTCTATGTCTATACTGTTAGTACCTATGTTATAGATGTAGACGAAAGATTTTTGATGTTAAATATACATGTATCATCTTTAAACTATATTGTTAGTAGATGATTTAGCTCATTATTTGTTAATATCGATGTTGTGAAACGTAGTTTTAAATAAGATTTTCTCTTAATGTCTTACATACAAATTCTAATCTGTGTGATTAAATTTAAATTAAATATTCATACATTTTACTATTATTAGTAGAGAACGTAAATAGTCTTGGAATGTATTTAATTTTTGTGGTATTTGTTTTATCTTTTGCGAGTATCTAGCATCATACATATTGAGGATGCTGTGGGTATTTCTTCAGTACCTACCTAATCCAAAAATAGGTACAATATCGGATCTCATTGAAACTTCATGTCCAGAGATTGATAATGTTTTTATGTCCGATAGGACCCTAAAAATAAAGAAAATGGGATGACTTGGTAAAACTTTTCCTTTTCGCTGGTAAAAACATTTATTTTTATGAAACACTAATAAAATGTTTATTTAAGATCGACGGAGGGTAAAGATACTGCTAGAAAAAATATTGTGGGTTTTTTCCAACGATTTCAGTAATATCTATGTATGAGTAATAATTGTATTTATTACACAGTATTCAGTTTTTGTAGATATCGATTTTATTTATTGCTAATAAAATACCTACGCGCTGAAGATATAACAGGCGCCTGTTCTTTGTAGATCTACAGAGTAACCTATCATCGATGTACTTATATCGCTATACTACATAATACGAGTATATGAACTTCAATGACCATATACCTATCTATAATTTATATATTATGTATAATGATACTTTCGTTTTTCTATTTATAAGACAAAATAATCATTTATGGTTTTCTTATGATTTATTACACCGTTCTGCGTGCTATTATTATAAGTTTTTTAATTTAAGTATTTATTTGGTTAGCAAGTCGATCTGTGATATGCACTGTAGTTCTTTTATGTTTTTTAAATTAAAGTGTTTTATTAATACCTTGTATTTTATTTATAGCCGAAAGGTAACAACAAAATATAGATTACTTACTAGTAAACCCGCCCTCGCTTCGCTTCGGGAAACCTGATTTTTTCCGACTTTCAAAACTTTACTAAGTATATTATACATATAAACTCTCCTCTTGAATCATTTTTTCCAATAAAAAAAAACCGCGTCGAAATCCGTTGCGTAGTTTTAAAGATCTAAGCATACATAGTAACAGAGAAAGCGACTTTGTTATAAACTATGTAGTGATAAGAGGTTCCTTCAATTTTTTATGGATTTAATATACCAAACGACCATGCAGTACCACTCTACCGCTGCCGCCCATGACAACTGTCACCGACATGTATACAAAAAGAGAGAAATCGGGGCTAGAATTAGTCTATGTCTTATGTGTACCTACCTATAAATTAGTCTAGTAAGCAGAATGTGTTATCAGAATGTTAGTGATACTTAGTCCTGTTAGTTTTTGTTAGTAGTCATTAAATCTAAGCTAATCATTCTTGATCGCGATGCACCCTGCTGAACAAAGGACGAGGTTGAGGCTCTGCAGACGTCGCTAGACTTTGAATCATCTATTTTAATCTCGAAGCCCCTCTAGGATTGATGGTAGGGCTGGAGCCCAACTGGTTAGCTGCCCACCTGATTAGCATGGGGAGGAAGGGGCTCCATCCATCTTTGAGTCCAAGCCCGCCCCTGCTCTTTGGGCGCCCTGCTGATCAACGGACGAGGTTAACATGTGGGAGGGAGCGAGGTGCTGCTTGCATGAAAGTATACACCAAGATATATGTTTGTCGGGGATTTTTGCAAAGTAGATTAACCTTTAGTTTGTTACTGATGACTATTGACAACCGGGACCACTTATCACCAGGTGGCTCGTCTGGTCGTTTGCCGGCTAATAACATGAAAAAATGGTCAGAAGCATTATTATAACTTACCCAAAAAACTTTATCACTGACTAGCTTTAGCTAGCTTCGCCCGCCCAATTTCCAAAAATTCTTTCATAAGTGCTCACTTGAGGAACTTATATAAAAAGTTTCATTTTATCCCGTTTTTTATCCCCTTAGGGAGTGGAATTTTCAAAAATCGTCTGTGTTCCCCTATACTTCCCAAGGAACATACCAGCTTCTTGCGTTCAGTAGTTTCTGCTGTGCGGTCTCTGTCAGTTACTCAGATTTGAAGTATTGTAGATAGGAATCTGAGATCGAGTTTGTCAAAGAGTGGCGTTAGTGTATGGTAGGTAAGTATTGTTGAATGTAGGAATAATAGGTAAGTCACACCTAATGGTCACGTGTTGGCACAAACCGCTTTTCATAAACGCAGAGTTCAACACATTTGATTACAATCTGGGTACTTACCTACTCGTATTTGTGTAGAATACAATGTGAGACCGGAATTCAAAGTCAATGTCATTATTAATGTACGTTGTATTGTACAGTCCAGCCATTCTCAAATTATTTAAAATGTATGGAATTTAACAACAAAGCATTTTTAATGGAATAGAATTTGTTTTATGTCGGAAATTAGGTTTTGATGACCGTTATGAAAAGGTATTCATATTCAAGCTATACATGAAAAATAAAAGATGTAAGCCTCTTCAGTTACATGGAGATAGCCGAGAGTCGAGATACCCATGGGTCCCTTTCCCTCTGGTGGACCATTATTGGGCAAAGGACAAAAATGCAAATACATAGGTACAATCCTTTTTTTAAATATTCTATAGGAAGTAATACTGCCTGCCTTCCTGGCATCTATCTAACGTCTATCGGATCTTTTCACAGTAAAATCATAGAGATTAGCGAGTCGTTTTTTGAAGCATTTTTTGCAATAATGATTGTAGAAGCAGCATTTCCTCCAAATATGCTGGAACATTCAGGAATTCAATGTAAATATTTATTTTGAAGAAATTAACCATAAATATCCACCTCTTATAATTTAGTCAAACACATCTTAGTAGTAAAAGTTGGTACACATTATTCCTTCTAACTTTACTTATCTACTTTGTGTTCTAACTCTTAAAAATATTAGAAATAGACCTAAAGATCATAATGATTATCATATAATAGACGATAAAATAATATATTTTAAATCATATTTTTACACAAATTGCAAGTTTTTTATGACGGTGGTGTCAGTTCTAAACGTATAATAAAACTATTATAATTATTAAGTCATTAAATAGATAATAAACTATTTATAAAAACACGACCCCAAAACTAATCTACTTACCTATTTCTTTGAATTGTTATCATTGTGCTAATCATATCGTATGCAGGTACTAGACTAATTTTATTACTAAAACTTTCCACACATAGGTTTAGCGAAGCGAACCATTGCGAACGTGCAAGCATGTTATAACCAAAGCAGCATGTTCGTTGCCAGCTAATTAACATAAAAATAATTGTATGTATTCAATAGCACTACAAACACACGTAAATTAAAGGAAAAATACCTGTTTTGAAATAGTAAAGGCGATGGCATTGTGGCTACTTTGTATTGAAGTCTCATGTCAAAAATAAAGCCTACCTGAGATAGATGAATAAAAAACATATTAATTGTAAAAAAAAATACTTTAGCAACTGTAGTTCGTGTGAAGGTTATTTGGACTTTAGTTAACGATATGATTAGAGCTTATGAGCCCAGAAGTTTTTAAGCTATTGCATAGCTTTTATCGCGGGCCTTGAGCGTGGGGACCGAATCCAGAAATTCCGTAACGAAAAAACCTAACACCCCCAATCAGCGCCATCTAGTACCTTAATACTAAGGTATGGTACGTATGTTTTCTACAAACTAGATGGCGCTGTTCTGATATAACTATATAACTTCTTATAATTATAATTGCATAAGTTGATAAAAAATGCTATGCAATAGCTTTACCGCGGCAGTCTCCGAGTGCCACATGTAGTTTTTCAGTTCTCTCACTGTTTCACTCTCTGCGTTTATTACTAGTTTCACAAAATATGTGAATATACCTGAAAATTATGTAAAATATGTAATGTAGGACGACTTGTGGCGCAATGGTTATCATGTCGGACTGCAGTTCAAACGGTCCTGGGTTCGAATCCCAGCGAGGCAGAAATTTGAGTGATGAGCTTAAATTTCTGTTCTTGGTCTGGGTGTGTGTTGTGTGTTGTCCATGGCACCCACGACATAGGTAATCATACAGGGGGAATGAGTGTGTTAGAAAAAACCTACAAAACATTACAGAGTATTCAGGTACGTTAGGTAAACAGACATTTTAATTATCGCGTTCAGATGAGTCAGTTTCGAAGACTCATTTTCGGAGCTACTAGAACAGGAACCTATGTACATAGTTGCTCAATGGGTGCTGCTGATACACAGAACAGAGAAACAAGTGCTGATATTTTGGGTATTTTCTCTCGGTGCCACTTTTTTCGCCTACACGTAGGTCTACGAAGGTACACTATTTCCCGGAACCCTATTGTGTACACGAATTGAGTTTATTCCACGAAGCGAAGCGAAGCTTTGCTAATGTATCTTATACATATTATACATAACTAGTAGGTAACACAATGTCAATGTCCTAAACCGGAACGGAGAGGTGAGTACACAAAATGAGTTTAATTCCATTGTGCAAATGACGTAGGTACTGGACTTAATTGCGCAGTAACATTACGAATGGCGTAGGTCCACTCAACAAAAACTTTTCATTTGTCACTCTGTTTCGGGTTAATATTACCTTTTGGTATTTCCCTTTGGTTAGTGAACAGATGTGAATAGTATTTTCTTTCTTTCCTGTTCATTCTTTCTTCGCGACGCAATATAATGCCTTTGATGTTGGGGACGTTCTTGGGCGACGGTGACCACTCACCACATCATCCATCCATCCAGCCATCCATCGGCCTCTTTATGCATAAAGTTGTTTTCATTTAATTTAACTTTATTTTTTATTTAATAACGGTTTATTCTATTTGTTGATTTCCATTAAAAATGCATAGATAGATATTATGAATACCTACTTGTAAACAAATTAGTTTTAATATTTAATAAACAATCAACCATGTGTGACTGTCGCACATTCTTTGAATAAATATAGATGATAATGTTTATCTATAATTATTATGTATTAAGTTGGGTGTTAATGTATAATAATTTTATACCTACCTACTGTGCAGAGAGGTATGACATGGTATTTTCGATTATTTAGTACACGTTCAGTGAACTACAAATAAGTGGTTTTACTGTTTTATCACAGATGTCGCTAGCTTATGTAAATTTTAATTTTAATACATATTTTACTATTTATTGTTAATTGGTCTGTTAAAATATTACTTAGTATGTACCTACTCATATCTCTATTATACTGTGGTAAGTGGCAGTGTAGGTACCTACCAACCAATTTAAAATTGTAAGCGCACGAACTTGTTAAAAGCCTTATTAAACAAAGATTACTTAGGTACAATGCAATTTCTTACGAAATATACAAAACATGGCTAAACAGCGATCTCTACTTAATTAAGTAGCAATAGATTCGTTAAATAGCGATAGATTTGAATAGAACGTAACACAAATCGGTGCGATGCAGTTGATGCAAAATTAAAATGTATTTCATCTTCGTGATTAAGCAATCAATTTTCTTAGCAAACTTACTGAAAACATTATGTAATATCGTAAACATTTCAGAATATAAAGCGATTGCCTAAGCTAAGGGATCGCGTCCTCATTCCCAATGACGTCAGTTTCATGGAACCACCGACGTGGGCGATGTTAACGTCGTTTACGATCTGACGCAACTATGTTGCCCTGGTTACGGGATTCGCGAAACGATTCCGAAAAATGTATTTTAATACTAAAGCGTTTGTTTATTTTATTCGATAATCGCTGGGTTGCGTTTTATATATATATAGCTTAGGTACACTTGTATTGCATACAACATGAAGCATATCTTGCAGTGTGATAGCCAGCTGGTTGTGGAAGTGGATTTTTCGCTTATTTTTCAAATTAATTTCAGTATCACTGATACACTTATGCGCGTAATTTTGTTATTCTTCCGCCGTTGAGGCGTTGAGTAAATTTGATTTTTAAGAAACTAGTCGGAAAAAATCCTGATGTTGCGAAAATGCATGACCACTTTCAATCACTTGGTCCCTTGGCTGGAAAGCATCTGTGTGTTGTAACTGAGCTCGCCAAGCTATTTATTTCAGTCAGTTCTCTCTCTTTTTATACTGCTCAAAGCCCTTTGACATTACTTTGTCTTCTCCCGATAACAACCGAAACCGTCGGCTTCACACCCGCTCAAGAAATATTGCCTTTAGCAGTCACTTTTTTAATTACTGACCGCGCTTGCATTTGCTTAATTTTGTCGATCGTTTACCACGAGGCTGGCCTCGTGTCTAATACATTCATACGCTCGCTGGACAATAAATTAAAGAGCTGTTAGCCGCTTAAAAAACGAATCCTGCATACTTTAATCACCGAAGATGGGATTACACGTTCGATCACGGGAATTCAATGCACGTTGAAGTTTTGTTTTGTAAAACAACGGATGTTGTGCGAACTGAAGACGACTCGTCGTTCACACGCGCTAAGTACTGGTCGCATTGTCGAGGTACAGTTAAATGGTCCCCGTGTTTTGAAAAACATCGGAATTCATTACAAATTTAAAACAAAACTAAACACATCTGTGAACTATGTACTCGCTTATACGGTCAGTAACCTTTACTCTAAGCGCAATATCCATTCCTATTAAAGTAAATTAACGTAAATCAATAATAATAGACAATAGGAATGCAAGGATTGCGGATTGTATAGGATCTGAGTCGAGTTCAAAATTTTAATGTGTAATTTATTACATTAAAGTTGATTAAAGTATAAAAATTGCATTGCACTTCTTATATTTAATAAGTGAAAGTTTTTTTTAACATCAGTAAGTAGTAATTTCTCGCGCACGATAATTCAGTACATCTATTCCTAAAAATGTTAAGACAGGATTGTTTAAATTTACATTTTTTTCTATTTATGGACCTATTGAGACAGAATACACACTAAATGTTATCCCAAGCTTACCTGCTACTATACATCGACGGCAACAGGATTAAAATAGGTTAAGCCGTTTTTGAGATTTGCGACTATTCCGTACCCCAAGGGTATTCTAAAATATTTTCCATGTACAGTGATTGATTAGTGAAATTTATCATAATTATGTATCTACATACATATGATGGTTAATAAAAATATTAGAAAAAAAATCGCTCTAATTGTATTTCAGTAACAATTCCTTGAAATCAGACTGACATAAGACCGTGATTTATTATTCACTCGTGTATCGCATCATCGTAATATCGTATCATTTTTAACAAACGCCACATCAGAGGCCGGGTTACCTTCACCACTAATTTAGTAGTTATTTTCATCAGCCCGACATAACTTTTCCCTTTTCGTCCGGCCTCGGCCTAATTCGATCGCGTGAGACAAAGGTATTTTTATCTCTGTTACCCTTATTAAGAAGTATAATTACGGTGTATACGGGTAGGTATACCTAATATACAAGCATACACGATTTAATAAAATAAGACCAAAAGACAATAAAATGGCAATAACACTGAATATCTATAATTAATTGAATTTCTATAGGTAGTATAGCCTAGAGTTCGCCCGGGGTAGTACTACCGCCCGCCACGGTACCACTGAGTAGTTTAAACGGTACTTAGTACCATTTCTACCGTGTAATCATTGGATTATTCCACTTTGCCCCACCAAGTTGTGTTCCGAACAACAACAAGTCGATTGGCAGCTGACTCTAGCAAAATGGTGGTAACTAGCCAGGCAGGCTTCAATCCTACCCCCGAGCTGGAGTCGCCTCTTACGACCCCCGGGTCTCCCGACATGGAATTGGGGTCAGTATGCTCCTGCGGCCAATAACGCAATTATTACACTTTACCCGATCCCTTTTATCGTGAAAAATACCGTATTTTAAAACTAATTCTTGGTTTGTCAACAACTCGGCAGATCAGACGTGCTATATGTGAAGTATTCTTACAGTGAAGTGTGATTTGAATTCCGATATAACAAGCACTCCACTCAATGAGGCTAAATGCTCTAGTTTTCAACATAATACTGAAGCCCACCTATAAACTTGTTAACATTACGTAACAGCACGCTTCATTGCTAATCAGTCGTGATTATTATCATTCAACACGTCATCGAAGTTGCGTTTTTGTTATAGATGCGACCTCCCTAGACTTGTTGCATTTCATAAAGGCTTCGTTCCTCGTCTCTACATTCAACGTAATAAGGTATGAAATTGATTGACACGTGGCGTTTAAATTCATGCTATATGAAGTATGACACGCAAGCTTTCTAGTTGAATAAGCGGGGAAATAATATTTTTTGTAATACACTACGGAAGAGTAGTTTAATTATTCCATTATCTGACAGAAACATAACGTTAATCTGGTATGTGTGTACATAAGCGGATAATAAAGTAAGGAAGTGTGACTGTACTGTATGGCATTTTCAACTGCTTTAAATATTATGTACCTTGTACCCCGTGCTTGTACCTTAATTGTCATAATAGGTAATATGAGTAGTCCGTAATCATTAATTCATGTTGTCTTATACTTTATTATTATTTTATACTTACTGATATTTTTGTAAATTGTTTATTTTTTTTCTTACGATTACGATAACTGGAATGTTTACTTAATTTTTTTTAATAACTTCAATTACTTATGAGTACTTATAACAATTTCGCATAGTGAAACAGTTACAAAATTTATATTTAGTTTTACATCAACATTTGTCTTGGGGTTCACCGATTGATCTAGATTCTAGATGTAACTGAGGAGCAACTAAATAAATTTATTATAGTATTGTAGGTATTTCATAATGTTTCTTATTTGTTCCTAATGACCCTACATTACTTATCATTGCAATTTATGTACATATAAATTATGTAATCTTGTATACTTTTCTGTCGCCATACGTTTTATCCTCTACCCAAAGTTTACCTGGAGGAGATCGATACTTTAGCGATAAGGTCTGGTGTACAAATAAAGAATATTTGTATTTGTACTTAATCGTCGACTTAATGTCTTAAATTGTACTCAAAATAGACATTAAGATAACTTCATATTATTATAGAAAACAACGCTGTACAAAGGATTCGAATGGTTATTGAAGTTTCTAATACGAAATTAGTTTTAGACACAAAAAACTGTTTTATGTTACCCAAGCCTAAACTCTGTAAATGTACTGAAAACTTTCCTATGTAACACAAATGGTATCAATATATATTTATTTATATCGTTATTATTTTTATCGGTAACCTTAAATCACTCTCTAAAAGTTTAAAAATAAACTCGAGACAAATAATACGGGTGTTTGTTACTTTTCCGGATCAAACTGTCACGCAAAACCCGACACGAGTTCTTTGAACTGACGAAGGCCGCAGTTAATTTGACGTATTGATTTAATCAAACCGGATCTACTGATTTTTCTCTGAAGTCAGGTGCAGACAAATAATAACATTATTGATTATGTTACGTTGGTCATTCGATAAGTTTAGATACCTTAAGAAATTTTTAGTACACACTTTCAAATCTATAAATGCTGTTTAAAAAAGTTTTTTATGTTAATTGTTGATATAGGAGAAAAATAAAAACATCTACGAAGGTCTTTCATCGAGGACACTGCCTTCAGTAATGAAAAATGCGACACAGAAGAAAACTACGACTGAAGTTTAAGTTACAACCAAGAACGTAGTTGTCCAAATTAAATAAATAAATACAACCGGTCCTGTCTGAGACAATTAGTTCATCCATCCTGAGATGGCGGTGTAGTAATGTTGTATGTGCCAGTTCCATCTGCCTCGGCAATTAGCGTCCAGCGGTTCAATCGAGTGTTACTAGCGTGTACTGGTTTAATTAGAGCATCGCTTCACGGCGAGCGTTTACCGTTTAGTTCTATTGTTGTAGTTCATCGTCTCGTCAAAAGCATTACCGATGTGTTGTTTAGGAAGGAAGATATCTGGTTACCTTTTAACTAGCTTCTGCAACGCTGCTGCTGAAATAAGTCTCACGTTAGAATATTTTACGTTTGTTTTTTAGTAAGAGGGTGGTAACAAGCCATACAGGTGTCAATTCCCTCCGAGTTCGTTGTTCAGCTGGATTCACCATAGATAGGGTAGTTTGGTTTCATCCGAGAGTGGACGACGCCTTAAACTACGAAATTGTTTTTTGATTATTTCTGATGCTGTGAATTACCAATCTCTATACCACCTGCATCATAGAGAATCTTATCGGTCCCACTAAAACAGAAAGGGTATTTATTTATTACATATATAGCAAAAACAGGTAATGTAATCTTTAGTACTTTCACCTTTGGGATTTGAAGTTTAAATGCTATTTAGAAATCGAGAAAAACTGCTGAACTTTTTTATCTACTACAAAACGCTCTTCGCAACTGCCCGTTGTGTAACACGCCGTTACAATAATATGAGTGCGATCACGAACTCATTTGATGTTGATGTGATCTACTCATTTGTAGTCAATTTGCGAGTTGCTTGCGAGCATCGTCCCCTTGACCCTTGTTTAGGCTAAAGGATGATTCAACACGCAACATTTTTACATACTAAGTACCAGTCTTTATCAAATTGGGCGATAGCACCTCTATGTGGGCGTTAATAACCTTCTTTTTTATGTGAATACCCAATAAACTAACAGGCGCGCCACCTGATGGTAACTTGTCACCATCACCTATGGACATCTGCATAACCACGCGAGCAGACAGTCCCCTGTGGACCTCGGATGAAGTAGCCACGGTTGTTGTACCCTTTAAAAACGAGATCAGAAGCTGGGTACGCCAATGAAGAGGAAGTGAGGAACATATGGATGACTTCAGGTGATCTAAAGAGGAAAGTTTTAAGTTATATCCGCATGTTCACACATGCTACGAAATAGAAATGAAAATATGCCGATGTAGCGTTAACTTACATCCAATATGAATTCGATCCTATCTAAATAAAATATAATGTGCTATTCCTGAATCGTAGTCATATTTATGTATTACATGATGATAATCATAGCTCATAGAACAAATTGATCCATTATCATCTAATCCATCACTATAGATTAGATTATTTCACGACATTTATTAAACCTTACCTTACAGAATATTTTCAATGTCAAGTTTAAATATTTATTTAACTAGTGCAGAGTAACTCCACGTTAACCACCTGAGTAAAGTCGCAGTGACGCCAATACACGCTACGCAGTTATTGGGATCCCACTTCTAATTAATTGAAACAAGACTTCATTAATTTCATTACGATGAATGCGGATTTCAGGTACGTATGTTTCCGCATTGCTGGCTGTCCTCGTCCGTGACAAACACTATGCTACCTAAACAAGGTACAAACGGAAGCAATCTCATAATTTGGCATTTCCAGATAATAAATTAAGTAGGTCTATCTACGTATTTCGCTAGTTTTTTACTTGACAGATTGTATTTACCGAAAGAGACCTCAGAAAAAAAATCTATCAAAATATCACAGAACTCAAGATTCTTTAAAAAACAAAAATTGTTAATTATGGTTCAGAAAGTTAATAACAATAGGTACCTACATTCGGAGAAGAGGTTTGACTTTACATTATTTCCTCTTTATGTTATTAATTTTCATACACTGTACCTTATTTACCTTACTTCCTTCCTTATTTTAGGTAATGTGGTTTAACATATTTTAAAAGTTGTTCGTCATAAAAAAGTTATTTCAATTGTTACGATAGGTATTAGAGATGTGGGAACTATGGTACATTACTTACCATTTTTTTAATCACGTAAAGTTCTAAAGTAAGTAGGTACCTATTTGTAATTCGTATTTGTATACGTATTCACTAATGACTTGAAGACACCCGCATAATAAATAATTGGACGAAGACATGCTGATGCCCTCTGATGCCACCTAACATCAGGTAGGAATCCAACGTAAACGTAACTCAATAAAAAACCTAAATCAATAAAAAACGTGTAGACAATCATTAACTTATACTTATAAAAACAAACAAATAAAATCGTAGCATCGCGGCGTTGGTATTAGCACTATCAAAGCAGTCTTTTAGGATGACGTCTATGTAAACCTAAAAACTGCTTTCAAGCTGACAAAAGTGACCTGAATATTATCACATCTGAAGTTAATCGGACATTACGTTTTTCTCACATTTAAATACCATGTGAATTATTAAATCTACATCGTTTATTGCAACTGTTTACAAATACGAGTACATGACGTTATACGGCAATCTATACATAAATAAATACATATTATGTATATTCATACGTGAAGCAAAAACGTTGTACCCCGTTTTACGAAAATTAATTTAATTTAACTGTTACTGAAATCAAGATAACAATAATAATCTTACTAAAATACCTAATTTAGACAAAGAACTGGTTTTGATTAATTGCACAACATCTGATATTTAGAATCTGCATTTCTGATCATGTCATTCTCGCCAGTGCCGGTGTCACCTTCGAACTGCCCACAGTTCGATGCCATTGCAGATCGAAATAAGACAACGCTTCGTATTTAATTAACCTTTGAAGTGCTGTGTAATAATAAAAATATTTAATAGTCCAAGATCCCAGAGCGATCTGACTTCATCCAGGTGAACTTAAATTCACCTGGATGAAACCTTAGGTTCTCAGTAGCGTCCATGTCCTTTGAATACCTGTTGAATAATAATATAATTAGGTATAAATAATGGCCTAGCAAATTATTGTATTTTAGCGTGATTTTGTAATAGTATTTATTATATTCCTATATTATAAAAATATAACTATGAACTCGGGCCCCCTTCTTCGGGAGTTCCAACGTTCTAACCCGGCTGTCATTGCTTGCATGATTGTCACTTGTCACTGCTAGCAGTTAGTATACTTATACCTACTCCAAGGTAGTTGGTAACGACTTTTCATACATGACCTTTGCGCTCGTTCCGTTACAAGGAACAACAAAAACTAAACGTATTCAGTCCGTCAGCCGAGCGTGTAAAGGTTAGATCCCGGTGGTTAGTTAGGGTGTACGTGTAACGTTAAACCGGTTCGTTAAAGGTCTTTTTAAGAAACTTGTTCTAATGAAAACGTATGAGCAGCTGGCTTAATTTGATATGTTTAATAATTTCTAATGTCCAGATATTTAACCAATCGTTAAACCGATCGTTTTCGATCTTATGGGAACCCTTTTAAGTTAAGCCTCATAAATAGTTCTACTAACAAAAAAAATACGTTTTTCGCATATAGGAACCGGACATAAGAGTTAATTCACTCGATATTCCTATTCATTAACGATAGTCAAATTTTGTGCTCGATGCTTAAAACTTTTTTAAATTTAGAATTGTACAGCGCAAATATAATTTTGGCTTTGCCCATCAACCTCTCTCGTCTATCTCCTCTCTGATCAATCAACTGTCGATCTAAAATTAAATGCTTAAATAAACAATTACCACTAGGATTCCCCGGCATAATTTTTTTACACTCAAGACCCAAGAACAAATATTATCTGTCACATTAATATCTGCCTCGACGAGGAATTAAACCAGGGACCTCTCGCTTTACAAACAGGGCCACTACCAAGTAGGCTACGGGGTCGTCAAATTTTTTGTTTTCAGGCTTTAATGAACAAGTAACTTGCATTGCCTTGTTAGTTTATAGTTAGTATCGGTCCTTGTAAACAGATCAATAGCACCTACTGGGTCAGTTGGTGTAACTGTTGCCTAGCAATGTTATTGGTAACTAATCAAATTGGGTCGCCATTTAATAATAAATGGATAAGAATTTCTATCTATCGTCTTTTGCCGTGGCGGAAGAGCGAGGTAAGTAGATTGTCAAAAATGGTAAAACGTCTATTGTTTATCAGTAGGTAGATAGATATAAAAAGCTAAATCCACCTAGGACGTTATCTACTAACGTTCTTAATAACCCCCTCTGCTAACTGGACTTATCTACTATCCTAGTCTTGTTTTTAGTCTTGTTCTGCCGTTCTGGAGAGATTCATATCGAAACCTTTAGTCCATAAAAAAGGATAATATTTAGACGTAGGTGTATAAAATAGACGATGTTACCGCTAAGATCTTTACCAGAAAACTAGAGTTGGCAAATAAGGATATAAATTAAAAGTAAAAAACTTTAAAAAAAAAGCTTTTATTTAAATGCGCTAAAAAAATTAAATAACATTTCCTTAAAACTGTTACTATATACTTCATACACAATTTATATGACATAAATAACTATTATGCGAGCTTTGGGTTTCGTGGCCCCCAGTTTAGTTCGAATTAACTTTTATGTGTGGTATTTTGTTCAGGTCATGGAACTTCGAATGTAGGGCAGCCATCCATTTCTACATTTTTAATAGCTTTCAGGAAGTAGGTTATTGGGAATATTCCATGAAAAGAATTTGTCATTTCATTGTACCAAATGTCAATTTATGAAATCTATGAATTCATTTTAAGTATATTGGTATAATATTTATATAAATAAAAAAAATAAAAAAGTGAAATAAGTTTACCTGTGTTCCGTTTACAACGTAATTTGAAAAAAAATATATATGGGCCCAATAAATAAAATAGATTAAATTCTATGTCATTTGGGAGAATTATGTGGTATTATGTTATGTTGTATTCATGTGATAATACTCTTGATTAATGGCGGCTTGTGTCCCTTAATGAGTTAATTTGTTTCCTGGTTAATCTAGATAACACCAGCGCAGTCGGTACTGATGTGGACTCTTGTGGACATCTGATACAACATTGTGTAATTTGAGTCGAGGATTCGGTACATTTATTTTAAAGTTAATAGCCGACAAAAGAGCATACCAGCCACCTGATGCGAAGTGGTTACCATAGCCCATGGACACCAGTAACACCTAAGGTTATAGTGAGTATAGTGACAAAAAAGTTTAATTATAATCGATTGAGATAAAAGACGTTTAAAATTTAAAAATGATGTTATCTGCCGGTCTTTATAGAGCAATTCGTGCAGAAGTAATAACTTTACTTTTATCTCTCTAAATAACTGATTGCAATACCTACACAGAATTACAAATTTTTTTTTTAAATGTATTGTAGGGTCCCGTAAAATTGTTTTAATTAAAAAAATGAAAATTATTTCAGTTTGCCTATACAAACGGGTATTTTGCCAATGCTAAACTATGTACTATAATTTTAAGCTTCTGTCACGGTCAAAATGTGTTTTATGGTTTAGGAGAAGAAACGGATTAAAGAATTCTACATCACATCTAAAAATTAAATAAAATTCACTATAATATACTCAAAAGATGGCACGTTTAGTAAGTATAGAGCAATCATTGCTCTATACTCAAAAGATGGCACGTTTTATAAAAAACCACTACATTTAGAGAAAATTTCAGTAGTTACTTTTGCCCCAAAGTTGCCTTTGCCCCGGGTGTCCTTACTGAGATCTGAATAATCCTTTGCATAATCCAAATACATCTCAACATCTCTTATATTATTTATATAAATGCCCGCTTCAGTTAAATTAATGGACCCCTAAAATCTGAACGTGTAAAGACGTAATTTATCTTCTGAATCGAAGAATGACGTGCAAGACTCGACATGGACCAAACCGGCACAGAACGAGTCTGCAAATAAATGATTTACAGATTAAATATTATTTAGAGTTCAATGCTCTTCCAGCTCTTTGAGGATAAAAGTATAAAGAGACTGCAAAATAAATATACGAGTATCAGGTACATAGAGGGTGACCGAGTAACTAAAATATAGCTATTTGGACAGGAGGGAGCTCCGTCCTGAAGGTGTGAGACTGGTAAAACGCAATTCACCAGGAGTATAATATATGAAATTTAAATATAATATCGATATGAGAAGAAACTGCAGCCCGGCAATAAAACATTTATGTATATAATACAAGTAGTCTTTTGTTGACTAGTCTTGACAAATATATCACGACATAATAGAAAACAATCGGCGGTCTTATTGCTAAGCAGCTATTTCTTCCAGACAACCTAAATAGGGGAATGTTAAAAAGATCAAAGGTTTTTGGTAGGGTGTACGAATATCAACGATTAAATAACAAAAAGTTTAGTACAAATCTACACGCGTTGTACTTGATACTGAATAAGGATGACCTAATAATATATTTTTATAATCAGCAATACTATAAATCAATATCAAATCCATTCACAATGCACATCACTCAAAAGATATGTATAAAGCTATTAGTAAAGTAAAGTATTCACAAAATATACATAGCATCAGTTTAGCGAACATTGAAGTTTTACGTAAGATAAATTGGTACTGCGATTAGTGATGACCCGAACGGGCAACGAACTGGGACTTGTCCAAGGACGCTCTTCAGAGGATGTGGTGTTATATTTCAGCCCCTACTCATTGTTTTATTAGTCGTACAGCAATAGTATTTAGTAGCGACTGCTTAATGCAAATAGCCAGAATTGACGACTCATCTGAAGCACAGGTCACTGAAGAGATTTTGTCAAGTAACAGTCTCCCAACCAATTACTGATCTACATTTTTTTATATTGATATTGTTAATGCTTAACTACAATCCCACCTGATGGTAAGTGGCGATGAAGTCCATGTGTTGAACGCACTAACTTATAAAAGCCGATTCACTCTCCTCTTAAATACTGAATGAATTGAAATGAATTAATGAATTACTAGTTTGAAAAGCTAAAAACACTTTTATCATCATCTTCCTGCCCATTTCCCAATTTTATTTGGGGTCGGCGCAATATGTTCTTCTCTGCTATTCTTCCCTATTTGCCGTCACTTCTACACTGATTCCCTTTTCTTTCATATCCTCTCTCAAACGATCCATCTATCGTTTCTTTGGCAGTCCTCGTCCCCTTCGACCATAAAAACACACTTTTATAATGCTAAGTAAATCATAAACACAAAGCAATAAATTTAGTCACTGGGCTGTTAACTGTTGAGGAGTTGCCTTGTCTGAAGCCAATTTTGAGCGTAATATCCGGTCATGCTTGTTATAAAATTGCATTGTCATCGGAACAAAACAATATTCAACATCCGAAGAGTAAGAGTAAGTATGTAGTTCGAATTCAGCTTGCAAAAATTCTCAAATAAAAAAGTTTGCAACTTAATAAAAGCTTATGACTTAAAAATAAACTACTCTAAGCGCGCTCTATCTTAAAGTTAAACGTACGTGGCTTACATAAGGTTTACACACGTTAGTACTGTGTCGTTAATGTAACATGTCATTTGTTTTGGTTCCCATAGCCGTGTTCCAGTGTTATGATACTGATTGGATAATGTGCTTCGAGTCACGTTTGCCATTGCTTACTTAACGTGTGTTTTAATTAATGTAGATGCACATGACATTGAACATCCTGATAATATAATGTCTACAAACCGTAATCCCTCATTTAGCTTCTAGAACTTCACTCAAGATAATATGTGGATCATCTTAGTTGCCATCACTGCAATATCGTGTCTTTTGTTGATGTAACTTCTTGACTGCAGTGTTTATTGCAGAGTTTCTCTCAACATTTTTAAGTTCTTTTCAATGTCAGTTAATCGATGGTTCACCTAGACGCTTCTCAATTTTATCCTAATCTTATTATTGCAAAGCATCATCTCTCGAGCCTTTCTTAAAACAGGATCGGATTTATTCAATCGATAATCAATAGTAATTGGCCTAATAGTCTAGTCAGAACAAAACACGTGCTTCCAGCTTACGTCAATCTCGTATTTCTGTACGTAATCCACGTAACCATCTGGGTCGCGTAACTGGGTTATGGGTCTTGTTGGTTCTCACCTATTTGCCTACTAATGGCTGCCGTAATAGCTCAATGGGCCATGAGACTTCGAATGGTTTCAAGGACGTGCACGATGCCGCTATTTGGAGCATTGTAACTGGAGGAGTTTGGTGTTTTGTGTTGATGCCTTTCAAAATGTTTGACTCCAATCGGCTGAGCAGATTTGACGATATAGTTTCAAACTGCTTTTTATTTGTACGAAAACGAAAGATTTCTAATAATACCACGAAGATTAAGATAGTGATTTTGGATATACTAGATTAAAAACCGGAGCACATATTTGTGACACTATGACACATAAATGTTTGTTCTCGAGTCATGGATGTAACTGATGTGTTATTTGTGTTGTCAATATCGCCCGCAGCACATTGTATCCTAGTGCGGGGGACTGAGTATGTTAGAGTTTTTTTACTATTGAGCACGGGTTTCCCCGCATCATTGAAGAAGCTTGATACTCCACCACACAGCTGACATACGGATCAGTGGATAAATCACTGTCCTCGCCTGAAATTGTCAAATTCTGTTATTCATTTACCAATAGCCGTTTACCCATGTGTACTCCAAGTTGTAATGATATTCTCTTGTTAAAACTCGTAGCATTCATTCATGAATCTTAATAGAAACTACCAGGAAAAATTAGTAAACAATAAAAAAAGCGTAAAGGTCTGTTATTATGTTTTGGCTTGATATTCCTTGCAGATAACGCACGTCTGCGCAGTGAAAATGGTCACGCCTTGTTTTTATCGCGATCACTCACTGTTACAATGACTACCAAAATGAAGTAGGTAGTTAGACACTTGCCTCACCAAACGCTGTTTGCGGTCAACAAGTAACTATTTAATATTAAAACGATTAATGTTATAGATACCTATAAGACAATTTGTCCTCGAACTCTTCCATGCACGCCCACTCTTTCCAAAATAAACCGCGAAATGCTGTCCGTTTGTATGACGGATAAGACAGACCTGCTCGAAGATCATTGGAGTCACCCATGGACATTAGTAACACCGGTCAAAAAGAAAGAAGAAAGTTACACTTTTTTAGAGGATAACATCTTAGTCCTCAAGGGTAATAACACATGTGACCGAATGAGAACAACTACAAATTGGACTATTACTAATAACTACTAAAAGGACTAACTATCACTAACAGTCCATGCCCCAATCCTCATACCTACTAGCGAACTAACCACCCTAGTCCCGATTTGGGTCTTATTCTGTGTCGGTCACAGTTGTCATGGTCGGCAGCGGAAGCTGCAAGCTCGTTTGCTACCTTAATAACATAAAAAGTGTTTAACTGGCTAAGGATTGTTCTGTTTCGATCTAAGCAGACATTCTCTTGAGTCAATACGATGAAACCAGTGCCTAATGATAAGGAAACTTGGTGTCGACGACAGACAATAACATGTGACGAGCTGACAGGAATCACTAAGTTCAACAAGTTAATGTATTCTGACTCTGTATGTATAATCGACACCAAAATAGCATGCTTTGGACTAAACGGGTCTATTGTATGACCGGGGATTTCCGCTTGGCTTCTTTTAACGTTGCGAAGAAGTTTCCAGCTGAGGCCTATCTTGCTTAATTTTACGACAAGACTTTTTTCGCGACCTTATGTCATTATTTGAAGCATTCAAGCATTTCCGGTCAAAAACGGGTAAAACCTTCGATCGAAGGGTAAAACACACCCTTCATACCTTTTATTCATTTTATTAATTAAACATTTGAGAGGACGTACATCAATTTTATTGTGTGAGGATTTTTGTAGTAACAATTTCTCATTTAGCGAGTACCTAGCACTCATGGAAGTACCTATCATATCATCATCGCAACGAATAATTGTCCTGAATGGTCTCGAGTTTCCTTTCTCAGAGTGAGGGTTACAGGTAGTAGATCACCGACCAGACACAGTTGTCATGGGTGGCATCGGAAGTATGGTGCTGCATGCTCGTAACCAAGTGATGCTTAGTCGACAATGGACATTACACACCAATGTACGGTTATATTTCCTGCACCAAAGCAATTGATAATTAATTTATTGTACGCACACAAATTAGAAAATTAGGGGCGCAAAAAGGATTCGATCCTACGACCCTGGGCGGGAAATAAAGGTTCAAATTTAAACTATCGTCCACTTCTTTTACTTCAGGTACTCACATTTCGAGTAGGTGTCGTCATAGTCGAATATTTTGTTACAATCGTTTATTCTAAACCACAATATAAATTATCGATCAATATGTTTCCGCGTAGGTGAAAAAATTAAGTTCTTAATACATAATATACTTAATTATACAATTCTGGGCAATGTTCTGGGAATTTCATTAACAATTCCACACAAGAATGCTACGTCATAGCGTAATGGAATACCCGCCCCGTTTTCTGTATTCCTGGTAATGAATGAATGGATTCAATTACAGAGCTCGTTAATTATGACATCAGCTTAGGCGGGAGTGACTATTCCATAGAGGTTTATATATAGTTAAGTAAACATAAAAATACAGCAGCGATAGCTTGTATGTTAGACTGCCGAACCGTGGGACCCGGGTTCAAATCGTGCCTGCACCTCTAATTTTCAAAAATAATAATAATATGCGTATTATCATTTAATTGGATTTTAGAGAGTTCTGCATAAGGTTCTCAAAGGTATGAAGCCCGCCAATCTGCACTGGGCTGCGTGGAGTATGGCCCGTACTGCTCACATTGTGAGAGAAGATCTATGCCCAGCCGTGGAACAGTTAAGTATGGGTTGCGATAATGAAACATAAAAAAATAACAATTCATAGTTACAGATTCTATATAAGCAAAAATGTTTAAAAAAATGTTAAACCTACATTTGTCACGTTGATAAGTCATTATTAAAAACCGGTATCACTGTTGCAAATACTAAATTTCAGTTTTAATATAGAGCTATGTTTGTACCTGGGGATTTGAATAGTCTCGCCACAGATTTGCGCGGCTGCTCGCACAAAGCGAGGGGGAATACGTAGGTATAAATTGTAAATGCACTTCGCCATAATTGATGTAAGGAGTGTAATTCTCGCTCTTTGAAATATTTTATCATTCAACTTAAATCCAATAAAGTTACATTTTTATTTTTTTAATTCCTACAAGCAACTCAAGGGTACCATTGGGACCCAATTAACTCAAAGGTAAGTCTATTCAAGGGTACTCAAGATAGCAACACATTTGTGACGTAATTAGAAGGAGATTCTTTCTAATAATTATTAACTGGGCTAGTATTAACACCAACTAACACACTCACTATCACTAACAGTCCTTGAACCTTTTTTCAAACCAACTAACGTTCTTAAAAACACTTTCTTCTAACTAGACTAACCATCCTAGTCCTGATTTGAGTCTTGTTCCGATTCCGGCTCAACATGTCATGGTCGACAGCGAAAGGGTAGCATGAAATCGTTCGACATATGGCATAGCAGGACAGCGAGAATCGGTCCCCAGGTTCGTCTGAAATCCTGGGAAATGTAGAGGGAATTTAACAACAGTTTACAGCGAACATGGGGAAATCGATGGAAGGGGAGACAGGGGAAGCATTACAGCTCGCGGCCGGCGACATGGTGGGGGGTGTTGGGGCTCTACGGCTCAATGCATCCGTTTTTAATTACGTCTGAGTGTCTGTCGTAGTTATAACTTTATAACTTTATATTACGTCGATATAGATTAAATAGGTATTGTAAAGCTGGGAATATACTAAGATAAAGGGAAAATGTTCAGAATGTTCTATATTATTTTGACGGTATGGATCTTTTAGTTTAAAAAATCGTTTACTTTCTTTATAGCTTTGTAGCGCCATGGTTGGGAACTTTTATTTATTTAATTATTACAATGCCATCTACACAACACATGACCATCCCAGAATTATACATTTATACATATTATAATATTTATGTTAAGGCGGGCGTAGACGGTATTTTATTAAAAAAAATATTATGTACGTATGATACCTATGATATTTGTTTTAAATTATTGCAGCGATGGTGTCAGAGTGTACCAAAATAACTGAGGCAAGTGAGTCAGTCTTCTTAGTAGTTCCTATTGATGCGCCTGAATCACTGTCTAACGAGCCATGAGCTAGTTTATGACAAGTGACATCAGAGCATCACACTATGCTGTTCTTAATTTAAACTTATCTTATCAGATATTTAAATGTTGACGCTGGAGATAATTTTAGTCCTAAAGAATATTTTTACGAAGTTACGAAACTAACAACCGCAGGTTAAAAATACAGTACGCGTGCCTAATACAATAACAACCTAAAAAATGTTGCAACGAATTTGGAATTAGCTCTGAGGTACTTTAAAAACGCTTCGACATGTCTATAAAAAGGTGCATCGGGCAGACATTTAATGGTTACTGGTTAATGTCGCCCTTGAAAAACAAAGGCATGATCCATGCACTCTCCCTCAACAGTGAAATGGGGAACGTACAGACATTAACAAGGTATTTACACAATAAACATTTTTGTCGTCTAGCTCGCTTAGGGCAGGGCTATTTAATGTGGGATTTTCAAACCCCTAGGGGCCCTAGGGGTGCGCCAACTAAATTGTAGGGGTAACTATAAAATAGCGTTTGTTGATTAAAAACTCGTAAAATACATTGCTTACAGCTGTACAGGGTCATCTGAAAAATAAAGAGCTTCGTGAAAACAGTTCGAGTAGTCCTGGCTTAAAGCGATCGCTTCCAGATAAGCATGAGATAGAGTAACGTGTTGAAACGCTCATAGAGCTTGTGTTAAGTAACTACGAGGGCGGTCGCATAATTTTTTTGTTTACTTTCCTTTTCTGGAAGATAAATATTTTCTGAATAATTTATCATTATTAAAGTTTTCGCCTGCTAGGTCGAAGGGCTCTCTCCAATAACCCTGAACTGAATATGGTGGAGCATCCTTTAGGCCTCCTCCATAACTAAAAAAACCCATGGTTTGCATGGCACAGAGTAATATTAACACTGACTGAAATTATTGTTGGCCAAGATAATTATATCGTCGCTTCGCCACGTACTCGTAGTACTATGATTTACTGTGTCGTCGCTTTATGTATCAAAGATTAAAATTTTATTGTCATACGGGAATTTACGGTATGCATAGCATGTTTGTGGCATACAAAATACATCGTGAATACTATTATCATAATAAAATGTGTATAATATACAATCTGCCCTATTCATTCTTCCACTGCCCTACGGTTGACTGGCAGAGAATTGTTCCATTGCATAAGTAAGTTTCAATCAAGAATAAATAAATAAACCCGCGATGAGTTCGTTTATGATTAGTTTAGAAGATTAAAATGTTCCTTTCATAATTTCTTACGAAAATCAGATAGCTCTGTAGGTTTTTGTTCTATGATAGCCTTGTTAAAGTTTGACATCCGATATAATTACATTGCCTTGACATGGTTCGTTAATCTGTGTGTGAGCACTATTTACATGGAAATGTCGTCCGTGAAAATACACACAAATGTCATGAAACGCTACGCCTGTCCGTTACAGTTAATAGATTATATTATTTAAAACTGATTCTTGTTAACACGAACTGATTTTTTTGTGTATTTAAAATAGCAAACGACCGTGTAACATCACCTTTCCGACTTTTGTGACCGACACAGGACAAGACTCAAATGGAATAAAGATAGTCTAGTTAGCAGAGGGTTAGTTGGTCAGTTCGTTAGTTTGTACGTATAAGAACTGGGGCAGGGACTGACAGTAATCGTTAGTCGTGTTAGTTGTTGCTAGTATATAATAGTTCAGTTAGTACCTACCTAATTGTTAGTAAGAGAAATTTAATTCGCATGGCCAAAGCAACATGCATAAAGAAATATAATTATAATAAATAAGGCTACAAATTCATGGCCCGTTCTAGAATTCTCTATGTCGTGATTGGCATAGACAATACACAAATACAAAAGCACTCCTAGACCAAGAACAGAGATTTAAACTCAACATTAAAATTTCCACCACGCTGGAAATTGCACCGTGGACCCTTTGAACGGCAGTCCGGGGTGGTAACAATTGCGCCATTTACGTCGTTATTGTCGTCGAATATACGCTGGCTAAAGTTTCTTTCGAACCAGCTTGTATTTTTCCCACAACGACTGTGAATTACGGGTTAAGATTACGGCCGTTGTAGCGATAAATAAGACAAAGCGAATGAACCTGCCACCCAAAACTTATGTGCTTGTGGTCATAAATTAACTTCTTTCTGAGGAGTCTGATGTATTTCTGGTGCGTTATGATATGGAGTTCTTCAAAAAGGGTGTAAAGAGAGCTCTGCTTCGGGGCCGGAGTAGTATTGGTGTCTCCCCTGGGGTTGCTCGTGTCCATAGGCGACGATGACCTCTTAGGGGAAAACCGCGTAATGCCGGTCACCTAAGCAAAATTAAATATAAATTAGTGAAAATCAACCTTTTATTTAAAAACTATTAGGCAAACAGAACTTCAACTATTATTCTACGACAATCACAAAAAATAAGATCAATAGTCATAATAAATTGGGCACAATAAACATTTAAAAAAAAGTGTCTTTGACCGCCATTGCCCGACATGGAGGGTAATGCCGGTCAGCAGGATGGACAATACCGGTCAGGCTATTAACGACACAAATCGCATATGTAACCTACGGGTAATTCGCAGTCCGAACACTCAGCATGAGCTCAAAGCCCCCACTGAACACACCTGTGCTGTACCAATGTTTATTGTGCTAGCCATAATCGTTGCATAGCATACACTTGTTCTCAAGATCTTCAATGGTGTCTTCATCGTCATCAGGTACGTCTATCATGTCAATTTCGGAGTTCGACGAGCTTTCATTATTACTTTCTTCAAACATTCTCTTTTTCACCTTTTTTATAGATTTTTCGCTGGGGATATAATCGTTGAGAAGCGATGGTGAATCCGGTACTAATATCTTGTGCCCTGCTTAATGGGGTTCCATCATCAGATCATGACCTGATGAAAAAATGACCATTTCGGGAGCATACCTTTCACATAAAAAAATAATTATAAAAATAGTTTCGCATTTGACGAAGATATACGTAGTTGAACACACTTAAAAAATATAATCTACTTGTATACGTGACTTGCAGGTAATACCGGTCAGGGTTGACCGGCATTAGCCACCTGTGCACTTTTGAAGCTAAAAATAATTAAAAAAAAAACTTGTTGCAAATTACTTGAAATCTTCAATGAAATAGAAAGTCAGATAACTAATTGGCAAAAAATATTATAGACAATAAATGAAATCGAAATATTATTATACTCACCTCTTAAATTCTGCGGCCAAAAAGTTATAAGAGAATTGCGTGAAAAAAACACAAGTCTTTTTTTCGGTGGCGCGTGGTCGGAACTGAACTGAGGTTGGTGCATCGGAGCGGGGAGCAATCAGTCCTCCCTTTATGCATTTTTGAGTGCGCGTAAACAAAGTATTTTGTAAGATAATTGGGTGACCGGTATTGTCGCCTGACCGGGATTACCCGGTTTTCCCCTACCATCTGATGGTCTGATGATCTCCTCTGCTTTTACGTCTGACTTCCCGCAAAGGCGTCAAAAAAGCGTAAGTATTGTTTAGTTGCAAATCGGTTTGCAAGATTTGACTTCAAGGTAGTGAGTACACATACATAGATATCTGTATTACCTAAATATGTGCTTATCCATTAGGTACACTAAATAATATTTAATAATACTTACTCAGTAATATTTTATGATACGTATTTTATTTTACTTTATAATGTCCGCGCCTCTATGAATCATTCGAACATTATTCACTGGAAACGAAGTACCTACATAATATGAAAACGTGTGGGAGTTTTCACTGAAATTGTGGCTACCACCAACGCCCTGATTTTCCAGTTCATTGTCATAACAAAGCGTACATTATTGCTATATCACCGCCAATTGTTTGGGCATTATTTCGCAAAATGTTTTCCCATTATTTGGTAAAATGTTGGAGGTACTCTCGCCTACATTTTATATCTTATAGATATGTTATGTCTGCGTGTATTTAGTGCGTATTATTTTGACTATATGCCTGTAGGTTCTTCTGACGGTGTATAAATGATTTAAGCGGGTTGCTTTCTCAGAGTCAGTTAAGTAAGTTATAAGTTGAGGTTCTCCTACTACCAGTCTTCAGTCGGTGACACACGTCGAAACATCCATGCGGCATAGCACTTTGTACCAAGTCCTAAGGTTACTAAACTTTAGGACTTAGGTATTTGGTTTGTTGGTAGGATTATAGGATTGTATGTATGATTGTATTGTTATCAGGTAAACAAACAAAATTTCATTGTTTAGGCCTCTATGTGTAAAATAACAGAACCTACAAACACAAAATTTTTAAAAAGACATTATTTGATCCGGTACAATTTCAGTATTAGTATGTCTGCAAAATATTTTTGCGCAGCCAATTAAGCATCAATCAATAATAATTGGATAACTTTTAAAGATAACTACCTACTACCTATATAAAAATTATTATATCGAATATCCCGATAAATATTGTATTTGGCATAAGTTCAATAAAAATAAAACATCTACCCAGCTGTGAGCAACACGCGCACTTCATTACATTTTTCACGCAAACTAATTTACTTGATGGCGCATTGCCAAAGGATTTGAAGTTTCTGAGAACCCTCTGCCATCCAGGGATACGTAAGCCTTTTAATAAATCTATACCTAAAATAAGTCCGTAACTGATTGCTAGCTATCTATCTGTACATGGAAGAGACATGACCGAATCAGAGTGGAATACTCTGATTCGTGATGTCCTAGATACATTTATTCATTTATTATAATAAAAGCTCTTTGGAATGAATAATAATAAAAATAGACAATAGAATACATATAATAGGTACTATATTCATCAATAATAATAATAATAAACCTTCTTAATAGACTAATAGAGCATGACCTATAAATCAAGATGCAGCCGCAATCTTTGAGAATATAAAAATTATCTAAAAAGGATAAAAACACCGAAATGCCTGTAAGATAAATAAAATGCTTTTCAGCTGCGAATAATACCTGATATATAAGTATAATAGGTATGATAGTATTTATCTCAATTTGTGCAGTGAAGTGGTATTACCACTAGGGTAATACATACGCGTAGGTATGTATTTACCACCCACTGATAACAGGTATTTTTGAAGCAAAGCACTACGTTTCAGGGAATAAACAGAAGCTTGATTTCAATAACATGTTTTTATTACGTTCATAATTTAGCGCGACATAGGACAGTGACGGGTTGTTTTGACCGTGATTACGCAACATACTAAGTGACTCTCTAAATCCATACTTTATTTCCATATTATTATTGATTTATTATACACTAATATTATAAATGCATTGTCTGTTTGCAAAATTTTCACGCTTAATCCGCTGAACCGATTTTGATTAAATTTGGTTTGGAGATAGTTTGAGACTAACTGAGGCCCTGGAAAGGATATACTCGTAGGACTATTTTTATTGTGAAAATGCGTTCCTTTGGGACAATTTCAACGGCATTTTGTCATTTACTGAGTTCAACGCCAGAAAGACGCTAGTAGGCCTACTACGAAAAACGAAAGTCGACGTTTCGGACGACGGATCGTACTTTTCTTACTGTTACATGTTTCTTTTCCTATTAAATAGATTTATATAATAATAATAAACCTTTATTTCCCAAATATAAGAAACAAAACTTGCTCACAAAAAATAAAATTTACACAAAACTTATAAAAAGCAAAAAATTGTACATAATATTAGTTAAGAACATTTTTGTATGTCAAATTATTTATTACAATAAGATACTTAGATGATAAGAATTGTTATAAAATATATAAAATGTATCTATTATTTTGAATGAATTAAGATTTGTATTAAACTTTAATTTAATCGGTATAAATTACTTATTATTAATATATTTAAGTTTATTACATTCATTTAAAATGTCAATTAAATTATTATAAGATATTATGTAAAATTATTATCTTCTCAAATAAATGTCATTTGAAAAAATATTTAAATTAAATTATTCGATTTGGGAACCCATTTTCGGGTAAAGGCCTCCTCCATCTCTTGCCACGCTGATCTGTTGCGAGCGAGCCTGGTCCACGTATTGCCAGCGACCTCCACGATGTCATCGCACCAGCGGCGATGAGGTCTCCCGACACGGCGTGCGCTATCGCGAGGATACCAATGGAGGACTCTCTCGCTCCAGCGTCCGTCCGTTGCTCTAGCAACATGACCTGCCCATCTCCATTTTAATTTGCAGGCTAATTCGGCGGCATCTATGACTTTCGTTATTTTTCTTATATCTATATTGCGTTTTCTGTGTTTTAGGGATATACCAAGCATGCTTCTCTCCATTGACCGCTGGAAAGTTTGTAATTTATTAACGGCTTTTCTGGTCAATGTCCAAGTCTGACATCCGTAGAGTAGAGATGGTAGTATTATAGTATCCATTGCTTTCTTTTTGAGCCCCGTTGCTATATTAGATTTGAAAATTTCTTTTAAAGACCAAAATTTCTTCCAGGCGATTTTAATTCTGCGGTCCACTTCTTCCAATGTTGGATTTTGGAAGCAAATGTTCTGGCCTAAATATACGTAGTTGTCTACATAAGCGATTTCTTTTGATTGAATAGTGATTTCCATTTTAACTCCGTTTGTAATGAGACGTGTTTTCTCTGAATTCATATTCAGGCCACATTTACGACTCTCATCGTTTAGAGTTTTCAGCATAAATTCGAGTTCACTGTAGCTTTCCGAAATAAGAACTACGTCATCTGCGAACCGAAGATGATTAAGGTATTCACCATTTAATTTGACTCCTATATTATGCCAGTCAAGTTGTTTAAAAATGTGTTCTAATACTGCATTGAATAGGTTAGGCGATATTGGATCACCCTGTCGTACGCCCCTTTTAATATAGAATGGCTCTCCTTTTTTTTCTAGCTTGATTACGGCTTTAGATTTATTATAAATTTCCTTTAATATGTTTATGTATTTTCTATGTATGCCTTGTTCTTCGAGCGATATCCACAAGGACTCATGTGTGATAGAGTCGAAAGCTTTGACGTAATCTACGAATGCTATGTAGAGATTCTTCCCATATTCCGTATATTTCTCAATTATTTGGGTTAAAGTGAATATGTGGTCGTTGGTAGAGTAACCTGCTCTGAATCCAGCCTGTTCCCGTGGTTGATTTTCCTCTAACGGTTTCAAAATTCTTTTGAGTATTAAATTTGTAAATATCTTATATAGAGTTTGTAGAAGACTAATAGGACGATAGTTGCCGATATCCGACGGGTCGCCTTTCTTGTATAGCAGAGTGATAGTAGCTATTTCCCAGTCTGTTGGGATCGATTCGTCTAGAAGAACTTGATTAAAAATTTTTTGCAAGATTGGAGTAACAGGTTCGATGATGGCTTTGAGAATGTCATTGGAAATAAGATCTTCACCAGGACTTTTCATTGGTTTTAAACGTTCTATAGTATCTCTGATTTCGCTTTGCAAAAACAACGGAACGGTGTCTAGACTTTTGAGGCATATTGTTTTATTAAAACCACTACTGTTTGTGCTGTTATATAACCCCGCGTAAAATTCAGTGGCAATTTTAAGTAGATCTCTTCGATTTGATGTTAGCGAGTGGTTTTCTTTTAGTGCGTGGATCCAAGACTTGCTAGATGCCAGTCTCTTGTAAGCCCTTTTGACGGACGCTCTTTTATCAAGCTCTTCCTCTATTATTCTATACCTGTGTTCCTTTTTTGCACGTTCCAACTTTTTCTTGATAAGTCTGTAAAGATTTGTAAGTCTATTCTTTTCTGTGGCAGTTTTGTTATTTTTTTCTTTAAGTATTGTTCTTTTCCTAATTAGGCTTTCGATATGTTTAGATATAAATGATGTTTTGATTATCCTAGGTTTTGGTAGTGAGCTATAGGTTTTTCTGATTAATGTTTTTAACGTATTGTACGAAAGTTCTAAATTTCCATTTTCTATTGCATTTATTTGGCAAGAGAAATTATGTTTTAAAAAGTCTTTTTCTTCGGTTGTTAAGGTGTTGGACCGATAGTTGCCAAAGTTTTTACGTGAAATGACGCGTTTGGTCTTCACAGATAGAGACGTTCTTATCAGCCTATGGTCGGTAGGATGTGAGGTGGGTATAACATCGTAGTTCTGTATCATTCGTTTATCCCTTGATAGAATGTAATCTATTTCATTGCGTATAACTCCGCCAGGATGTAACCAAGTCCATTTTCGTTTTGATTTCTTTTTAAAATATGTATTCATAATGTGAAATTGGTTTTCAAAGCAGAAATCTACTAATAGCTTGCCTCTCGAATTTCTTTTACCATAACCCCACGGGCCCATAACACCTTTATCTTCTACTGTTGGCATGCCCACTTGCGCATTAAAATCTCCAATTACCAATGTGTTTTTATTTGTAAATTGTAGAGCCTGTCTAAGGTCGGCGTAAAATAATTCTATTTCGTTGATTGGAGCTATTTCCGTAGGCGCATAAACTTGTATAATGTAAAAGATTTTATTTTCCAATAGATTTATATATGAAAATCGAATTGAGTTTCCTTTAAAAAAATGACATAATATATGTTCACACGAAACATAATTTGGCGACCGTGATTGGTAGGAAAAAGTACGATCCGTCGTCCGAAACGTCGACTTTTGTTTTTCGTAGTAGGCCTCCAGAAAACTAAATACCTACGGAAAACTAGATATTTCAAACTGGCTGTGCCCGTGACTTCGTCTGCGTGAATGTTAAATAATAACAGCCATTGTTCAAATTGTAATAATATAATAGCGAGATAATCGATTTTAATTAAATAAAGACTAAATGTAAAGTCCAGATACTGACTGTAAACAAATATTTAATCCTTTTAATAAAATTCAGTAGTTTTGGTTGGTTGGTCCCAACGCAACGGTTACATTACTTGAAAGTAGTAAAACGTAAATAAACAGTAGTGCAACCACCATCTATCATTAGTATTTACGTTTTGATTATAAACAGTGTTACCACATCATTTATAGTAACTGATAAATTAGCGATACTGGCAACCGGCCAATTAGACCATGTGTCTTACCGCGAGGGTGACGGCGATAAGAGCAGCAAATGTTGCTTTTTAGGGTTCTGCAATTACAAGTAAATCGTCGGAACTCAATCACTCGCGTATTAACTATATGCACGACTTGCCTAACTATAAACATTATTTCTAGTATTCACTAAACGCTTCGCTAAAGTTAATATAAAAAAATTATAATTAGGCCGTTGTCAAATTTTTTTATGTGCCAAGGAGTTTCTATCGCTGTTTCTTTTCCTGTTTTATATTTTAAATTCAGTATTTAATATGGGACCTTTGTGAAACTATAATACATGCAAAACAAAATTACTTCCATAAGCGTATAATTATATAAATATCTACAAGAAATAAATAATTTGAGTTCAGTTGAGTTAAGTTAACAACATTTTTCGCTAAATTACTGCAGAACCCTGATAATTGTGTCACAGACGCCACTTGACACATATGAACAGAAATAGTTATGTAGGTACAGTGTACACACATATCGGTGACAATGACGGAAATTTATAATTTACAAAGAAATCTGGTTTTAGGTCATATGACCAGTCCATAATGGCTCCCGGCAATTTTGGGTATGATTTTCGGCTTCTGCCCGTATTCCAGGATTTTCGGTTAATAGCAGTCATCGTTGGTATAGAGACAAATTAACACAATGATTATTGACTTTCCACGTAAAATTATTATTTCTTTATAGTTACTTATATGTAATTCTTCTGTCCGTGTGTTATAACATCGGTTACAACATAAAATATGTTGCACAACATCGTTTGCCAAGTGAAAAAGTTTAAGAAAAAATGTATGAGGGATATTTGTAGGGCCATTAGAATAATAATATGGCCCTAAAGGAATTCTTATATTTAATTTGGTATAAAGTACATTAAGTCTACACATACACGAAGATAGTACCTACCTAAGAAGTATATTTAACTTTAATAATACACACACAACCTAAAACTAAAAAGCTTAAAAATATAAAATAATAACTGAAAAATGTTAATAAAAGGAATTGGTATTTAGAAGTCAATTATTTGTTAATTGTTACACCTAACTTCAGGGGGACATAGATCCGTGGCGACTGGATGGATGGATGGATGGATATCACTTAGTTTTGTTTGTTTAGTTTGTACACTAGACACTTGTTTCAGGTCAATACAATTTATGGTTTTTCACACTTAAGTAAATTAAATAACAATACATATTATGATCTAGAAGGTCAAGTAATACGTACGCTATGAAAAATAAATATTTCGTCAGCAGCACGAATGTTTTTCAACTTTATTCCTTATTTTAGCGTATTTATTCGTCAGGCGTGGATTTAAGTGGACGGTAAGACATTTAACGCTATATTTATATTTTAAAAGTATGTTTGGAACTGAATTTAGTATTGATGAAATGCTCTGTGTGAAGGAATATTTTTTATGTAATGGCCAAGTCATTTTAGTCAGTGTAATGCTTTGATTAAAGGTGTAATGATTTGTCTTATTCTGTGTCGCTCACTGTTGTCAGTGTGCCAATGGACATCAGGAACATCAAGCTCTTCAGGAAGCAGGATACTCGAATTATTATAGTTCTCCAATACTGCGTAATAAACTATAACTATGCCAAATTAATTTCCAATTCCATCATTAGTTATTGTAATGGAATATTCACAAAATTTTCGTATGTTAAATGTTATACAGCTTACCTATTATTATTTTCGGTGTCATACTAAGTAGTACTAATTTATTTCCATGTCTCACGCGGTAAAGTAATATCGCGTTTATAATTTTATCCTACACTAGTCGCTACTCTGTACTAGCTGACGATGTAACAAGCACCTATGCTCAGTAATCACTTCTTCCGAATTAAAGCTCATCTGCTTATGTAAATAAGGAAAACATTTTAAGACCTTTTCCTTGAACAAACTAAACCAAACCCGATGTGTGTTTCTGCGAACTTGTAATGTAAAATATTTGCGTGATCATCTTATTACCCGTTTAAAAAAGAAACCACATTGTATTTATCTTAAGTGCTTGGTTAATTTAATTATATAGCACCACCAGATACGCCGCAATGGTCACAACCGCATTACTACCACGTTGCGTTCTAATATGAAAGATGCACTGAACCAATTGTTAAATGGGTCCAAAAAAAATCAGAGTTGATTTTAATCGGATGGTAATTCTTACAAAATTTGGTTAATTTTTAAAGGAGTATGGTTGTTTGTAAGTCAGCCAGTAAAAGATCCTACTGATACGCAGCGTCAAGAATTAAGATGTATGATGGAGAATCATGTAGCCGCCAGAAGACATACGATGCCAAATGTTCTGAAGTAGTTGGAATGAAACGCATCCTCTAACTTTCCGAGTACGTACATATCGTATTTTAAATTAACTATCCCTTCAGTGAAAGAAAACACTGCGCCCGAGGTCTGCATAATGAAGTCTGTCAATCGTTATTTGGTAACCTTCAGTCCGCGTCCCGTCTACTACATACCTGTACCCTTCAATGTAGGCTTCATTATGTGAGTAGATTGAAGTCCAACAGTTTCTCAGATTTGGGTTGCAATGTTGACAGTCGCTAGCCAACTCCGTTGTATTACCTCAAATTCAACGGAGTAGGCTAGTTTAGCTAGGCGGAGTAGGATCCGTTGTGTTACCTCAAACTTTTAATTTTAACTTTTACTTTTAACTTAGAAGATACGTCGAAACACCATGTTACGTACGTTGCCCTTCAAACTGAAACGTAAATTAGTATCACGGCTAGGGCTGTTACTTTATTTTGGAAGAAATATTTTGTAATAAAAGCAAAAGTAAAACCAAAAATGGGCGATAATGAATTGGCCATGAAACAGTAGTAACTTTTGTAGTACGTACCGACATAATATAATTTTTTATTATAATAGTGTGTAAAATTGAGTGAAACTACGATACTAAATATAGTACATGTGGCGACCCTAGTCACGGTAGAAATAGGTGTAGCGTGGTCGTTGACAGACGGGTCACGGGACGTCTAGGTACTTCAACTCGGCACCTCTAAACTAGCGTGACAAATTGTCGCGTGCAAACTATTTCTTTTATCCAGCGATAACCAGAACTTACATTAAATGTTACGGATTTTTTGTGGATGTCTTCAAGTCCAGTTAATTAGTGTGCTTTATTATTTATTAGTCAGGACTACATCGCGACTTACAATCAGGAGGGATTGTGATGAAGAACTTATAATACTTAAAAAACGTAGTACCTTTCTTTTTTACAACAAAGAAAGTCTGAGTATTCCACCATCAAATGTTTGACTCAAATCATGTCTATGAGCACTTGAGACATCTTCAACCAAATTATTGATAACAAAATCCTTCACGATTACAAAAAATACGACGTCTACTAGGAAGCCGCACTTGGTGGTAGACTATTTATGCCCTAGCCCTTAATCAGGAACGATCGAGTTTGTCTTTCAGGGTATTCTAGCTTTGGGATGCAACATCTTAAAAGCTCCTCAAAAGAATGCTCGCCAATGTCGACGCAAGGCCCTTAGGGCCGCCACTGTTGGCTCCTCTTGCCACCTGGCGCCTAGGGCAACCGTTACTCTCGCTTAACCTAGTGCCAGCCCTGTGTTCAGGGATCACGTATTCCAGGAGAGGCCCTGAGCCTGACAATGGGACTGTGATTTATGTTGACTTAACAGTGTCCACCTCAACACCTGTCAAATTACGCAGCAATCCAGCAATAAAACAATTTGCAAGCAATCTGTTCATCATCAGCGTAAAAAGTTCAAACACGTGCATTAATTCAGAATTCGGTTCAGATACCTAATAAACACTGTTTATAAGCTCGTGAAAACAAAATATGTGTCGCATTCGCCCACTCGTAGGTGTTCTGATCATTTATTAACCAGAGGCAAAATGCAGATCAAAGACGTATCTGGTCCACTTCAAGCGATTTTAAAACCGTTTCGAGTGATTGATGACATTAGTGACATCACCTTACAGTTACACTAATATATCTTCAAGTCATTTATCAACAATAAAAAATATTTTCATAAAAACACACAGTAGGTATATTTCAATGGGTGATCTCATGATTAAGAATACCATCAAACCCTTGTCGTTCGCTACATAATATCTTAGAGTCAATGCGCTTTTTATCATTTGAATGCCTCGCCTCGACAAAAAAGAAGTTACTATTCACCGATTAAGTTACATTACACAACTTAACAAAGAAATTCGGTATAATTGTCGTAAGTCGGAACCGCAAATAGTAGGCAATATTGCTTCAACACATCAATGGCCAACTACTTAGCACATGCCTTTCCTTATAATTGAGAAGGCCCAGAGCATACTACACTACGCGACTCCAGTGCGGATTGGTGGAGGGGTTAGTGGCTAACCCAAGACTCGGAAATATTTATGCCGCCGAAGGGCCCTTGACATGGCTTATGGACTGCTAGCTAATAATAACAGCCGGACCGACAGCTTTACGTGCCCTCGGAAGAATGAAGAATCATCATTTTGTTGATCGAAGATTAAAAATATATAAACGATAAAAGGGGCTGGTAAGGAAAGCGCAAAATATAAAAACGAAATGTGTGCAATTCACACGTGCTAGAAGTGAAACTTAAAAAAAACGAATACTGTCAGTCCAAATATTGATATTTTGCTTTACTTACGTATGCCGCCATTTTGCCGATGCTTCCTATATAATTTTCTCCCACGTTAAAATGTCGTCTTTTTCGTTTCCGTTTCGATTCATTTGCGCGTCATTTCAATTACAAATCACAACGATACTATAGAAGTTTTCACTTCAAAAAAACAAATTACGTAGGCAGGGGTTCCTAGACGATTTTGTAGGTACTTTAATTTTTACATAACGGTCTAATCTTTGAACGTTGTGTAGAATAATTTCCGTATGGAGTGTATTAATAGAATTTAAATTATCGAAACAGGTGTCAGGGAAATTGATGATATCAGGAACGAAAATAAAGAAATTAAACGTTATTATCTTGCGTTTAGATACCGAGAATGTGCTTTGCGGCTGCGATATGCGGCTTAGTAACACGACTGAATCTATCAAATTAGAATATTTTGAGGCAGCAGTGTCGGGCTACAACATTTTGTTATTTATAATTCTACTAACTTATTTAACCTTTATGACGAACCGTATGGCCCAATAGTTACGTTGCGTGACCGGCATTCCAAGGGTCCTGGGTTCGATTTCCAGCAACGCGTCGTCAACGTTTCAGGGTAAAAAGGCGAGGTTAATGCTCAACGAATTCTTTACAATCTTATCTGTGGTTAGTAAACTTTGCTTTATTACATTTTGTATTGCATTTTGCATTAGTCTGATAGTGCATTTTGTGTAAAATATTGTGATTTTTTTAATTTTCATCCCTCCTGTTATTATAATACAGAATCAAATTAATTATTTTTACTGCCCTCCTTCAGTACGTATCTAACGCCCTTGCTCGATTCGGGACCCCTATGACTCATGACTCGTACATGACTCACTCTTTAACCCACACTCGAAAAAATATTTAGCCGGGTTATTTTATACGACGTAGGTATCCTTTTTATTTGTTATTCAACTGAAATAAAACAAATATTATAATGTTACCTCCAGCTTGCGATCCCGTGGCTTACTTGGTGTTGGCCCTGCCTCCGAAGCGACGGGGCCCGGGTTTGATACAACCCCATCGAAATAGATTAAACAGTTTTGACAATAGTGGTAATTGTAAAGCAGTGATAGCCGTGTGGTTGAACGTTGGACTGCCGAACCGGTGGGTCCGGGTTCAAACCCCGCACGCACCACTAATTTTTAAAAATTATGTGCGTATTAATATTTAATTATCACTTGCTTCGGTGAAGGAAAACATCGTGAGGAAACCTGCACACCTGGGAGTTCTCCATAATGTTCACTTGCTTCGGTGAAGGAAAACATCGTGAGGAAACCTACACACCTGGGAGTTCTCCATAATGTTCTCAAAGGTGTGTGAAGTCCACCAATCCGCACTTGGCCAGCGTGGTGGACTATGGCCTATACTCCTCACACTGTGAGAGGAGACCCGTGCCCAGCAGTGGGACAGTTATGGGTTGTGATGATGATGATGATAATAGTGGAACACACAGACAGACAGACAGACAAACGAAAAAACGGACAAAAACTCTTCTCAAACTTTTCAATGTACAGCATTGACTTATTATTATTATGGACATAGGGTCTCATTCTTAAATCGCGAAAAAAATGTCCCAGTAACAGCCATGGCAAGAACAGAGATGTTAACAAGGTAATTTAAACACTAAAATAATTACGTCGAGGTTTAATTTCGATTGCAGTCGTTAACGCGGAATTGTAGCTCTTTTTGCGTTTTGAAGCTCATTTGGCTCGGACATTTTTTAGCGCGCACCCAACATCCATAGTAATAATAAGTCAATGATGTACAGACATTGATTAGGGACTTAGCTTTATTATATGTAGGTATAGAACAGATCATATATTTACAGTAATTATTGGACATTAAGTAAGACAAGGCTTACCTAATCTCACTTATAATCCAATCTTATATATATTTAGTAGTCGGTATCAATTGATTAGATTAAATTAAATATACTTGTTGAAATTTCGACGCATTTAGTGTGGCCTGGAGCCGGTTACCCTTTTTTTGAGGCGACCGTCTCAGTCCTCAAGGGTAGCAACACATCTGTGACCGAATTAGAACGAAACTCTTACTAAAAATTACTACAACTAACAGGACTTACTATCACTAAAACTCCCTGTCCCAGTCCTACTTAAGTACATAAGTACTTAAGTAGGACTGGGCTGGACTGGACTACGTACTAACTAATCAACAAAAGATCTAACACCGTCTTCTAACCGGAGTAACTATCCTATTCCCCATTTGAGTCTTGTTCCGTGTCGGTCACAGTTGTCATGGGCGGCAGCGGAGGGTGGTGCTGCATGCTCGAAAGCATTAGTAGGTTCAGTATCTGCGTCGCACACAACGAAGCCGCACGAGACGCAAGTCGCACGAGACGCAAGTCGCACGAGACGCAAGTCGCACGAGCCGCAGGCCGCAGCACAGACGGGCCGCAGATCCTAGAAATCCAAACGAAAAATAGTGTTTAATAAAAGAAATATAATTTAAAAGGTACATCCACGCCGATGAGACTGCGCGGCGGCACGGCGGCCTTAGTTATTATAAGAACTCCAATGACGCAAATCGAAATCGTTCCTGGATTCTGTTCAGGCGATTTATGCGCCTTGTGATTCTGATTTTAATAAGGTCGAGTCAAGAAAAGATTTATTCATCGGTACACCCTTAATTTGGACTGCGAGACTGGAAGCTTTTCGTTATCGTATCGTAAAGAAGGCGTCTGGCAAAATTCTAATGTTATGTAGGTACCTATCTTTTTAATTCATTCTATTTTTTTTTATTTTTTTCATGTGCACGAAAAATAATATGAGAAACAATTATGATTTATACTATTATAAACATATATTAATTTTCTTAGCAATGGAATGAAATCACGGTGAACTTCCGAATAAGGTCTTTTAATAAGGTCAGGGTACCCGCCTGAGTGAGAATCCGGCGCGCACCTCTATTTTTGAAATGTGCGTATTAGATTTGAATCATCACTTGCTTCGGTGAAGGTAAACATCGTGAGGAAACCTGCACACCTGAGAGTTCTCCATAATGTTGTCACAGATGCATGAAGTTTGCCAATCCGCACTAGTACCAGCTCGGTGGAATGGTGCCTGTGACCTAAACTTGTGAGAGGAAACCTGTACCCAGCATTAATTAGGGGAATTTGATTGCCTCAGTTTCAGCGCGCTGCTAACATACAGTTACAATAATTACAGTTACAATAATTACAGTTACAAGATGATTGGAAACCGCTGAAAACTGTTAATCGCCTATCCTCTGATATCAGCGTGATATCCAAATATTTACATAGAACTTGACACGTGTGACTGTAACGAATGTAACCCAATACCAACCCATTTACTAGTTCGAAATAAGGTAGCGGTTTCTCAATGAAATAAGAACCTAAAGTCACGTGGTGAGCCGCATGTAAATAACACCACTAGCGTACAATTACGTATAGATATACGTAACATAGGTAAATAGGTGCGTAATTAAGCACAAGTAGGGTTACCAGATTTCCGGATTTTTCCGGGATATGACCAGACTTATAAAAAAAAAATTTGGTTGTCTGTAAAGTCGGTTTACTGACGATAGTTGAACGTGACAACGTCTTAAGAAAATAATTTCCTTTGAATGAGTAGGCAAGCACAATAAAAGAACACTTTTTCAATACACGTTAAGTCATTTATTAAAAATGAATGCTGGATACTTATACATCCTACATCGTGATTCAGAATTATAGCGCCCCACTACTCAACGCCATCTAGTGTACTGCGAGTGAACTACCAGCTCAGCCAGCCTTCCTCCATCGATAAATGGACCCAATCGAACTTAATGAATAATTGTTCACTGCACAATACATAGATGGCGCTGGTATAATAATTCACCAACGGTAACGACGGTAACGCGTACGTACGTAACGTCATGTTTTTTCATGCGTGCCACCGAATTATAAGACGTTGTCACGTCAAAACTTATTAAAAACGTAAAAATTAAGTAAGCATTCAATTAGCTTTCATCTGTTTATTAAACTATCATAATATTAATATGTCAGTGTAATCACAAAAACTTGTTTTATTGACTTATTGTCCTAACTTTTCAAATCTTGTTATGGTAACCCTGAAAACAAGATACCGAGTTACACTAGACATCCCAGTAGGTATACCATAGTTAGAATGTGGGTTATACATAAATAAGTAGATTATACGTAGTTTAGTAGTATTATACGTAGTCGTAGTTCTCAATATACTAAGCAGTATTAGCCAAGTGGTCTGAACGTTGGAATCCCGATGTGGAAACCTGGGTTCAAATCCTCCACGAACCTCTAATTTTCAAAAATTACGTGCCTGTTAGAATTATTTAATTACCACTTGTTTCAGTGAAGGGAAACATCATGAGGAAACTTGCAAATGTTCTCAAAGGTGTGTGAAGTCCGACAATCCGCACTTAGCCAGCGTGGTGGACTACGGTCTGTACCCTCCTCACATCGTGAGAGGAGACCCGTGCCCAGCACTGGGACAGTTTGTTGTGATAATGATGATGATGATGATGACGATGATAGTCGTAGTCTATCAATATGAAAGAAAATAAAAAATTTCTAACATGTATTGCAGCGAGGATTATAAAATTTTTATGTTTTTAGTCATTCTTATATTTATCGGCAATTAATATTGTTCTTGTAACTTCATAACTTGTTCGATCACACTTTAGCGATTAATCGAAGGAATAACGACGAATACGGCGATAACAATTAATCATTATCATTATATATAACTAAGTATAATTATCTATAGTCGATACTAACAATAAATCTGTAACAGGTCGCTGTCTGTACCTAGAAGTTATACCTATGAGAAAATCTTTTACTGATGGTCTTTGTTAACGCAATGAACCCAAAACAATTCTTTTTAGAATTTTTGTCCGTTTGCCTGTGGTTTTGTACGCGCTAATCTCCGAAACGGCTTAACCGATTTGGTTGCAGTTTTCACTTATATATTGTGGCTTCCAAACAAGCCAGCAGCCGAAACACGAGTTTTGCGAGTGGCTCAAGCAAGGGGGGGGGGGGGGGGTGGTTGCTAGTCAGCGGGGACCTACCACCACTGGAGTACTATCGGGATATCTTCAACACTATGCGCTTTACCAACCATTTGCCAAATACGAAACAATGAACATACATCTCAATTCTTCTTCAACTCAAATTCTCCAACTTCCCAACCTAAATAATTTTACGGCTTGTTACTTAGAAAGGTACTCCCAACCGGCCAATGTCGTCGTTGTACACACTTCCATAAATTCTAGAAGATTATTTCTCGAAGATGAAATAAATCTACGTTTTAAACGTGAATCTCATAACATTACAAACAGGACGGTCGCCTCGACCGCGATTCGATGCGTCGATGTTTGAAAGGCAAATGATGCGCGCCAAATAGGTCGACATACAAAATTCAGTAGAATTCTCTTTTTGCTCCACGTACCCACCTTGTAAGCAGTTTATGTATCTTTTTCGGGGAACTGGATGTTTTGTACCGGTCGATGTGACAGATAAATAAAATTGGAAGTCCACGTTTCACCCCCGTTCTTGACATTTTGGTTTGATGTCGACACTGTCGACTGAGCGCACCACTTAGTCTGTCAATTGGTCTGTCTGTTCGTTTGCCAGCTATATCATAAAAAATATAAAAAGAGTGAATACTCATATCTGTAGCGACATCGCACGTGACACACGTCATATGGTGACGTCATAACAGGCCTGAATCACGCTATCGAGATTTTCTACACTGATCGCATTATACTTGGCTTGGCCGCTCCCCGGGCATGTTGTGTCGCCCGGCGGAAGATCTCGCTTTGCCAAACTACCCGGATATCGAGTGAATTATACGTTCTGAAAAAATCATCTGGTAAACAGCATCGCCGCTATTTCAATGGATTATCCCACACAAACATATCCCTTGAGCGGTACTATTAAAATTTAAACATAATTATATTCGTATTTTGTACTGTAAATACATAACAGAAAAATCCTTGAGTTCAAATTCAATGTCCCGTATGTAGAGTGGACCGTTATAGCTGCCTTTACATAGTAACGGGATTACATCTCGAAGGTTTTCGGTCAAACATTGTTTTTGGACTACATCATTTAAGGAAATGTTATTTACAGTCGTGTTTTCAGACACATTTTAAACTTACATTGAAACCAGTGATGAATATAATGGAAATGAAAGTTTGGCATATCTGTATAACGCATATACATATTTACAAAAAATATAGTTTGAGGGACAGAATTAATCATAAAATATTTTAACATCTCTTAATGCCTGTGTGTTTAAATCGCATGGAACCTGACTGAACTGAAGATAATGGACTGAACTGAACTGAATATGACTATATTTCTAAAAACATTTAATCTTTTCATACGACCCCGGCCATAGCCTAGTCGGTAGTGCGAGGGATCGTGGATTCGATTCCTGGCCGGGACAGATCTTTATGTAAAAGATAAAAATGTTTGTTCTCGATTTGTGTGTTAGTAATGTGCATCTACGTATCCTAAATTCGTAATGCGGGGGGTATGAGTGTGTAAGCGTTAATTTATTAAATTCATTAAAACCGATCTATTCTATAAAAAGATAATATTATAATTTTAAACAAATTATATTATTATCATCCGATATTCACGTGAAAGTAGTCGCTGGCATAGCTAGTTCATACATAAAATGCACATAAAATTAAAAAAATACACAATGCATCTGTTCGAGATGACACCTATCCCTCGAAACTCGAATAGGTATAACTGCCACCGCATAACAAATTATTTGGTGATTCTGGTCTCCCTTCAAAAATCATGATTTATTTAGTTAGAATGTCAACAGAAAGCACATAACACAATAATTTATTAATTATAAAATACCTGGCAATGATAAAACACGTGATCTAGTGCAGTTATCATGTTTGTGATCAAAAGTTCGCCCCAAAAATTGTGACTTCTATAAAAATATATTTATAGCACGTAAATAATTTCAAATCGTTATATTAAAGTCTGGTAACAAACTAAAATGGCTTTTATGATTAGTGCAAATAAATCCATTTTAAGTTATTTCACCCTGTTTGCTTCCAGGTTTTAAAGCTTGTGATAAAATACTGCGACTTTGACATTTAAAACAGGTGAATAAAACATTGAACCTCACTTACATTTCATGACATTCATAATTATTTTATTTTTTTATGTTGTGTTTTTGTGTTATTCTTGTTTTATAATCGATCAGCACTATGACGTCAGCAACTACTTTATTATTATTTTCTGCGTAAACGTATGTTTTTAAATAACAAACATTTTTTATTGGAACAAAGTTCCTAAACGCAGCCTAAAGGCCGATAGTAGAGTCTAGCTGTAGAGTTCACCCGGGGTAGTACTACCGCCCGCCACATAAGTAGTACCGTTTTAACAGCAATCGTGTTCCGGTTATAAAGATGTGGAGCTGGCTACACTTTTTAGAGGCGAACATCTCAGCCCTCAAGGGTAACTCAAGGGCAACACATCTGTGACCGAATTAAAACGAGACTCTTACTAACAATTACAAACAGGACTATTACTAACAACAACTAACAGGACTGACTATCACTAACAGTCCTTGTCCCAGTCCTGATACCTACTAAGGAACTAATCAACTAATGTTCTAACACCGCCTCCTAACCGGACTAACCATCCTCTGAGTCTTGTTCAGCAGCGGAAGGGTGGTGCTGCCTGCTCATTTACTACCTTGCTACCATAAAAAGTCGAACTCTAATTATTTGGTCCATAACAATAATGTCTAAAAAAGATTTTACAATACGAAAACATAAAATTCGTTTAATGTATAGATCTATACCAAACGAATTTTAGTACCTCCCCGTCCCCATAGGGACACAGGGACGTAACAGAAACACGTCGTCAATGTTGGCCATAAAGAGTTATATCATGATCCTCATGTTTATAAATGGTAATTGCAGTTGAAATAATTATCATTCGTATTATCAGTTTTATGATTTTTTTTCATATTTATTCCTTACCTACACCGTTGAGTTCAATTCAGAGAACTTCGCTCTTGACTGAGTTCTTGTTTGTTTTTTTCTTTTACAATTTGTTTTTATATATTCGAAACAGTAATTGGAATAAAATGCGTCAGTTTTTCTCAAAAGAGGCTAATTAAACAAGATTAAATTGATATAAAGTTGGGTAAATCGATAAAAGTGTTTGTTACAGTATCAGTGATTTCCATGTAAATGTCTAAATACGTGGTAGACGATCGTACAGCGGTCATAGCCCGATGGCCTGTGCCAGTCGTTATTGATCGAAGGAGTTATGCAACTGCAGGCGCGGTCGGTATTCGGATGACGTTGCTGATTAGTTTTATGACCAAATAATAACCAGGTCACCCACTCAATGAACGGACACTATGATTTCATTCGATTTTCAACAAACAGAAAAGAACAAAACAAATTAGCTGAAACTGATATTGATCGCGAGCATCAGTTATGAGAAAAATATACTTAAAGAAGACAATTTTTGACGTGATTACGTCTTATAAGTCGATGAAGGCCGGCTGCAGGCACGAAAAAGTATGACGACATTGTCACATTAATATGTATTATTGGTATTATAACTATCTTTGCCTGAAGCCTGCATGGTCGATTAACATCGTTTACATCCGCCAAACGACTTGTCCTTCTTTCCCGGACAACGGCGACGGTGACCACTTATACTATCGGGGTTTTCGTCCGCTCGTTTGTATTTAAATAAAAAAAGAGGAAGTGCGTACTTCAATCTCTAACTCAGTACAATTATTTTATACATAAAGTGCAATAATAGGCGTTGTTAAATTTGAGTTAAATAGTGTTATCAAAATGTTTATTGTTGAACACATTTCATAACATTTGACAATTCGACTCAGTTCTCGCTACATACACGTGTGCGTGACTCAGAGTGCTACTGGCGGTTGTAGCTAGGCACAGTTAATAATAGGACTGTATTAATTGCGTTTGGACACACTGATAGGTAACAATCTGTGAACAATAGGACTTCCGTCGGTAAACCTTTTACGGCAACTCTGGGTAACTCGGCATTATCGTCGTTAATGAAGACTTGGGTTATGAATATTGTGTTTAATGCTTTTGAGCAGGCGAGCCACCTGATAAATGGTCATTGCTGCCCGTGGCCATCAGTTACACCAAAGGTACCACCTCTTTTTATTTGTTCTGTGGTTATGTCCGTATTGGGGCGGCTATAAAACTGACCCCAATCGCATGCCGCCAGTGTGGTAAGGGGCGACAGAAGCTGAACGTTGCTTGGTGGTAAAGCCAAGCCCGGCTACCACCCTCTTGTTGGAGTCGGCCGCCAAAAGCCTTGTTGTTTTCTGCCTGGGATGAACATAAAGTCTTGAGTTTTAACGTACACTCTGCACCGTCAAGTTCTTACAAATTATAGAAATTAAGAACTATAGTTAGTCATGTGCTGGTCTCGTGGCTTGTGAGCTCATTTGTCGGTTAATATTAACATTAAAAACACAAAAAACTTCACTCTTGCGTTGTTCTCAAAATCTGTATTATAACCAAATGTGAAAGCGTAATAAACAGACAGAATAAAATGTATTTATTACATTTTAATTATTTTTAATGATTGACTTATAATAAGTCAATGTTTTTAATACGCTTTTTTCATTAAATTTTCATGGACAATGTGAGTAGGTACCCTTTTGACAAGATGAATTATGGTCGGACCACAGAGGGAGTCACTATCAATACTTAATAATAAATTAGCAGCGTCATTGTTATGTTATTAAAGAAATAATAAAGATGACATTTATTATTATGTACCCATACTTGTTTACATACAAAATGTACGCCAAGACCATTTTAAACATACAGTCTTCAATAAACGCGTTATTCATTCTTCGCTGAATTATATTTTGTACTTGTTTTCTCCACTCCGTATCAATTCGTTTTCCAACGTAGCACCCGTTATCATGAAAAAGCAATTCAGTATTGTTAAAGTCTAAAAATAAAGCTATTATCGGCGATTCGACGTCTGCGCCATATATTTTGACTTGTTAAATCGCGGTTTGTTATTCGCAGCTGCAAAAACATTATGGGAGTTGATTTTTGTTGTGTATATTTTACAATTTCAGAGGTTATGAGCAGTTCAAAAAGAAACGGGCAGTAACTAATTACTTTTTGGCAGTTGGAAAATATGTATCAATAACATGGACAAAAACAAATATTGGTCAGCATTGACATAATATTCAGTAATAATAAGTCAATGTTGGTCAGATAATTCATTCCATAATGCCAGTACCAAAAATACTAAAGTTGTTAAACAAATAAATAGGCCGTAAAATTGATGGAATCAGAAATTATGGCAGTTTCTATTTGACAGTTCACGGCGAGCGGTAAAATCCAAAGTTAACTTTAACCACGGTAATAGTATCATTGTTTTTAATAACATGCGTACATCTCTTTTTTTAACTGCCACCGGTTAAAACTGTCTCTACCTTATTTTTTTTGTTTTTAAGGCTCTAATGTAAGTCTCTAGTGTCCACAAGGAGGCATGACATTTAGAAATCCTAGTCTAGTAGAATGTTCAACTGACACGTGTACCTTGACGCTAGGAGTTAACGTCGCCATTCGTCACAATTCACGTTTAGATTTCACGCGCCGTGAAACCTTGTTTTAGTACTCTTACGAGTACATAATGTGACGTCATACGGTACATAATGTGAGGTCGCTATGTTTACCGACTGAACTGTGTGCTTGAACAACATGCTTAGGCGATGAACTATACTAAACTAATAAACGAACACAATTACCCGTGATTTAAAAAAATAAACGCCCACACACATCCCCGCACTAGGATTCCCATGCTCAAAGGGTTGCCCTGTGATGCCGGTGGCATAGACGCAAATGAGACCTTAGAGTATTATACGTAATATATACTCTAAGGACATCACAAATTGCCTCGGGCCGAGGACTAATATTTGACGACCCTCTAGCCTAGTTGGTAGAGACCCTGCTGCGAAGCGAGGGGTTCCGGGTTCGATTCCCGGTCGGGGCAGATATTTATGTACCATAAATATTTGTTGTCGGGTCATGGATATTAGTGATTTGTTGTGTTGTCCATGCCATACGTGATACAGGGAATCCTAGTGCGTTGGCATTATGAGTGTGTGAACGTTATTTATTTATTTACATTATAGTTTGCACTATTTTACTCGTTTAAGGGTCCAAAATTATGAAGATATACACCCAGTAATAAATTTTAATAGTTTCGTTGTTGACAAATATATTCTCGAAGATAAAACCGAAACGAGGGGAGCTTCTATTCATTCAAAGACGAACGTTAAGCACTGCGGTAAAGTAAAGAAACTGTACAAATCATCATTGCAGCTATAAAAGTCGCTGTGTGAGAATCATTCTCGTTTTTTTTTGTAGAGTTTTACAGACAATATCGTAGTCGCAAAAAATGTACGGATTTCATTCAAAGTAACGAAAGCGCACATACCCAATTGAAATCTCAACCAGGTGTACCAATAGAATATTGGTTCAGTGGGGGAACTTGAATGGAGTATAGATTTTTTTTAATGTGTGCTACCTGAATAAGGAAGATTGCTTTCTGAGTTCTATTGCAGTTTAGAATAAATAAGAAATAGTGCCAGTCTTTCGACCAATACAGAAAAAATATATCTTTGATACGGCTTTATACGATGATTTTAGAACGGTACGACACAGCTTTGCTCACGAACTCAACAAAAATGAAACAAAAATTGTAGACCCTGATTTATTTTATTGTTAGTGCTATATTACTTTTTCATAAATTATAGATGATATAATTCTTATAGAAATATTTATTAGGTAGTCTCTAGTAAAAGCAATATTTCCAAGGGGTATGAACGTTGGTCTCCCGAAAAGTTGGCATGGTCGAAAATTTTGCACGCACCTCTAGTTTTTGAAAAATGATGTGCGTAGTTATTAGAAATTAATTGTCATTGCTTGCTGGGAAACATACATCGCGAGGAAACTTCACACCATGAGAGTTGTCCATAATGTACTCAAAGATGTGTGAAATCAATTATGTACTTGGCCAACGTGATGGACTGTGGCCTGTACCCCTCACTTTGTAAGAGAATCCGAGCCGAGCAATGGGTCATTTATGGGTTGCAATGATGACGAATGATGAGCCACGTGTGAACAGCGGCACCTTTACCGCTGCGAGTGAGGATTAAATTTGTTCATTGTAATGAAACGCATTGATTACAAACAATAAGTTGGTTTTTTCCGCGTCCATTTAGAAGTGATAAGCTTGAACATGCTTAACATGCCCGTATACCTTTAGAAGGTTATACTATAGTAGATAGTTATACTATCGACAAAGTTAAAAAACAGCGGGCGCGGTCGGTAGTTGGATGGGTGACCGCTAGTGGCAAAAATTTCTTGAGCGCTTCCGTGCTTCGGAGGGCACGTAAAGCCGTCGGTCCCGGTTGTTATCATTTGGTAGCAGTCGTTAAGCCATGTCGGATACCTTCGGGCGGCTTAAAATTTCCGACACTTGGGTTGGCCACTAACCCCTCCACCAATCCGCACTGGAGCAGCGTGGTGGAGTATGCTCTAGGCCTCCTCAGGTACGAGGAGAGACCCGTGCTCAGTAGTGGGCCATTAATGGGTTGTAGCCACTATAGTAGTATTTTCATGTACATACGTATTATAGTTTTAAGTTCCTGGAATCGTAGGTATATGTGCCTTATCTTTAAGTAGGTACAGAATCGATAATAGGAATAAATTCTCAGACGCTGTAAAATATATTTTACAGCACAAAATGTTGGTTAGGTAGGTACCTACAAGTCTGAAGTTATTACTTTTGCGCATGGATTGGATGGAAAATATAATTATTCTTCCACATCATCCACTTCCTATCCACAAAATTCTGAAAGTAACTCTCTGCTAACTGGACTAATCATCCTAGTCCCAATTTGAATCTTGTTCTATGGTAGCTGGTGCTGGGTGCAAGGGTGGTTCAGCGTGTTCGTTTGCTGTCTTAATAAAAAAAATACATAAATCCGAAGTCAGAAAATGTAGTAAATAAAGAACTGTTAGATATAGGCACATGATGTAATGTAAGTATATATTTTATAAGCAATTAGTTATTATATAATGTACGAGTATATTTTTATCTAAGCGCGACTTAGATGACGCGTGCCTGAGATAGATTGACAATACAGACGAGATACGAATCCGGTTATCATAGTGAATTCTGAAGCGATGTTGTCGGGTGGTACTTGATAATAACAGGTGGCAAGTGGCAGCGACTAGTCGCCGTCGATATCAGACCTGTTTGTTATTATCTCTCGGTTCGTATTTATTATCTCTGACCGTGATTGATAACGCCGTATTGCTGTCGAAGTGGCGCCATGAAAAAAACGTCTGCGCTATCTTAAATGCAAATTGTAGATATTTCACTGTTGCTTATACTTACATTTTTTGTGTAGGCTTAACACCTTAAGTCCAAGCCAACCTATAATAATAATCTAATATTAACTGTCTTGACTACGATCTCACCTGATTGTAACAGGCAGCGAAGCCGTGTTGAAACGCGCGAAACGATGAATGACAAACTATGCGAAAGATAATTACGGAACGTACTCGTATGAGACACAAATTACGAGCCAACTACAATTCGCCAAATCCGTGAGTTGTGCACATTTTATTAAGACACGGATATTACCGGAACAGATAAGTACGTATTGGATATCGATATTTGGACACGATGATTCGTGGAAATGTTATGTAGGATAGGTAGGTACGTATGTATTTATAACAGAATTGTTTTTCTAAAATGAACAACTTTTCATATCTAAATATAGCAAAGATTAAAATATGTAGTTATTTTGTACCAGACCGTGGGCCGCTCTTACAAATCCCTCAAAGCGTAGGGCCACGGCCATCAAATCCCACTAAAACACTGTGACATGTTATGACAGATTCTTGGCAACATACCGACTAAATTACTTTGACACCCGATAATTGTTCACTTTTGTTAAAAGCGCGTTAAATTGTATAGAAATAAGGTGTCGCATTTTTATAGCGTGTGGCTGAGAGAGTCTTAACAATATTTGCCAAGTATGTAATGTTTACTTTTGTCATCGGCCTCGTGACTCGAATGTTGAAATAAAAATACAAGTGCAGGTGTAATTACACTGGTGTTAGGGAAATGCATTCATGCAAATTTGAACCTTATTTCGGACACGTATGTTTTATAGCATGTTGTATGATTTGATACATATTCTACAAATACCAAAACAAAATTTTCTATATTCTTCAAAGAATTTTCTCTTTTATCTGTTAGTATGTAGTAAACCCGCCCTCGGTCCGCTTTGGAAAACAGTAGGTACTAGGTACCTACTCACATTCGAAAAATGTTTAGGCGGGAATCTTAAAATTTTAATTTAGTTTTCTGTAAAAATAATAAACATCTAATATTATACCTATTTATAAATCATCTGGAAGAATTTTTTGAATGACAGTGAAATCCAAAGCAAAACAGATTGCGTAGTTTAAAAGATTTCGATTTAATTAGATGTAAGCATACAAAACTCAAACTCAAACTGAAATCATTTATTTCACGTACCTACGTGAATTCCTTCTTCTCCTTTTGAATCCTTTTGAATACACTTATGAACGTCATTTTTTGCATTTACCGCCGTTTCGCTAAGGTGCCTTTAAATTTTAAATCTTAGAGGAGGAAAAGAAACGGTGAAAGAAAACTCCCCGGGTCATCTTTTAAAAATAGTGCAATATTTTTGCTAGGTACTACCATTTTATACCTAAATACTAACTTGAGCGGAACCTATCATCCTTCTATTACCAAGCATTCTTGTCATTAATATACTCATCGATAGTATAATGACCTTTCTTTATGAGCCGTGTTTTAACACGTTTCTTAAATATTTATACAGACACATAAACCGACCGTTTTTACAGTATAACAAAGGTAAAGAAAGGTAAAGTAATGAAAATAGTTACTGCGGGAACAAATTCGTTTTCCCGTATAAAAACGTCGCACCCATGATATACCTACCTAAGTTATAAATATGTCAAGTATATTCTAAATATTTATAATCTGTTCCAATAGTTTCCGCGTGATGCTCAAGCAGACAGACAATAGTTTAAAAAAAAATTTTGGTCCTTGAACAAATTTCACCTCGTAACAATGATATTAATAATATACATTAGTATTACAAAAAATAGAAAAAATCAATTGTTTCTTAAATCTCGATTTAAAATCGAAGGCAGAGATCACGTTTTAGTTGCCAAAAAATTTCCGTGGGCTGAGTAATTGACAAAAAATATGTAGCCGCATGACCAATACACGTGACTGTGTTCAATAGTGAGTACTACCCACTTCCGAATGCTTCAACTATCCCTTAATTTTGTTATTTCTGATTGCTCCGTGCTGTAGTTACCACCCTTTCAAATATTTTAACCACAAAATCTGCATTTTGCATTTCTATTTCTTAACTTTGTAGTTGTTATTATTATCGTCGCTGCACCCATCCTCGAATCTGATCCTATCTCCCTATTTCGTTGTGCACCCTGAAGAACAACAGATTGTGCTATGGAGGCAGATTCCTCCTGTTAAAGGTAGCCAGTAATAATACAGTTAGGTCCCTATTATTTTTGCAAAACACGTCGGTAATGGCTTTCATGTAACTGCTATCGGTGAGCGACAGTGATCACTTACCTTCCCATTATCCATGAATACCCATTAATATCCATCCACAGCGTATCGCATTAAATGATTAAGTGCATTATTAAGTTGTGCATTAAGTGAGTTAAGAGAACAATAACGTTACAAGTAAACCGACTTCAAAATAATGCAAAAACAAGTTTTCTGCCTTAATTACACAAAATATCATAATACTCATCTGTATCTATAAAACATTACGTAAGTTAAGAATATAACTAAACTACATTCTGCATTTTTGTATTCACTTGAACGATGTTCATTCTATTTCACCTGTGTGCGCACAAGAATGAGACTCTCTCCAACACAGGTCTGTGCAATTGTTACACTTGCCTAGAAACGAGGTATCGTATATCACCCACCAAGCAGGATTGACAGGTGTACATGTCGAGCTGTACAACGTTATGTAATGTTTCTAGTACATATTTACTGACAGGCTCGTGCACAAAACCGGTCATATGCAGTTCAATGCACAATGCATCCGTTTTCATACACATCAAATATTGCGAGTTAATTTACATAACAGCGTTGTCATTATCCGACAAGCGAGCAAACTTGTCACTTATGGTAAGTGGAAATAAATAAACAAAAGGCGCAGCAGACACTTCGGCAAACATTAGCACACTAATAGCGTACTGCTTACTAAACAAAAAATAACATAAGTGCTAACACACACACAACCCCGCACTAGGATTCCGTGTCGCGGGTGATATGGACAAAACAAATAAGACACCACTATCACCCGAGTCCCATGACCCGAGCACAATTATTTATCTGTCACGTTAATATCTGCCCCGGTCGGGAATCCCGGGACCCTCCGCTTCGCAGGCAAAGCCGCTTCCAGCTAAGATACGGGGTCGTCAAAAATAAAAAATTATAAAGTTAATTCTGACACCACTATATTCACTAATTCTTTCATTTACGTCAAACATGGACCAAAATTATAATAGATCAGACCCACTAGAGGTTCACAACGGGAAAAATATCTTCCAGCACATGCATTTTTTTACTTATAAGTTAATGTTTTGATTTTTTTTATACAAAAAGCGTACAGCACCACCCTACCGCTGCCGCCCATAACAACTGTGACTGACACAATTCAATCGGGAGTAGGTTAATTAGTTAATCTCAATTTCCACCTGGATGTTAATTGGGGATATAGGTAGACAAGCGCTAACTTACTATAAAAGCCTATTCACTTGATATTGCATCGTGACCTATTGGCATTTGATGACCTTTATCTCCCGAGAGTTTCAGAACTTTACACTGAAACAGATAGGATTAGAGCTCCGCGCGTAGTTACGCAACACGTTTATTTTAAAGGTCTATATTCAGTGCAACAAGCAACCAAAATCTTTTAGCTGTAAATGGATTTATTTTGTATTTTTGGATACCGGAGGATGTTGACTACACTTTTTAACAAGCTACCATCTCAGTCCTCAAGGGTAGCAACACATCTGTGACCGAATTAGAACGAGAATCTTACTAACAATTTAGTATGTAAGTAAGATGAAACGACGATATGTAAAAACGTGTGAAGTCTATCAACCTATACTTTAACAACGTGGAGGTCAAATCCTTCACTTCCTCCCATCAGACCGAGGCCCAGCATTGGGACGGGTATGGGCTGCAAAACTAACTCGAATACTATCAAGACCAAAGCCAGGTAAACAATAAACTAATCGTACTAAGTAACGCATAAAACCGCGCGCAGATATTCGCCGCGTAACGGTGCAATAACAGTTTCCCGATTAATATGTATGGCAAAACTGCAATATAATGGGATTTGCTGGGAACGTATTCCGTCCATTTGAATAGGACGGTCTGGCCACTGACCCCAGGGTTACTCAACGTTGAAATAAATTTATCAGCTGAATTTTAAATCAGTGAATATATGCGTTATTCAACTGTGTACGCAATAATACGCAGATTTTGAAATCGAATTTTTCATGTGCCACATACAATAAAATTTTACTTTCTAGTGCTATCCATGTTGGCCACACTCACCAGATGTCTATAGCCTTCTCTGTCTACGATGAACCCCTTTATAAGAACAACGTACGGACGTAGAAGTCTGAGATTTGGCAAAGTTAACGTTTACATGGAGAAGAAGTGCAGAACTCAATTTTATATTACAAATATTACAATACATTTATTACAGAAACGCTATTACGCTATCAATGTGAAGTAGCTTTTGACAAAATGTATTACGGTCGAATTTCGAGCGTAGAGCCGGGATCTAGTATTGTTATAAAGAGTAACGGCCACCCATAGATTACGTCACGAATTTCATGATTTGTGGGCCCCTTGTTTGACGTCACATATTTTGCAATCTTTGCTGTTTTGCGTTGTAATTTAAAATTAGAATTTTAGCATTTGTGATTTATGCGTAAGCGTGACGTCACGAAGCTTATCATCTGTTCCCCCTTGTCACAGGATGTCACAATGTGTCGACCCCTATCTTCCCCATAACGATTTATGTAAATTTAGAATTCCTAAGGATATTAATGTGTTTAGCACAGGTTTACAATAATAAAGTATCAGAGAAACGTTTGTACAAATAAAAACAATTGTGGTTTCAATTACTAGACATTAATTTAACTATTAATCATCGCAGACCTGTCGAAAGGACGAACGAAAGTTGCCGATAAATCTAAACGTACCAGAATATAATTAGCCTGAAAATCTTTAAAATATAAAAACGTGTTTCATTTCTTCATTACAATCCAGAATTCTCCCACCGTGCACCGCTAGGCTCGAATTAATTTAACTCGCTCTCACATTCAGAGGTTTCTGACATTAATCCACCACACAACAAGGCCAAGGCTTATGGCTCGCAGATTTCCTTAACCTTCGAGAAGTTTATGGAAAACTTTCAAATACTCAGGTTCCTTGTCGCGACGTTTTAACTACATCAAGTATCTACATTAAATTTTTAATACGCTCATAACTTTGAAAAATTAGGGATGCGAATAGGATTCGAACATGTTTTCTTGATATCAATAAATAAACATCTAAGCTATCGCTGCCTTAATTTGCTTCTTAGAGTAGTATGGTACTCTAGATCCTACTTTTTCATCCACCAAAGTTTAATGTTAATTCTAAAGATACATTTTTGTAAATAGATGTAGAATGTAGAATTCCAAAAGAGTAGAACTATCTGACTACTGCATTGAGCTGATCTGAGCTATCTGACGACTGTCAGCATACCCAGTTTCCTTGAATGGCTAACAATGTGACAATATCATTGTCACACTCGTAAATTAGCGCGTGACTCCTTAGAGTACTTTGGTCATCTCAAAATGGTGTGCGGAAACTGCGGAATTCACCCCTGATTTTCCTGCATTACCTTCCTTGAAATGAAATTACAGTACAATCACATAGATTTATTTTCGAAGAATTAGTTGTCTTTGATCATTCTAAGACAACTAATTCTGAGCCATGAGAATGAGCCAATAATTGGGAAGTATATGTTATGTCATATTACCAATACCTATGTTACCAATGTTATTGTATCTTAATGTAATGTTGTAATAAATGGGGACAATACATTTCCGTTGCGGATCCTTAAAGAAAAAAAATCAGAAAACGCGTCTCGTAGACTGCGATAATAAATTTTATGTATTTTTCTTAATGATGGTACTTTGGATTGAGGTCTGTAGCTCTGTAGATACGATGACATAATGGAATCCTTAGTTGTATTTGTCCGATTGTCTGTTTATCCCTCCACCAAATCTAATTTCCATCTAATCTTTCATCCTACTGGACAGCAAACCTTATAGTTGGGGCGGAACAGCTTTTTGAATCTGTACATTTTTTTAATTTTAAAACTCGATGCTGGTTATAAATTATTTTAATGTCTTAATAAAGTTGTTAAGGATAATAAATTCACGAAACATATGGCAAAACGCCTCCATTGAAGTGGCATCTGCAACAATATAACATGTTAGTTACGGAGACAGTTAGAAATAAAATGCGACATTGAAATTGACCCCAGCCTCCACATTGATCGCAGTCGTACACGCCCACGGTTTCTATTTATAGCGTAATCGCATCCTATATTTGCTACAGCGCCATACAAATCAATGGACAGTGCAGTTTAATGTTATCTGAATAGCTTACTTACACCAATCGATAGCTATAAGATCAATTTATGTTAAGTTTTGTTAGACACCGGACTGTAAGAAATTATGGCATCATGTGACAACACCGCTTTTTTAACCGACAGCTTAACCGATTTGAATGCGGCTCAGCGACATTTGTAGTTAATAGGTAATATTTAGTGTGTAATTCCTTCGATTCACAAATTAAAAACATTATCTAATCCATTTAAAGCACAAATCCCTAAATCCATTTGAAGCGCTCATAGCCCGGCGGCTTGCGTCGATCTAAGCAACAGCGGGCGCGGTCGGTAGGTGGATGGGTGACCGCTAATGGCTAAAAAATTCTTGAGCGCTTCCGTGCTTCGGAGGGCACGTTAACCGCCGGTCCCGATTGTTAATGATAGATAGCAGTCGTAAATGTCGAAGGCTTTCGGGCGGCTTTCGGGTGTTCAATAGTGGTCCATTAATGAGTTGAAGAATCCCGTAACCTTTTCTTGAATTTGACCAAGGCCAAGGTTTCCCGAACGTGTTACTTAGTGGCGTGGTTACTTTATAATAATGTAACGCATACATTAAGTGACTCATGTCACAGTAACTCAATTGTGTGCGCATTCAGTTGATGCTAATTCAAACAACAAATAGCCAATAAAGTTTGACAGAGCTTATTAGTTATAACAGCCTCATAATACAATGGTATATTTAATTGCATATAGTAAGCAGTTGTCGGTTGCTAGCGTCGCCATGTCGGCAGACGACTCGTGTAGCCGTGTGACCTAGACCAGCCTAGACGTCAGCTAACAATAATATTAAGCAACCTTTCAGTACAATAGCCACACGTTTGCACAAATGAAAAGGAAGGTGATAACTCAAACATGTGGAAAGTTTTGTAATTAATTGTATTATGGACTGGTGAATGAGAGACGACGTGACGAGAATACGTGATAGATGATGAAATTGTAAAGTCTGTATTCTGTAACTTAGTCAGCATCTCAATAGGTTTCGCGTACCAAAGTCTGTCAAAGGTGCAAGGAACTTTATTGTAGGTATATATGTATTATATTCTATCTTTTTATTGACCAAATAAGAGTTAATATCGCTAGATAGTACGGAACCCTATGTATGCGGAACGGACTCACACTTGGCCAGTTTTTTCTCATAATATAAAGGGAACTTCGTCGAGACCAATTTTTTAATTGTTTTTGTTTAGGACACGCTCGAGCGCTCAGTGTATTTTATTCACCGGCAGTTTCTCTGATATTAACATAAATGTCGTTTGTTTCTTACTTCCAATTATCGCCCACGTCGTCAAGAGTACACCCAGACGACCTGGACCAATCTAATCTAAGTGTTGCCGGAAATACGTTTTAATGGTAGAAAATCTTAATTTTTTGTAGTCAATTTCATCTGATGAATGAAGATTAAGAGCTTTAATTGTATCGATAAGGAAATTATAGAAGAGCAAAAACCGAACTAATCTTCGTCAAGCAATTAGGTAATACCCAAATATTTCATTCAAATACCAATGAAATAGGTATTACTTAGACACTTAAAAAGTGTCAATTGGGTAAACATAGAGTAAACAGGCATTATTTTGTTATTTTCACGGTCTAGAAAAATGTAGTTACCTACCTTTTTATTAGTCCGCGTTCGAGATAGATATTTCGTTTTTTTTCCCAGAAATAAAAAAAATATCAAAATCCAATCTTTTGGTATCTTTAATTCTATTTCTGTTTCATTCAAATAAATTCAAAGTCATAAACCATTATTCGCTGGAGTAGCGTTGATAAAATCGAGCATCAGAAGTGGGGTGTCGGGCCTCGAGTGTTCCGGACAGTCGGGGTGGTGGGTGGTGGGCGTGGATCGTCGGGCGTCAGGCGTCACTGACCTTTCCGCCAAATCAATGAATTTCTTACTACTCACTACTCACAGCTACTACTGTACAAGGTTTTCGATCTGAGCTATCTCAATTACGAGACTCCCATGCCCTTAGGGTACCTATTGATATAATTATTAAACATAGTGGAAAATAGTAAATTTTAGCCTCTATCACAAAGTAGAAACTCCAACATAGGACTTTATATATGAAAATAACTGTTTGACTCACTAAATGATGATGAATATTAACGAGCCAGCTTTGCACTGCGAGGCTCACACTTTGTGAATAACTTCAAAGGAAATAATATCACCTCTTTTCACGTTGGATCTGACAGAAACTCAAGGTAGTGTTTTACAAATTCGGCATACCAAACTGCTCCGCAAAAATTCTAAAAGGTTTTTTCAAATCAAACTATATTCAAGTAAGGATAAATCCCTGGAAGGTATTGAATCGTGACGTAGTTACTGACAAAAGATCGCCCTAAACAGGTGTCGTGATTGACGATTAAGTAGTTTTCTGTTCAGTGAGTGTTAGTGTTATTTTCAGCGCTATGCAAAGGATTAATCACTGAAGACTCCAAGCAGAAACCGGTTACGCTCACCTCAGACTCTGAGGTTGTCAGGGTAGGCCGAATTGTTAATAGCACTCTGAGCCTCAGAGTGCTATTAATCCTCAATCTCACAATTCGGCCTACCATGACAGCTCAAAATCCTATCAGGCTACCCTGCCCGGGATGGTAAGATGATAAGCGATTAAGGTCCCTAATACAACCTTTCGGGATTCCGAAGTCCTTTATTTATGAAATAGTTTATATTTCTTGCAATTACTGCGAGAAAATCTCTTATCTATTATTCGTCGCAAAAGCTCTCGTAGTAATAAACATAGACACAGTAGAGTAGATAAATGTACTTATTTTCACGGAAAGATGAGCATTCAATTGTATGTTTGAGCTACCTGGCAATTTAGGACTGCAGCGGTTTCACTGTGTAATTTAGTTTATAGTTTACATACATTGTACTTGGATTTTTGTTTATCGTTCGAGCGATTTTATCTTTTAATTCAGTTGTACTAAGAGATGAGAAAGGAATAAGAAAATAAATACATAATTTTCGCGTGGAAGTATTCGATGACTATTGTAAAATAGTGAATGTTAAATTTCACGTGACGCTTCAATTGATGTTAAAACAAGCACCTTGAAAGATATGAAATCGCTCGACGGCTCAGGCGCAACGTGACAATGACGTCATACTTTTTCGTGCGTGCAGCCGGCGTTCATCGATTTATAAGACGTTATCACGTCTATAACAAAGCATCAATGATGATCCGCATAAATGTATAGCTGAATAAATATTAGACTATTTAGATCACAGTTACCTATCCTCTTTAGGTATGTGTTTTTTGGAAATTTTGAATATCGTATAGTATTTCTCGTGGTTTATTTTTATGAATTAAGATTTTCGTCAGTGGCCCGTCGACGCTATCGTTCGTTTGTGTGCGTTTCACGATGCATGCGGTGCAGCGGACGAGCCTCGTTACCAAACTTACCAACGAGTGTAAACATAACCTACTGTTTTAGTACTACTTTGACTGGAATAACTAACGAAAGATCGCAAGATTTGCTCGATTAATCTCTATCATTAATTTATACCACTATGGTATCTAGTGGGCCATTAATTACATAAGCTAGCCTTCTGGCGTGCAGTGGCCACGAGTGGCCTAGAGAATAATTTATACTAGTCATGTCTACAATGGGTCATAGCTTGCTAAAGTTGCTAAACTAAGCCATCAGGGGGCAGTAGGACACGTAAACTATAATAAAGTTGGTTACATTAAAACACGCGTACCAAATGTTTACAGAGTAAGGCGTTGAAAAAACCATATTTTTTTCTTAAATGGACCAGGCAAACGAATTTTTTTTTACACGTCAAATAAATCTATAAAAAATTACAAGAAAAACTGTGTTTTTACTTTTTCCATATCTCAATAAATGGCTGAGATATTAACGATCAAAGTGCGTATTTACGGCCGCTGGTTTTTTTAATAACGCAGGCGGGCGGTCACTACTCGATGACGTCATCTCTCGGTAGTCGCGCGTAGTTGATAGGGATTTTTGACCGAAATGTTAATTTAAACTCAAGTAAAGCCGCGAGCAAACCTTAGTTATCAATAATAAAATAACATATATAATTCACATACTATCTACTACATCTATGCAAAATTTCAAGTCTGTATCTATAGAAATAAGAAAGTTATAGATTTTTGAACTGCATAGACCCATATTTTCTATAGGTGCGCCGTATCGCGCTCGCGGCCGAGCCACGTCGTGACGTCATAGCGTAAGCGCGGAAATTCAAAAAAGGGCTTGAACTTCTCGTCTTTATAACTTCGGAAATACTGCATGTATTGAAGTGAAATAAAAAGTTATGTAATGTATATGACCTAAGCTCGGATTTTAGGTGTATTTGATAGTAATATTTTGACCCTTTTGCCTTCTCCATTACTCGTTAAAACTCAATTAAACAACACCACATTATTAAATGTTCCATTTCTTAATGTACACACTATTTGCGGTAATTTTTTTCTGGGTGGGACGTATTGTTATTCTAACAAGATAATAAAATATTGCCTGCATAATTATGTATTCTTCCTCTACTCGGTAATATTATTTTTGATTTCTTCAGTAGCTATGTGATTACATAAATAACATTCCTTTCATTTCATTTCATAATACTTACGAGTATCATTACGAAATAACATAAAGAAAAACAAACGGTTATTTTGAGTTACATTAAAATAGTTATTAAAAAAAATATACATATACCAGCATGTATGCTTTGAGCATAAATATATTTCTAACATTCACAAGACGATATTTGACAAACTCTCAATACCAATTGCCGGAAAATAAAATTGGTACCACATTGGTTGGTACCTAGAATCAACTTCGTTCCAACAAACGATTCCAGTAATTGGCTATTAGTACAAAGGCACGTGAAATGAAGATTGAGAGTTCGGAGCACGTCGGATATGAAAGGTGTCTTGAAGAGGTGCCAACTGAAGTGAAAACTGAGTCACTGGCGCCGGCACATCGTAAACTAGCATCGATTGCCGCGGTATTTATAATTGGCGATGAAGACAGTTTCAGATAAGACGATTTATTTTTAATGATGTGATTCGCTTATACACCGAAGTTGCGTAATCGTAACTGGTTTCTTTGACTTACCATCAGGTGGGATTGTAATCAGCATTACAATCCCACCCGAAGCAGCAGTCAATGATTGTAGTAATGGTACACTCTTTAAGAATAATTAGACTTTATCTATTGTGATTTCTTAATTTAATGCCAGAGACATGTGACAAAATTTCAAACAAGTTAGAAGACGGTCTGAGACGTCTAGTAAGAACCTCATTGAAACCTATCAAGGAACCTCAGGTAGGTACTTCAAGGCGAGAATCTAAACCAATAGAAAGGAATTAAAAGAGGGTAGTACCTAACATTAGAAGCGTGTTTAATTATGCAACACGTCACCTATACTATCAATCAGTTACTCGAATCATTGGAGACACATTAAGTACCTAAGTATAAAGTCCCCTCATTGGACATGCAGGGCGCAGACGCATTGAATGACGTGATTTATATAACAATGGTCGACCTTGTGAAACTTGCTCAAACACCTGGCTAAGATCACTGCACGTAATAGCTAGTTTTAGTTTACGAAAAACATTCTTACTAGTCAATTTACTAAAAAAACTACTAAAACATTAGACTACACTAAAAAGGACATTGGTCTTGGAAGAATTGACCAAAATAACTCCCAATGAGTTTTTTTCACTTACTATACACGATTGCACTTACAACTAAAATACTACTTAAATATAAAACTCATGTCCAAGCAGTTTAAATAATCATCCAATTTGTAATAATCTTTCGTCATGAGAATGCCTTTGATATGATTTAAAATTTAAAGAATAAATTTCCATCAATTCTTACAGAATCCTACTAATCCTACTAATATTATAAATGCGAAAGTTTGTGAGGATGTATGGATGTCTGTTTGTTTCACGCACAAACTACTGTATGGATTTTTATGAATCTTTACAATAATAAAGCCTACACATCAGAATAACATATAGGCCATAATTTATAAAGATATAGTGTGAATTATCCAAAATATATAACTAAATCTTTGTAAACACAAGGAATAACTTTCCCGAAGCGAGGGCGGGTCACTAGTTTTATTATAAATTTGAATACATAGGCGACTGTGACCAATTTTAGGTAATAAGGTATACCTACACTCGTTTTGTCAGCTGCAAGAAGAACACGTTAGTACGAGTACAGTAGTACGCCATTCAGATAAAGTGCACTCACATACTTTTTGAAATAGACGCGAAAGTTTCGAAAGTCGGAAATACGAAACCGCAAACTCGTGTAATTATGCAAAAGATGGAAGTGGCAACTGCACCGTACTTTATTGTATAACTTTTTGTTATAAAATGCTTCTAGACCTTTTGAGTTATGAAAATAACATTAAATAATTATCTTATTTATTTTTATTTAACAGTTCTTGTACACGGATAACAATATCTAAGAGAAAATTAAATTGTAAATTCTAATAGAAATCTCTTCCAATATATCTAGAAATTGAAAGTTTGTAAGAGTCGCATACATTGTTTAATATATTTTACAAATAAACTTTCATTATATTTTATAGCAGGGTCAATACATATAATCATTTATCATATTTTGTAGGTACTTAAACGTTATTTAAAAGGAATTCTTAAACCTCAAGATAGTTTCAATAAACATTCTGTGCTCAAATGGTTTCAGGGTCATGCAAGGGACTATCTGTCGAAAGCTTAGAATAATGACATATAGAAACGAAGTCCGCGCGGCTACCTTGACAACTATAAATGTGAGTAGTTTATGTCACCAAACGCCGGCCAGCTCCGTAGTCATCAATGACAATGCACGGCAAGCGCGTCTCGCGGAAAAAAAATAATTATGACGATTTGTGTGGTTAAATTTTGTCACAACACATTTGAAAAACAAAAGAAGTGTAATAACATCACTTTTCACAGGTAATCTTTCAATATTTCATAATATCTTGTATATAATTAGGTTTAAATAAAAACGTTTTGTTTCAATACTCAGTGTTGCCCAATTGTGAAAATACATTTTCCCATTTTAAGTGACGAGTGATATAAGGCTTAGTCGTGGAAAAGTATATTGGAAGCCAACTAAAAATACACGAATATGTTCAAAACATTTTCATAATGAAGATAAGTACATTACACAGGGTGGATCATGTAGATTGCGCGAAAATGTTGTCCCTGTTAAGGTATAATTATTGAAGTTGTTATTCATTATTATTTTAGTTATTATTCTTATTTATTATTATATTATCATGCCTATTGTCAATGTCATTTTCATCTTAATTTTATTGTTGTTTTCACAGATACAATAGTTCACAGAAATAATATGGTCCATAGAGTAGTAAATCAACAAAGCCCATTGTTTTTTGTTTTTTCACAGAGTATATTTAATATTGGAACAAAACTTTTTTACTCAATGCTGTTATTAAAATATACTAAGTTCCTGTGTTCATGCTTATGTTCAGATACGTAAAAGATATGTAAAAAAATAAATAGTAAAAAAATTGATGTTAATATTTTCTTGTATTCGTTTCATATTTAAATAAACATTCTCGTAATATAACAATTTTACATAACCATACCCATACTTTACCACACATAGCTATTTATGTAGGTGCTATTGCTAAAAACAAATTCTTACCAGCGGCCGAATCATTCCCCACTTTCGGGAAACTACACTTTGACTGGCAACCATTACACACGTATAAAAAAAAAGAAAAAAGAAAATTAGTGCTTCACTTTAGACAGAGCGCTTGTATGAAGACTGTCATTCTATATGTCATTATTCTAAGGTCGAAAGCAAGGTTGCCTTTCACAGCTCAGTTCAAAGTGTTTTGCAACTAAAAAATATCGATGCGCAATTTATTGCTCTACGAGCGAGACAGACAATATAGGACTTCCCCAACAGAATAGAGAGATAAGACTTCTTTTGTTCCGGTAATGGACACTTATAATCTAGTTAATAATAAAATTTGAAACATTTAGTAACTTATTTGTAAAATGTAATACAAAACTATGAACATAATGACAATGCAAATCACCAAATATTTTGCTAAACCAATCGTCCACAGTACCCACTGAGCACTCCCGGGTTTAATTTTTGTTCGAGAAAGCTATGTATGTGTCACTCATAAAATTATTCTTGGGTTGTGAGTATTGATCCTTTAAAGAGATTTGAGTGAGAGATTTTATTAATTTACTAACATAAATATAATATGAGAATTATGTATGTAAACTTCCTAAAATATACATGATCATTTTAAAACTCGCATGAAAACGTAGTCCGTCGTTCTTAGAATTTAATTCAGGAATAGAGAATAGAGACAGAAATACCGAACATTTTATATTATAAGTATTTGTAGATCGAATTTATCATTCACGTAGCAAAACTATTTTTGGCTCCAACACAAACATATATTTCTATTTCGGATAAATAAGATTTCTATCCACGACAAACGTAGTAACGCGTAGCAAAATTGTAACAGGTAGCCTTTTCTATTCTCGATGTCACCACAATACATTGCGTTCATTTGTCAGCTGTTATCTTCAATATTGCGCCCCGGGAATCCCCGAAGCGATATGATTTATTATTTGACATTTCTTTCTACTGCCAACGAATCGGTAAAGGTAGACATAATATGTACACATGCTTATTTTAAGCACGCAAGCATGCTTTTAGTGAGCACTTGCTACTTATAGGTATCTGCTTTGCTCGAAATAGGCATGCTTATTTTGAATATGCTTAAAAATCAATCAGTCGTACGTTTATCGAGCATGCTACCTGCAGCGCGGTCAGAAGCGGGCACGGGAGAGAGTCGAAAGGGGCGTGTTATGAGCACGTCTCCATACAAAAATCCTAGCCGTATTGCCTTCGAGCATGCTTATTTCAACCAAATGTATACAGCTAAAGAGCATGCTCATTTTAAGCATCCTTATAAAGCATGATTTTTAAAAGCATGGTGGATGTGTAACTTAATGCTTTTGGTGTTATTGATGTCCATGCGCGTCGGTGACCACTTACCATCAGGTGGTACCATCAGGTGGTGGTGGCATAGGTATTGAACTCGCTGTTTCGAATATTAGCGTCAAGTCTAAAAAGAAAAAAGGTTGGGTAAACCCAATGACTTGCCAAGTTGTCGTTTGTTTTAGGGCCGATCGAACTTATGTTATGCCCGATAGAGTTCAGATTCCATAAGCAAATAAGGTGGGTATTTTTTACATACCTACCTTTCTTTCTCTGAGTCATCGGGAAGTGCAATAAAAATATTTCATTCTTTTATTATTTACATTAAATTGCTTTTATTTACATTGGACGTGCTGTTATGACGAATACCACTAAAACAAGTCAAACAGAATTGCCTCCATTTTACGTACTTACATATTTTATAAAAAAAAAAAATGTGTATTTTACAAATGTCGCACAGCGCAGGTGCAGAGATACGAACGAAGGAATTTTACAGGCTAGATACAGTTGAACGCGCTGCTTACATGCAATGCAACTCCAAGGTGGTTACGATATACCTACTATATTATAGGTAAACGATCTAAAAAAATGGCATAGATTATTGGGAATATTTTTGATGCGTTCGTATTTATAATTATAATTGAAAAAATTGTTTGTATCAGTAGGTATTGGAAAAAGAACTGATTAAATGAAATCATAACGCTTGAGTATCTAATTTTAATAATATCTATAGCTGCGATTGTATAGCATTGTATAGGATTAATTTTTTCGGTCGTAATGATTACGCTTTCGTTTTAATGATCAATGGGTGCACGACGAAAAAAGTTATTCCTTAAAAGTCGTTAAACGTCAAAGCGACGAATATACGGATATGATATACCTACGTTCGAACGAATATAGCTGTCAAAATATCAGATGTGTTATCTGATGGTACATAAGTTGTCATCGACGCCCACAAGCAACAGTAACAGCAAATAAATCATCGGTGCGTTGAATTTGAGGGTTTAGTTTTGACATCACATTTGTATTACCATATTATTATCTAGCCTGCGTTAGTTCCTACGTAAATACGTATTCAGTAATGCAAATTTGTATAAGTGTGCCGCCGCCTTGCCTACGTGAGCAAGCACACAAAAGTATATGAATCACTCTTCATATTTATGTTTATTCAATGTCAATGGCATGATGCGAAAGGATAAGTGTTTTTCAGATCATAACCTTTATAAATTAAATAAATATACCTGACGAGCTGTCCCGCGATATCGTCCGCGTGGAATTTAACAAAAAAAATCTAAAATAATGGTAGCCTAAGTTGCTCCTTATGATATCAGCCATATGCCAGTGAAAGTCCCGTCAAAATCGGTCCAGCCGTTCCAGAGATTAGCTCAAAAAACAGACAGACAGACAAAAAATGTAAAAAATATAAATTTGATATATGCACCGTGTAAATATCCATATGCATTTAGTAAAAAGCGGTTATTTTAATATTACAAACAGTCACTCCAATTTTATTTATTTGGATAGATTTAAATGGAAGTAAATATATCCTGTTTTGATAGACAGGATATATTATACCTAATTACCTACATCAGAAATATATGCCTGATTGTAAATAATAAACAGATTAATCTAAATTTTAAACTATACCAATGATCATACGATCAGCGGTAAACCCGACTCGGTTACGATTCCGGCTGTTATTACGTAACCAATGGGCACACAGAATTCCGCCTCGAGACATTTCGATATTTAGATCAATAAACGGCGTTTATAATATAAAATTGTAATAAATAGACTGCAATAACGGCAGACAACGTTAGGGTAGGAGTTATGGTTATCGAAATAAGAGATGGTTCTCTACCATCTCTTATTTTAAATAGATCCTTAGAATTCCCACGTCATGTGGTTGTATTTTCATTTATGTATAACATTGTATTTATACATATTTACTGTACCTATCTACGTAGGAATACACAGAACTTTAACTTTTTGATACAACCAGCAATGAAATTGTCTTTACGATCCGGTCTAGACGGCTCCAAACTTTAGAAAACATTTTCCTGAAACTGTTTGCTATAAAGCCGGATGAAAATAACGGGTCGATTGCGAGTCAGACTCATTGTGGATAGGGTTCCGTACTGTTAGTGTAACCATTTTCTACAGTAGGTATATGGTATATGTCGTTTTCTGTTTCATGTAGGTCGTGTTTTTCATATTTGAGGGCTTGGGAACATCGTGTAAAGTATTTACCTAACTGATTCAGTAAACTAAGCGTGATGAGCAACATTGGTATTTCTGTCAAATATGTAACCTTGGTAGTTTCGTAGACAAGGAAAAAAATAGTTGTTATGTAACATATGTTTCACACATAATAAACAATGTTTGTATCCTCATATCCTTAGGTTAAATTTAACATTGGACACTTTGTGGGGAAAATGTTGTTTGAACAGCAGTACCTTGATAAGGTGTTGTAGGAGTTAACTGTTAGAAATCATCTATGTTGTCTATGAAAATCATCTCGTAACTGAAACCGGAAACGCTTCTCTTTTGAGTGTTTACAAGGTTACAAAAGCAGGTATACGTGTAATAAGGGTTAAAATCATTTTTGCAAAATTAACATTTGTGAAACAGACGAACAAAACGCAAATAAACTCGTGAATAATATCAAACATTTTAGGATAGGATTAGGATGATATAATTCCGTTCTTTTAGTTTTGTATTAAAAGACACAGTATTTTGTACAGTACCCTGAAAAAGTACCTATTTTGAGGTAAAAAATACAAGGAACGAGTCGCGTCGGAGAGGTTTTGAACGAGCACTCTCTGAATAATGTATTTCCCGAGACCCCAGCAAACATGTTCTAGAACATTCTAGAACGATTTAACATGGCACAATGTTAAAATAATAATACAAGGAGAAGAATAATACAGATACAGGCATGTCACAAACCGGTGATGTTATAACCATTTTATTTTGGAAAATGTAAATAAAAATGAGTCATATAAGAACTGTAAGGTGTGCAGGTTCATTCCTCATGTTGTTTTCCTTCTCCAAGTTATACCTTAGTGCGTGCAAGGTCACCAACCGACGAACCCAGGGCACCCCTTTTCGGGAGTACAACTTCAAAAACTTCTATCCGTGCTGTTTTTTAGATAATAAGCATTTTAGTATTTAACTACAAGTTATAAATGCATTCATATTACAAAAAGAAAATGATTTCTTAATAAATCGTATACATTTATTTAGGGTAAGTTACGTACGGTGTGTAAATAGTTTAGTACTTTATGTTGATACAAAGACAGCTAACCCAACACTCCTTCAGTTCAGCATTGTTCTACTCGATATGTCAAATGGGTCAACTGCCATTGTATATGCTGAGCACATAGGTTTACTCAAACTCGAAGATAACAAGGCCATAGGCCTTATTGTTTTCACATCACAACCGTTATTTTTAAATGTCGAAAATATGTATTTCAAGTTACTAACACTGTTATTTAACGGATTTGTTTTAAAGCTTCTAAATGGCTAAAATAAGTACCTGTGGATTAGGTTCAGTTATACCTGCCTTTGTATCCTTTTAACGGAACACAAGTAGACAATAGCTCTGAACACTCATAGATTACCTGTGACGTGGATGCTATGGACAACACACACCAAGACCAAGAACAAAAATTTAAACTCATCATTCAACTTTCCAGCTCGCTGGGAATCGACCCCAGGACCCTTGTAACAGCGGTCCGGCATGATTCAGATCGTTTACCGGGCAGATTGAAGTTAGCCTGGTGGCGAAAGGCGTACAGTCGTCGTTACCCATATCAGTGATACGGGCGTTACCTAGATATAGAATCAGTACCAAAACAGTGTGGGAATAAGGAAATTCAATAATTACGTTATTCCGTTATCAGCTGCGGCTAACATTTGCCAATTTGCCAATTGTGGTTTCCCACCATAAATGTTCGTTGCAGAATAGTCTATTTTCAGTTAGTTTAAAGTCCTAATTAAAACACAATTACCTACCGTGCAATAGCCTACTTTTAAGTTCATGTGCATTTTAAAATGCCATGTTTTCATATCATATACCTATCTAGTAACTAGTAACGTATAGTATAACGGTCGAAATTCGACCGTAATTCATTCAGAATTCTAACATTGCCTCTATGAACGATGACCCTATGACACATTTCAAACGTCGTGTCAAACGTATTCATATAATGATATCGTAGATGTGTCAAACTATAAGACACGATTGAAGAATTTATAAATTAGTAGACTTGTGGTCCAGGATGAAAGCGCTACTTAACTAGGTCGGTATGAAACCAGAGGCGGATTAAATGTTGAGAGCGCCGTAGGCAAACACCTCATCGGCGCCCCTCTAAAGATCAAATATTATAAATATTAACCAGTAGGTACTTATATTATACAGGTGAGTCTTCATAAAGTGTACCTGCATAAAAAAAAGAGGGACTCTAGAGTCTCATTTCGAATCTTAACCCATTTTCTTATGTCAACCAACGCCTCACTTAACCTTTAGTTACGAAGTTTTTACTATCGTTAACGAAAGGTAGAAATGTCTCAGTAGTCTCGTTGATTTCCTAGTAAGGCTCAAGGGCGTATTATAGCGCAGTTTATTGGCTCAAATGCGAATATAACAGGAAATACCGCGATCGTATCAACAATGCTACCGAATGCTTTATTGCCGCCTGTATCTATTGTTTATACATTCTCTAATTAACATTTTGATATGGAAGTAATAGAAGTGTGTGGGTCAGTTTATTACCCTCGAAAATTATAAGTTTCGAAAGGCATAGGTCACCCAAATTATTATTTAATACTTGACGACACACTCCACAGCTCGGCTCCGGGTTCGGTTCCCGGTCGGGCCAGATACTTAAGTGATCGATAAAATAAAGTTTTTGTTTTCAGATCGTAGGTGTATGTGATTTGTGTTCTTCATGCCACCAGCGGGGAAATCACCTACCTCGCTTCAACTCACATGAAAGAAAGGAAATAACTTTAATAATACACATGATAAATGTTAGTTATTACACAAAAAATAAGGTTGTAATTTTCTTGTTATTTTCATAAATTATGTAGAGCTGTTTAATGATGCCACGATTTTCAAACACTACACTACTACAGTGCTCTATTTGTGATTAATGATGTAGTTAATGTTCAGACCAAGTGTAGACACTAGTTGTACAGACCCCAAAACGGCGTAACACTATCTGTTCTCAATACTCTATCCATACATAATCCTGAAATCAGATGCTTATCAACTGTGAAAAGGTCACAACTTTATTATTATTTGTTATTACTTTACCTACCACTACTCCAGATAGATTATTGAAAAGGGCGATATGACCACCAGAGTTAAGAGCCTAGCATGCCGTCCAAGGTACATACATACTCTTTTTTATATTATTTTCCTTACCGTAGGCAAAGGTAATTATATCTTTATCATCAGGCCGCTTAAATTATATAGCAGGAAGGATATGGTAAACGTAGTTTGTAGGGAAATCCCAATCAACTTAACGGTACCCATATTAAATAATTAGGTATGATATTCTGTGTTTAGGGAAGCTACAAATTTTAAGGAAAACCAATAAAAATATTCAAATTTCAATATGTTTGTGAAATTTTTCCTCCATATTATTTGTAAACCAAATAAGCAATATTGTACCGCATATTTGTAACTGTACAGTTATGCACCATAGTTATACCACCGCATGTTTATACTGTGGCAGAATAACGAGAAAGAATTTTCCAATTTAAAAGGTGTAAAACGAAGGTGAAATAATATGAACTGAGTACTTATAGTTAAATATTTGTGCCTGCAACGGATATAGTATAAATTTAAATAAACTAACAACTATAAACAAACATTAACAATTAACTATACAAAGCAGTCACTGTCGATGTTGATTTATGATCATTAAGACTGATGTTCACGACAATCATGGGATCATCGTTATTGAATTCTCGTAAATTATTGCAAATTAAGGACAATAATCGCCTTGATAGGCATGATGATCTTGACGCAATGTTTATTAAAATTTACATGGCCATCATTAAAGAATTTATTCAATTTACTTTGCAAGGTGACTGAGTAAATATAGATAAAGTGATTAGGGAGACTGATCATAATTAAGCTGCCTTATTTACGACAGGATATTATCAAAGATCTGTCAATCTTAGTTGTCCACAAGATATAATGTTTCGAGGAACACATAACTAGAATACTATTTCCAAGTATACCTAGGTATAAGTACCGGTGATACTTGTTTCTAGATGTAACTTTGAATGGTTTAGGGTCGATTGAAGCTTATACTATAGCTGGCATAGTAGACGGACCAACAGATCGTAATAACTGCCAATCATGCACATTCGTAACACTGGCATCATCGTAGCGCTGCTGGCCACCGGAAGGACAAAGTTTTTTCTGACTAGAGAATGGCTCGTACCTGATTATAAACGGCTCAGGCTGTTGAAAAACAAATGAATTAAAAAAAAGATAGAAGCTGACCTGAAAATTAACTCTTCCGCCGCCAGCACCTTCGCAACTAAACTAGGGTATTGAACCCAAAGACCTCTAATTGGAGAGCTAACTCCTTCGGATCGTCAATTTGTCAGCCAGGAGCAAGCGAATTTGGTATTAGCTCGAAGATCTCCACACCTACTCAAATCCAATTGACCGATCACGATCACAATTCGAGAAATTACGCTACACGTGTTTTACCGAGAGTCCATTATGTATTCATTTATAAACGCTCATTAAAGTGGTTCCGTTCCTAATGATTGTTCTCTTGATCTTCATTCATTAAAATTTTCCGCTCTATCCACGTTAATTGGTAAAAACCAAATAGCGTTTTCTCATGAAACGCAAACATCAGATAGATAAAGTAAATCATAGAGTACTTAGTTTTGATAAAATTAACTTCGATATAATTTTTGGTTTTCAATGCATACATATTCATCATCTAGCTAGATCGCTTTTATTTTGATCTCAAAAAATAATATTGTATTCTGAATTCATTTGTGATGTTGTTAAGTTGCAAATGTATAAGTTTTACCACAAAGTAGATAAGTTTTGCTTAAATCTATAAGGTAGGTACTTACTATATATTTTTTTATAAATAGTATATGCAAAAGAATCAATAAATGTACCTACAACGCCTGAAATAGACGCCGATAGCACAGAGTATTTAAAAATTTAACTAGTCTGTGCCGATAGATCCGGAGATACGGTCGTATCTCGCGCACAAAGCGCACAATCAAATGCGCGAGCAGACTGCCTCTATTCTCGGCTCTGACGTCACTTATTTTTCAAATGCCTAATTTTCAGCATTTATAGTCCCAAAGCTATAATTCTGCCCCTAAATATTAGCAAACTTCTTTTATTTTCATTCATTTTATAGGAAATTTAAAATAAATGGGGTTCCTGGTGTGCATTATATTTTAAGATCAAACGAACTTTGGGAAGTTCGATCGAAATTATGTAAACAGCTTCATTCGAAGCGATTTAACAAGTTTAATGGATCATGCTGGTCGATAGTAATAAACATAATATGAAGTGAATAGTTTTATTCATACTACTATTCATGAACAACAACCCAATTGTTTTTACATTTTTAACGATTTTTTTTATTGTTCTGAAACGTTTCAAGTTCGTGTACGCGTTTTAATTTCATTATTTTTTGTACTGACTATTTTGTGTACTTGGCACGTCACTTTACAGTAGAACTGTGTTTTGTGGATAAAGCACTTTCACCATATTCCTCGCGATCAGTATTTGTTTATACATTTATTATCTTAATGCGATGTATATCTCCTTAATAGTGCCAAGTATAATGTACTATTTATGCGAATACAGTACAAGGAAACAGAAGCTGACCTAGAAACCGATACAGGACCTTTTATGTTCATAAAGTATCTCCGTCCCGGCGACCGCAGGCGCAGACGTATCTTGTAACTTGGATCACTTAAACCAGGTGATTATATATAAGTAATGATTGATTACATGTCAATGATTATGTTAAAACAATTCTTGGATTCATGACTCATATGGATGCTTTCGATAATTAACGATTAACGTAATGAAGTAATGATCATTACATGTTTTAATATTAAATCTTTGACTTGCCTTAGGTTATATCTGCGTAAGTGCGTATACTATAGATATTATTTGAAAATTTAGCAAATAATTAACCAATAGGTACTTGAAGAAATTACCCAATCAGGTCCAAAATAATGAAACCATCAATAGTAAAAAAGGTATGGTTTTTATAACAAAAATTACCAAGCCCATGGGAGAGATTTATCTTTATATTAACATATATTATTTCTTCTTACAATATTATTTCCTTCATTTATAATTTTGAACAAAGAAGTAGAAAATAATAATTATTATAAAAAAAGTTATTCAAATATCAAGTCTTAGTTTAAGGACGTAAAAGCGATTTTAGAACTCTACAACTTTTGCTTTTAGACCACCGATCAGTAATCGAAATTTTTGACTCAATATAAAAGTCATCAAAAATTAAATCCATATCGTAATATAATATGTACATCTAAGCGCGTATTAATTATACCACTATGATAGAGAAGACCGACACGACATAGAGTATAGACATAGATGTACATTTTACAACGACAGACGCGAACGCGACTAAAACCTTGACAAAGCTAACATTCAATTCAATTATGAGCCTTATATCTTTGAAAGTAAGGTTGAATTTCGAACTTATACTTAAAAGCCCTGTACGGCCCCTCCCCGCCCTACACCCATAGCCGTTCCGTTTCGAGACCAACGCGTCGACGTTGCGTTGACGACTCACCGTAGACGAGTAGTCCACGCGTCGACCGACACAATGACGTAATGTACCTAGAACGGAACGTCGGAGTTGAAACGGAGTGGAGACGGAGTCGAGTTGACGTCGATGAAGCGTTGATCGCGGAACAGAACGTCGGAGTTGAAACGGAGTGGAGTCGGAGTGGAGTTGACGTCGAGTTGGTGTAATGTGCGCACTCCTTTACTGAACCCGGTGACGGAAACGTGCGTCAAAGGAAGTAGTCCCAACGAGGCGGAGGGAGCGATAACGCTTTGATCCACAGGATTCTAGTATAAATCACTCAGCATGATGATACGTCTAAATTCAGTTGCGCAAACATTTCGCAAAACCATAAGAAATCAATAAATTTCTGCCTTACAACGCAGTTTTGTGATTTAGCCCAATTGCACTCTAGGCTCTAGGTCTAGGCTATGATATAATCGGTCGAAGTTACAGTCGGAAATATCGTTCCCCTAGGAAAAGCTCCTTTTAAAGTATAAGCTAAAACATGGTTTATATCCGCCCCTACCTCTATAAGTATGTTAATACATTCATAATGTATATTGTTTTACATGATTTAAAGTTGAAATAATCCAATTTCCACTTACATCAATTCTCTTTACTCCTAACTTCAGTACTAAAACCTTTCTGGCGTCACATTGTCTGGCATCAAAATAAGGTATTGTATTTCCAGTATTCCTTTTATGTTGGAACACAATAGCAGTTTCGCTGTCCCGAGCCAAGTGGCCACGCTCAGTGCATGTACTCGTATATATCATTACAATCTCTAATTAGTGGCGTTAGTGAAATGTGAAAGATCACAACTGCAGCACAAAATTATGAAAAAAGAAAATGTACTCGTAAAAAGTCGCAGACGACTCGTTAAATTCAATATTTACTGCTATGATTCAAAGAAGTGAGACTACCTACAATGAATTGCTAAATATTTAGAATTACGACTGGGGTTTTTCCCGAGAGAGGTTCTTACAGTTTCTGACGTTTCTCAACTTCGATATCTCTTATAATGTTGCGAACAGGACTGACCGAAGTACCTTTAAATGATATTTACTAAAGGCGGAATTATTGACTTCTGAGCATACTTCTTATAATAAATAATAGTAAGTATTGATTTGTGCTGTAAGGAGAAAATCGATTTCCCAATGCGAATTCCAAAGTGCGAACCTCACGAAAGAGGTCAAGTTTGTTCAGTGTTACAATAGTTTGATAATGCGTAGATATCTTGTCGTGAAGTTATGTGGGCAAATAAATATCTATTATGTTAGCGTATTGATGAATCAGTTGTATTGTAATAACATAATTATCATAATATCTTGAGTGACACGGTTAAAATTGGAAAACGTCTAGTCTTGTCTTCAAACAAGTTGTTTACCTCTATTATTAGATTTCTGAATAAATCAGCGGTAAGTATTGTAATGAATTTTAAAAACCATTTTGTGTATAACAAAGTAGGTTTCAAACTAAGGAGTACTAAAGACATACAAGATATAACTCATTGATATTCAAATTATGCGTGTGTGTTCACGTCAAGGACCATGAATTTAAATTATTTCGCAAGTAAATAGAGGGAATGATAATTCAAAAGCATATTTTTTCTTCTGCATTAAAATAATTAAGAACAAAAGTGAGTAAAGATTTTATTTAAAATGAACTTCAGACATGTGAGTTAAATGTCATGTACATGCATCAGCTACAATCAAGATTTACTTGAAGGCTAGAGACAAACTGTGTTTGCTCTTTTCTTATATTGTTGGACCAGCCAGCGGGATGTTAAAACTTTTGTTTTTGTACATACCAGTACTGAGGAGAGTTGAAGGAAAACAAAGACCGAAAATATAGACAACACCTTTTATTTTATTTATACACATGTATACAATTACTACAGTAGCCTATCAGATATTATTGGAACGCTTTGGTTTATCTAGTTCAAATTTTGGTTTCACAGTTATCACATGTTCAAAATTTTGACATTAGATTCTAAATCACTGTTCTCGTCAACTTCACGATTCACTGTCACTTTAACGTGATGGGGCTCGCGGCATTGCCGGCCTGGTTCTTCTCCCGGCGAGTTCCGCGTCCCGTAAAATCGACGCCGAAAGCCGAGCTCGACTGTCGTAGACAGTTTCAACTTCACTCCAATGTTTCTGATTACACGTTCAAGGCTCCTCATCTTCAGACAGCGAAGGCAGGGCGAGAGTCCGACGCATCCTCTCCCGGCGTTGGGGAGAAATTGACTTCTGCCTTCTCAGCCCTTCCGCCCGCAGGACGTAACTTTGCTCTTGCTCGCCTTCGTAGGCTTCGACTTCTGAATCATCTTCGACGAGCGCGGGAAGCGCAGATGCAAGCTTCTGCTTCTTCTCCGCAGCGCAGTCCATTGATCTTCCCCGGGCTTTAGGCAGCGCCGGGTACACATCGGTGTACAAAGATGCGACTGATAGTTTCACGACCATGATGTTAGATTTGTTTTGCTTTGGTAAAGAGTAATAACGTGTGCTCTGAGCTACCGCTGAGTGCAGAATGCGGGGAGGCGGGCCGCGAGCCGTATTTATAGGCTTCACGCTAACTGCGTTTCGGTTTGTATGTATATGTAGTATCCGTAGTATCGTATCGTCGTCTGGCGTCACGACGCACACTACCGCGGCGTACGGCGAAGCGTGATTGTTCTCGCCACGGTAAACAACGCGACCGACGTTATCAGGGGAATTTATTTGATGTCACACTTTAGTGATTAAATACACCTAGATTCTAGTTTAGAACTTGCACGGCTGTAGCCCTGGCAACCTGTGTATAAATAACACAATACATAATGTACCACTCAGTTTGTTAGTGTTTCATTTCTACATTCAGGAACCAGGGAAGGAAGTGGCATAATGTTTAATGTTATGAGTTCGATTCGCATGTCATTCTCCTGAATGTTTTCTGTTATACGGGGGTGTTTGCACCTCGCAGCTCATTACGCGTGCGTAAGTGTTTTGGCCCAAAAAGTCAAAAGTCCGTAAACATCGGACACTAACACTGCGGTACCGTTCGGACGCTTCCAAGAAAGTGCCCTAAATCTGCACCAAATAAACGTTGCGGAAATGTTAAATTGACTTCATCCGTCCAGATCATGACCTGATTTTTATTTTTGGAGTTTTTGCAACTGTTTACAAACATTGTGATGGAAACGCTAATGATTTGTTGCCGGTATCGTATCGGCCGATACTTTTAATTATCGCACCTTTATTTAAAAGGCACTTATCACGCTGATCAAACGCCAGCAGAAGAAAATGGTTGTTAATTAATCCAAATATCGTGAGTTCTAATCTTGTTCAAAAAAAATGTGATAAATGAAAAGCAATGAGAAGGAAAGGTGAAAATAACAAATCTCATGATGAGAAGTATAAAATGGATAGACAAAATAGTTTATAAAAAAATTTCGACGACGAAAAGAGGACGTAACGAAAAGAGGAGTAATATGATTCTGAGTTCACAAGTCCCATAGTGAGGGCGACGACGCAATCTGATCGCATGAATCGCGAACTAGAATTCTATAGATATCTATAGATTTGCATTTTAGTCACAGATAAAAATATTTGGAAATTGAATGCATTTTTGCACCGGCAAGCACCGTTGATCAAGTATCGTGAATATATTATGTGATTCATCAGTCATCATTGGACCATACGATGACTTGTAAGAAAATTATTAGCGACGAGTTATTTCACGTCAAATTAATATCAATGAAGAACTGTCAAATTGTCTGTCCTCGATTGTTTATCACTCTACCTATTATTTTGATCATGTGCCGCGGACATAAGTGAATTGTCCTTCACTCTGTACAGGCACATTTCCTCATTTTCCATTTGTCAGAGAATAGAGAAAAAATTGATTTAAAGAAGAATATTAAGATTTCACGGACGAATTGACAAGTTTTCACAACCTTTTCAATGGCGTGCTCTTATTTCAATAACTAGATTTCCCAAGATGAGGCATTTGTCACGGACAATACAAATTAGATCGCGGCCATGTCGATAATAGCTTGTAATTAAAGCAATTATCATAGCTGCAACTTATTGCCTAGTTAAGTTGAACACTATTGACAATTTTACCTTTACTTTCAGTTATTCTTAAACGAAACAGACGCTCTGCCGGAGAGTTCAGCAGGATTTATCGAGAAAACGTATGATAAAGTCACTGACATATAAATAGCAGAGTTTACTGATAAAGTTCATTAGAACACATGTTTCAAATAGTTGTGAACAACAAGTAAACAAATTAGCAATGATTATTAGGTTACTTATAGAACAATATATAACAATATATTTCCAATACATATATTTCTGCCGCTAAACATGTCTTGATTTTCATTTGAAGTTGAATAGTTGTTGAGACCCACTTAAGATGTGATATAGGTAAATCTCTGTTGTTAAACTCAAACTAATCAACCAGAGTACTACAAAATGGTACTCCCTATATTGAAAACATGCTACAATGTTTAAAATTACGTTCAGTTTTTCTCTTTCTAGAATACAGTCATATACAGCAGGTAGGTATCAACTCTTAATCGAGATTTTTAAAAATGAACTTAATTGTATTGATTCACGTCGTTCGTTTTCATTTCATTGACACCTTGACACACCCTTACCAAAGCGATGTACTGTCGTAAGATATAATTTTAGGCATAATTAGCACATAGTCAATTAAAGATACTTAGTTCGACTAACATACCTGCTACATTCCATGTACATTTAAAAATGGAAGCTAGTCAGAAAAATTTTACGCTGCAATATTTAGCTATGTATTAAGATTTCACAGATTTTTTACAAACATCGTGAAAATATTCTTGACGTTACGAAAAATCTTTTAGAATTTTTAGATGAATAACGTTGTTGGGAATGTCCATTGTTAGATTGCCAAATATTTGAGCAACATTTCAATTCTGCGTTATGAGATTTTGACGGACTGGGTAACGAAACACAGATTACAAGAATGGAAGCTATCGACCTATTGGACTCATCTATAATACTTGTTTATAGATTGTTGTTTTTTAAGACTGCTAACCCGACCTACCTCTATTTATTTATTTAATAATAGGAGAATAGAACACCCAACACAGATAACATTAAATACAAAACTATGGAACATAATGTCTACGTCCCAATTTGTGTATTAACTTCTTTATAAGTATTCCTAAAAATCATCTATCATGAATTAGATATTAATATTAACATTTTTAACGAATTCAAGAATTGTAGAGATCAAATGAAGAAATATTTATTGATTTGTTTTTATTGTCAAAAAAAAAGAATTCTAGGAAGATGAATTGTTTGTATCAAATTACGAAATAACTTATTAATTTAAGTCCATGAATTTTTAGGAAATAATTTCGTGTAATGTAATTATTATATACATAATATGCATTATGAATTATATTGTTATATCTCTTTTTTCCTTTAACGTCTCTGCAATACTAATTTAATTATACGTGATTCAACTCAATACGCACTGGCGTAAATAATTACAAAATGTATTCTTCGCTACACTGGATAATCGACCTCTTTCTAATAATGTGTGCAATTACAGAGATCTTCAACCGACTGACCCCATATTATAACAGGCTTATTATTAAATAATATCGGAAAATAACCAAGTCTAAATATAGCGTGGTTGTGTACGACTACATAATAAAATGAGAAACGTAGTGACCCGGTTGAGGGAAACCTTACAAATGCGGGTAGATGCAAACGATAACTCACGTGAGATGTCGCTGCAGTCATTTATTTAACGTGATTTAATTCTCATTAATGTTTTATGAAGTGCTTGTTCAAGGTAAGCAACATCGGGTACGATCGGTAGTTGGATGGGTCACCGCAAGTGGCAAAATTTCTTGAGCGCTTCCGTGCTTCAGAGGGAACGTAAAGCAGTCGGTGTCGGTTGTTCCCATTAAATAGCAGTCGTTAAACAATGTCGGAGGCCTGCGGTCAGTATAAAAAACAATCCGACACTAGGTTGGCCACTAACTCCTCCACCAATCTGCACTGGAGCAGCGTGGTGGAGGATGCTCCAGGTCTCCTCAGGTGTGAGGAGAGAAACGAGCATCAGATCATGAGCGTACGACAACAATTAAATAAACCCAAGAAGTTTTTCCTGCTGTTATGAGGAAACTGGATTTTCCGGCCAATTTACGAGTTCATCTTCAAAGTCGATTTTTTGCGACTAAACACTATTATGAACAATTTATTATAAACGTTGTTTGATGTTTAATAACCATCAATTCTGGATATGCTGAGACTCGAAAGTCACAGGCTCACAAATGTAGGTCAATGATCCCTCTCATCCATGTTTCGTGTAAAACAAATGGAACAAAACTTAGTCATTTCGCGGTGAAAATGGCTTGGGGTCATCATGATTAAAGAAATATGAATTTATTGCCCAAAATGGTATTGTTATTGTCATACTCCCACGCTTTCGACTCTGACCTTGCTGTCTGTGAATCATCGTGCGATTTAGACTGCAAATGGGAAATATACTTTTCCCATTGTACCAAGCCAAGACTTTAATACAAAAAGTGGTAGATCAGTCGGTCACAATCTTAAATCTCCTTATTTTTAACTGACTTCAATAAAATTCTCGGATCCATCTGGAGACAAAAAATTCAACCAAATCGGTACAGTCGTTTAGAAGGAGTTCAATTACATTCACACGCACAGAATAAATATATGTATATTAAGATGTGCAATGTTACGTGGTGTATGTTACGTGTTACAGTTTTAGCGTTTTACTCTAGTATTCCCGTAAGCAGCTCACTGCCCACTACCTCACTCGCAGATGGCTCCGGGTCAGCGCTCAAGCAGGTCTCGATACGATGCACTCGTGAGTACTCGTCGGGTTTCAGAGTTTAACAATTTATAATTGACATGAAATAGGTCACGTTTATCGCGTTTTAAGCACGTGAAGTAAGAAGTTAAGTAAAAAGATATTTAAAATTAGCATTTACATTAAACCTCAATTAGTTCCACACAATGTTTTCGTTTCGTTGCATTGGGTTATCGAAGAAAATAGCTTGTAAGCGATAAGGCTGCCCATTGTCTAATACGATCAATCAATTGAAGGTATCAACTTTTCCCATTGCTCAGTGGGTAGAGAATTAGAGATACAATATACAATGCGATACAATGTACATAGGTCTTGTCGCGAAATATTGGCGTATAAAATTTATAGTGAGAACTCGTATCAAAGTAAACTATAAACAGGCCAGTTTTTTACACATTTTTTGGAATCACAACCAACACACAAGACGACTAGCCACAGGATTTCACTGGTTGGTACAGAACCCAACGTTTTCCAAATGAAAGATCCTCTCTTCAACAAGATACACCACGAGCAAAGGGAATTGGATTGACTCAAGAATTAATGGGAATGAAAAGAACGGAATGGAACCCTATACATTCGAGTTAAATGAAATGATTTACAAACTTTTAGAATATGAATCAACACTTACACCGATAGCAAGTTACACACTATCTATAAATTTGCCGGTCAACTCGTATGGGTTATCAAAATCAACTGTTTGTCTACCGTATTATTCGCAGTACTAACGCGATTCATAACAACACTTGTTGTTTTAAGGAAAAATACCGAGTGAACAGTAAGCACATGTCTTCTGGATGTACAACAATTTATAGATATGAAAATAATCATTGATTATGTTTATAATGTTTATAAATGTTTGACCAGATACGAGTCCAGCGTCTCTTGGCTCGGCTTGTAGGGTCAACTGAACGAGTAATTTGTTTTGTGTACCTATAAGTTGCCGACCTAACAACCTAATACACTACCCCGTAGTGTACCTATTAGGTTGTTAGGTAGGTTTGAATGCAGCTTGGATGTGGGTTTTTTGTGTTAACAACCGACAAACGAAAGACGAGCCACCTTTTTTTATTAATTATAAGTTAATGCTTGACCACAATACCACCTGATGGTAAGGGGAGATGTGGTCTTGGGTGGTGAGCGCACTAACTTAGTAGCAGCCTATTCACTCTTGATTTGAAGACTATTTGACTACCTGATGGCAAGCGGTCACCAGTAACACCAAACGCATCACCGATGCGTTATTGTGTTATCCGATGTGACGTGTCAGTCTCAATGCTTAGACCTTATCAAAATCGTTTCTTTTCTTTCGGCTAACGAGGATTACCTAATGCATTTTAAACTTTCAATAAGTTTAATAACCGAATGCTAGTGATAATCCATCACGCTGCAGTTTTTAAGTATCAAATTTATCTAAAAAATCATCAATTTTATGTCTGTAGTCCATGGCACTCACGAGAGAATCCTAGTATGGAGCTACTCGTAGTGGTGGTTTTCCAAAAAAGAAATGTTTCAGCACTTGCATGTTTCCTTCATTGACTGTAGTATAAATAAGAATGGTATCATTAAATGTGTATGTACCCATATTAAGATGTTTAAAAAGATGCTTCTAGAAGCATTTTAATGCGGAAATCCAGTGCTCTTTTTATTCGAGCCGCCCTTCCTTATTATCTGTTTGTAGACTATAAAAGTGCTTATCGTTAAAATACAAGGATTATAATAGGATAATGGCAGCATAATTAAACATTAAAAAGACCGATAAACTTTGTTTATGCATTTCGAATACTTCGACTTAAAATATACCTACCTATTTGCAACGAAATTCTTCGGAGCCAAAATGAAAGCTTCAGAGGTGGGTACGTTTTCTAATCAGAATCATCTAAAAATAAAATGTATCATTAACATTATGTACTAAGTAGATACATAAAATTATTCGAAAGAATGAATCTTTCATTTTATTCTAAAAACGATCTATTGTTTCATTTTCTATTATTGTTTATTTCTTTTGTATTTACCTATTATATTATTTCTGTCTTAAAAATAATGAGAATAATAACAATAATCACAAATAAAACAATAAATAATAGTTTATTAAATAAAACTAACTAGCAAAAGTGACGCGAATTACACAGTTGAACTTCAAGTCTATTAAAGAAAAGTATTTTAAAGAAAACACATTATATGTTAAGCATAATTATGCGTAATATGCATATGCTTAACATATAATGTGTTTTCTTATATTGAGTCATATATACTTTCTGCATATTATGCACATACATACATACATATTTATGATAAGCTTCACTTAACATTTAAGCACCGCGCAAATTGGTCACCGACCACAGCCACCGGTGGCGCATCTTAGTGCCATTACGCACTGTCGACTAGTCGCCGGCGAGTCGGTCGATGGCGACTGTGACTTACTACAGTTTAAATAGGTGTTTACGCACTTGGTCGTCGGTAGCCCTCGCGACTTTGCCTATGTCTTGTCTTGGTCGCCGAGAGACTGAGTCGCCGGCGACTAGTCGACAGTGCGTAATAGCTCTTATGGAAGTGCGACGGGGCCACCGATGGCCGAAAAGACGTCACTTCTTATAACTCTCTCTGCAACGAAATTATTATTCGTAGGCCACCGGTGGCCACCACGTCTAGCTTTTAAAAGTCACCGGTGCCTGTAGTCGGTAGCCAATTTGCGCGGTCGGCACTAGTATACAATATTTTTCTTAGTATCACTTTACTTATCTACATTGTGGTATCAATAATATATTTTTGTTTTCGTGTATTTTTCCTTAATGCTTCCGCGTTTATTACCACATAATTACAACGAAATGGCAAACTACCGCGATTCCCGAAGTCTGCCGTCAATGGAGCTCCTGGGAATAAGAGATTAATGTTTTCGTCTACCGTGAAATGATGGCTCAAAGCGACCGATTTACATCGCTTTTACACTGGCGTATGAGTATTGCAGGCTGACAGCAATATAACCTTCGAATAATATCTTATCTCGTTACAATAATTACATATTAGTAAGTGGTCACCGTCGCCATTCCCGATGCCAAGTAAAATGACAGTATGTAGGTACTAAGTTATACATTCCTGGTCTTCCAGTATTGAGTTTACTGGTTTATTCCGCCTCAACCCAATTATATAAACAATACAGACTCAGTTAATAGTGGCCTTACCTGCTGAATGAGGAGATCTGTACTTTTTTTCTAGTTAGCTCTTGAGTTTTCAAAGTTTGTATTCTCCAGGGGAGCCATGCTATCGGCGAATATCCTTTTGTATCGTGTACCTGAGACAGTTTGTTGAGAAATTATTAAAAAGGGGAAATAATAAAGCCTTTCCACTAGCGACACGTACATATGCATATATTTGTTTTACTTAGAGGTGCGTGCAGAAATCTATCCCTGACTCCCTTGTTCGGGAGTCTAATTTACGTAAAAAATGTAAAAAGACCACAAAATCCGCAACGACGTTTGCAAAGCATCAGTATGAAAGGTGTTTCACGGAAAATCGTTTTTCACGGAAACGTGCTTTTGCACGGAACGCCCACCTTGGCCGCCGCCCAAACACGCATGTAAACAGACAAAAACAGTGACGCGTGCCCGCGTGCTCACAAACATAAACCACTCCGCACAGACATATTATTACACACACTCACTCGATTCACACGAACTCACACTTAACTCACACGCACATTTTGAATTACACCATCTCTCATCAAAACAAATGGTAGTGATTCCATGAACAGTAATGAGTTATTTTTAGGGTTCCGTACCCAAAAGGTAAGAAACAAAACCCTGTTAATATGCCTGTCTATCTGTCTGTCTCTCTGCCTGCCCCAGGGCTCTTCGTCTTTTAAACGAAAATGGATAGACTCCTCAAATTTTCAGAAAAATGATGTGGCCGTTACCAAAACAAACAATAAAAAAGTTGAATCTCAAGGGCGTCCCAATACAAATATGTAACCTTAAAAAATGGGGGCAGAGTGCGTTCCTACGGGTGTGAGTCCGACTTGCACTTGACTAGTTTTTAAATTATTTTTTTTATTTTTATTTATGTATAGAGTTTCACTCCGAAATGTTAACTTAGAAAGAGCTCTTTTAAAAATCTTTTGAAGTATAATCTGTAATAAATGACAAACTCTACTTACATTATTCCACGTCTACAAAAGAATTTTCTCTATTAATTATTTTCATAAACGGAGTAACCTAGAACAGGAAAACATTTTTACTTTAAGTTCGTGATAAACATAAAAGTCAAAGTTGATAATATATTTATTTCCTCTATTATGAGGAAGATACCTATTAATGTTGTTACAGTTTAAATAAACCCAAGGATGACTGGACCTTTCACGTTTTGAATTTAAAGACAGACCAAAGTTAGTGTATAGTAGTTTTGGTATTCACAAATAAAATTTAAAACAAAGAAAGACTTGTTGTTTTAGTCTTAGTTAATTCGAGAGATTTAAAAAATAAGAAATAAACGAGAAAACTTCAGTGCAGCTAAGTGAAAAAGACGTTAAATAAATAAACGCTATAAATTAAATGTCCAAACGGAACCTTGCAAACGCTTTTTTGACTACTCTAGGTTATTTTTAAATTAATTGTCGAAGTTTAAATCATATCTACGACTGATCAAAGCCAAATTCTAAGAATAACTGATCCGTAATACTCGATAATAATTAATCCGCTCATAAAAAGTGAACCAATTAACATGTGATTCACAATAACGATTTTAACACTTGAATAACTACGTTTATCTCCTATCAACACATATCAGCTCGATATCACTAAATAACAATAAAATAACGAGAACTTCGATTTTGTAGAAGAGGTTATAAACAACATACCTAATACCTTATTCCCTGTTTAAAAACACACGTATCGCAAAATGAGTTATCTGTAATAGCACTAACGATTAAAACTTTATCTATGGTCATTCTTTGGCAACTTAATCATGAACCCGGACACTCTTGAAGTGAAAACTTCTATAGTATCGTTGTGATTTGGAATTCGATGAAACGGAAATGAAGCGCAAATGAAATGAAACGGAAAAGAAAAAGACACGGACACATTTTAACGTGGGAGAAAATGAGATAGGAAGCATCGGCAAAAGGCGGCTTACGTAAGCAAAGCAAAACATCAATATTGTAACTGACAGTATTCTTTTTTTTTCACTTCTAGCACGTGTGAATTGCACACATTTTGTTTTTTTTCTTTCTTTTCCCTTTTTAACCGACTTCTAAAAGGAGGAGGTTCTCAATTCGATTGGTATTTTTTGTTTAACTAATAACAAATCGGAAGTCACAACGAACTATAGAAGTGTTCACTTCAACAAGAAAGAGAAAAAAAAGAAAGTACTGGCTCTCAAACCCTCAGTGGAACACGACTAGTCGTTTGACGGCTAACTCGACCACGAGTGGTACCAGGCAGACTTCACGGCCAACATTAGTACAGTACCTTAGTACCTACCTTACAATTTGCAAACAGACAATAATTATATTGAGAATGACGCCGTAACAACATGTTATCTGAAACAATTGATCCTTACGAAGAACTTTCGATCAACCTTATCTTTATGCCTTTGTTGTTGCTGAACCGTCACAGTCGTAACAATAAAAATCAAACGATTAGGTTTACGAGTTTAGTGAGATCAGTCACTATTAATATAATTACGTAGTTACTACCTACCTTTTTTGACGTGACAACGTCTTATAATTCGGTGGCACGCATGAAAAAACATGACTCATGCGTTACCGTCGTTACCGTTGGTGAATTATTATACCAGCGCCATCTATGTATTGTGCAGTGAACAATTATTCATTAAGTTCGATTGGGTCCATTTATCGATGGAGGAAGGCTGGCTGAGCTGGTAGTTCACTCGCAGTACACTAGATGGCGTTGAGTAGTGGGGCGCTATAATTCTGAATCACGATGTAGGATGTATAAGTATCCAGCATTCATTTTTAATAAATGACTTAACTTGTATTGAAAAAGTGTTCTTTTATTGTGCTTGCCTACTCATTCAAAGGAAATTATTTTCTTAAGACGTTGTCACGTTCAACTATCGTCAGTAAACCGACTTTACAGACAACCAATTTTTTATTGATTTAAGGTATCAAACGAGCATGCAGCACCACCTTCCGCTGCCGCCCATGACAACTGTGATCGACTTAGAACAAAACTCATATGGGGATTGGGATAGTTAGTCCGGTTAGGTGACGGTGTTAGAACATTAGTTGGTTAGTTTGTAAGTATGAGGACTGGGACAGGGACTGTTAGAGAATGTTAATCCTGTTAGTTGTTGTTATGTTAGTAATAGTCCAGAATTAGTAAATGTTAGTAAGGGTCTCGTTATAATTCGATCACAGATGACTGTGTTGCCACCATTGAGGACTGAGATGGTCGCCTCTAAAAAGTGTTGCCGGCTCCACTCCTTTCTATCCGGAACACAATTGCTGTTAAAACAATTATTACACGGTAGAAATGGTACTAAGTACCAAAACCATAATGGCTATACTTGTTTGTCAAATATCAGACAAATATTATTTGCAGCACGTCAGCTTATCATAATTATTTTGCTTTTGCATGACAGCCAACTGTTATCTGATAACGTTTGGTACAATTTCAATACAGTTGACGCCGTGACGAGGTATTACGTCATTACACAACGATTTATCACGGGTTTATTAACGCCTACGATTGCCGATTGACGTGATGTTGACGTCGAAAAGTATTTTTTTGTACATCACCATGCGAATCTGGATCAATGACGTTCATTGAACGCACATACACCGAAGCAACGCAGATGATGCAAACATTCGCTGAGAAAATATAAGCCCCTACGCCGGTATTCTAGTGATGTTACATGGCGTTAATGACAGTAAATATTACCCCATAGACAACGCAGAGCCTTCATACCTAAATCATAAAATTAAATGTGCACATGGCAAAATATTGCCTTAATTTACTTGCGTCCTTACACGTAAACCACTGAACAGATTTAGATGATATATATCTACTTATATGAGTATCATATTTGTAACTTACCTCACCGACCTGTCCCTGGAAAACTTTTCATCCCGGAAATGGATTTAAGGTTTATTACTTATCCTTGAATCCCAGCCAACCTCTCTGATACACATGGTGGTTAAATAGGTCAATTTCAGCATCAAGAAACTCAATCAAAATAACAAATAAATTATCATGTAAGTAGACTTCATAACATTGAAGTGAAACCAAGGGGCGATCACGACAGACACATGGAAAATAACAAATGCAACAAATTTTCCAGGTGATTACTCCAATAACAAAGTCATTAGCTCCCACATGTCGTGAGCAAACATGAAATCGGATCTAGTACGGTGGAATAAACATCAGCCAATTTTCGCAGCAATTTTCAGCGAACCATAAAAAGGGACGACTTAACGATATAACGACGAAGTTATACGCAAATCGTAAAAATGATTTACGTATATACAACCGCGAAATCGGTAAATTGCAACCGAAGTTCGATTAAAGCGTGGTGGAACAGGTTCCAGTCAGCGACGTCTGATGCTCATAATTGATTTGAGACGCTACGTGATGCTGCAGCTATGATGTACGTCATCAATATTTACGTAATAATTCATAAGATTTAACGTTACAAACACGATTTACCTATTAGTGGGGAAGAACAACAAATGAATAAAATACATACAAGCATACAAATTTTCCGAAATTTTCCTTGGTAAAGGCACAACGACCGAATATCAAAAGAAAATTTGGAGTAGGTGCCTACTGCGTCTAACTCATTTCTTTAATTAAATAATGTGATTAGTATATTAGTTGACAAACCTTACAGGGCTTTCCGTGTTTTACAAAAAGCGGTCTATTGTTAGCCAACGGAATAATTTCAAGGCCAGTAATTTTAATTATGCTCATGCCTCCAACACCTTGAATCGCTAAACTTTTTGCGCGAACGACAGAAACTTCCACAGCAACAAAGCATAAGAACATTCCACACAAATAATAGCAAGAAACATTTGCGTTTTTTACACTCAGGGGAAGTGGGCACCAGCCACGCACCAGCCTAAAGAAAGCGAGCACCCACTTCAAATCAACGTAAACAAAATCAACGCCGCTATATACCTAAGTATACTTTTTGAATCTTTAAAAAAGTACCGTATCAGATTGGCTGGATCAGTGGGAGGCTATGGATTTTTTTTAGATAAGAAAACTCCAGTGCCTCGCCTCGAGACCTCAATGTGACTCGTGACATCCCAATTTCAAACTTACTGTCTGACCCCAGGCTGATTTAGCTACAAGAATATAATTTTCGCTTTTTGTCTACATAGTATAAAACAAAGTCGCTTTCTCTGTCCCTATGTATGCTTAGATCTTTAAAACTACGCAACGGATTTTGATGGGGTTTTTTTTAATAGATATAATGATTCAAGAGGAAAGTTTATATGTATAATATATTAAAGTTTTTCGCAAAATGAAAAATAACGCTCGTGAAAATAAATTCGTGCGCTGGTTACGTTTAACAATTTTGGACTTGGGTACTAAGGTACAGGTTTCCCGAAGCGAAGCGAAGGCGGCTTTACTAGTAAATTATAAATCATTCTTTCATTCATTTATAGTCCAACATTTAACTTTATTATTAACGTAAAAATACTACCTTTCTTAGAACAGAAAATAACAATTAAAACTTATGCCTATATATACTATATTAGGGTTTATTATTTAATATTTGCAAGCAGCGCGTGATGCAGCACAGCAGGCTACGGGTCATTACTACCACAGATCATTTTAGTTACATTTATACAACAAGTAAAAACGAAAAATAAAAACAGGAAGTTCGACTGGAAGTTTCCTGTGACGTAAGAACGGATATCAAAATATTTATTTAACCTTTAATGATATTCAGTGTATAAATTATAAGAATTTATAAAACTGTTCAGTGACGTTAAAACGTATTACTACATACATTGGCTTCCACTTTCACTTTAATTAGTACCTACGTACCTACATTATGTTATCTTATTTACAAGGCCATAAAATCAAAATAGAACCACAATCTACGTTACTACCGTACTGAGGAAATTAATCATCTATTGACAAGCGATAAGAGTGGATCATTAAGTTATTTTTTATTGATATGTGTGTTTCGATGTTAAAATGATCTAGATAATAAATTGCTAAACGTACTATTTTATCAATATTTTTTACGTAGATTAATTTTCCAATAATTACTGCGTAGTAAACTACATGTTGTTTACAATACAATATCTACACACACAACAATTTTAAATTTTCAAGCAGCCATTGGACCCTTATCTGTTGATGAATACGATGTATAGGTAGATCATTAGACACAGTCATTGAGAGAAACCTCACAAGTGTGGGTATGCTAAAAATAATTTTACGTGAGCTTCATTATCACGTTAATGTGGGAAACATAGATATACCTAAATAAATCATCACTGATAGGAAATAAGTAAATCGTAGACGTACGAGGTTAACCGACATAGCCCAGAGAATTAGCCGGCTGAAGTGGCAATGGGCTGGCCACATAGTTCGACGCACTGATAACCGTTGGGGAAGAAAGGTTGTCGAATGGAGACCACGTCTTGGAAAAAGGAGCATAGGACGCCCCCCGACCAGGTGGACTGACGACTTGAAGAGGACAGCGGGCAACCGCTGGATTCAGAAAGCTCAGGACCGGTCCGAGTGGCGCTAGTTAGGAGAGGCCTATGTCCAGCAGTGGACTACTAAAGGCTGATGGATGGATGGATGGATCTAAGAGTAAATCATTTTCAAAAAATGTACATTAAATTAATTATAATTATGTTACATAATTTGCATTTTTGGTTCTCAAACTAAAAATTCCTACTATGTATATTAAATTTAGGTCTACTCTTTAATTTGCCTCAATAAGTTGCTCAATATAAGTAGCGTGTTATCTTTTTGTTTTTAAATACTATAATGTAAATAAAAAACATTGCGATACATAAACCCTCTGATTAAGCTCTTAGCGACAAGTAACAAAGTCAAGTTATCTATACTATGCTATAATATATGTAACTGTAATACGCCCGATACAACTAATGTGTAGTTTATTTTTAATGTTATCTACTCGTAGTTTTATCGATGTAGAACCCTTAACATTATATTTATTTTTGTCTATTTATTTGTCAGAAACTTGGTTTGTCCTTAGAATATTTTGTGAAACTGGAAAGGGATGTATTCTCCTGTAATAAAAACAAAAGTTTGTGTGGAGGTCTGAAGGTTGTTAAAAAATAAAATTATTGCTATTTTAAGAACTACCAAACTAAGCATTTGCAGAATAAAATAAGGGAGTTATGAAGCGCCTGACTAAAATGAATAGCTGTGTTTCAGTTTTCAGGTATTCAGTACAGGTAACCATTATGATGTTATCATGGAGAGCCCAGTTTACAGCGGTATACCTACATACCTACAGGTTACGATGTGCTCATGATTGAGAAGAAACGACGAAAAGAAACTCCTCCGCACTTTTTAACTACTTATGGTAAAAGTACCATATTCCGGGCTAGTACATTAATCCGTAACATTTTGATTTTTGTCGCAAAATAAGAAAACTGTCCGTAAAATCCATAATTTATTGAATGTCACTACAACTACAGTTCATATAAAATCAAAATAACACGATGTTTGAATATAAATAATCATTCTTAAAGCCGTATCGAGCTTCCGAAGAGTCAGTAGCGGCCCCCGCGACGTTTCAGTACTATGTTGTTAACAGTGAGCGTAAAGCGACAGTGCATTTTCGTAAGGATCTTATGTGACACTGGTAAGTGAATTTAATTTAATTTTGTAATATTATTAATTGTTACTTATTAACAGAAGGTTTCAGCGTTATTTCGAGTTATAACAAACCATATTTTGAGAGAAAATATGACTGCCGGAATTATGTTCACATCAGTGAAACGGTGAACATAAATACGTGCTGTATTACGTAATAAGGGTAAATTAGTATGATGTGTTTATGGATTTTATTCCGAACTGGGGTTAAATACTTACATAAATATGACATAAATTAATTCAGTAATGATAACAGATTAGTGTGACGTAATTACGGTATATGCTTTTATTAATTATAATTCTTAAAATCGAGTTTGAAATTATGACATTTTATGTTATATTAAAGAATCAATACAGTATGTTATCGAAATTAAATTAAGTTTATTTCAAAAAGTAAATGAGGATAACTATTTATATCGATGTTGTGCACATAATAGTTATATTAACTTTTAATATATTCAGATATTTTATTTAATTTTTTTAATTTAACCTATTTTCTTCAATGCCGTAATAAGGGACAAGAGTTTTTTGCTTATGTCCCATATTCCGGTATACCGTACGGTATTACGTAGTATAGTAATAAGAAGCAGAAACATTGGTTTTCAACATAAAAAGCCAAATCTCAATTTTTTCAAGATTTTTGTATTAATCACAAAATGTATCCAAAAATTTAAAACGATACGTTTGCATTTTAAAACATTTTAATATTATTCACAATTATCATTATAACTGTAACCTCGATTTTATTTTATATTTTAGGTTTACCTTTGGTAACCAGGCCTGCTCATAGCCCAGCGGCTTGCGTCGATCTTAACTGATCTACAAAGTTAAGCAACAGTGGGTGTGGTCAGTAGTTGGATGGGTGACCGCTAGTGGAAAAAATTTCTGGGGAACTTCCGTGCTTCGGAGGGCACGTAAAGTCGTCGGCCCCGGTTGTTATCATTTGGTAGCAGTCGTTAGGCCATGTCGGAGGCCTTCGGGCGGCATAAAATACTTCCGAAACCATGGGTTGGCCACTAACCCCTCCACCAATCTGTACTGGAGCAGCGTGGTGCTCAGGGTTATGCTCAAGGCCTCCTCAGGTATGAGGAGAGACCCGTGCTCAGTAGTGGTCCATTAATGGGTTGAAGCCAACCAGGCCTGATCTTAATATTATTATGAATTGATGTTCCTTAGAATAGGTAAGTACTCATAACTTATGTTCTTTAAGATTTTTGTCTTAATAAAAGTTGTAAAATTGTTTGTAATTTTGAATTTTCGTTAATTATACTTTTTTTTAATTAAATTTTCACGATGGTGATTATTTAGTAAACAGCAGCTCTCATTTTGTCGCAGAAGTTTTATGGTAATTGTTTTTTTTATTTATCCGAAAGAACAATTATATCGTACTTAATAATTTTAATAAAAGTATAAATTAATACAATTAGGTAGTTTAATTCATTAAGTATATTCTTAAAGACATGTATGATGATTTTAGGTCAAAGAAAACGTATGCTAAAGATAGTACGGAATTACGTACAGTGATTGCCGGAATTAGCTCCGACGCCAAATTTTAGTACGGAATTAGAGACAAACGTGAGGTTCAGCAAAATAACGATTATTCCTATAAATTAACGGCTACGACGGAAAATATTTTTCAACATTTATCTTATAATACCAATCTAGAGAATAAAACAATTTTTATCCCTAGAACCTTCCTACTTTTTCTAAAAACCAACCTCAAAGTCAAAAGTGCCTTAATAGTCCGGAATATGGGACATTTACCTTAATACACTTACACCAGTTGCAAAGTTAGTTTCTACGCGGAACTGGCTGCGGCACAATTAATTCCAGGCGTCCTTGCCTGTGCTATATTCGTCTTTGGGTAGATACAATAATGCAATAAAAACAGTTTGAATTAAAATTAAAATACCCAGTACCCCATATCTAATAATATGATAAGTAGGTATATTATTATTTCGCACACTACATAATTAGTCTAATTACACAACGCAACACAAAGGAGCTTTAATGTGTTCGTACCTTTTTGTCTTGTCTAGAAACTCGTTGAGTAGGCAGCTACTTAATTATTGTTTTTATTTATACACGTGTTTTTATATAGTGACCGAATGTCCGGTCGCATAGCAACCACGATTATCTTTATTGCCGCAATGTCCAGATCGTTCGAGTCGTCGCGCGTCGGATTGTTAATAATATTATGTCCTTTACTTTGTATCGGAAATTAATAACACATTTTTGAACCAAATTAAGTACTAGTAAGAGTAACCTGCATGAAATAAGAGATTTCGAACCCAGTGACGACCTATGGTTCATTTAAGCGGTAGGTCTTGGTAGTACCAGATCCGGCAGCATGATTATTGCGCTCATCTGTTTTTTGGTTAAATCCAAAATTGTATACATATTTATTACTAGGAGAATATATATATGTATGGTTGCCTATCAAAATTTGGCCGCTAGTATTTTTAATTAAATTATTTTTAATTTAGTTTTGGGAAAAAATTTCGTTCACTTGTTTTTTAAATAAAACCTTATCTATATCACGGAAATTTATTTATAGAGTCTAAAAAATCACGGTTGCCTTTGCGCACCTGGCCGCAACCTCTTGGCAACCAGGTGTAAACAGGTACGATTTCGACACATTTATACGTTCATAACGTACATCTATTAATTATACATCAAATTAAAGCTATTTTTTTTCTATTTATTATTATATATGGTTGCCAAATAAAATCCGGCCGCAAATAAGGGTTGCGGGCTGTTAAAGATGATAAATATTTAAGGTAGAGTGACGAAGAAAGCGATTGTAAGCTGTGCGAATTGCGCATGCGTCGAAAGTTAGTGTTCATAAAAACAAAAAATTGTAGGTAGTAGAGCCTAGGATCTACTACCTATGTAAAATAATTAATTTTAATTGTTTTGCATAGGTAGTAGAGCTTAGAGTTGGCCCAGGGTAGTACTACCGCCCGCCACGGTACTTAGTACCATTTCTACCGTGTAATAATTGTTTTAACAGCAATTGTGTTCCGGATAGAAAGGTGTGGAGCCGGCTACACTTTTTAGAGGCGACCATCTCAGTCCTCAAGGGTAGCAACACATCTGTGACCGAATTATAACGAGACTCTTACGAACATTTACTAACTGGACTATTACTAACAATAACTAACAGGACTAATATTCACTAACAGTCCCTGTCCCAGTCCTCATACTTTCAAACTAACCAACTAATGTTCTAACACCGTCACCTGACCGGACTAACTATCCCAGTCCCCATTTGAGTCTTGTTCTAAGTCAGTCACAGTTGTCATGGACGGCAGCGGAAGGTGGTGCTGCATGCTCGTTTGCTGCCTTAAATCAATAACAAAAAAAAAAACAAAACATAAAAACCTAAAAGGCCGTTTCGTTTTTATTTTCTTTGACTTAATCGCCACTTACCATCAGGTGGAATTGTTGTCAAAGCATTAACTTCTCTTATGTAAAAAAAAAACTACGTTTTATATTTACCTTGTTGTTTTATTTGTGCATCTAATTATTAAATTAATTAACGTAAAATATAATTGATAAAGATGAAGGCGTGTTTTCTGTGTAAAGGAAAAGGCAAAAAAGTACTCGACTTTGGTAATGCATCATTCGAAAAGTGCTCGCTAATGTTATTGTTTCGTCGTAAAAAAATATATAAATGTCATGACACTTTATTAACAATGGAATCCACTAATGATTATGGATATCATTCAAATTGTCTGAAAAAAATTGTAGTTCTAAAGCAAAAAGATAAAAAAGAATTTGAAGATTTTTGCAAAATACAAACCGTAAGTAAAATTTCAATCGAACTTACGAGTAAGAATAATAATTATAGGTTATAGTTTTTATACAATGTAAATGACAGCGGTAACTTTGAGGTTGTTTTGTTTTTTTTATATAAAAATAAACTATTGCATTAAACACATGAATTTTAGAAATAGATATTAGAAATAAAAATAATGAATTAAAAAAAGTTATTAATGTTTATTTTTATGGAAAAACGTAGTAACGTAGTACCATCTACTAATTCCTAATGTATTAATTTCCCAGACAGATAATTTATTTTTATGGAATTAAGGTCGATGACCCGGATAGCGCAACGGTTAACACGCCGGATCGCCGTTCCGAGTGTCCTGGGTTCGATTCCCAGCGAGGCGGAAATTTGAATGATGAATTTAAATTTCCGTTCTTGGTCTGGGTGTGGGTGTGTTCTTGTCTTGTGTGTTGTCCATGGCACCCACGACACAGGGAATCTTAGTGTGGGGCTATGAGTGTGTAGCGTTATTTATTTATTTAAAAAGGTAGCAAACGAGCATACAGCACCACCTTCCGCTGCCGCCCATGACTACTGGGACCGACTTAGAACAAGACTCAAATGGGGACTGGGATAGTTAGTCCGGTCAGGTGACGGTGTTAGAACATTAGTTGGTTAGTTTGAAAGTATGAGGACTGGGACAGGGACTGTTAGTGAATATTAGTCCTGTTAGTTATTGTTAGTAATAGTCCAGTTAGTAAATGTTAGTAAGAGTCTCGTTATAATTCGGTCACAGATGTGTTGCTACCCTTGAGGACTGAGATGGTCGCCTCTAAAAAGTGTAGCCGGCTCCACACCTTTCTATCCGGAACACAATTGCTGTTAAAACAATTATTACACGGTAGAAATGGTACTAAGTACCGTGGCGGGCGGTAGTACTACCCCGGGCCAACTCTAAGCTCTACTACCTATGCAAAACAATTAAAATTAATTATTTTACATAGGTAGTAGATCCTAGGCTCTACTACCTACAATTTTTTGTTTTTATGAACACTAACTTTCGACGCATGCGCAATTCGCACAGCTTACAATCGCTTTCTTCGTCACTCTACCTTAAATATTTATCATCTTTAACAGCCCGCAACCCTTATTTGCGGCCGGATTTTATTTGGCAACCATATATGATAATAAATAGAAAAAAATTAACTTTAATTTGATGTATAATTAATAGATGTACGTTATGAACGTATAAATGTATCGAAATCGTACCTGTTTACACCTGGTTGCCAAGAGGTTGCGGCCAGATGCGCAATGGCAACCGTGATTTTTTAGACTCTTTATATAAATTGCCGTGATATAGACAAGGTTTTATTTAAAAAACAAGTGAACGAAATTTTTTCCCAAAAATAAATTAAAAATAATTTAATTAAAAATACTAGCGGCCAAATTTTGATTGGCAACCCTATATATATATATTCTCCTAATTATAAATATGCATAAAATTTTGGATTTTACCAAAAAACAGATGAGCGCAGTAATCCTGCTATGGGATCTTAGACTATGGGGACCAGGCTATAGGCAGATTCACGTAATTAATGTAATAACATTAATTAAGTGAATCTGGCGACAATAGATAAAATATAGATGGTCCTAGTAGTCATTCAAATTAAATGGTGTAAAGGCTTATCATAATGTGCTTGAAATGCTTAAGGTGACTGACATAAGTCGATTAGGATTAGTATAATACTGTTTCCTTTTAAATAGCTTTCCAATTAGGTACAGCATTGTACGTGACCATTTTTTTTAAACTTAGAATTACGAGTACCTAGGTATCTAACATAAAAAAACATTATGATTATTTGTACTTTGCGATAAATGCTTTGCGAAAGGAAAATTGCCAGGCTTGCTGAAACTGTAAGAAACTCGTGATTACTTACCTACTGATTACGTACCTAAACGTTCGTTATCTTACGTTACGCTGTATACGTGTAGGTATATTCAACCTAACTTTATTTGTAGAAAATGAGCCGTTTTAACCAAATATTACGTCGAGATATTATTATGTGCATATATTGCTATTTTAGTACCGTCTAGGTACTTTGTCTTGACTCACGCCTAAGAGTCATGCTAGACCAAATAAGTAAATAATTATTTGTATTAGGTAACACGTTTGTATTTTTAATTATGTATCTGTCTACTTTATTCATGAGTAATATTACCGTATATTCAGATAAATTGAATAAATACTTATTTATTTGTCGTCTGCTTATTTATTCAGATACCTACTTACTTGCTATTGTAAGTATTGTGTTGCTATTATAGCTTGCGATAAACTGAAGAGAAAGTAACTCAACTACATTATGGTCTCTTCCGCCCTATAATAATATCAGGTACGTTTAGTAAAGAGCTCCTAGGCTCCTAGTAACGAGCTCTGTCAGATCAGATCGAGCATAGTAATGCGTGCGTGCGTGCGTGATAGATCGAAGGGTAATAAATGTAGCAACCTAGCAACACGTCAGGTCCAACACGCATAAAGAAAAAGAATCTTTAAACAAAACCAGGTATCATACGAGACTTGTACAAACTGAAGGCAGCTTAGAACTCACACGAATCGAGTCGGCGTCCTGCGAATGATGGCATATGGACAGTTGCCTTACCACAACGATATCTCCAACCCGCGGCTATGCCGCTGCTTAATCAGATTAGTGATTACTTATTTTGGTGACTTCTTTTCCTGATAAATATCTACTTCTGATAAATAATAACCCCCTACTCCCAACCGAAGATATTATAAATACCTACTTGTCTAAATTATACTCCGCTTCCAAGGGTTGAATAGTATTTAAACTATTTAAATCATATTTTAAGTCATATCGGAGACCTTTTGCAGGAAAAAAAAACTTGAACTCACCAACCCCTCTAATGAAGAACTATCCGATCTCCAATTACGTGAAGTTACCCAAGCTTCTTAGCTATTTCCAACGTAACATTCAGGACCACCAATGAGTTCTAGATCTCATTGGCGCATTATAAGACCTATACTTATGATAGCAATGATTGATTGCCGTTGTTTATATCGGACTTTTGAACTTGGTGTGCGGCCTGAGAAGGAATGACACACCAACATTGTTCCCTTTGACTGCCAGCTCATTAGTGTAAACACTTATTTACATTCATTACGAATTATTACGCCGCATCTTTCGAGATTGGGTCATTAGAGCATGGGCATGGACTCATCAGTGAAGTAACAAAAACATGTTTGCTTGTTTACTTAGTTATTGTTATGGTAGTCTTCTGAAATGATTCCATTGATGAAGCCTTTTTAAGACAAGTGGTGATGTTCACTATTTGAAAATTCATCATCTTTGAATGAGAGAGAAGGTTAATCCGAGCTAGCCAAGGACAGCTTGTATTTACACACCTTATGGAACATTGCAATAACGTCGTGAATTTCTTCCCAAATAATTTTTATGAAGACTACAGCGAATTTTGTTGCCTTGTTCCGGTGAACAATTCTTCTGACAGAACTACTGGGCAGAGATGAGTCAGATTACAATTTCATCGGGTGCATTTTGCCCAAAATGTAAATGTATCATAATTACGGATTACGATTACATCGGCATGGAAATGCCTCCGTCAAGAACGCTAACTCAGGGTTTCCCAACCTTTACTTCGTCGAGCCACCCCGAACCAAAAATAATATTATCATGCCCCCCTTAAAATGTACAATACACATACAATACGGTGCGCTTCACACGTCGTGTGGCGACTTGTTAATTTACATACGCGTTAAATAGATTTTTTTTTGGAAATGGTAACGTACCTAGTATGCCCCCCTGAAATATATACGCAAGAGGGGCGTGCCTCACCGGTTGGGAAGTCCTGCTCTAATTAATTACCTTTTCTCAAAAAGAGCTCGCAGGGGCGTTTCCGGACCTCCAGATGTAATTATAATCCGAATACTAAATGATGATTACATGTTTTCCATCTCTGTTACTGGGAATCTCATTATACTGTGGAGCAAACAGAAAAGTACAAAGTTATTAATATAAAAACACAACTTATTGATATTTCTCGATAGATAGATCGCGGTGCAATGATATACACCGTCTCCGTTCGTTCGTGGGTAATAAAATAAAAGCCACATAAAAAACTGTAATATAAAATATATTGATTGAGATCAGTAAAGTGAATTTGATGTTCAGCTGCGTCCGCGCTCGGACGCGACATGTATATCAACGGCGCACGCTGCAGGCCGATGATTTGGCGCGCTGGATTTTCTTCAAAAGGATCTGGAATCAGTGTAATAACATTGTTATTAAAATACAACAATTGAACTTCTATATTACATTTCCATCTACATCGAACATCATCAACAAAACAAACAAAGGCCGATTGGAACTACAACTGCAAATGTAAAATAGGATGACAACCTTGAACTTTTTTCTCGAACTAGTTAGAAATAGTTATATAACTAGTCGAGAATACAGCAGACGGGAGGGACAGACAGACAGACAGACAGACAGACAGCATTAAACAGTAAGTAGTCACCGTCACCCTTAGACATCAGCAACACCAAAGGCGTCACCGACGCGTTTCCGACCGAAAAGGAAGCACGACACCCGCATCTTGGCATTCAGGCCCGATCTTTAGGAAATATACATCTAACATTTAATAATTGCTATCTATATTAATATAGCGGCACCGGAAACGGAACTATATATCAAACCCAGCTTACCATATTATCATGATCAATCTTCCTCTGCTGCATTCTCCTATGGACGGCGGCAGGTGGCGCTGCGCGCTTGGCCACCGGCGGTTCTCTCGCTGGTATTGAAGACTTCTTGTTGTTCCGTGCGCTCAGGATCTTGTTCAGCAGGATGTGGTTGTGCCTTTCAATCTCTCGTAGTCGCTCATTGGTGAATGACATATTGATTCGTCTCGTTGGTGGCACTGATATGGATCTGGAAGGCATGTACTTTGTGTAAATTAGCAGTTGGAAAACAGGTGTAATTTTATGTAAGTTGGCATTATATAAATATGAGGGCACGGATCTCTATTCATCAGTGAGAAGCCCAGGAGTATATTCTATCACGCTGCTGCACTACGGTTTGATGAAGGGAAACCGATAACAACAAGAATCTAAGCGGCGACGGGTTAACTTGCCCATGGTAGCGCTTAAATTTTAGCATTACCGGTTACCTATCCGATTTTAGAACGCGCCCGTAGTTGCTTAACGTGGTTGATCATTTAGGAACGAGATATTAAGCCCCAACTTACTTTGTCGGCTCAGTGCACTGCTATAGTAGCCATTTCACACTGAGATAATTGTTATTCATTATCATGTTGGTGGTTCACATTGTTTTTATAATAACTAAAATTCAAGATAATAGGTGCATTGCTTCAAATTTTACGTAGAATTGGCATAATTCTAGTACATTGCACCTAGGAAGGTATCATGACCATTAGTAAACAAACGCCTAGCTTCGTAATGGACACGCTCCGAAAATAGGTATGAAACTTATGAACGCGGCCGACATTTTGGCGGGCCCGATACTCAACAATTAAAATGAAGACCCAAGGTAAAATTAAGACCTATAGAAGACTTAAAGGAGATCTTATTATGTTTTGTTAAGGTACGCCAGAAAATTCATTTCCATCCATCCAGTGGCTTCCTGCTGCCTTGAAGCTTTTAGCGCCATCTAGATATGTTTGCGTAAGCTACTAGCTGTTTCTTGCTACATATTTAAGGACAGCCTAATTCCACTCTGTAATTAATTTAACAACATACTTTGCTGACTTTTATTATCCCATTTTCAATAAATTCATTCAGACTTGTCCAGAAAAAGGACCTAGCACTATTAATGGGCCGCTAACAACCACAGTGAGGTATGTGAGACAGTTGTATCATTAACACTTGGTAGGTTACCAAGTGGAATAGATTAAATATGTGACATTAAATTAAGTCTCACCTCACTAAGTGTGTGAGGAAAAGTCAGATATATATAAAATCAGATTATCAGTTATATTTCGAACCACTTGACTATGCTGCTCAGCATTTATTTAGCTACTTATTCAATCAAGGTCGATTATGTTTACTAAAACGTGAATTTTCAATAAAACAACTGATCAAAAAATCAAATCTTAGTCTATAAATATGAATCATTAATATTTTCCCAATAATAAAAAAAAAACTACATTATCATTGGCACTGAGAAAGAAAGCATTATCTGTTTATTAATATACCTTCTTACTAAAACAAATGATCTAGAAACCCAGGAAACCTATATGTTAGGATGCAAGTGTGGAGCGTGACATAATATTATAGGGTAGGAAGATATACTTTTTTATATGTTGTGTAAGTTATCACTTGTGTACCATCCCATCTGATGGTAAGTGGCAATTTAGCTCTTAGATGATTGGACATGAAATCCCTATTTTAAATCCCACATACTAAAAAATAAAGCCAATGACTTACCCATAACCAGATGATCTTCCGGACAGTGATGGTGGTTTAGTACTAGACATGGAGGACTGACTTTTGGCCAATTTAACTGATGACTTGCTTGGCGGTATCTCGTGATTGCTTTCAGTTTTATTGGAACTATTTGCAGATTTCTTCTGATCCTCAATTACTTCAATATCACTGTTATCTTCTTCAAATTCATCAGAGTAATGCACATCATCATTGTCATTTGTGTTCGATTTTTCGTTATCTGATTCAGATTCATAGACGCAAGTTTCTACACAAACATTGGATGGTCGTTTAACAGCGTCCACTATGCATCCCATTTCAGACAATTCCTTGGATAGCTCATCAACCTCGTTATTATTCTCCTCCTGATACAACTGTTTTTTCTTTCTATTAGGACCACCACAAGAATATGTGGTGTTGAGATAATCGTATTTTTCTACTTGAATATCGCTTTGTGACATTTTGCTATAGAAGCGTGCAAGACAGGCAATCAGTAGCTAAAAAATAATTAGAATAGAGTTTGCGCCACTGAAATTCTACCAATTTAACCACATAATTTTATTGAAATCTGTGTATCATCTCTATCTACTTCTTATTATTGACAAAGTTTATTATCAATTATACTTTTATTTTCTAAACTACAAAGCAAAATACATAGGTCAGTAGATACTTACAAAATAAAAATAAGGATACAAGTTTCAGTAATTTTATATATAAACAACAATAATGCACAATAAAGTACTACTAATGTAGTAAAGTAGCAAATTGTTTACGTTTTAAAGCTGAAATACGAAACTATAGATACAAATTACAATCTACTCCTCGAAAATATCACTAAACTGCCAAAGTATTTTATTTTTTGAACCTTACACGGAACTCAGAATTTATTCACTAATAACAGCCAGTAATTTTTAATTATCACTCAGTTCGTCCTTAATTGAACACTTTAAATATATTATCTCCAAAAATCAATAATAACATGTTCTTAACAACAGATCACAATGCCTGTCCTTAGTCCTACGCCAAACAAATAAATATCCCGCCATTCATTGAAAATATTGAAATTGATAAAACTACGTTTCGTTATACGTAGTGAGCACTGACACTGACATTGATTGACAGCTAGAAATTCTAGCCTAGAATATTCATAGGTACCTATATTTAAGGGTATCATTTTTTAAGGGTATCATTTTTTGAATTACGAATTCTAACTGCATATTTTCAATGCACACTAATCCGCGTCGCACCGGTTTTACCTGTAGGTTTTACCATTATTTGCCTTTGCAACTTCCGCTAGGACGCGCGCTTGCGCAATACATTTTGCCGGTCCCGCCACAAGGCAGGCACAATGGTTCATTTCACAGACTAGGTAGGTAGCTCATTTCTGAAGTATATCTAACTAGTCTGTGCAATTTATTTAATGGGGCCTACGCCTACACTATTCACGATCTATGGTCTCCACTGGTTAGAGTAATACGTAATTTAGGTCCCGTACGTAATCTCTACCTAGTCTGTGGTGTGTATCTCCGATCCGACATCGACATGATTCGACAGCCGTAGCCGCAACAAGAAAGAAAAAAATACAATTGGTTATGGTTTTGCTCTTCTTCACTTCTTCAGTGTCAGCTCAGAAGTCAGAACGTATAGTGTTGGTTTGGTACTGTTGGTAGTATTAGTATAGACTATCTATACTACCACAGAACACTATTGTATAGTGTTCTGTGTCAGAACCAAAGAGAATATAACCAGTACGTTTTAGTCACTCAGAAAGTCAGAACTGTCAGACTCAGACAGAGACAGCTCAGACTGTCAGTCAGTGAATTGAATATTATGAGAATTATTCGTAAAATAATGATTTTTGTGGTAAAGTCATTCACTGTTGTGTAAACGGTGTGGCTGTAGTAACTAAAATGGTTACTATAATAAAGAATCAGCTGCTTAAACATCTATCACGGTACGTTTATATTTAATTTACATGTTCTAAGCCCAGCCCGATTAGTACCACTTCCTTACATATTAAAAACTTTATTGTCCTAAGGTTCATACGTTGCCCTCATCTAAACCAATATTATCTTGCTATCATTACGATACTATGATTGATAACATTGTTTTGATTTGCTCATCAGTATACAATTTTTTATTTCAAAACCAACAGTGTTATTGTTTTGAACAATAGGTTTTTTATTTTTCTTTTATGCCACTTTTTATTCGAATAAAACCATTTAATTTATTTTTATACTATTAACACGTTTGATAAAACATTTACAAGAAGTGATAAAAAATTATACCTACAATGTTTTTCATAATCTAAGTATTAACATTACTTATTGAATATTTTACAAACAGCCTGTAACTTCTAATGTTTGTTTATAGTAGTAAAAAGGATATTCTAACATCAGTAACTGAATGATTTTATTTTACATAAAAAAAGTTAATGCTTGTCAAAAATATACCTTAAGTTAAATGGCCATAATGTGTAAGATTGTGAGCTCATTAACTTGGAAAAAGCCTAGTAACTCTTTTCTTAGAAATTCTCAAAGTGGGCAGGATATTTAAAAAAAAATTACTGTAAGGTACATGAACACTTCACTTCTTATTGAAAGTTATTTTAAAGTTTAGCAGTATTAACATTTGTTCATTAAAAATCAGGACAGACGGCGCACACACAGTGTTTTGAGACATGCCCGTAAAATTGCTAAGTGTATATTTAACGTCTAAAGTTGCACATCTAACTACTGACAAAAACCACAGTTGCTTATTGTTGTTGACAAAATCAACACAAGTCACTAAGCTATAGTCCAAAATAATTTCGTACAGGTTCACCAAGAACCTATCACCAGAACAGATCTCTCTTTCGGCCCTTCGTGGTGCGGGAGAACTCCAGGACCTGACTCTTGATGAGGATCTCTTGACGGATCTACTGGAGTTACCTGGCTGGGTGCGGTTGACTTCAGCAAAGTGCAACAGAGCTTCATTCCGTATACAATGGACAAAGCTCAAGACTGTTCCTATTGTATTGGTGAGTATTGTATGTTATTTAATTAATAACCTTGCCGCCCCCCATGCACATTGGTAACACAAAAGTCATTATCAATGCAGCTGGCCAGGAAATAAGGAAGAAGAAAGAAAGAAATTTATTAGTAATTGTATAATTAGTATTAGACAATGTTTCATAGGTATATAAGCTCCATTCGGTGATGCTATATAATCTTTTAACAGATTCTGTATTTAGCAAGTTTGCTGTGGAGCACGGATACGTCATGATTTTTACCATAAAAAATTACTATCGCAACAGCGAACGTGTTAAATATTTTAAATGACTCATAATTAAATATAACTGTAAGCTTATATTTTTAATATAATCATATCTTAAAGAATACACATTAAGTAGAAATTCAAATTGAGCTTGTGTCAGTTTGGATGGAAGCAAAAGCAAATAAAAGCTTGTTTAAAAATCTTTTTTTACTTTAAATTTGCTTATGGTGTATATTAAGCAGATTGCAGTTATTGGTCGTTCAAACAATTTGATAAGGTCGATGCTTTCGCCTATTGATAGTGTTCAATGTTCATGCTCGGCGAGACAATGACTCATAAAAAGATACAATTCAATAGCTCTTTGTGTAACTGAATCTGTTTTCAATGTTGTAAGTGATACTGCAGTTGAAATATTAAATTGTGTTCTCAATTTTTTTACATTTTTTATGAATCTTTTATGAAACTCCCTACTTGCAAAGAGGTATTATTCAAAGAAAAAGGAAAGAGTGTTAGAGTTTTAATGTATTCTCCAGTAAACAAATTGTTATTTGAATATGTCTACCTCTACTAACTGTAAACAAAGTACCATCAAGCGGTTTTCGATATTTCGAGTTGAGAAAGTGACCTTTCGCTTATATACATTTCGATTTGAACAGGAAAAAACTGTTTACTTTCGGTGTTTATATGGTTTCTGTAACCTTACACAATCAATATGGCCTTTTCCTCTTACTTCTTTCTCAGGTGGAAAAACAAATTATGCCTTTGGACTAATGGCCATTGGCGACGGTGACCACTTACCATCAGGCGGTCTCCTTAATAGCGTGACAAAACATATCAATAAAAAACGTAGTTCGAATACAAAACACGACGGCACAGCCAAAAAACTAAGGTCCAAGCGATATTAATTACAGATGAATTAGTGATGCGGTGATGCCAGTTTGCACACCGGTAGCGGTTGTATTGTAAGTCATTGTAAGCGATCTTCGTTTACAAACCCAAAATTATTTAAGGACGTAAATTGGTCGTCTATTTGCAATGTTGTAGGTAGGTACCTACTAAAATGTTAGTACAGGTAACATAAAAAATGTTTTAAACTTCGGAAGCTTTTTTGAAATATTTATCTCGTTTCGTTGGCCAAACTATAGTTTGGTTCAATCAATCTAACTCAGATAAAATGTCTCACGAGCTCAGTGAGGTTTTACAGTAATTAATTATTCAACGAACGCAAAATAAACGGATGGCTTTCACGCAGTAATCAGAAGAAAGTCGCCTTTGACGAGTCCACTACTTGTAACACTTTTCTTAGAACAGCGAGCGGCCGATCCTATTTAATGATCGCTGATAGTATTAAATAAAATAATAATGAAAACGCTACACAACACTCATTGACCCACAATAGGGTAGTTGACAGTAAGAAAATATTTTGAAGATTTTTATTTTTTATGGTAGTTTAATATTTACAAATGCGAAACATCGTTCTTATTGATTAAATAAATCATGATTATATAATAATTTTTGAGAAATAAAATCCCGAAATTACAGTCACTAGTCACGTGACAGCGAACGCCAATACGACGCGTGACGTCACACGTTGCAAAACTAAACAAACCTGACATAGCATTTTGGTCTTTCCGCTCAACCAAACAGCTCATCGTTTTCCAACATATGACGTCACACGAGTCGCCATGACAGTTTGACGCGTTTTTTGACGGAAACGTCAAATAGTTCATGAAAATATAAAATAAAATATGTTACAGTTAGTATTTAACTGAAATATTAATATTTCCGTTAAATTAGACCATTTGGCAAACTATGATTTAGTTTTTCAAAATTAGTCAACTAGCCTATTGCATTCCCTGTGTTGTGGGTTCCATGTACAACACACAAAGACAAGGACACGCACCAAGACCGAGAACAGAAATTTGAACGCATCATTCAAATTTCCGCCTCGCTGCGAATCGAACCCAAGGCCCTTTGAACGGCAGTCCGGCATGGTGACCATTGCGCCATAGGGGTAGTCGTATGCTAAATATTATCCCTATATGTTCAACGATTTTCGCGTGACGCTCGCATAGACACACAAACAGTAGGAAAAGATAATAATTCCAATTATGGCCTCTATGACGATCATCAACATGTAAATATTACCCAAAATGTTCTGGATTAAATAAAATTAAATAAATATTTGAGTACCTAAGAAATGGTCGAAATTATGAAAGGCATTCAGTACCTGTTTAGGTTTAGAAAATGTTATAAAATAAGTCATAAAATACCATAATGTATTGTGTAGGTACTAAGAATGTACAAAAACCTACTACAAATGAATACAAGTCGCGCAATATGCGGCGTGAGCGTGACACAGAATCGCAAATTTAATTTGCTACGCGTCTTTTCACTCATTAGCATGATACAGAGATCGGGACAAGAACAAGGTCCTTCCGTCCTAATTTATGGAATGCACGTCGCTTTCTGTATAGTATATATTATGGCATCTACGGCATTATAATATGGCATACATGACGATGCTCTAATTTCGAATGGCATAGAATGAAATAATTATGTATGAACGAAGACGTTTAAAATGTTTCTGAGAACAATGTCAGCTACTCTTAACTCTAAAGTTATGGCTATGAGTTATGGTTATCGCTCCTCGCTTCTTCAAGCATGCAGCGCTGCCCTTCCGCTGCCGGTAATGCAAACTGTAACCGACCTAGAACAAGACTCAATTGGAGACTATGACCGGTTAGGAGACGGTGTAAGAAAATTGCTTGGTTAGTTTTAGTGATACTTAATATTCGATACTTAATAAAGAAATATATTTGCAAATTTGTTTTTTTTTTTTCATATTATTTACACTTCCGTTTCTGCATCCGTTTCCGTTTCTGCTAAAATTTACTTTTGACATCAGTTTCCGTTTCTGGTTCCGCTAAGACACTTCCGTCGCATCACTAGTTAGTTTTTTATTAAGTATGAGGACTGTGACAGGGACTGTTATTGATAGTTTGTCCTGTTAGTTGTTGTTAGTTGTCTAATTCGGTCACAGATGTGTTGCTACCCTTGAGGACTGAGATGGTCGCCTCTAAATAAGTGTAACCGGCTCCAAGTCGACAATAAACGTGACTTACGTATGGCACTTACCAGACAATAGTCGCGTCCAAAGTTAGTTGCGTGTTATTTAGCGCGGTTCAAGTCCCGAGGGGTATTTGTGGGTTATTTAAGGGTTACTAACCGGGGTATAGCAATTTTTCATAAGGCACTTTTAACATTATGTAGACATATGTATGGACATTTTAGTTGGTATTTTAAAAGATTTTCCTTGGGGTTTTTACCTCTATAGTTTCTGTGTTATGCTATATTTACTGTTGAATGTTCTCCAAAAGAAGTCGTTTTAATGTTATTCAAGAGACTAGTCGTTAGTGTTTTGAATTTGGACTAACTTTCCCTATAAAGTTTAAACTGATTTAAAAATTTCAATTATTATAAAACCAATATCTATGATTATTGAAAAAAAAACATTTTTTTCTTCTAGTTTAGAGGGATGATACAAAAACATGTTATTTTGTATTAAATTTAGTACCTATGTGAATAGATAAGACGCAGCGTCTCATAATTATTTGAATACATAATTATATGTATCGATGTTCACTTCAGTAGCTATATCTACTGAAATGATCCAGGGAGAACACATATTAAGATTTATATTGTACAGTAACTAACTACATAAGAACCGAGTACAACGTTTACTTTACGAACTTCATAAATACGGTGGGTTGTAATGTAAACAGTACAACTTTGTAAACAACTTGCGGTTAAGTTAATCAAACAACATCAAGGTTCCTATCTATACACACAAGAAATACGTATAGATACGTGTACGTGTACTTGTACAATAAAAGTTATACCTATCTAAGTAGATCTTCCTTTAGCACACACAACCCCGGGTTTGGCAGAAACAGTAAGGTCCTAGTTTTGATTCCTGGCTACGGCAATGTAACTACTTACGTGACAAATAATGTACAATGTTTTAGGGACGCGGTTGTGTCATTTTGTTACTTTCTATAGGACCCACAAACCTACAACACAGAGAATCTTATAGTAATTATTGAAACGATTACTATTAATTGTTATTATTTCATTAGTTTTAGTATTTTATTGCAATTCATCTCTCAGAAGACTGGTGAACTAATGAAGGGAGGTTGGTTGTTTGTAAATAAAATAACAACAAATATGTCTTACAAAAGATATAGGATAGGATAGGAAGAATTCGTCATAAATAGATAATACAGAACGATCATGTGAGCAAACACGTTTTAACATTATTTCATGAACGTCGGACGGAATATTACGTTTCTCGCGGCCGAGTTTGGGCAGCCTTGATCTTCGTTATTGCTTTGTTCTAACTACGTAGAACCCTGTACAGCAGTAATTATACTTAATATATACCTGACTAATTAGATAATTACCCCTGCAAATGTTTGGATCTCTGATTTACGAGTACAAAGGTAAATCAAACCAAGGTAAACATCGGTAGAGTTAGATATTTTTCATTTTTAACTTTCGTTATGTAGGTACACTTGTGTACACAATTTTATCGGCGTAGTGTTTTAATTTCACAAAGGTAATAGTAATAATTGTTACGATTTTAAGTTTTTTTTAAGTCTTTAAGCATTTGGTAACTTTCCTCTTATTTGTTGGTAATCTGCATATAAATCTGTTCGTGGAATCTACGTTTGTGTTTGTGAAAATCTTAATTGGATGTTGTTTGAGTCATTATACGACTTCGATAGAGAACACTGATGACTTCATGTGATCGCAACAATATAAACATAAAGACCAAAAAGTACTTAATATAGTTCACACACCACGTTATATGTTATATTATACACACGTTATACATATGAAGTCGGTTAAAAAGTAGTCTTACACGCAAGAGCTGAAAATAACACGTGTGTAAACATTATCTATTCTTGAGTAGACAACTCGAACTCGACTTGCGCTAAGATTGATGAAAAATTAGGTCGGAAGTTTTATATTTGGCATTGTAACAACATAGACTGAAGTCACCCGTGTATCATTAAACGGCACTGTTACCGAAACATTTCCATTTATAATAATATAATAAACCATTTCACGGTCGATGTCATACGGGTAGTTAGGCCAGACTGATAAATAAACTAGACGATGCAAGAAGGGAAGAATAAAAATGTAGCAATATTGTATAATTACAATATTGAGAGGTATTTAACGGTGATAATTCACCACCAAATATTTCATATAGTGTGTGGCAAGTCCATAAAATAATATTTGACTTTGAAAAAAAAACAGCAGTGAATCTACTTTTGACTGGCGCAAGTTAAAGAGTTGAGAGTTCGATAGCTGATTTTTAAAAGAAAACGGTAGCTAACCAAAAGGAAAGGAGTCCAGTTATATCCAGGACAGAACAGAAGCCATTGACCTCTAACGTGAGGAGCAATTTAAAACTGTATTCGATATTATTTTTCAACAGAATCTAGACGAGGTGCATATAGCACTGGAGGTGTGTATGGAGCCCCGTGTGATCAACCCTGGCGCTGGCGGTGCGATGCCCATACCGGGGAAATATAGCTACATTCATAAGGTGAGGATACCAATTCCAGTATACTTCGTATCATTTCTACCATTTAAAATTTGTTTTAACAGCAATTATTGCTGTTAAGCTTTCTTATTTTTTCATTTTCTCTCAAAGAGTTCTCTTCATAAGAGAGTTGGCTTTGTGGAAACGTTTAAACAATTTAGCTTGTAATTAATAATATTTGATGACATCTATTAATTTATTTCACAGGTGATAGACGGTATATCAGTGGCTGTGAATCAAGTGCAAATAGACTTCAGATGTGATGCTTTCACCAGTAGTGTTCAGGTAATATCCAAGTTTACAATCACAGATGATCTGTAACTTAAATACATATCTTCTTTTCTATTGACTGATTAAAAATTATTCTTGAATGTGGAGTAAGTATGTACGAGCGTTAGTAAAAGATCTGCCAAGCTAATTGATCATATTATTCATGTAGTGTTGTAGAATACTTCAAAAACGTGACTGGTTTTTAATAGGTGTCTTCAACTCTTTCTGTTTCTATTGAGTGAATATGCTTCTCTTATATTAGTTCGCTTTATTAATTCAAACGACATTGCCACGTATCATCAGGCGCGATTGTAATGAAGCAATAACATTATAATGAGTTATTTTTGTGTAATGTCACCATAAAAGCATTCTTGACTGAACTAACCTTGAAGACACTTGATAAAAATCCGGTGGAACACATTTCACATGAACTTAATAATAATAATACATTAAATACCTGATCCATTCCAGATTTCTAGAGTGACTGTAGAGTCCCGCACGCCTGAAGGCCGCAAAGGAGACCTAAGACTGACTAGAATCAAATCGCCCGACACGGGGCAGTTGTTAATATTTAAGGTATGTACGCTTATTTACGCTTAAAATAGGCTAGTTGACTAATTTTGAAAAACTAAATCATAGTTTGCCAAATGGTCTAATTTAACTGAAATATTAATATTTCAGTTAAATACTAACTGCAACATATTTTATTTTATATTTTCATGAACTATTTGACGTTTCCGTCAAAAAACGCGTCGAACTGTCATGGCGACTCGTGTGACGTCATATGTTGGAAAAAGAAGAGCTGTTTGGTTGAACGGAAAGACCAAAATGCTATGTCAAGTTTGTTTAGTTTTGCAACGTGTGTTTAGTTTGCAAATTAAGCTACCATAAAAAATAGAAATCTTCAAAATATTTTCTTGTAAAAGTAATAATAGGCTCGCTTTGAGACATACTTAGACTTAGGGTCACTACTCACTACTAACTATTATTACTTATTTACTTTACAATTTCCAGGAGTTGGAGTGGCAGAGTGCACGGATCGAGGCGAAGGCGCACGGCGTGGCCGCCGCCAACCTGCCGCCGCTGCGGCTGCTGCTCGGGAACACGCACTGTCGGATCGTTATCAAGAAACGCTTGGCAGGTAATAAAACTCAAAAGTATTAAGTAGTAAGTGCCTTTCAATATTGAATTTTATATTTCAGGTGGTAGAGCCTATAGAGTTCACCCGGTATAGTACCTCCGTCCGCCACGGTACCCATTTCTACCGTGTAATAATTGCTTTAACAGCACTCATGTTCCGGTTAGATTACACTTTTTTCATGGTGACCATCACATCCTCAAGGATAGCAGCACATCACAGTATGAAAATTGTTTTTTGGGATTATGGTTAGAAATAATGAACACCCGTTTCAAAGTTTTTGGTAAATCAACCCCTAAGAGGGTAAACTAAGGGATGAAAGTTTTATTGAAAATCAGTTCAAGTACCTCCACGCGGGCCTAAATACGGGCAATAGCTAGTAATAAGTATGACTAAATAAATAAATGTGGTCGCACAGACTGCGCGGTGCTCGGGTCGCGGCTGGTGCTGCGGCCGGAGCCGCTGGCGTGGGCGCTGACGGACGGGCAGCTGCGCGCGGCGCTCGCGTGCGCGGCCGCGCTCGCCGACCCCGTGCGCCGCGCCACGCAGCAGGCCACAAGGGCCAAGGCCGCGCGGAAGGTACGGAGAGAGCATCTGGTGGGCGTGGCTGACGTTAGATAAAGTACAAATATTTGTGGCACAAGAAAAGTTCGGCCTAAGCAGTCTTTGTATGTAAGTAAAGTACGGCCGGCGGTTCTAGGCCGCTCTGAACTTTGTTCGGATCGCTGCGCAGAAGTCAATTTTAGGGTAGAAATGGTGGCAAGGCGCGCGGAGTGTCACTTTGAGCATTGTTTGTTTCAATCACACGCTCAGTGTTCGTGTTCGTGTTCGCGCTCTCTAAAGTACAATACCTGCGCACTATATCCGAAAGCCTAACTTCAGAGCGACCGAGAACCGCCGGCCGTACTATAACTGTGCTTCCCTTGAAAAAATATATAGTCATCTGGTTTAGCGTGGCCAACATTAGATAGCTAACCTACTTTCTCATAAGTAGGTTTGTATGTGGCACAAGAAAAGTTCGACCTAAGCTGTCAAATTTGTATGTAAGTAACGGTGCTTCCCTTGAAAAAACCGCCACGCGTAGAGCATACAAGGAGCATACATGCTACACCAAGGTGATAATTAAATTTTAATACCATCAGATCGCTCTGCTACGCTTTTGTCAACTATCTAATTATTGTTCTTTTTTCTTTGTCGCTAGCTATATTAAGCTTTCATTCATTATTAGCTCTTTCGGATATAAAACATGAAAACACGCCGCAGATTTTATTCTTTCCGAAATACAACTTTTTTTGTAATAAAAATTAATTGTACCCGGCAGATCGAAGAGCCCCGCGAGCAGATACAAACGCGCGCGAGCACGGGCGAGCGCGACATCCTGGCGCGAATGTTCGCGAAGCACGACGTGCGCGAGACCTCGTATCATTTGCTCGCGCCGCGGATAGACTTGCACCTCTGCGACGACCCGGGCCGTGAGTTATTAGTTTATTTTGTCGTTCGTTAGCCCTTCCCAGTAAAGGCCATTGTTCGCCACGCTGGCCGAGTGCGGATTAGGAGGCTTGTGTGTAGTCTGCTAATCCGCACTCAGTCTTTGAGAACTTTACACATCCGCACCGGCTTTGAGAACATGGTGGAAAGGTCTTAAGTTTTCTTATGATTTTCCATCGACGAAACATGTGATATATTTATGTAAGTTTGGAATTTGAAGTGTGTGCAATATTCTGACCCAGGCCTCCCGGGAGACCAAAGTTCAGATCACCAGGTTATCACGACTGTTTTTTTCAACTGTCCGTTATAACGCTATATTGTAACAAGATTAAGTTCATGCAGTACTTACTTCTGATGTAACCTCGACACCTACGTTTCCGACGAACTGTGCAGCTGTTTTAATTGTATTAAGCTGTTAAATAAATAATTCTAAAAATAGGTGATTTTTTGTCCCGCAGTTGGTAGGTCGGAGATGCCGTCGTTAGCCAACGGCGGTGCCTTGCAGGTGACATTGGTGAGCATGCAGGCGGACCTCTTCCCGTACCACAAGGCCTCCAACGACAGGAGGCATTGGCGAGGGTACAGGTAACAGTAGGCCTCCGAAACTATACTGTCATCTCATGTTGGGCCAGTTTGTACTGGTCGCGTTGGGTATGGTTTACACTGTATGAGCTTCTTGTCGGTCACATCAGAATTGCTTGTATTAAAGAATAGGCAAATTCTTTTTGTTATGTGATAAAGTTGGGTTTTCATATAATTTTGCATTTAAATTCCTTTACAAAATTACTAGTTTTTAGGAAAATACCCTAGACACGGAATACGCAAATGATCCAATATTTTATGAGTCATAGAGAGAGTAATACAATACAAATATAAAAATAAAATGGCTAATGAAACCTAGTTATATTTATTTGTTTGAATCTGCTCACTATTTGTGTATACGATATCCTCATGTCACGAAATGAAGCTAAGTGCTACTGATGTAAAATAAGGACTAAATACAGGTTACGTCGTGTAAATCTCGCCTAACGTTTCTAACGGTAATTCATTCATAATTTGAAACTTATGTCATTCATTAGTTAAGTTTTAACAACCGTCGTCCACAAAGGCCTACTTATGTTGGTTCCGCAATAGATATTAAACCATATTGCAGGGAGGCGGCGACACCTCACAGCCAGTGGCTCTCACAAGCTTTGTCGTCCTTCTGCACCACACTGCTGGACTCGCTAGACCCTAGACCCTTAACTCCAAGCAATAAGGTATATTTTTGTTTGACACGCGCTGATTCATATACCTTTAGTTTTAGTAACTGAGTATACTCAATTGTGTTATGATTAGTCGCTAGGAATGCGTCTTATTATTTAATTAATTTTAACGTCGTTAAAGTCGTAATATCGACTTATTTCTAGAGATGTACTGACTAGTCGGTAAAGCCGACTACCCGGCCACTGTCGTAGTCCGTGACTAATCGGCTAGTCGGCCAAAGCCATATTTGGCACGACTCAACTTATTTCGGCTTGATGCACGAGCAAATGCTTTAATTAGTTAAGTACTTAGTTTTATTTTAACAATATATCAAGGTACCTTATACCAAAATACCTTAAACTTGAGTTAATAACTTCATATTTTTATTCGCTTAGGCCTTAGTTGAATGAGTTAATTAGTTTAGTGGTTTAGTTGGTTTAGTATGACCCATGATCATGATTTTAATATAATTAAAGTTTTTTAACACGTTCGCTGCGCCGATCGTAATCGCGTAATTGTGTATGTAAACACGACGTATACGCTCCGCAGCGACCGTGTTAAGTATTGATTCCGTCAATGAAAACAAAACAAAATAAATTCCATTTTAGTTGTAATAAAATGTATCACCGCTGGGTTCCAGGCCAGCCAGCCGGAGAGACCGGACGAGGGGCTGTCGAACGGTCTCGCGCACAGGCCGGCGCCGCCCGCCCAGACCAGTGCTGCCAACGCTCCGTCCACCACAGCCACTACTTCACAAGGTAATAGAACAGCATGTAACCGGTCAAATATGAACACAGAGTATAGTATACCATAAGAGTGTTGTCCATATGGCTTCAACCCATTGATGGCCCACTACTGAGCACGGGTCTCTCCTCATACGTGAGGAGGCCTAGGGCATACTCCACTACGCTGCTCCAGTGCGGATTGGTGGAGGGGTTATTGGCCAACCCAAGTGTCGGTTATTTTAAGCCGCCCGAAGGTATCCGACATGGCTTAACGACTGCTACCAAATGGTAAAAACTGGGAGCTACGGCTTTACGTGCCCTCCGAAGCACGGAAGCGCTCAAGAAATTATTGCCACTAGCGTTCACCCATCCAACTACCGACCGCGCCCGCTGTTGCTTAACTTTGTCGATCACTTAGATCGACGCAAGTCGCCGGGCTATGAGCGCTTCATTTGTCCGTATAGTAAATAAGAAATTCAATGTATTCTATCTTTTTATAGTACCAATGGAAACCAATGTTCATCGGATGATGATGAGGTGAGGTTGGTGATTGTACGTTTGGTTGCAGCCTCCCCGACCAGAACGAGGATACTCCAACAGCTGGGGAAGCTGATGACGACGTGTCTCGTCCTGAGGATTGATGACTTCACTGTATACAAGGTACTGTCATTCCCCCCCGATTTCACCCGCCAAATTCCAAGTTACATATGAGTTATATATATATGTTACCCTATGTTTGTATTTTTTTATGTATGTATGAAAAGTAAGCATGTCTTTTTTTAATTCTTTCTTTCAACACAATACCCTAACAATGCATTCATTTAACCCGCAGGTGTCTACAGGATCGAAGTCCCGCGAAGCCCCGCGGCCTCTCCTGAGCGCAGAGAAGGCAACTTTACCGGGCGACGCGGGATTACTACACGCGGAACTTACGTTTTTCTACTACCCGGGCGATGTGTGTTTCCCAGGTAAGGCTATTATTTAATAAGCTAAGTTTTGGAGCGTGAGAAACTCCATTTATCCCCGAGTCAGGCTAGAGGAGACTAATATACAAGGTGTGGCTCTGTAATTTAGTGTTTGATGTTGCAATCTAATACTTTCTTACTACGTCCATACCGACAAATGTATGTCTACCAATATAATTTATAAATAAATAAATGCTAACACACTCATACATTGCACTAGAATTCCGTGTTGCGGGTGTCATTAACAACCCAAATAAAACCCAAGAAAAAACATCTGTCACATAAATATCTGCCCGGCCGGGAATCGAAGCCAGGACCCCTCCAAGCGCGCAGGCAGCATCACTACTCAATAACGCAAATTAATCTTAAATACTTAATAACGGTCAATATCTAATAAGGGTAATTAATAATGCTACACACTCATAGACCCACAATAGAATTTCCTGTGTCGTGGATGTCATAGACAACACACAAATACTAGAGTGGCAACATTGTTATTATACACTATTTGATGAATTTACAATATAAGTAATTGTCCGTCGATTCGTACCCCGCAGTGCCCGCCCCCAAGCTGTACGTACAGCTGAGTCCGGTGCGCGTGGCGGTGGACGTGCCGAGCGTGGTGTGGCTGTGCGCGTTCCTGCCGCACGTGGCGCAGGCCGCGGCCGCAGCGGCGGCCGCGCCGCAGGCCGCAGCCGCATCGTACTTCGACGTGCGCGCTGAGGCCATCATGCCTAAGGTGCGTACAATACGTAGTGCGTACGTATGTAGTGCGTACGTACGTAATGCGTACAATTGGTGGAACTTAAGACAAAATTTTGGCGTCATGACTTACATAGTGTGTTGCGCTGTACTCAAATATCAGGTGTTGCTGCAATGTGTTAGCAACAAGTTGTGTCCCTTGCATTTATCCTAGTAAGAGTGAGTTTAAACCGGAGCGTAGTCCTAGTCTAGAACTGCCATAAAGTTTGACGCGATACGCTTGGCTTTTTACCGGTATCCATGTTATCATTAGTTATTATTGTATAATCCCGTCTTTGTTTTATAGATTGTACTGGAAGCTGGGCCTGAGCATATTTCACAGCAACGAGACAGGCCCAAAGAGCTACAAGTATGTACAGCGAGAGCGACCCTAACGAATGTTCGCGAATCTTCGAGAGCAAGTGAGTTTGGAAGATGGTTTACAGTTAAGCGAGTGACTGATGATGAAACGGATTAATAATTGAAAAATATATTATTCTAATTGATGGTAAACTAGCAGGAAAATGGTGACAATAATTTATTATAAAAATTCTTAAATAATATATAATATACTTATTAATCCAGTTTAACACACATAACACAAAGTGTTAATGATGTGAATTTCTATTACGCGCTTCATTTAAATTAGTGCTGCGTGCGGGATACATACCTAGCCCAGCCTTAGTTAGTAAATCCAACGTTCGAACCCCTTTGCTATCGCTGCTTAAATTGATTATTCATAATCAATATTACGATTTTCGCAATGTTAATGCAAGAACATAAAAAAGAACATTTTCCCCCAGACTCTGCCGGCACCAGAGCGGACCTCGCTAGTATAATATCTGCGTTGAGACGGACAGCGCCCCCTCGCGGGCAGTTCTCGTGCGCGCCCGACGACCTGGACCCCATACACGACCAGTTTATATTGCACGCTGACAGTAAGTATAGCATACAGATATATATAGTTTACAGTTACAATTGTTTTTTTCTTGAAGCTTGGAGAATTGTTGAATTGTTTCATGTATAATCCAGCCTTTACAACTAAATAACAGTTAAAGAGGTTATATATTCTCGCGTTATAGAGAATTAATAAGTGTTCTTGTTAGTACGATGCCTTATTTCCATAACGAAATTGCCGCAATTTCTAAATCTTCGCGAGCGTAGCCGCAATGAAGCCTGGTAATGATACAAATCATCAAACACAATTTGTATACTGATTTTCATACTCATACAATTTTTTACATTCCGTTTTAAACCTATAATGAATATATAATGAATGAAATAATATTTCAAAAATTGTTACTGTATTATTTTTATGTGCACAATAAAGACTATTTGTATTGTATTCCATTGTAATTCTTTCATAGTGCTCTTCCACACTATTGCGTTGTCTGTCAGTAACAGCTATCAGTAACCAATAACACTACACTAAGTAGACACGTGTGCGTATACTGTAGTGGCCGCGATATTGTTTAACTGGTGTCCAATTCGCCGGTACAGATCTGGACGACATAGATCGCGGCACGTCGATCACGCACGAAATGCTGTGGCGCGAGAACAGGGCCGTCTGGTGCGCGCGGGTGGAGCCGCTGTGGGCGGACTTCTGCGGCGCGCGCGCGACCAACTACAAGCCCGCGCCGCTGCTGGACGCCACCCCGCTCACCGCCTGGGTGAGTCCCGGCGCTGTACTGTGGCCCGAGTCTGCTAATTTATATACACACTAGTGACCCGCCCTCGCTTCGATTCGGGAAATTTTCGATAATTCACACTATATCTTTATAAATTATAGCCTATATGTTATTCTGATGTATGTATAAGCTGTATTATTGTAAAGTTTCAACAAAATCCATTCGGTAGTTTTTGCGTGAAAGAGTATAAACAGACATTCATACGTCCATATTATTAGGATAAGTTATATATTTTGGATAATTCATACTATATCATTATAATTTATAGCCTGTGTGTTATTCTGATATATAAGCTATATTATTTTAAAGTTTCAACAAAATCCATTCAGTAGTTTTTGCGTGAAAGAGCCACAAACATTCATACATCCATACAAACTTTCGCATTTATAATATTAATAGGATTTAATGTACCAAATGTGTCTAAACGTTAACACGACGCGATTGTGATTGGAAATTTTAAAATCACCCATATTGTACCTACTAAGAAAGTACTTTAAAATAGTACTTTAAAAATTTGGAAAGATTCATCCATTAGGACGTCAAACGATACTATAAAAAAGTCAGTGAGGTTTCTTCTCTGGCGCGTTCCTCTAAAGGTTGATTCAAACAGCCGACGGGGCGGGACGGGTCCCGTCGCATTTGTACTGCGCGCGACGTGATTCGACCCGCCGAGCGCGACGCGTCACGTCGAGCGCAGTACAAAGGCGACGGGACCCGTGCCGCCCCGTCGGCTGTTTGAATCAACCTTAAGCCTCTAAGCGATCACAACGCTCAATACAACTGGTTTTCTTTACATAAACTCTTTCTTTTCTGTCAATCACCTGCTAAGACGTTAAACAGGAAACAATGGCGCCTGTCCAATGTAACAAAGACACTGGCTGATCTCAATCCGACTGCTATCAATTTGTTCCAGCTATGTTTCGAAGACGGTCTCTCGCGAATCTGGGTGGTGGGCAGGACGAGCGGCCTGGCGGGGCTGCAGCTCAACCACTACCAGATGCTGTTCCTGCTGCGGCAGCTGGAGAAGATCTCGGAGCTGACGGCGTGGCTGGCGCACCAGGCTGCGCGGCTGCCCGACGCCGATGAGGGGTGAGGAACATACGATCTTAGTTGGACCTTCTTTTTTACATAATATAAATAAATAATGCTACACACTCACAGCCACACAATAGGATTCCCTGTATCGTGGACGCCATGGACAATATACTAGACAAAAACTCACATCCAGATCAAAAACGGACATTTAAACTCATCATTCAAAATGACTTGAAGACACTTAAATATGTGATCGAACAGGAATATCGTCGAATACCGAATATGGACCTGAATGAGGCTGTGCGCCAGTCAATAAAATTCACATTGAGATTTATAAATAAATTATCTGCTTCCTCGACTTTCTGTCATGTGGCTATGTATGACAGAAATGACAGTATATTATAGATAGATAAATCTGCTTACATAAGCTATATTTTTCACAGATCAATAGTGGTTGGTTTAGTGGTTCCAGCCGTGGAATTGACCCTGGTGCTGCCCTCCAACTGTCCGGGGCAGGAGTCCTCTCGCGACCTCGACAGTGTACCACTTGATTCGTCCAGTCTCAACGATCTCAAACTTGGTATGTGATTAGTAACTAATACTTTTATTAAGTAAATAGCCGACAAACGAGTAGACGAACGATGGATGGTCCATGGATGTCGGTAACACCAATGGCTTCATTTACGCTTCTCCGGCATAGAAAGAACTAGTTGAGCCTTAAACGATAAGACAGTTGATACAATGGCGTTTTATACAAGCAAACAAAGCGTTAATATAGCTAGTTTGAATGCCAAAAAATACAGGGTCAGGGTTATTTAACAGCGTTCATTCCAAGTAAAGGCGTTTGATGGACAGAGCACGTATTTATACAAGCTGAAGCTCAAGCTCTAAATCATTTATTATTTCATGGTGTTGTGAAATGTGAATCAAACCCTATGAATTTTAATATTTTGCTTATTAAAAAGTAGAAGCAACTCCTCAAAATGTGATATTGTTTCAGGATCTGAATCCACCATGGCACCGTCGATGCAAGACAGAGATAGTGGCGTGTTGGCAACACAGGCGTCCATCGAGGTGTGCATGGCTCAGCCGCTGCCAGCCGAGGAGATACCGCCACCTAGTCCTGGGATCGGCGCCTTTGGAGGTTGTTTAAAAAAGATATTATTAGCTTTGACTAAATGGCATAAATAATTTATTTGTCTTGTTAAAACTTTAAAAAAAGTTTAACTTAAAGTTCATTTGTTGCACATTAATTAGAATCTCATAGATTTCATTTTAATAATACAATGTGGCCATGATTAATGATGACCTAATAAAAGAAATGGCCGCTTCCCATTCGTCAAAATTGTTAATTGTAAAAATGCTATTAATATTAAAGCTAATTAAATGATTTAGGTGAATTGCTGAACATTAGTGGTAGTGGTACTTTTTCAATATATGAATCGCACAAGAAAATGCAGCAACTAGTAAACTCACGTGAGTAAATGCATTTGCACGCACTTGAAGCGTGCGCGTTCGTGATTTCGTGCGTGTGTATACGTGGTTGAATGGTAACATTTTCATTTGTGTTTATTTTGAGGTTATTTGTGCTATATAACGATTATAACCTATTTGACCTTTCATAACTCCATGCTAATGGCACTGATAGGTAATCATAATTTATAATTTGTGTCGTAACCGTTTGTTGTATATTTAGCGTGCTTGCTTTTGGATTACTTAGAAATAGTATGCAACTACAGTTTGAATTAGTATAGTGCGAACGCAGTCTTTCACTGGCATTGTATAAAGGACAGAGTTTGATTCAATCTCAAAATAATTAATCTACAAAATATACTAAATTCAACAGTCATTAAATCTTCACATTTATTTTAGCACGAAAGAGATGGATAATTAATAACGTGTCCGTCAGGTTTCACGTCGATGCGTCGCGGCTTCAACTCGCTGGTGACGTCGATCGACAGCGCGTTGACTCGCGACGACGCGCGCAGCGACGCCGCGTCCACGGCGAGCTCCGACAGCGAACGATACGTCGTCGTCGGGTTGGCCGCCGAGTCGCCTGACGACGCCGATGTCGCTTTCAGGTATTTTTGACCGACTTCTGTAAGGAGGAGGTTCTCAATTTGATTCGTATTTTTTTTTCGATGTATGTACACCGATTGCGCAGAGATTTATGATCCGATTTACGTGATTCTTTTTTAGGTTGATGCGGAATAGTTTCCATTTGGTCCCACAAAAAATTTATATAGTTTTGCCCAGTACTTTTCATTTTATCACCATTTTTTTGTTATGAACGTTAGTTTTTTTTATGTATGTACACCGCTTACATTGAGATTTATGATTCGATTTACGTGATTCTTCTTTAGTTTGATGCTGAATAGTTGCCATTTGGTTCCATAAAAATTTAACATAGTTTGGCTTAGTAGTATACTGTGTATGTGTACGTTTTTTTACCTATCGTTGTTAAGCCCTGTTTAAATATTCGGTGACTACAGACGAATATGCGCCAATATGAGTATATAAACGACCTATTTGTGTACATGTTAGGCTTATTTGTCGTAATCGCTCATTGAAAGAAGAAATGGCCCACAACGCAATGTTTCACATAAAAATTTAATCCGTGTCGTGGCTCTTATTGCGATTCTGTTTACGCGTTGTCGCAATAAATAAATTCAGAGTAGTGTTCAAAAGTACTACAGAGAATATTAATGAATAGTGCATTATATTGATACAGAGGGCCGCTCAGTATCTTTGACTCATATTTCACGGTTACACTCACGCCTCCAAATAATTCTCATTTAACTATATAATTTTGCTTAATCTGTTTTCATGTTGTAACAGAGAATTCGAACACGGGCGTGTCTCCAGCGGCGTGGAGGTGGCCGCCGAAGTGTTGGAGCGATCGTCGTCTCCCAGCGACCGCTCTGTTACCAGCTCTTGTAGGAGGAGAGATGTGGTGAGTTAGAATAAAAAATTTAAATACACGCAAATATCCTCACTCACAAGGGTGCAGTAGGACTCGTCGCGTCGCAGTTGATGTACTTAGATATATACACAAATGAAGTCTCACTAACGCTCACGACGTGAGGATAATTATTTATCAGCTACATAAATGTCTGTCCCGGCTGACAATTAAATTGGGTACTTGTATAATAGCCAATGGTTTAAAAGTTATTAAAATAAGATTGAAGATTATGTGACAGACTAAATTCCACGCGGGCGGAGCTACGGGAAAAGGCTAGTTATATAGTAATATCCTTGCTTTAACGGTGAAGATAAAATATACTTCGAATGTAATTGATTACTTCCTACTACAATACAAAGATTACTATTAAATTATATTTTCCTGTAAGATATCAACGGTGACGTGGCGTCTAAACAACATACATCTGGTACAACAATCTGCTAACTGTAAATCGTCGCTAAGACTCGCCGCCGATGACTTGATCACAGACGAATGCTCCGCCATACCTTGGGATGAGTTCCAGGTAAGCTCAATCCAAAGTAAACTCTGATACATTACATAAAGATTCATTTTTATTTGTATTGGCGCTTTCACAATACATTACAAGTACAAAACGTTTTATCTGGCATGTCATTTAAAAAAAAAATATGGTTCTATTTGATGTCGGTTATAAATGTTTTGCTGGTTATGAGGACTCGGCTGGCATACCTCGTTGAATCTGAACAAAGTCCAAATCGTAGCTCAAACTTAAGCGAACATACATTTGGCAGATTTTTTTATTTACATGTTGTGGAAACAAAAACCTATCGCCTATTAAATTTAATGATTGTACTTCAATATTCATTATTTTCTTCTTTTCAAAGTTTATAGATCCAGACCACTATTAAAACATAAATCAAAACAAAGTAATTTATTTTCTTCACCATATCCACAAGTTGTTTTCACTAACTCTCATCCATGAACACTTTTTCTACATTTATTTAAAACCCTAACTATTTTAGCATGTTTGAAATTTACCAGCATATTTTTTTAATTATTTTTATTATCAAGTATAGTATTCAATCATAGGTTCAGCCTCTACCATTGATCGTTGTGTATATGTTTTTGAAATGAACGAAAAAAATGCGTACAATTGACAAAATTGTACGTACACGATGCGGTATGTGAACATGCAATGTCAAATCATTTTTATCTGAAACTTTTTAAGTTTTTATTATTTTTTATTTTATTGTCCATATATGTTATTTGTACTGTCGTGATCTTTATGGTAGAGGCTATCAATCTGCATGATTGTACCACCCTGTCATACCACGCCCCATTGTATTTCGTTTCCCATTTGATTATACCGCTGTATCAAAGTTCAATATGATATCTAATACGAGTGGAATGCATCCGTTTTTTTTCTAACTATGTTGTCTATGTGTGTTTTTTTCTCTATGGCAACTCCCGCCCGCTCGGCTATCGTCACCGAAAGATCCGACTCAAGGTACTTGTTCGAACAACGGATAGCGTTTTGACATGACACCATGTAGTGGTTTATCGTTTTGGGTTTCAGTGCGAATTAGTTTGTAGAGGTATTGTGTCGTAGCCAAGGGGGTTTGTCTGTGTTACGAGTGAGTGAGATGGAGGATGTTGCGGTCTCTGTGTTGTTGGTCTTACAATTTGTCGGTTCACGATTTTCATTGGGCTTGTTTTTCTAATACACCATTGGCACCCTAATAATAACCTGATTGTATTATTGGGAAATGTGGGCCCGAATAACCATTTCAGCAGAGTTAGGTGGAATATGACTCCTTCAAAGTATTGAAAGCGATCGAGGGTATTATTTGATGTCGGTTTCAATATATGTATTTACGTTTAGTCAATTGTTGGAAACGACATACTTAAAAAGAAAGAAAAAAAATATCTCTTTACTGCCTTAAGTAATAAGAACATTAACCATCGGACACATTGAGAAAAAAAGATTATACCCCAGTGATGTCATGCGTGAAATTAGTAAAATGCCCAAAATTGAGATATTATGTATAAGTATATTACCGTATAAAGTTCGATCTAACATTCAAATTGAATAACTATCGCTCTATTGCTACATAATAAACAATATTGTGGGACCATCACAATATTTTTCTATACAAGCCCGTGTACGTGTTGAAGTGATTTGATTAATTAACTCAAGCAATGAGACTGCAACATCTTTATTACTGCTTCACATTTTGAATATTCACATTTTTGTATACCACAGCACATTTTTAAACTTGAACAGGACACCTTCTAGGCACTTTTTATTTACAACACTGAACCAAAAATCGAATGTTTCTATTCGATTTTGTGTCAACTTGCTCGAATTTTCTTGCTCATATATTTAGAAGGTTTATTGGTAAGGACACTGCTATTTATTACATAATATAAATAAACCCAAATAGCCTGAAGTTTATTTTTTTACTGCGTATAGCTTAGAAACTCATAACTATACAAAATGGTACATTTATTTTGATTCAGCAAATAAACGTTTGTTTTATTTCGTTGAGGTTAATCAATATTATTTACTTCGTTTTTCATATCTGAATGTCCAAATGCGGACAAAATAATAATATGATATATAATCTTCATCATATAAAGGCTATTTTGTATATTATTATTATTGCATGGTTCAAATTCCTGCATGTTATTTCTGCATGAGTATATTTCATTAACCATTTCATCTCATCATCTCTCAGAATTTACAGATGGAGTTGAATTTCTAGAGTCACTAAACATGAGATTATCATGTTTAAGGAATTTAACTTTATCATGTTTAAGTGTAAATAATGTAACTATGTACGGTGTTTTTATTTAATTTCAAATGCACAAACCCCATCTTTGCACATTAGCATGCTTACTAATCATGTATTCACTATATTATAATACACTTCTAACAACAATAGTAATTCAATTATCTCTTCATTTATTTACATAGGCATAATCTATATAAAGATATTTTATAGATACTATATATTTTGATTCGTAGTTTTATTGTTATACTTAGTTCAGACTAATTGACGGTAGTTGCATCTTAATACTTTTTCACGTATGGTTTTCACGTATTTGTAGCTAATAAAGACCATTAAAAGTCTAAAATACTTCTAAGACTGACACTTGATGCTTATTGATAATATTATGTGAAGTAAGTAGCTCTTAAATTCGAACATGCGAAATATATCAATGTATTAAAATTCACCAAAGCACGCATGATACGCTTCGCAACTCGATTCCAATTGTAATGACAACATCGTAGTCATTAATGATATGTCCGTCGACAGAACAAGTTCTCGATGCGAGCGCGCGCCTACACGGAGCCGGTGGTGGACGGGTGCGACGAGATGACGTCACGCGACACGCCGCGCGTCGCGCTCCGTCTCGTGCGTAACGAGTTGCCGCGGACGCTTGACGAGAAGGTAGTTGGTAACTTGTACTTATTGAGCAGTTTACGGATAATATATTTAATTTATTGTATCAGGCGTTACTTTGCGGAAATCCATTGTTATTTAAGTTGTATTTATATTTCTTTGCAACAATCCGCACACGTGGAACTTGTATTGGTATGGACCCACCACCCTCCCTTATCTCCAGGTGGTATATACCATCACAACTTATTCTAATAGTACACGACACGTGTTTCGCCCCAAAACAGAGCATCATCAGGTGATGTGGACTCTACAACGGTTGGTCGTCGAGTACTGGACACCTGTGCGGATTGTTGCAAAGAAACATAAATACAACTTAAAGGATAATATATTAAATGTATGTGTATGTTAAATGGAATGCAATTTATTAAATGCAAATGAAAATTACAGTACTAAAAGTTGTATCTTGCTATTGTCAGTATCGCAACATGAAGTTTTTTTTTTAGAATGATTCCATATGTTACCTTTACGCAGCGACAATTTTGGTTGATGCTGAGTGGTGGGTTCCGCAGTAACTTAATAATTATATTTTAATTTTATCATACATTTATAGCTAAACTACATTTTTTATGTACACATTATATTTGTGTATACATTATGTATATCGACTGTTTGTACAAAAACATAATAAATTGCAAAGCATTTACACTCAAATGTTTATCTATCACAAGAAATTTGCTATATGAAGTATCTATGATAATATCATTCAGCCAGGTCGACGACATACTTTGCGATTTGAACGTCACTAAATACAAAGAAGAAAGTTCACAGTGTTAAAGCAAAACCCTGAATGGTAAATTGAGTTCGTTGTTTGTTTTACAGGGAGAGCCAGTAGGGCTGGCACCGTACGAGGAGTTGTTAGAGGCGCAGCTGAGAGAGTTGAGCATAGCCCTGAACATGAGTACTGCCCTGGCTCTGTCGGAGTTCATTGAGGACGAGGTGGTCGTGCCTCCTATGCCGCTTGAGGTAACTTGATGATGGGTCCTGAGCTACACGCTCGGACAATTAAACTGTACCATTTTTTTTTCTATTCATACAAGAATTCGAACGAAACAAATAACTTTTCGGGACTTTTTCATTAAGACTTAAAATTTGAGGAGACTCCTTGTGTACAATAATGGATCTTAATCGGACTTTTTTTTTAAATATGAAATTTAAAATAAATGAAATTTACTTTGAAAAAATGTTGTAGATTTAACTACCTGAATAAATAAATTATCAATGACACGATAAATTAGAGACCTACCTAAATCTCTGGCCTTACATTTACAGGTGCTAATAGAAAACGTGAAGCTCCATTTGGTGGAAGATCGCCCCACTCGCTCGATATCGTCCCCGCCGCCGCAGCCGTTAGACGTCGGTCTGACCACCATACGGTTAACGCGCGACACGACCGGCGTGGTGTACCTGGGCCCGCCCATATCGACCCCGTCCACCGTGGGGTCCCCGGCGACCCCGCAGCCGCAGCCGGAGCTCGAAGATGCCCTGGAGAAGATTGACAGGCTGAATAGGGAGAATGAGGAGCTGAGGAAACGGCTGCAGACCGCCGCGCGGATAGCCGAGGATAATAGGGAGTTGAGGGCGTGAGTTTTAACATGTTTTTTAAAATTTTAATCAGATATTTGCGGTCTGCCTGTAATAAATGGGTACTTGTATGTACAGTCAACGGTCAAAAGTGCAGTAGCACGTTAGAAATCACGTTTATCTAAGTGTATTTATGTGTGCAGGCTGTTTCTACGGAGGCTGTTCCTACTATACCCGTCACACTCACATCACATGCGCTTGCTATTTTGCATGTGCGGGTCAAGCCAATACAAACTATGTGATTCATATTCGTCACCCGTACCTTTAAAAGACCCGTGGCACAATGCGAACAGCGTCTATTATCACAGTGAAAATGTTATGAGTCATTTAGGCACTCTCATCTGAATTAATATTGTAAACCAGCGCTATGCTATGCTATAGAAAATAATACTGTAGATTCGTACACCACTATTCAAAACACTTGTTATTGCAATCCTGTCTAACCACTCCCGACTATTCATACATCATCACTTCAGCAATTCTGATCAGCTATTCTATAAGCAGTCGTAAGAAACTTCCATGGAGAATATTTCTATTTACATATAACGATAGTCAGGACTAATATTCATCAGATGGCAGATTTTGAAGGATCTGTATGATAACAAAAACTGGGTTTTCAATAACGTATAGCAAACTCGTTATTTTACTTTATTCTATGTAGTAATATGTCATTTACATTACGTCCTTAATATTATAACTTCAGAAAAGTGGAGGAAGCTTCGGTCTTACGTCAGTGTGTACATGCGGCGCAACAGGAGGCCGCGAGTCTGCTCGCCGACAAGCAGGAGTTGTTAGAGGCCGTGCGGATACTGCAGGTGACTGGTTTTTTGTGTTCGCTGTGTTGAGGGTAAAAATGTGACCTTGACACGAAACAATTTCAATAATGGGCATCTACTTAATTCAACAACAAGCGGTGTTAGCGGTGGGACAGTTATAAGTAACAATGATGATGACTAAATTCAATACGGCGGTATGTAGTGGACAAAGTTTTAAATTAAATATTTTTTAAGAACTAAGGTATGTCTTGTATTAACATGTTGTCCATATTGCAGGAACAAATATCAGGCGGTTGTCGCGGCAAGAGATAGCGATCGCGAAGCGGGCCGCCCAACAGCTGCCTAGACTGCACGGCCTGCTGCGGCGACCACCGTGCCTAGACGTACCCGCGACTCAGTGGGACACCGCGCCCGCGGTCAAAGTGTAATGGCCACCTTGTGATCGACGGTTTGCGTTGACCCCTCGATGGGAAAGCGGCGCAAAGCTCTAGTTGATGGCGCTACTAGAGTTTGAATATTGGAATTTGAATATTGAGAGGTTGTATATTCAAGTTTAAACGGTTTGAATATTTCGTAGCACGTTTTTTTGAAGCGTATTCTAAAGCAGTGTTTGTTTTTCATTTCTAAGCATTTTTGAAATTAATCCTGTATTATTCTATTTAAATACACTACAGAAGACCATTTCGTAATGATCTAGTGAATATGTAACCGTTCATGTGCGGTGTAAATAAAAAAAATAAACTAATAGTTATTCTATAAATCAAGTAGCGCCATCTAGTAGCAGAGTTTGGTAGCCGCCTTACCTATTGACCGGGGTCAATTTGTAATGGTTGAATGACAAAGCGTAGGCGGACAATATTTTAGCTATAGTGAAGTGTGGCCAATTTGCATATACCTAATTTCCTGGTACATTTGTATGTACAAGGTTATCTTGGTTGGTGAAAATGCTGGGACTCTGGCGGCAATCTTTGTGATACAGTTAGGAAATGTGACCGATTTATATACACACTGCAATACGTTTGTTCGTTGTACAAAGCGGAAGTCAATCAATCAACAGTGTTATAAAATGTAATGACATATCCTGCTGCAATCTCATTTTAATAATGGTGGTTATTAATACGAAACATTTTTGAATGTGAATTTATACGTAATGCGTGCCAAGGAAAACATCCGAAAAATAAACAAAAAGGTTAAAAAAACACTGTTGTATTTTAGCGAGGCTTATAAAACTAAACCAAAGTCAGTATGCACGAAACATACATCACAACAATCCATAATCAATTCTATAAACTCATATATATTCTGTGATTAAAGTTGTATTAAACTTACGACGCATTTACTAGATAACTTTATGTGCGCATAAGTTGTTAATTACAGTGAAGAACAAGACATACATTAGAAATAGAATGAGAGATACATTTTCATTCATAACTTCAATAGCTTATTGTCACGCAAACTATTAATTAGTGTGACCCTCTGACTTTGCTCAGTGTTCCCATAATTAATAGTTAACAGATTATAATTCAAGACAATATTATTAATTATACCAACCCATAACTTTTTCACATTCACTTGGCTCTTCTCTCTGAATAAATAAGTTTAAAAACTAAAACCCGACTTTGTAAATTGCTCTTAAAAATTCTAAAAATTAAGGTCAAATATACTCGTATTAATAAATTTCAATGTGTTAATTTAAACATTGACGATTTTTGTTACACTTTGTGACGTGTTAAATTAAATCCCGGAATCTCAAGCTATGCACCAGATCAAAGGCAGTCCTATTGGGTTTAATAGGTAAAAATCGTATATCTCAAAACCTTACCGTGTCAAAGTCGGGTTGTTTTTGATCATTCCCCCTCAATAACAATACAGTACTTCAAGTAAACGTATTCATACTAACAAAAATAGTGCTTCAATTTGAGCTACTTTTGGCCTTACCTACTTTTGGCATTCTATTCTGTATTCTCACCTACATATTCCATTTGTCGCTTTTGCAGAAATATATATTATGTAATTCATCGGCTTATCTATATATTATGGCTAAAGTTAGAATTAATATCAAATCTTAAAGTATAATGTGAAATTTCCATGTAATATAGACAAAAATGTATTTGTTTATAGTATCGTACAGGCAGGCTCATAAGACAAATGATTTTGTGGATACTACAATAAATGGGTTTAAAAATATGTCATTTGTTTTTACAGAAATATATTAAATATATAATGTCATTTAGTTCTATGATCTCATTTATTTATTTTTATTTATTTATTTATTTATTAAATATCACACATCCAAACAAAATATACTGCAACAAAATGTTCCGGTGTATATAGATACTGTTTATATATTTGCAAGTTCCATGTGTGTACGAAGCTATTCATAATTATTATTGTACAGATTGTACAGTATTAAAAAGAAGTTACAATTTTATTTTTACATAGTTAATTATATAATATTACTACTTTGTTTAGAAATTGTCATTTTTTTAGCAAGGTTTTTAGATGTTTGTAAGGTTTTTTTATTTTTTATTATTATCATTATATTATGTGTTAGGTATGCCACTTGTTACAATGTCACTATGGTGTTGTTGAATTGTATTTTATTTTCTTCCGTAATATTCATTGCTATTTTTATACATACATTTAAACAATATATGACTCTTAAAACGCTACAAATTCTGTCCATTAAAGTTAAGTGATTTCTTTTTTCATATTTTGTAGTCGAATTATTGAGTCGGTAATTTTTGTGTTCTTGAAATTTAATTTAATTTATCTATTGCAGCCCATTATCATAATTCGATCGGGATTCCAATTTGTGCGGTGGTCCCTTTTTCCTTGATATCACAGATTTATACATGTAAATTTCTTTATGTTAAATATTTAGTTCCAGAAATAAAGAAAATTGAAAAATAGTCATTAACTTCGAATTCGACGAATTCTCTTGATGTGTACAGTAGGATAACAACATTAGTGCCTGTATCGTGACAAACGTATTTACACGCTTCATAATATTATATTATGTAATTGCGTAAGTTCAAAAGTGATATTTAATATTTAAAAATATATACTTGGCATTAAAAGTGTATTTAAATATACCTGTAAAGAATACAGCTGTTTCAAATATTTAGCAGTGTTTTCAAAAACGGGGATGAGTCATGTGCAATAATTGTACGTTTCGGGTGCTTTTTCATTATTCATAAGTATCTGTATCTCCTGTATTTATTGTTAATTCAAATATTTATCAATCAATGGAAAATTTAAAGGATTTGATAATATTCGCTAGTGTGTCTGTATTCATACAATTTGCTAGCTACTTATAATCACTTTTTAACTTCCTTATTCCATAATGTATCATATAAAATGTATCCTTATTCCTTATATAGATATATATAAGTTTGATTCACGCTATCGTTGGGCTTCAAATCTTCCTATAAAAACATTTAACTACCTTATAAACTTAGGTCATTAATAGTTGGATATTGATCATTCCAAGTTATAAAAACTTATTACTATTTCATCGTTTATGTCGTCGATTATTCTCTTAGACATACGAGTATAGCAGTAATGTTCAATGGACACCTGATATATACATACATATAATTAATCGCTCAGATCTTGCTTAACTCTTGCGATACTCTATTTTATAGAAAGTCAGTAATAAAGTTGCCTCGTCGGAATCATTATTGATTCAAATATCATCATTGAGAACACACGTGTTCGCTAGTTGCGTGCTTTTGAACTTTAAAACTGTATTTATATGACATTATGAACTGTAATTAATTAATCGACTAACTTAATGATTTTCATCTTGAACTGTTTGTCAAAATTCACTGTTCTTGCTCTTTTGCATTGGTTCTAAATAACTGTAAGAGTACATATCGTCAAGTGATTTAAAATATAAAGCCTTTTTCATAAATTCGTGATAATCCCTAATATAGTGCTATTGAATAAATGCGCTGATAAAATCTAGTTCATTGAAAAATGAGACGCCGTTGAAATACTTTTTGAAACTAGTGTAGTGTGTGTGATTTAGCCCATACAGTGCTTATTTACAAAATGGCATATTAATGTAAATATATATTCGCAAAATAATAATATCTACAAACGCCCAAAGACCATAACATTTTAAGAATTGGCACTGTGCGTCGAGTATATAAAGCCAAACGTATTAATTTGGCGACGAGAGATATTTTACATAAATCATGTTAAGATTTTTATATTAACAGACGGCTAGAAGTTTTCGATAACATTTTATAATCGTTGTGTAGATCCATCCTTGATATCCATTTTGTATACAATTCAACTTGTGTATTATACTTTGCAATGAGCAATTGTCTATGAAATTTGTTTAACCAACCTTCCTACGAGCCATAGACAATATCTCTAATTTGTGTAATTTGGCGAGAATCCCTCTACTATAATGAATTGTCATGGCAGAACTGAACTAAAATGAAACGAGAAATCCATATAGTCATTTTCTCATTTCAAATTATACAATACTATACAAAATGTGTAAAAATGGTTGTTACGATCTGTTCAGCTACAGAGGAATTGTTATAATTAAATTTAATATTCTGTAGTTTTTGTTTTACTTAAATTATCCCTGATTCCTGAAAGATAATGTCTGAACGACATAGTCATTTTACTACTATATAAATTATATTACTATTATATACTTAAATACTAGCAAACGAGCATGCAGCACCACCTTCCGCTGTCGCTCATGACAACTGTGACCGACTTAGAATCAGACTCAAATGGGGACGGGGCTAGTTAGTCTGGTTAGGAGACGGTGTTAGAACATTAGTTGGTTAGTTAGTTAGTATGAGGACTGGGACAGGGACTGTTAGTGAAAGTTAGTCTTGTTAGTAACAGTCTCATGATAATTCGGTCACAGATGTGTTACCATACACATTCATTTACTACCTAGTATACAAAAGGCGCGCGGGATCTCTACCAACAGGACTGCAGGATAATCTATATAATTATTCGGCTTTCGGTTCGAAAGCCTAAATAATAAAACTCTAAGGTAAGATAGACTGCGGAGTCCGTGTGTAGGACGGATGCTGGAGGCAGCTCCAGTGAACAATATTTATTCACCAGAAAGTACCTATTACACAGGCTCCACACACAGACCACTCTGTGACAGGCTCATACGACTCATACGTGTGCCATTATAATTTTTTTTTTACTTTTATGGTAGTGCTTGACAACAATCCCACCTAATGGTAAGTGGCGATGAAGTCCTTGAGGTGTTGAGCGCACTAACTTAACTTAGATAAAGCCTATTCACTCTCCGTTTGAAGATTTAAAGTATCATCTGTCCGACATATCGACAGCAGCGCCACCTATCCGGTCCAATTGTGAATCTAAACCATTCTCGGATCCACCCCAATACACGGGAGCGAAAAAGGGAGCGCATAAAATATAATGAGTATGGACTGAGAAATCAGTGAACATACATAAAAAATATACCTATACAGTCGAACATAGAACCTCCTCCTTTTTTTAAAGTCTGTTAAAATTAGAGACCGGTGAAGTTACTCTGTGTCTAGAGTGACAATTTTAGTAAAAAAAGTAATTGTACTTTATTTTTTATTGTCAAAATGTTTCTTATTCCTACCATTGGTAATATTATATTTTAAACTAGCAAGTTATGCTCCAAAATGTTGCTAGTTCATGAATTTCACCTGGTTTTTGTGGAAATATTATACTACTGGGACTTGTAATAGATATTTTATTACTTTAATAGGTATCTATTAAATTTACCACTCCAACAATTATGAATACTATGAAGCTCTGAATTTTGAGGAAAAATAATTTTGTTGTGTAGTATTAGTAGGCCATTTTCCTAAAAAGTTTACTGTAATAAAAAAGTCAGTAAATATAGTTTTCATTAATTGAAAATAAAATTAAGTTATAAGTGTTAATCTACCTATAATATTATTTTTAACTTTGATACTTAACAAAAAAGCTTTTTTAAAGGTTTGCAGATGACAGTTAAAATTTAAAAATCTCAATTTTACCTATGTATTGTTGAATGTGGTATTATTGAGCTACATAGTTGTATTGTTCATTTTATACCAATGTTATTGTATTCGAGGCATAGGGTAAATTAATATAAGATGATTGCAACATTACCACGTGTGTACAGAAACAACGTGATTTTCATAAGATGGCAACACTTTTAGTCATGGCCGTCAGTCAGTTGAAATGGGTGTAAGTGAACGTTGTAAAAATTTAAAGTGAAAATTTTCAAGTTTCTTACTCGTTTCGGTGGGTTTGTGTGAATTAAATTTAAATTATTGAACAATTAGTGTGCGGTTGTGAATCGGGTGTAGACTAAATTATTAGTGTTGTTCATTCAAGAATGTTTGTTGTGTTCTAAAGTAATAGGATTAGATAAGTGATCATTTATATTGGATTACTGTTTGCTGTACAATAATATCTTGGCGAACAGGTAAGTCTAAGTTTTATGTAGTGGCTGTGATCAATGTTTAGCGATAAATTGCAAGGTGGAGTGCCACGAACGCGACGATTGTGATGTGTCGCCGCAACCAGCCGAGTTTTGAGATAACGGAGGATTAGCAGATTGCGTACTTATATTCTGATAAGATCACACTCTTTCTCAGCTAAATAAGCATCATTAAGATTTCATAAAAATTATCTTTTCTGTAAGAAAATTCTTATAAATATTGACATACAATGTACGATGTTGAACAGTGAATTTCTTAAATTTCATGCTCTATTTCCCTCCGAAAGCTAAATTTAAATTCGGATATCTTAAAAGTGAACGGTGCGAAGTATATTCATTTCATAAATTGCACTTTTGTATGTGTTATAAAAATCATAATGAAGGTGTAAAAATAGTGGAAGTTACTCAACCTGCAAGAGTCATGAGAAATTAATGCATCGCCCGCTGCTTCGCCAGCTTTTGTGTTCTGAGATAAATACACAATCCGAGTGATTTCTTTTTCGTAGTTATTGAACTGTTGTTTATTTTTTAAATATTGGGGCCCATGATTGAAATGCCAGAGTTGTTTTGGCGCCAAACATAAGTAAATCACGATTTTAAAACGCGATATTTCGGAAACGATTTGTTCTTACCTCTATTTGAAATAAATCTATTTACACAGCTTGTACTTACATATCCGAGGCTTGTTGAAAATGTGAAACAATATTACATGATAAATTTGTCCTTCAACTTATTCAAAAAATGTGTTGATATACAATTTACCCTATCATTTCTTGTGTTAACTTCTTTACAAATCATTTATCAAAAGTTCTGCTAACATAGAAATTACTTGATCATAGGAATTTATGTACTTAATGGGTATTGTTCAGTAAAAAAATTAGAAACTACTTTTCTTAAAGATCACACTATTCTAAATAACTTCACACAATCGTTTACTAGTAACCCTTCCTTGCTTTTCTTCCAAAAGCATGACTCATGACTGATAACTGCATCCAAATGTTCTTATCGGGTGTTTCATACATGTTCCATCTTTATCTCAAACACCTAAACATTCTTCATAAATCATTTTGTACCTATATCATAAATAAGTAATACAAAATGTATAAAAAGCTATATTTAGGTTGATGCGGAAAAAATGCTTTTAGCATTAAATTTGCCATTTCTTCATGTACATAATGAGGTACAAAAAGATATTGTACTTAAATGGCATGAAAATCTATTATATTAAATAGATTTTTATGATATTAAATAGACAGAAATTTAAATGTGTGTAGTGTCCTTTTAATGTGGGAGTATGGGCCAACAGTCCAACTGTTGTGTAGCTACTCCAAATCATAATATTAATTAGAACCTCAGTATCATTTGAGTTCAGTTGTCAAAGTATAGATGGAATTGTTTCATTGAAACCTCTCCTTATAACTTTAGCTATTGACTTTACATGTTACCCAACTCAAAATGTATTCTTTAAAATTCCTTAATTTTGTAACAAATTTGCCAGGAGGATATAAATAACTGTAGCAGACTTGTTTGTACAGATTTGTCTTGATTGTACTTATTTTAATACGGAACTGTAATAAAATAAGTATCCAATATGAAAAGCAAACAGTTCATCACATATGTTAATATTTTGTAACCACAATGCTTGTTCTCCTTGAACCGAGCCTCATATGGGTGAAGTCACATTATACAGACTTAAAGTCAATTTATTAATTAAAATTATAAACCTGTTATTACCTGTTATGTAGTATTGTATAATTTTTCTGGTGTAGAAAATCATAACCATTATTTTTGGGTTATAAGTTGTGTAAGTAAAATTAATGATAATATCACAATGAAACTGTGTGGACTTGACTTTAATATTTAGACACCACGGTTATTGGTGGTTATTTGTTGAAGCCATGGTTACTTTGACTTTCGAAAAGTGTTAGAAAAAACCAAATACATAACCAAATAAATAAATAAATTCATTTCTATTTATTATCATTTTTTTGTCCTGCGAAGATTGGACTTGGGCTCAAATCCGGGCTGCGGAAACTACACTATATTTGAAGAAATGTTAAGTCATATATATCACTTCAAAAATATCAGAAGGAAGCTGATGACACAGTCTGAATGTACATAGCAAGTTGTGGACAAAATTTTGGTGAAAATCATACCGTAGAGAATCTCTAAGTATATAATGGGAACAAAATTAAATTCTTCAGGGCTGATGTAACAGAGGAACGGCAATTTGGAGGTTACCCTGTTGGTCTGTTGGACATCAAGTCAAACAGGTCCTCAGACAAATAACTTGTCTGCCTTTTATTACGATTCAGGTGCTCATAATATACGTATTTTGTACACCAATATTCCAACCCAGTTGCATGCATCATGGTCACAGTGCAACATGAAACTGAATCTATTTGCTATCATTGCTGTAACATAATTATAAAATATCTTATGTATACTGATTATAAATTTCAATTATATTATTATAAATTAAACAAAAGAAAAACTTGATTGCCAACTTAATGTAACATTAATGCACATAATGCAATAAAGACATTCACCATTTGCATATTCACAAGTGGAATTAATGCGTAGGAGTGTGGAACTTGGTCAACAACTTTTACATTATTTTGCAACATTTTTATAGCTGTAGAAATTTATGAAAACTTACCCAACCAGAATTTCTATATTTACAAAGCTAGTCTGGAATTTATTATACTTCGTCATGTTAGTCTTGTTTTTAGTTAACAATTTTTATTATTGCATTTAAAAAGTGCATCCTCAAAAATAAAACTTAACATAACTAGGTATCTAATTTTATGTACAATGTAATACCATACACATACAGTACACTGTAATTTTATGCAATAATTAGAATTAGTAACTGCCCTTCAGGACGGTTAGTTTTCTATTTTCTATAGCCTATAGATTTCATCAATGTGGCTATTATACACAAAAATAATTTTTCAAATCAGATTGAGAGTTCCAAAGATTAGCGCCTTCACACAAAAAAACTTTTTAGCTTTATTATATAAGTATAGATTATACAAGTGGCTGGCACATGGAAAGACGGACGTAATTAGACATTCCTAACTAGGTATGGCTAGTTCAAGGCATTTACCTACATAAGTCAACAATAAAATGGTGTATAATAAGGACTTGGTCAAAGCGATAAAAATATCTCAAGAAATTAAAAGCGATTGTATATGGTATGTATTGTAATGAATAAATACGTTATTATTGTATGTTTGGAAACATATTTAATTACCAACTCTAATTTACATCCGCCAAAATAAATCCTGAAATCCCCGCTTGGGCACCCTACTATAATGGTTAAAATGCATGTCATTATTATATTGATTAAAAACTTTATGCATATTTGAAATGAAATGTAATCTAAGTGCCGCATAGAATGACTATCGCATTAAATTCGTATCCTTATTAATTCAGCGATCTTCACATTATAATCTAATCGATGATTGCGATAGCATCTTCTGCTAAGTCCTTCAATCAATAAATAGTGTTAATGTTTTCTTTGAATTCTTCAAATCGCGTCGGTTAAGACAGAGCTTTAAGCCTAAAGGTATTATTGGTATTCGGGCATTGGTGTCGTTCGGCGCGTAATCGAGGCAAGGCCGTATGCCCTGTTACCATATCTACATAATATCTAGACATGAAATAGTCTTGGAGGAATTGTTTATACACAGCGCCGGCCCTAGTCCTTGATCAAGATTTTTAACGTAAGCAGCCGACATAAAAGCAGTTGAGCCACCTGATGCTAAATGATGATGATGTCATGCCGGTGGCAACCTATAATTTAAGACTACACTTAGACTAATAGCTGATGATGTTTTTTCACAATGTACTTGTAAGTATATATATAAGTTTTGTTGGTTGTCCTAAATAAATATCAACAACTCCAAAGCGACCACCAATGCGTAGCGTGCCCAGAAAAACGTATGAAGGAATAAAGAAAGAAAGAGAGTTTGTTGGGCGTTTGGGCGACGCTTTCGCTTTCCTTGCAGGTTTGAAACAACAAAATTAATATCCCTCTAAACTCAGCAATGTTGACACACCATCGTGTGCTCGCCATTCTGTCGCCCTTGCCACCTGGCGCCTAGAGCAACAGTTCTCGCTCTTCCCTCGGGCCGGCCTTGTTTGTACATCGACCCGTTTGGAACGAGACGTTTTTAATTCTTGTGTAACAAATTCATCCCTATATTACCTTCCTTTTACCTTTTGTTATCTTTGTAGTTGTCAAACTTTAAATTTTAATTCATCGAAGAATACTGTCTAGACTTCTAGAGCTAGACCGTCCTTTACTTCAGTAACTACGTCTTTACTTCAGTTCTTTAAAGTAAATTCCATACTCTAATCGTAACCATTAAGTAAATTTTCTCTTTAGGCAAGTATTTAATTAAGTTACCCACTATATTGTGACTACATTATATTTGTATATTCTTTGCCTGTTATAGGGTGTACACGTAGTGTAAGACAATTTATTGTAAACGAACCTAGATATAAAAATTGTTGGCAGCCTAATAAATAAATAAATTACTATTTTTCGCTATCATTTTTCTACTTAAGTTTACTTAGAGTATATATCTAAGTAAGTTTACATCAGCTCCATCCCCACATCTTAGCTAAGTACCAAACCATTTTAATCGACTACAGACTACCCGCATAGCGAAATACCAGGTTATCTTTGAAAAGCACCTTTGACTTTGAGCACTTTGAAACCTATTCATGACAAGATATCTGAAGTACGTACACGATTTGCTATGAAATTTTAATATCTAGGTACACGTAAGAAGCTCTACTATTCACTCTACCATTCTAATTTATGAAATTACTTGTTGAATACTGAATGATAATATTGTGTGTAATTATTTACCTAATTCAAACATTTAATAGTTTTTGTAATCCCAATATTATACTTCCGATAGAGAATTTCTAATGTTATAAATTCATAAGCACGTAAGAATTTTATTACTTAATTCTTATAGTGAGATATTGAGCAAGCATCCTTAATTGGATTAGAATGGCTCTGAAACACTACATTACCGTTAAAACTGCTATTGGGCAATGGAAATCGTGGTCGCCTTGTAACTTAGCGTCAATTTATAACTATTCATAAACATTTTAACTGCTTACTCGCAGGTTGTTCTGCTAAACTTAATGCGAAGTGTATTACTTGGCATATTTCACAGGCAAAGGTATCGCGGTATGCTGATCTTAATACACAATGATGAATTGACGGAACTTAGTCACACATTTCTGCTATTGTAATGTTGCGTATTGTTTAGATTTATTTTATCCTAGTATTTGGTCGAGGCTCCGTCCGTATGGAAGTTGGAAAACGTCCAAATACCCTTAAAATTATTCCACAAGAACGTATAATTATTATATTATCAGGATAAAAATGTTCAGGGTTTCAAACATATTACACACCATATTTCACTATCACATTTCACTATGATCTACCATATTTCATCGAAATCGCTTCAACGGATTAAGCGTGAAAGGGTTGTAGACAGAGAAACAGTTACGTTAGCATTTATAATATTACCTAGTAGAGTTTTACGATTAAGATCAGTGGAAAATAACATGATTGTTTTAACCAACATGTAGTCGACCCTTATCTCAGTTGCTTAGTGTCCTGGGTTCGATTATCATCTATGGCAGCAGTTTAGGTAATGCTCTCGTTTTTTTTTCCCCAGTAAGTTCACGTTGAATTATAAATATGGACAAATACAATTGTTTTAAAAAATATATTAACATATGCATCAATTTCTAAGAATCCTGCAAATTTCAAATCTTTCAAATCCTGCTTGGGTAATCAATAGTTTCCTTGCAAAACTTAGACAAATTTCAACCGACGTTTAGTACCGTATTTCAAATTGCCTTGTTCCTGTACTTGCTACACCTCAGATATCGGAAACCTAGTTCACGCAATTGGCATCCTGGATAAGTCAAGTCGAGCTGTTTAATAAAATTGACGATTTGCCAACTTAGGACACCGGCGGCGCGGCGTTCGAGAGCGTTTAAACTATCAACTTTTTTGCATTGCCAAATTTTATTTCGATGACTACTTATTTCGTACGATCAGGATAAATGTTAGAGTTTTTCGTACATTGAGCATCCAGAGCGGTGAAGTGTAATGATTGTGGAATCACGGTCCACTGCGATTATGTCGCAACGGAATCAGTTGCTTCCGGAAGCGCATGGAAATTGCCCGTGCGCTTCGCCTATCCGGTAGATTTCTGCAACGAACCTTGGTGCTTCACTTAATATTATACCGAATATTAGTGTTCCGTTGAAAGTAATGGATTCCAAGTTCCTCGTCGAGTGACCTCGCCTAATTGGGCAATCGGTACTACGGTTTAGCATTATTATACTGGAATGTTAAATATTTGTTATCCAACAAATCTTGTACAAGGTCTTTCGTCTATTTTTTGTTTGGCCGTCTTCACATTAAATTTAAATTAAAATGGTATCTTAAAATAATGAAGACACAATCGTATGCCATAAGTCGCAACCAGTTATTCTAGTTTTTTACGTTTTAAATAGTTACCTACTTGTTGCACACATTACAACTTCAAAATTAAATGTTATATCTGTTTTGTTCACGCACGAATACAGTGATTGAATATTTGGTTTACAAATCTGGCTATATTATCAACGTACAGTCTCAACTGTGGAATACAGAAAATTTTGACAATGATTCTTCAAAAAGAAATTATCGAAACCCATGAAAATATTCTTTGAAATTCATCTATAAAGAACCAGAATTGGGAAGAAAACCTGTTGTTTCTGACTGTATATTTTGAATGTAACCTTAAATTTGTATAGATCCTACTTAAGTTTGAGAGAAAATAATTAAGTTATGGAGTAATGATATCTATTGAAACAATACGCGAACGAAATAGCGAGCGTTATCCTACCTAGAATACAATTCTCCGACCCAACTACGGCATTCAGCTGACAATTGGTATAGCATTTTTCTCCCCGGCAAATGGCCGTGTACAACTCGTACAGAAAACAGAGAAACGTCTTTTTCAAGTGAAGAAAGATTAATAAGTTGCAGTACATTGTTCCTCGTCCCTTTGTGGTGGAACAATCGGGGCGACCTCGTTCCGCGATGAGTAATGACTCAATTTACTGTTTTTAAACTCACGGAATTGCTCTAAATTGAGTTTGCCGATTTGACCATTTTGATTTTTGCATTGTTCTTAATGCATACTCGTATAATTCTCATTGTATGATCGTATAAATATGTTGTTGCCTGGTCTCTAAAGTAATAACTCACGTCTTACTGAATTTTGTGTAAGGCGAACTCCTATGTACATTTCTTGATATTTTTTTCTGAGACATCCTATTCCATTATCTTCTCCCAGCCATACCGAGGTGTGAGGTGAGATGTATATTGAGGTGTTTCTTTCAGCGTAGCTCACGAAATTGATTTGATTTTTTTTATAATCATCTTATTAATTTTAGTCTAAGTACGATATATCGGATTATTTTGGGGAAACCTGTCGTTTCCAGTAATAGAGGATTATTTGTCCTGTGAATGAGAGGTATGTAATGTTTCTATGTGAATTATATTTAGAATCGATGAACGTTATGTAACAAATTGATAGATACGTGAAGTACTTACATGATTTTTTAAAAAAGAAGTTCTAATTGTGCAGGAAATGTCGAAGCATCTTTAAGCACATTTAACAGACTTGGCACTGTTAATACATGAATATTTGCGCGTCTGTTTTTAAATTCAGTGAACCTAACGATTTACTACATAATTATTGTTAAGACCATCTGGTAGCGGACGGTTCTATTAAATGCAATAAAAATTAAATACGTAATTGACATTGAAATAAATTTATCTCAATGCCACTTTCAAAGTGTATGCAATTTCGCGGTTTCAGCCACTTGAAACGCGATCGTTGCTTGAAACATTACGGCAATATCATAAAAGCTTCCTAGTTTCTTCCTAGTTCGAACCCCGGCACCCCTTTTCAGGAGTCCAGCATTCAAACCTCTCGGCTATCAATGCTCTAACTTTTTTGTCAGCAATTTGTTTTCATCTGGAAGTCATTATCACCATCCATCTCTGTTCCACAGTTTAAGGAAAGATGCGCTGGCCAAGTGCGGTTTGGCAGACTTTATACTACTATGAGTCGTACATTTATTTAACATTTAATTTATGTAACATTCATTTCTTGACTTATTTGAAACATCACTAACTATCGACATCTAGCCAAAGTTTCGCGTTGCATTCGGGTGCATAGTTGTGACGAGAGTCCTGTTCTCAGAACATTAATGGGTTGAAGCCAGCCAGCAAAATATTTGTTATAGTATTGTAATTTGAGCAGCTCAACTTTTCCTTTCAAACTGCAGCAGACTATGAGCGCAAAGTTCAAAAGTTCCCACAAAGTCCCAACTTTTCACGACAAAACTTTTACTGCCTATGTTATGGACCGAGTAATAAATCGCGGCGTTTTTCATAATGCCCGGGCATTATATAATATTATTGCATTGTTTACAAATGAACTAATAATCGAACAATCGATAGCAATCTATCAAAAGTGTGATTTTACAGTGTTCTTTCGGAATTGTTTTTAAATATTTCTACGCATGTCCGGCAAGAAAAATTGGTGTAGGTGGTTTCGTCAGGGTTCTCAAAAGCCATTAACAACCCCGACCCAATCACTCTGCCCCATAGGTGATAAACATTACAAATAATGCCCGTATAATTTGATTATTTAAATAATTGTTATCACTTTGCCCCATCGTATTGTATATTTTTCAAACTGCGCGGGAATATTTTACTAATGTCCTATTGATCACTTGATGGTCCATAACACATAAATACCGGAAGACCCATAGAGTTTTTGCATTTAAATTGTTAATTCAATAAAAATAGCGAAACCAGTAATGAGCAGACCAACGGTACGGATACTTTTTTAAAACGTTAAAAATACTCATACCCTCGCACTAGGATTCCCCGGGTCACGGGTGGCATGGACAGCACAAATTGCACATCACTAACACCCACGACGCGAGAACAAACATTTACATTATCTTTCACATAAAAATCTGCCCCGGCCGGGAATCGAACCCGGGACCCCTCGCTTCGCAGGCAGGGCCACTACCAAGTAGGCTCGACGGGGTCGTCAATTTATTTAATTTAATTTGAAAGCGTAATTCTATTATGTAGATTCGTGATTACTATTAGATAAATCATTTATGTAGTTGTTGCTGAAATTATCGCTCGCTATCAAACCGTTATATTATTATATCCTTCATCAACGTAGTTGCCTCATCTAAACTTCTTAATACAGTAGGTACAATAATATTATTGTTTGATGAGTCTCTTAAATAATAGTTCTTAAAGCGATTGCTTGTCCATCGTCGTCAAACCAGTTTTACTAAAGCAAGTTTTCACTATTTATTTCTAGCAAACTTGTCTTACGCGTATATTGAATACCGTTGTTCTTCGGAAACACGTTTAGTTTAACTTCTGAATGAATTATAGGATATAACTTATCTAAGTTATTCGTGAGGTCCGTACTTTTTGTGGCAATAAACAAGGGAATAGAGAGCTTGCTGATGGAAATTGATCTCATCTTTCCTCTCACACCTGTTACATCCAAAGGATTTACGAGTTGCTGGACATAAAATAAATAGGGAATCACAAACATTTTGTTATTAATACTAGGAGAGTGGTATATAAGCTTGCACGACTATAATATGAATATCTACCGTCGGCATTAAATTGGGGGTGATTGGGGAGTAATTACCCTGTTTAAAGTCTTTACTTTGCAATCTGTAATCGTGAGTAGGAAAAAAAACTCATTGAGAGTTTCTGACCGCTTCTTCCAAGACCACTCACGGTAGAGATTTGTTGAAGCGAAAGGTGAACTAAAAAGTTACCATGATGGTCAGAAGCGTAACTTAGACATGTAAAAATAAAAGCTATAATTTAAAAATCAAGTAAATTTAAATAGAAGTTCAGATTTGATTTATCACATGCAACGTCATGCAATTTCGAGGCATCCATGCCTGTACTGGTACGAAAATACGAAATCTATGAGGATAGAGACCGCTATGGTGCACTAATATAGCGCTGGCACTCTCGTTTCTGCCGCTGCCCAGCATACCGCGCATTTCTGGAATCCGGTTTGAGTTGTTGAGAGCTAAGGCTTTTAACTCATCGGGCGTTTTGCTCATTTGTTAAAATCTTTTATTTAACTTGCAATGTATGTACGTATGTATGTAACTATGTTCGGGTGAAATATTGCAACTCAATTTTGAGACCATTATCGTCAATCGATTAAACTAAAATTTTGTATAAGTACACATTTAGTTTAGATGACAAAGCAAGTCCTTTCATTTGATCATCATCAAATCAAAGAACTTGCTGAGAATACGAATGCCTGTCCCGCGACAACTAAAAATTAAAAAATAAATCTAAAGTAAAAATACTTTTTTAAAACAAGCTTTTATTTAAATTCGCTAAAAAGAATAGAATAAACTTTTCCTTTAAATACACAATTTATATGATATTAAAGCTTGTCGCAAGATTTAAGTAAGTAAGTAAAGAATTCGTATTTGGCTAACCCATGGCCCACTACTGGGCATGGGTCTCATACCTGAGAAAGCCTAGACCATTCTCCACCACGCTACATGCGACCTGCGCCTAACTCCACCGCGGACCTAGGTTATATCTCTCAAGTTGCATTACATTACCTTTAGAAATTTATGTAATCGCCAGTCTCGTTCTGTAGCTCTGCAATACGGCGGTTATATAGTTAAGCTTTTAGTAAAGCTTTAGCCTTGTTGCATACTTTAATCGCGCTTTGATAAAGAACAATGATCTTGTAAAGACATCTAACGATTTATATAGTATGGTAGTAGTAAGTATGGTAGTAGCTAGCCTGGCCTGTATGATAGACATTAGACACATTTATGAGGAAGTCGGTATATATAGGGTTTTCCAATAGGGACGGGTCGATTTTAAAATTGAATAAAACAAGTTGTATGTGAGATATCAATAAGGTTTTATCTTTATTTGAGAGCCCTTTGGGTGAATATAACATCGTTCAAATAGCCGCCGCGGCTTCGCTGGGTGGCGTGCATTCGAAAAGTCCAGTTTTCGATGACTTTGGCGTATAATTCAGGCCGAATTTGACCGATGGCATCGATTATGTTGTCTTTGAGGGCCGCGGTGGTTTGCGCGTAACGATCACAAACTTCTTGTGGCCTGAATTGGATGATTATTCACACCGAAGACATATAGTTTCAACAGGATGGCGCTACGTGCCATACGGCGGTCGGCGACGCAACTAGCATGTGTTCCATTTATAATTTTATAATTCGTCGCTGGATCTAACACCGTTATATAGAAGCACTAAGAATTGGCTGAAGCAATTTGCTTTACGAAATAATTTGGGTGGGCATGGCGCTGGCGGTCCAACTCGAGACAAACGGTAGAGAAGTTCAACCACCCAGCCAACTGTAGTTAATTATAGTTTTATTGCTTGTGCAGGTTTACAATGCGCAGTTCCCCAATTACCACAACCGTCTACATTCGTTTATATTGTAACACTAGTAAAGTTGCCCTCGCTTCGCTTCGGGAAACTAACGGGATAAAAAAGGGGATAAACTGAAACTTTTTATTTCTTCGATGGATTCACTTGAAACTTTGTATGAGTAAGTATAGGTTCCTCAAGAGACGCAAGTGAGCACTAAGAAAGGATTTTAGGAAATTGGCGGGTGAAGCCGCTGGGGAAAGCTAGTTTGATATAATATTAAAACTAAAATCGATGCAGTAGTTTTTGTTAGGTATCTAACCTAACTATATTGTTATTTCCTCGTATACAAAGAAGATAAAAGGTTAGGAGTCAGCAATCAGCTGTCTGTCGATCTATTGGTCGATCGATCACTTTCCAATGGCGGTTACGACATGATGGAAGGTACTAAATATTATCGGCGCGTGCCAATAAATCAAATAGCCCGCTTCCTGCGATTAACCTCTTGCGCGCACGGCCGCGAAAAAAAAAAGAGCCTCTAAGTGTCGTTAGTGTTTACCTAAAAACAACAAAATTTCAACGAATTTTTGTGTTTTAGGTAAACCGTTATTGTTGCTTAAAAATAATTAAATCTGCAATAAATTATATATCAATAGATTCGTTATTAGATGTACTATGATATGAGTCGTGTATTTTTTAGTTTTATTTTGTAGTTTTTATAAAATATACGCAGAAACATGAAAGTTTAGGTAATTTTTTGCTACTTACGAACTTTACGGCGTAATATCTTCAAAACACAAGACACATACACTTACACTATACTTTTATAGGATAACACAATTCACTCTAGCTTCATTCATATCATTTTTACACTTTACCGACTTTTATTTACTTCAAAATAAAATTATTTTCGCAATGAGGGGCCGCCGCGTCTGCCGAACTGACCGGACCGTACTGACCGCTATACTGACCGCCGCAAGTGACCGTTACTCAAAACGCGCTAGGGCTGTCATTCATCCAACGGAAACATTCATCCGTAATAGTAATGTTAGAAGTATGTACTTTTTTTGGTGAAAGTTTTTGGAATCTTATTCCAAAGTGTAATTTTGTACTTTTGTTTATAAAATAAATATTTACAATTATACATAAATATTCGTAAATATGTATCTGAATAATCAGATCAGATCAGATTTGATTCCAACTAGAATTTTCAAGGAAAATATAAATTTGGCTTCAATTGCAATAGCTGAATCAAATCTGATCTGATTTGATCCATTCTAGTTGGATCAGATCAGATTTGATTCCAACTAGAATTTTCAAGCAAAATTTATATTTTGCTTGAAAATTCTAAGTAGAAGTATAAGTCTAAGTATAAGTAGTAAAAATTAAAGTAGTGTTACGGGGGAGTATTTTTGAAATAAACAACACACATAAGTATAATATTAAATTTAGGGATAATAAAAAAATAATAAAGATAAATAGAAAGATAGAGAATACTCTTTATTGCACACACAATTTAATATTTACATCAGCTTATATTAGACACAGTACAAAAGGCGGTCTTATCGCTAGACAGCGATTTCTTGCAGACAACTAAATTAATTTATAAAACTAAATTATAAAAATGTTTATGGTTACAGACACATACATAGTAACTTTAGAATAATGAGGAAATATATTTTTTTATTTATTTTTTATTTATCAATACAAACACAGAACACAGAAAATAGAGAACATCAAATAACATTTTTACATACAAAAACCCAGAACACAGAAAATTGGAAGGTTCTACTTCAGATATGACGCTAATACCCGCTGGTGTTTCCAAGGGGGCAATCTCCCAATCCGACGTCGAGCTGGGGAGCTGCTGCGCTGGGTTCAGCCAGCGATGGACATGCCGACGGTTACGGTCCAAAACCTCCTCCGCTTCCTCTTCGAACATGTCCATCAGCTCAGCCAACTCCTCAAGATTTTAGCTGAAAGAAAAACAATCTATTTGAGTAACCATCTACATAAACCATGGACGAAAATAACCTGTCATATAAAATTCAAGGACTTACAAAATTGGGCGCCCCTGCACGATTCGCACCGAGCTGGGTTTGGCAAAGCGGCACCGGTTCCCCCTTCGGCTTTATGGACCCCCTGGAGTCACCAGCACCGGTAGTCCATAGCTTCTGCAAAAATTATATAGATCGAATGTACTAAAATTCGTGCAAAATTAAGTGTAAAGCCTTGCGTACAGTTAGTAAGACAATATTTACCGCGGTGGGCTCCTCTCCACTCTTGAGTCCATAGCCGGCAGCTCGGATGCGAGCCTCATGACGAGGTTTCGCCTCGCCGTCACACCCGGGTTAGAATCGATAGTACAATCGAATAGTGCTGATCGACCGGAGCCTGGCCTGTCGCCTAAAATAAAAATAAATACAAATAAAAAATAACGAACAGACTGACCCATCCTTTTTTCCTCCTCACTTTCACCCTTCACTTCCACTCAAACAAAGCAAGTAAATTTATGTACAAAATAATATAAGAAAAATATTCTCAACTACACGAAAAAAAAATCCGCTATTCCCTATACCACCACATTCCAACAATGCAGGATATTACGTAATCAAAAAAATAGAAGTAAACAATTTCAATAATATCACCGAAATTTTTTTGTCACTAAAACTGCTCACCTACCAACCCTAGCACAATTATACGAAAAAAACAAAAGAACATGGCTGCTCGTCAGTATTGAGTAAAAATGTGTATAATGAGGTAAACGGTATAAATATTGATGTAAATGTGAACCTATTCACTAAATCTGTTTTGTGTATGGTAATAAACTAACTATATTATCAGAAACCAATTGTTTCTTATTAGAAATCAATGTATTTACGTAATAATCGACGTAAAACATGACGCCATCTTAGTTGCGACAACGATGGTTCGTCACAAATGAGATGTTTTTGGTTACATATTTTGTTTATTTCTAATGAACAACACTTTACACACAATCTACAGTAAATTATCTACACTTATATGTATAAATCTTATAAGAATACTTACATTTTTCTAACACTCTTGGCGAAATAGCACACGACAACAAACACGTCACTTCGCGCGATCCGTCACTGAGAATTTGTGTCAAATTTTATTTTTTTGTGGTTGCATCACCCACAGAAAATCATGTCCGAAAATCGTAAACGATAGCCAATTTTATATACTCTGTGACTGTATTTATTTCTGATTGGTCGGTTTATATGATTGGCCAAAAACAACTACCAACCACAAAGCGTTTGGTCAACGCGTAGTTGGGTCAACGTATGACCCAAAAACATTTGAGCGCTTACTTTTTCATGGGTCATACGTTGACCCAAAAACGCGCAAGGGGTTAACTAGCATCTGCAATTATTACATTTCGTAACGCCGCGCCGTTACAATGTCTGGTGGATTACGCAGGGAAAAGCTAAGCTTTGGTTCAACTGCTACTGCAATCAAATATTGCTATTAAACCTGTTGCTTGAACGTGAATATGTATATCAGTGGTAACTTCACTTTCCCACCAGGTCACACGATTATTGGAGAATAGGTACTTAACTAAAATATACATAAATGTATAAAGTTATCTGTACATAACTCAGAAAGTTATCTGTTAAATGTATAAAGTTATCTGTAATGTAATAATGTAGATTTTTATAGCTCTGATATAAGAGCATATAACATGCTCCTAGCCCGGCAGTTTGTATCGATTTTAAATTATTGACCGAGTTAAGGGTCTTTGGACTGCGATCGGTAGGTTGAGTGACCGCTGCAGGCAAAATAGCTTGAACGCATTCGGGCCCTAGAGGGTATGTCATCCTTAAGTTTCGTTCACACAGTCTTGTCGCAGGCCATCGAGTGACATGAAAACTTCCGACAGTTGACTTATAAGTATAACTAACCTTTCCAGTGGGCACTGGAACAGCGTAAAGGTAAGTTTTAGACCTCAATAATAGTCAGGATAAACTCTTGTTCAATTGTGAGCCGCTATACGGTTGATAGTTGATACTAAATTAACTAAAGAACACGTGAGACGTCAATTTGCAGACCCACACGATAGGATAACAACTTTAATTGCGACCAATCTTTATTTTAGAATAGTATAAAAACTTATAATAATATGCGAGTCCCATATAATTGAAGTGACCTCGGTAATAATCTGCCAATGTCCACCTAAAGAAGTGCAGAGTTATTCAAAAAAATTATAATACCAAAATATTTCGCCTCCAATACCATAGTCCTGACATCAGAGTCATCTGACCTTCATCTACAGACCTTACGTATTCATTCAAAAAATATTATAACAAAAATAGTCACAATCTAGAATTCATTTAAAATACCAATTGTAATTTCGTTACCTAATTTGACCTTGCAAAAAAATAATTATCGCCAGTTATGTTTGTTTTCTAAGTATAGTTGCTTAGGTGTCGTAATATCGTAAGTAGTCATTTTATATTTATACCTACTTTTCTGCAAAATAACGGCCAAAGGCTAATTTATTATTCTACTGACGTAATCTTATGTAGGTAGCTAATTTCTTGTATTATACGTAATAATACAATAACAACATTTATATAAAACTAATTACTAAGAACAATTATTGTATAGATATTGTTATATCACGATCATTTATATATATAAAAAAACAACCATGCCGTCATATACTTACGCACACTGCATACGTAAGGGCTTACTCACTCAAGGATGCGCAAGGTCTTCTAAGCCATCAGCCAACTCCATAATTACAACTCTGCCGCGTTTAAAATACAAACCTGTTAGGGTGTGATTGCTAACCGGCTTCTGGCACCTGCGTACGCGAATTTGAACTTTTTGCTCTTAGAAATAGTACATAATATTTCCGGTTGGGTCTAAGGTATTTTAATGGGCAGTGGTCGGTTTCATAAACATGTTATTCAGACGCGAGTAAGGATGAACCGATCGAGCTGTTATAGCTGGAATAAAAAAAATATAATGATTCCAATTTTGATTTAACATGTACCTATTATTAAAGTCAATTTTCAAATGCCTTCCAATAGTACTCGTAATGTACAAGAAGCAAAATTAAGTATTCAATTATAATTAAATTTGGACTGTCAGAAGTAGAAACGATGTTGGATTGACGGCGAAATGGTGATTTGTTCGATCCGGCTCGACGGCCCAGTAATTTAATTTGATGTTAATAATAGTCCAGGCTGTGTTCAGAGATTTCTAACTAGGCTATAAAGCATTCTATTGGTTATAAAAAGAATTCTGGTTTAACTTTTTTGTTATTTGATTTGAACTACATAATTATTAATTAGGTAGGTGTATGTTTATACTCGTAAAAAATACTACATAATTCTACTGGTGTACAAATCAATATAATTAAAATGTTATAAGTTATACCAGCTGAAGCTTTAATAAAGCTGAAGCTATAATTATTATGTGGTTGCTAATTTCTATCTCCTATTCGCGCAATTGTCGGAGATATTTTATAATCCTACAAATAATTACTCTCAAAAGATAGGTTGGAGTAACTTTACGTGCACGAAATTCGTAAAGTGTTGAAAATAAAAATATATTATTTCAGCTTCGAATTATATATACTTGTAAACGTTTCTGATGGCGAAGGAATTGACTAGAGAGAGCAGAGATTACATAGCTATTTAAACTTTTTACTTGAACCTACTACCGCAATACATTTTTATTTAACGATCAATATGTAAATGTTATTGTAATTCATTATTTGTTCACTTTCCAACGTACAAGGCTCGCTACAGACGGACAGACGAGCGTGGCTGCACTTTTAATGCTCTCGATTAATGTGTAGTTCTGTTTCGCTCGGCGGGGTGCGTACGCGCATACGCGGTGGTTATCGTTCTTTGATGTTATCAATATGGTGCTAGTTCTATTATGATACTGACAAATTGTTAGTTCAGTCAATGTACAAATATATCTAGATATATTTACTACTAGGTAGTAGTGTTGTGTACAGTTGAAAACAGTGATTTGATTCTAGCGTTTGGTGCGCAGGATAATTAAGGTTTAATTAAAAAGGTTTGTTTTGATTCTTTAATTAATTAATTATTGTTATAAAATATATTATTGTTACGTGCTTGTTAAACATTTTATATATGATTTGTTCATATTTGAATTTTGTAATATAATTCTCACAGACAATTGCATCATGTAGTACCTACAAACAATTCGTTACTTAACTAAACAGCTTGATTTCCGAAAAATAAAACAAAATTTCGAACACCGTGACACTTTTACTAAAGCGATATTTTGACATCTGGTAGGTCAATCTTCAATAGGTAGGTTTATCGTACAAGTTATGGGACAGGCTGAATAATCGTCGGTTTATAAAATTAACATGTTTGATACTAAGTTTTGAAACTTTTGCCTCTTGTCGTGCCTATTGTCTTTGTGGAGTGCTATTATTATTAGATATGACGGCAATTACCATAGAGTCCCTTTCAGTTTTCATTCGTTTAGTATTACAAGAGAGTAAAGAATTCTTTGATAAATCAACGTAAAGACTGATTTGAAGTTTTGATTGATTCATAATCAAAGATGTGCTTAAGACCATTTCATTTTAACGACCACACTCTAATACTTCTACTATAAATAAACATGCTCTTTCTTAAATCGTATCTTCCCAATAGATTCACGCACACAATACTAACATAAGTTGTTCTTATACGAAAAAAGTTAGATCAGCAAATTCACTATATTTTCAAGCGTAGGTACATACTCATCTCATTAGTTTAATGAGGTAATTTTATAGAAACAACAGTAGATTTTCACAAGTGCCAATTACGGCTGAAGGTTGTAATGCGCGCATTGTTGCAATGTCAACACTTACAATTGCGCAATACGTCACGTTACCACACAATTCGACATAAAAGATTGCTTTCTAAACGCGGAGAAAAACAATGCGTAATAACCGAGAACGGATGATGGCTTCTAAGCACGCTCGCCCAAATATAAATACATACTGTTTCAATATTATAGGAGGTTTTTATTGTTAACACAAGATAATTATAAATATATATATAAGAATATAAAGTTAATGTACACTAGTCGTATGCGACAAGTTGAAGCTAAAATTAGATACACGGTATAATTTTTAATTCTTGTAAATACTATCTCCATACTAAAATCACTTCCATTTGTTGCTCCGTTTTGACGTGAAAGAAGGACATACAAATATGCGTACTACTAGAATGAATTATGTATTAGTAGGTGTTAATTAAGGAATCCATTCGCAACGAAAAGTATATAATAACAAAAAACTGTCTATTAGAACAGGGTTCCTGAATTCATTACCTGATTGAAACGGACTTTTGTGTGAGAGATCAATGTTTGTTCGTTCGACATGGATGTGTGTGTAAGTGCATGCCGTTCTTAATGTTTTACTCACTAATAAACGCCCTAATTCCTAAAACACACTAAAGAAGTTCTTAGCCTTAGAAATCAAACGCTCAAACCGTTTACGATAGACTGTTCAGACTTCAGGCTTCAATGGCGGCGAATCAAAATTCCAACTGATATTGCTGTTTCTGGGTCAGATATAGCCTGTTAGTGTAGTGCTGTTAGGACAGTCACGTAGCCGTGTACGCCTAGATGTGATAGCTATAATAGGTTTAACATTCAAAGTTTCATTATCTGAGATCGCGTGTCCCTGAGCAATGTCGATTAGTGCCGTCGGACCGCCATTACAAACAGACCACATAACACTAAACTTGTCTCGTCTATACATTCGTTATCAGGGTTGTCGCTTATAGAGAATAGCATGATATTAATTTTGTTATGTATAATTGTAGTAGTACTGTTTGAAGCCATTAACCAAATATATGGTTATTTCTTAGGACTAACAGGAATGATCAATTTTTGAGTTGTTCCGAACTTACTTCATACGACGTATCAAGTTACATGATCGAAACCATTGCGGTACTTACTGCACATTGTACTTTAATACATAGAGATACATTATATTGTACCTAATTTGATAATCAAAACAAAATTACTTTATCATAGTTCACGGTATAATTTTTAGGCCTTGATCATAATAATTATCCTTGAAATACAAAACAGACGTTCAACAACCTGAAACATTCTGATCTAGTTACCTTTTCCTTTAGCTGCTCAATATTTATCAACGTTGTATAAAGTCCTCCTATTACAACAATGTTAATATTTTTCTTTTTAAGCTTCGCACATAGAAACTGTAAAACACAAGGGGATTATCTAAAGCGTTAACTTAACGACTTAGTTTATTTTGTGATTAGTTGATAATGACATTGCGACGATGTATTTCGTAATTCGTTGTAACTTTAGTAAATGAAATAAATTCGTGCCCATAAAGGCACCATTTATAAGCCATATTTTTATTAGAGATAATAATGTGAACTGTTCAGACTGGTCTTCGTTATAAATTAACGAGTTATTATTATAATAATTATAGGTATATAGGTATTTGACATTTATTAAAATGCTAAAATATGTTCAAAATATTGAAAGGCGACTAGGCATATTCTCGATGTTGATGCAGAAGCTGGGTCAAATTGGTGCCAGCCCTGATACTATTCAGCGTCTGTCCGAGACACGTATTAATCATGTAGCTGTTTAGGAAATTAGGAAAATACCGGATGCGCGGAACCATTCCGTCGCCGTTATTACTGATTACCAGATAGTAAAACAACGAGATTGTCGTCTATGTACATATGTAGTTGATTCGATTCACTACTGAGTCATGTGTTTAAATTTACTTCAATTTTATGATTGTGTGTGATCCAATCATTGTGTGAACCTTTCCGTGTCATAATACTGTTTTTCTATTTAACCAGTAAAAATATAAAAATATTGTTGTTATAGCTACGCGTTTGATCCCATTCGATGGGAGTGATGGGACTCGTACAGCAAATGATGATGCTATAAAAAGTTTTTTCAGCAGAACTGAAAGATTCCTTTACAGGTAAAGGTACAAAAAACGGCTTTGTTGCGTAATAAATACTCCATGAAATCACGAGGTTTATGAAGTTTGTAACACGGTGACGAGAAAAGTAGGGGCTATACCCCTACTTTTCTCGTCACCTGTACCAGTAAATGGAAAACGAGGATTTAATCGTCCATTGTAAAACGAGCTGCAATGTCATTGTATTTGAGTTGGGTTTCGCTGTTCGCTGGCAGGTGGTTAGGGTGTTGTCTATACGTAAGCGTGATGAGGGTTGGCTAAACCAAGGTCGTCCATTGTGGGGATCCGGCGCGAGTCGTGACGCTCGGCTGCCCCGGCGGTTCGTACGGGGATTGTGGAGTTACCGTCTTCCGAGGTCGGCTTCAAAGCAATGGGCATTGAAGGTCTCGCGGTATTTAGACGTTTTTTCTTTTTTTTGCATTTTATTGTACTTCCTTTCAGCTTGAATATTTACTTCGCTTGTGAAAGTCGGCTTATGTAACTTGTGACACTGTTCCACTTGAAGTTTAAACAGAAAAAAAAGGTTGAATACTTTCTTTAATGATTACTGAAAAACTGTTGGTTTTGTCTTAATTTTTTTGGGCTCTATTAAAAAATATTCTTAGTAAAGTCACTGAAGTTGTAAATCCAAGCAAACTTCCTTTATGTAAAGAAATGAACATGTTATGAGTTGTTCTGAGAGAACACAACAAATTACAGTAGGTAATAAGAATAAGGGCACCTTTGCATTGGTATACTTGACTGGGGAAGTCAGTTCTTGCTGCACATTGCTGACCATGTAAAATACAAGATTGTTGTACTTTTTTATCATACACGTATGGCAGACACTTGCATGTAAAACAGTTTCTAATTGCCCACAGATAAAGAAAGTGGATGGTGCATCGATGAGACGCCGCTAGGTCTGGGCCGCGAGGACGCGCCACGCTGCGAGCTTTACTAACATGTGAGTACAGTAACGTTAAAAGTAAGTATAAGTCTTATACATATTATAAGTAAAAACGAAATAGATATGTCACTAGCGCACGATTGGGGTCGTCATATTCGGCTAATTGTAGATATAGCTATATTTTTCTTTCCCATACGGTTTGTAACCATCTTTCGCATCCATAGCAATGTCATCCGTACATCCCGCATCTAGTCATAATATCTTTGCACACACATACACGCACAAACCTCCGCCTTTTGTTCAAAGTTACGAGGTGGTCATATTGTCAAGGTCACTGAACAAAACAACAATAAGTCGAGATGACAACAACAACATTGACAACGATCATTCATCACCGTCGTCATGTTCAGTAGGCACTTATCTCCTGCGCTGTTTATTTAGTTTGCATTGTATTACGTAGAAAGATTGTCTTTCAATTTATCAAATCATCTGATCGAAGACCAGTTATTGTCTTATTTTTTTTTTGGGACCTTTTTTCAATGCAGTAAGTGCTCCATCCATCTTTGAGTCGTGGTGGTGAGTCGAGGTGCAACCTGCTGAACAACGGACGAGGTTCCGGTCCCTCCTTTACAGAGGTTGCTGGAGGTTGTACCATAAGGTTTAATCCAAAAGGTACTCTATTGATAGGTTTGGATGGAGGATTAGGCTTGGATGTAGGGCTGTAGCCTGGCTGACCAGCTACTAACCTCTACTCCCGCCAAACGACTTGTCGAGTTCCGGCTGGGGTCTTGCGAGCCAGTCATTTCTTTCTTCCTTTCTTGGCCGACAGCGCGACGGTGCTGCCTTTGATGTTGCTGAAGTTCATGGGTGGCTGTGACCACATACCATGGAGTTGCTCGTCTGCTTATTTGCCGGCTATAGTCATAAACATGAATTTGCCATGATTAGTTTTCACTTTAGCTCATAAAATATCAGTACGTATTTACTTGGTTAAGTGCCTGATTAACTCAACCAATTGTGTACGTAACAAGATAAAATACACGGTATAAGTAACCTGAGTTTAGCGTAGAGATGGCCGCGATACGATGTAGGCATTGTGAGATTGCCGGATCCCATCGTTACAGTGCAATGATGTGATCGTGTGATTCAACTAGGCATTCACTTGCAACTTTACGTGTGTGTATTCAATACATATATGTGTGTGTATTGTATACGTATACGTGATATTCAACTGATTTAGGGCTAGCCTAGTAGTTTAAACATAACAAGACGTGAACTAGTCTAGTTAATGTCTCGAAGATGCGTTAAATTTTTTCATCACGTAGGTACACATAACATAACATGCTAATGTATGATTTAAAGATATAAATCGGCCGCCAAGGAGACGCCCGCAGATTAGAGGCGATCATCTAACCAGCTGACAGGAGTGCGACAATTGTTCGTCTACATAGTACATACATCTGACGACGGCGTGTTCCAATCATCTAATAAAACAAGGTCGTTGCTCTGCAATAGGGTTGCTGCTTTTTGGTATTCATTAAAATTAAAATTGTGGGACGTAAACATTAATAATATGATTATGTGTATGAGTAGTTGAGTACCCATATTTTATTATCAGCTGTTGCTTTAGCGTGGAATTTTTAAATCATCATATCCATATAATTTGATTTTAAATTTAAATAATTCCGGATTGTGCCCATTTTACTATGACACGGGTACTCGCGATTATGTTATCCGATATTTCGACGCATTACCTAGGTCATGGTCACTGCTGAATCGGTACCAACAATTTCTAATTTCCAGCTCAGAACGAGCCAATAAGCCTTAACGTGGCATGTGTAAATAAAGCAGATACCGAGAAAAGCAATAAGCCAATTACCGTCAGCCCTGGTGGGTTATTTGTTGGCTGAATGGTGCGGTTTGGGCTCGGCCGTGCGACGCATTGTGTTCTCGGCTGTCGCGTCGCGGATGGCCAGAGACGCATAAGCGGCGGAAACTGTCGCGACTATATTGAGTTGCGAGAGCGACCTAGCCGAACTTTGGTACTCTAGCTGGTGCTCGTCCTTCCGGCCGTGGAAATATTGGACCAAAAGCTTTTGCTCCCTGTTTAAACCCCTTTAGGCGGTGAATTTTCAAACTGTTTTTTTTTAAGTTAGATCAGATAACTTTATAGGTTATTCAGTTAAAAAGAGAAAATTCCAAGTTTCAAGTGAATTGAATTAAATTTATTTTCATACGCCTTCAAACTAGCTCTTTTCTTCTTTTCTAAGATATCCCAAAGTCATCCTCATTCTCTTTGACTGTGTTGTTTTTAATGAAACATTTATTTTCTAATGCAATGGAAAAATCGTAAATATAAGATAAGATTCGTAACTATATCCTTAACTATTTCCTTGTCAATTAATTACATCTGTCCTGTCGATTTGTCATCGTCAAATAGGACCAGGCACTCGACAAGTATACTTGGCATATTTAGAACTTACAAATACTTAGACCTTAGTATGAGATCCGACCTAATGAGAATGCGCAACGGCACCTTGGATTCCTCCTGTCTGCAAAAGGCAATGGTCAATGACACGTTGCAGCTTTGGTAGCGAAATAGGTGTCGAGATGTCCAATTGTTTTCCGTATATGACTGGGCGGGGGAGTTTCCTTATTCATCCGACTATATCCTACCTTGATTATAAAATTTATTAAGGACTCTATTTCAAGATGTCACTACCGACCTATCTGGTCATTGTTTTTTACGAACTACCTATAACACAAGTATTTTGAATGCAACAAGTATTCAAAATTTTTAATATTTTATACCGACATTTCGAATCAAGCACACAATACATTGTAAAATAAACAAATCGTGAGTACCTTTTGTACTTAATACATCACTATCTTTAATGGGCTAATTAAAGAAGTGACACCATGTATGAAAATTTCATTACAATGACACCTATCAAAGAAATACTTTTCCGTATACTGGCGTAAGTAATACATACATTTCAATCTCTTGCAAATTATCAGTACTAAGTGTGTTCTTTTGGTGAGTGTATTTTTGTAACCTGAATAATCCTTTAAGGTTTCCCTATTAGCATGACAGGTACAGACGCCTACAACGGTAACTACCACACGATTAGTATGTATGTTACGACGTTGGCACGGCATGAGCGTACTCGTACGTAACGACCGTCGGATCACGAGCATGCATCAACCTGACAATTGTACACATGGAGCGGCCATTAAACTTGTGACAACACCATTAAGGAGTCCTGTGCATTCTATAAGTTCTAGAAGTTTCGATGGATGGTCGAAGATGTTGGAGGATGTGTTGTGTAACTGATAACACGTTAGTTTTGTATCATGGGCGGCTCCCAGTCGCGGTCACGCGCTGTTGCCCGGAATCATTTTCTCTTCACTAATATTTTTTCTCCTCTTCACCAATGTTTCTTTTCCGACTGAGCCTGCCTGAGCTCGCCAGCTCGCCACTCTGTCTGCATGTTGCTAGGAAGATCGCTATGGCAGTAGCAGCAGCCGTTCATCCGATAAACAATGACTAATAACTATTGATTTTGTTATTGGTAGCCTCGGAATATCTCATTATTACTTTTGGTAAATTACTTTTTTAAATTGATTACGTAATACCTAGTTATGACTAATTGTTCCATTTCATTGATAACAGGCTTTAAACTAGATTAAATTAATATCAATTGAAACGTTTTGTTATTCGGTCCGATTCCGATCATCGAGTATCGATTAGAAGTCATTATTAAATTTTGTTAAACGAGCATTTGAATCATACGTAATGCAAAGGGGTCCGCGACGTCGGGCATGTCACCGATGCGTTGAGAGCTTTATAAAAGCTTTGGACTCGCTTATTAACTCGCCCACAATGCAATCCGAACAAGTTAAAACATTTCACAGTGATTGTACCTATAACTAACAAGACACCACATCATAACGTGTATCGTCATTATCGTCAGGGTCACATTAGGTATCTACTATAAGGGCGCGTTTAGATGACGCGATAGTTTTCGCGCACTACTATAAGGGCGCGTTTAGATGACGCGATAGTTTTCGCGCACTACTATAAGGGCGCGTTTAGATGACGCGATAGTTTTCGCGCACTACTATAAGGGCGCGTTTAGATGACGCGATAGTTTTCGCGCACTACTATAAGGGCGCGTTTAGATGACGCGATAGTTTTCGCGCACTACTATAAGGGCGCGTTTAGATGACGCGATAGTTTTCGCGCACTACTATAAGGGCGCGTTTATATGACGTCGTCTAACTGGGGCTTAAAGAAGAATAAACAAGAACAAGCAGGATCTGAGTCCATAGCCTCGTCTATTGATCAATAAAGTGCACCACCAGCACAGGAAAGTGAATTGTGCTCAAGAGTGAATGTAGTTACTTACACCTTGCATGTTTTGCTAATTAATACGTAAGGTTTATCGCCGTACATAAATTATCAATCTGTTATACAAATAGTCTGTAACAGTCGTTAGTCACGAGCCCGAAGTCGTGCGCTACATCGCACTTTGTTTCATCTACAAATGACTCTACGACGCTCATTCTAATGTAGGTATGAGGTAGTTGAATACATGCAACTGGGTGTCATAGATAGACATTAGTTATGACTACGATCACACAACTGGGTCTAAATATCAAAGCAATATTACATGCTGTGATATTTGTCTTCTCCATGCTACCCGCGACACAGGGAATCATAGTGTGTTAGAGAGTGCGCGCACGGGGGACTTTTGTCGCCGTGACTGTTTCGTCGCTCTTATCAAGTCCTTGGATATGTATGGAGGTGCGCGCACGTTACGACGCGACAACTGGGTGACTTTTATGTCCGCTTACCGACGTCGGTGACAAAATTTGTCACTCTCCGTTCACATTGACGATACGGACGGCGCAATGGTTAACATGCCAAATCGTCGTTCCATTGACGCTTTCATATCAAAAAAGTTTTGTCACTGTCGCCCTCGTGAGCGCTCCCACGCGACGCGACGAAGACAAAAACTTTTATGTCACGCAAACAAATGTCCCCCGTGCGCGCACTCTCTTAGTGTTTATTTATTTATTCCCGATTTTCACTTTCCCCTGGTTGACATTCTTACCTTAATCCATTAACTAACCATAAACTCTAATCCGACAGAGAATAAAATTAAATAAATTTATATTGTATCAGTAGTATACTTTACGTTGCCGTATCAACACGTCTCGGTATCTTTTGAGCTGTTCAATAAATATTCTAAATTCCATTACACTGAGTCCCACGCGACTGTAGATAATATCCGATAAATATATTTTAAACAGACACGACAAATACCTGGCTGGCTACGTAGGTTTTGCTACAACGAATGAACAGAGAAAACGAAAAATAAGACAATATTTGATTCAAGCATAGACAAGTAGAGTAAACCGCTTACTCACTTTATAATACACACAACACACTTTATATGACACATGGTATGAATAAAACAAAAACTGTGCGTGCAATTTCCCAAATTTTCCAAATTTAATTGGAAAATAAAATAATAATAATAATAATTCAGACCTTAACCCTCTATGGCCGGCTCTTTGCAGGTGTTGTCGTAAACCAATAATTTTAATGAATTGTCATTACATAACGATAGTGTTCAACTTGGAACGTTGTAAAACTGTAAAAGTGTGTCACCTGTACGTTCGTGCTATCTGCCACTGTTGCAACAGTATCTTATCGTTGTTGCTCTGGTATTCGATGTTTTATGAAGTCTGTTAGATACCGAACGGCTAGATGTCGTTTCGATACAGGTTAATCGATTTTAACACATAGAATCTATTGAGTAACATACGCTATAAAACTAAGTTAACACGATAATAGTTTGTTAGAAATGTTAGGTTTAATAAAGTTTCATAATTATTGAGTTTGACCTCTTAATAATCACGTGTTTCAAGTATGGTCCTGTACGGTAAACAAATAAATAACGCTACACACTCAAACTCAACTTTATTATGACACATTTCCATTGTGCCTTTTCAAATTAAAATACACATCTTTTTAAACAATTTTTAGTCGATGTTCGGCAAAGTAATCAAGTAATTAGTAGGTCCAAAGTATAACCAAATAAGTACAGTACTCAATTTTAAATGAACACACTGTTTACGTTTCCTAGTCAATTGTAATGAATTACCTAATTATTCCGCTTCGAAACGTATACATATTAGTAAATCAGTGAAACGCTTAATTAGGATCCTATCGTAAGTAAATAGATTGGATACTAAGATATATCTACAAATAGCGTAGAATCCTATTGGGACGTTCACTTATAGCTACTCGTTGTCGTATGATTTGATGAATGAAGATATCAAGCTTGCTTTAATAATAAACGATTGGGTCAATAAAAAATATGCAATAACAAAAAAATTTTTATGGTCCCTTGCGTCCCTGCCCTATCTGTGTACATACACAAACATACACACACTCACACTTTCGTAAATATAAATAAATCAGGGTTCGATTTAATTTGAGAACTTTGGATATGGTTAAACAAGTATTTTCTATTACACTACACTCTTACGATTTGTAACACCTTATAATAAAAAACTACCAGGTCATGGTTGTAAAGTGGCAATGTCACAGATTAAATTAATGTTGTAATTTTGACAGGTGTCTCTTTAATGTACGAATGACGTTTCACGTATTTATTGATATATGTTCGGATTATGTATCGAAATTGCTTTTGACAATGAAAGCAGTGGATTGTGACAAATCGACTGAAGTGGCAGTGTTTTAATGTAATTTTTTTATCTATTTTTGTATGTATTTAAGCATAAGTCTATATGTTCCATCTGTAGGCTTGAGAGTCTTTACTTGGCTAGGAACGCATCGTTCGTTCAAGAATAAAAGAGTGATGCTGATTGTCTCACTGTGACCGCCGCTACCACTTACAATCAGGTGGCTCGACTGCACATTTGTCGTTTGAATTCTGCCAGATCCCACGGTTTTATATTTGAACTTTGACGTGGTATTGACCTAACCAATTTCACAACATACTCTTTATGGTGAAGCTATAGATTTCCCGCTCTTAACAGTGTGTTTACTATCTCCGAAGTATAAATTATAATTAATTGCTAAGTCCATTATACGAACGTAACATTCTATGGCTCAGTACGTAACGTCGTAAATTCGACGGCTCTATAATAATAGCATTGTTATTAGCTACACGAGAATCATGGATGTTCTTGTCTAGGACCGGATATAGGGCTGTCGAACGATCAGTTTTTTGTGTTTATATTAAAGTTCTGACCATATGTTTAGTTTGGTAACAGATGGAACGTCGTTCAAATTCAAGTTATATGCGCCTCAACTCAACTCAAAAGCGCGCTCAACAAAACTCAATTCACATCTGTCGAATAACAAATCAATAGGTTCGTTCAGTCGCACACCGACATCCCTGTATCTGTGTTCGCATTCAATAATTATAAGTTACGTGCAAATGAATATATTACGCAGCGGCGAAAGTGAACGGTGCTCGGTGGCGGTGTTGTATAGGAAGGTGATGACATCTTTATGGACCACTCGTGCTGGTAACAATGGGACGCTGACAAAATTGTACGAATGACTCTTAATAGCGGGGAGATGAAAAGCCTTTGGAAGTTATTACCGCGCACCGCTAGACGTAACAAAGTGACGTAACGGATACAGATGTTTAGGGAACTGTTAAACCGGAAAAAGAAGTCAGTTACTACCTACTCGTAATAGTAGAATTGTTAAACTATTATTTAGAAACGAAAATATGTTATAAATGAAGCAATTATTTTGTACCATTTGGAATAGTATGTTTTATTAGAATTATACATATAATTCAATAATTATAATTATGTATAATTCTCCTACGGTCTCTCTACGGGTCAATACCCGTAGTAAAATTTGTAATTATATAACTTCTGAATACCTTGACCCGTTCAACCGTACAATTTATAGTTTCTCGAGATGATAGTTCGTAGTAAATACTGTAAACAGTACTGCAATTAAGTTGTTGCAAATGATTTATGTATCAATCAATATGATTCATGTAACTACACAGTCCCGGACACTAAAATCGAATCTAAACTACACATTACACCAAACTACTAAAGTCTTTATACGATATAACTACTTTAGGTTATTTTTATGAAATTAAGCAAACAAGAATGCAGCACCACCCTTTCGCGGCCGCCCATGACAACTGTGACCGACCTTGAACAAGACTCAAATGGGGACTAGAACGGTAGTCCGGTTAGGAGACGGTGTTAGAACATTCGTTGGTTAATTTGATAGTAATAGGGCTGGGACAGGGACTGTTAGTGATAGTTAGTTCTGTTAGTTGTTGTTAGTAAGAGTCTCGTTCTTATTCGTTTATAGATGTGTGACCTTTGAGGACTGAGATGGTCGCCTCTAAAAAAGTGTTACCGGCTAATAAACGTAAAATCCGATCCGTTCATCTTAAGCAGTTTGGCACATAAAGCCTCATGATGCCGGTGGTTGGAGTTCTATATTTTTTTAAATATAACTATTTGGTAGAATGCGTTATATAATCCTCTTCCCCAGTTCCCACTACAACACAACACTGGACCATACAGCGAGGTACAGAAACCAGTCATTCGTATTGACCCGCTATTGGATTGGAGCCATTCTTAGTTAAAAGGACAAGTGCATTCCGAGACGTTCGACAATCAATTACGAGTATATAGAACATAATAATGAACTGACGGTTACCGTTGGACACCCGCGCACGTGCGTGGCGGAACAACTCCGGATGTTTAGTGACGTGACCAAATGTTGATTGGCCACATTGTACCGCTCAGATAGTTGGTTGTCAGGTTGGATGTCCGTCATATCCGAAAAGTTATTGAAATTATTCGAGAGAGACTAGTGTGATATTTACGTTTCTACATTTCCACTCGGATGGAATTGGTGGAAAGAGTTTTAAGTTGATAGTAGCTTAGTTGCTAATGGTCCTGCCTGTAAAGCGACGGGTCCTGGGTTCGATTTCCAGCCGGGGAAAATATTTAAGTGACACATAAATGTCTGTTCACGGGTCATGGGTGTTAGTGAGAAGCTGTTTGTGTAGTCGACACAGGCAATCCTAGTGCGAGGTTATGACTGTTATCGTTTCCTCGAAACTTGGCTTAGTTGTCGGAAAGCTTCGTTTGTTAAGGTGTATCATGTATTCATACAAGTAGCCACAGTACAAGTACAATAATAAGAACGTAGGTGTAATGTTATAACCTTGTAACTAAACTAGAGATGTATGTCGACGCCATTTGTAAGAAGACTGACAAGTGCATAGGTCGTCATGTACCTTTATTTATAAATGTTTCTACAATTACATAAAATAGTTTCTCACGCGGAATAAAGAACACACCTAACTACGCAGAATGAGAATGACGTAACTCGGAATTTTTACTCCAATCGTAAATGAAACAATACGTTAATATGCATAAATTATAAAGATAATAAAAAATAACTGTGTCAAGAAAGTTTAATTTTTGTATGGAATGTATACGCACAGCTGTGTTCCTCTCCTCTCTCTTTCATTTAAACGGGATTTGTAATGACGAGATTGTCATATCTACCGTTACAACGATGGTTCTTCCTGCTTTGTCGATCTAGCGGTTGGGTGACGGTAAAAATGGAAACAGCTCTGCTAAGTTAGTTGGTTTTACACTCCTGGCCTACATTACTGCTTACTACTAGATAGTCTGAAAACCTTTTTCTTGCGCGTTTAAGCGACATATATTATGTGACGATTTTACCCACCCAACATAATTATAAACAGAACCGGTGATCTTCGTGATAATACCAGATCATAGCTACGAATTTATTGTTTTGTCAGCGCATCTGATGTTAAACTTAAATTATAAAATTTAATTACACTCCTACATACAAGTCTATATGTAATATATAACATAATGCATGTGATATACGACAAACATATACATTTTTATATCGATTATTTATTATAGGCCATCGATATGCATTCGGAAATCGGGTATTCTATCCGCGAGTGTACCGTTACGCACACGCCTATCTCGTGTCGCGGGATTGTCAACTTGTCTGTTTAGCAGTGGGTATGACGAACTATAGTTCCTATCTCATTGTATGCAGCGTTTACCAGCAGGTGGTAATGTCCGACTGAGATAGTTTATGCTGTTTTTACCGTTGTGGAATGTTACAACTGGTTTGTGTACTGCTTTTAGGTCGATTTCAAACAGGAGATTTAATTTTCATACGAAGAAACTAATTTATTTGGATTATTATTATATGGAAGTGTCTAGCTAAACAGTATATTTACGTCGTAACTGATCGAAACTGTTAGTTAAGTTTAGATCATACTGACCTATATTGGAAGATACAGGCACAAAATTAAATTTCCATTAATAAGTAGAGTCAGAGCCACACCGGCAGAGTAACTGTAAAGTTTCGACCATCTACTAGTTATGTAATGTATGTAGTTTGACGAAGGAAAATTTTAAATAAACATTCATAATCGATAGATCAAATCGAAAAGGTGTAACTAAAACTCGTAAAATAGTATTTTGACCTCTGAATATGGTTTAGACATTTTTAGTCTTAGTCTGTTCAGTTCAGTGGAAGGTGAGACTATACAAATAGCTGTCTCGACCGCCGCCATACAAAAACATTATTCCATAGAAGCGTGTCGCCCTTGACCTCTCGCCACAATGGACTCCAGCCGCCATCACCATGGAGAATCGAACAAAACGTTACGTGCACAGGGTTGGCGTGCATCAGATGTCTATTTTACTATATAGGGTGCATTTAAGAAATTATAGACTAGAACCTAGTTGTTCTTTTTGGATGTTCAATGTTGTGTATCTTTAAGACATCGACGATTATTTGAGGGCTTTGGACATTTGTTTTAAAATGTTTGATGCCATTACTGGCTGGGATAATGGGAGGCTAAAAGTGATATGCTTACGCAATTAAGTAATAAATAAGAATCATGATAACATTATAATACATATAGCGGTAGTTTTTTCAGTAAAATTTTAATTTCAGAAAATGTACGATTTTTTCGTGCTGCATTATTTTGCGTGAGTAGTACTGCTGCGTACTGTAGCGGATTAGTACTAACTAATCATTGACATTATCATTGACACCAGTTAATGATAACGGACGAACGACAGGATTAAATGAAGGCAACCCTAGCGTGGAACCGCCGCGGAACGTCTCCAATCACGGACAATGGGCCTGCGGATGGCCAATTAACTGATTAATTGTTTTGATTGTTTGTACCGGACTAGCCGTTACTCGCGACTTTCACTGCCTGTTCATTTATTATTTATTTGCCATATTTAATGTACGATAAACGCACAGTGATGCCTTTGGTGTCCATGGGGGGACCACCCCCATGGACACCCTTACACACACACACTTACAATTAGGATCTCGCGTCTGCTTGTTTATCTATTTACATAAAAAATCTTATATTCCCTCAACTCCCTTTAAAAAACGTCTCTGTGTGACATTGAATCACAGATGAAAGATCACAATCAAGACCCTTGAACAAACTTTTTCTGTCTCAACGTAACTTGAAAGAAAAGTTACGGTTGTATGAGTTTATTATTATGAAATTTTTCCTATTGATATACATAAAAAAAACATAGATGTCTGCTTCGGTCGGCCGGCAGTACCATTGGACCATTACCATCTGTACTACTGGGTCATGATTAACGATGAAAGGAGATAGTGTTCCTTGAACCTGTCTACACGTACAGTAAGCATGTTTATTTGTATGATGAACGAATATGAACCATAAATATATAATATACATGTATCAGTTTAGTGCCAAATAGGCCATATCAATTTTTAGAACTAGTCCTTGTACTATGACTCAATACTTTGTGTGCTGTCTCAGTACTGTCTAATATGAATGTCGTTTGTATAAAATACTACTTAAAAGAAAAAAATGTATTTATAAAATATTCTGCTATTTTTTCTCCTCCTTCATGAGACCATGATCTTGATTTAAATAGTTGAAGTTCTTCTAAATATTCACGTATGTTCGTCGAATCATAAAAGATTCCATGTTATTACTGCATTGTATCAAGTCGGAAATGACAGACGAACTGCTTGGTACTAAATGTCCACCTTTACCAAGTAAATTAATACACCAACAGCATCACCGATGCGTTGCCGGCCAAGAAAGATAGAAGAGGAAAGCAAAAAATTATGGTTATCGTCGTACAACTGAACACGAACTACGGTAAACAGTTGCAACGACCTGAAAGTTTTAGTTAAGTTGCTCTTAAACGGCTATGTTTAACATGAGGCAATACGGAATAGGGATAGGCCAGGCTCGTTATCCACGATATCACGATGGATTAGTGTCACACGACATGACTCGTGCAGGCTGTCAGTGCCCATGTTAGCGAATCTAGTCGACAGCGGCTCAAAGTCAGGGTCGCCGTTGACTTTTTACGGTAATGACTAGCGTGTATGCAAGAATGCGAGCCTAATGTCAAGTGCCTGTTGCGGAATATGGACAGTCTTGATATGTTTATGGGTACTGCAAGCACGTGTCTTGGTGAATGGCCGATTGGGGTTAAGAAACTATACCGAGGTTTACTTATGCCATATTCCGCGAAATTAATTTAAAGGAATTATCCATAATGTTCTCAAAGGTGTGTGAAGTCCGCCAATCCGCACTTGGCCAGCGCGGTGGACTATGACCTGTACCCCTCACATTGTGAAAGGGGGGCCGTGCCCAGCAGTGCGACAGTTGATGATGATATTCCGCGGAATCTCTTTATACAGCTATAGTTGTAGTGAAGTAGCAGTATAATAGTATAGTGTAATATGTAGTCTTTCTTATCTACCTATCAGTCTTTAGAATTGCACAAATAATTTTAATTAATTAATTGTAAAATAAAAGATTTTCTCTTCTTGGTCGTCAAGCAGTGCGTCGAGAATGTTTACGTTGTCCTTGATCGAAGCAAATTATAATAATTTCAAACGATTTATTATATAATTAGTTTTAAATATTACTACAGTTAAGACATTAATCCGTACGCAAGGGTTAGACGGCAATGTCACATTAACTCAATTATTGACGTAATCCGAAAGGATGTAATGGAGCTAAGCTTGTTATCTGCGTCCTTAGCGAGGGATTTGGGTCGGTACATTAGCGCTAAGTACACGCTCGCTGTGAGTACTGGCTAGTCATGACTACACTACACTACCATTATGTGGGACAACGCTTCTGACAATAAGTATCAGTCATACAATGTCAGGGTCAAACGATGGTTTAGGAAGTCGAAAAATCCAACAATGTACAGCTTATGCACTTTATCATAAATTATCTTGGTGCTTTAGTTAGTTGGTAAATTCCTCGCTTAAGAGGGGGTATAAAGCAAAATTGGCAATCGTAGATTCAATTTTTACAGTAGTAGATCAAGTTTCTAGAAGCTGAAGAAAAACATAGTTATACTTCATCATATTATAGAGTGAATGTAAGAAGCAAAAACATAAAAAAATTAAATTTTCTCGATAGAAAAAAATCACAAAGTTAGGTCTAATTTTCAACTAAAATCAATTTATTTTCAATATGGTGCATGTTTTTGAGTCAATATTTTAATATATTATGCTAATTAGTATCACGGAGGGATTCGTAGATCGATTTCTAAATCAAATCTATAATTTACGAATTATTTAAATAAAATACATTTATCTTTATAGCTCTAGGATTTTGACATGCTATGTTCCATTTATCAGTACCGTAGCTCCATTGAGACGGGCGGGTGAAATTTGATTTTTTCCTAGCTTTATACCCCCTCTTAATAGGTATATTTCAAATTAATAAGTAAATAAATGCTTATACAATCATACCCTTGTACTGGGATACGCGGTGTCGCGGACCAAACTCAATTGAATCATTACGAACACCCACGAACCGAGAACTTACATTTTGTTTGTGATGCAAATGTCTGTCCCGGTCGGTAATAAATTTGGAACCCTTTGATTAAAGACAAGGTCACTCAACTAGGACTTAGGCTTATTGGCTTAGGTACTATCAGTTATTAAGTAATACCATATTAGTCACCTCGTCGAAACCAGTGGTATAATGAGTTTCAGTACGATTATTTTCTACTTTGTTGGATTATAACTTGAGAGTATATATAACAGTAGTACTGCTGTAATAAATACGAGTACTCTTAGGATTATAACTTAATGGTTGACTACAATTTTATTATATAATATACCTCATGGTAAGTGGCGATGTAGTCTCAAGTTAATATTAACAGCTGACAGACGAACTACCACCGGCACTGACGGCTTTACGTCTTACGTGCCCCCCGAAGCACGGAAGCGCCCAAGAAATTTTTGCCACCCATCCAACTACCGACCGCGGCCGCTGTTGCTTAACTTTGTCGATCACTTAAGATCGACGCAAGCCACCGAGCTACGAGCGTAATATTCACTATTGTATATCACATACAATAGTAAATATTACGCAATTTACGCATTGATTCAAACAATAAAACAACAATACAACCGATTTAAAGATCGTTATGGCACAAGTGGTGAATATTATATTTTCTCTACAACCGTGTCACCGTCACCGGCACCGTCATTCACCGTCGGAGTCGTAACGACGTGTTAACGATTCCGTTGTTATCTCGTTAGCGGCCGCGGGTAAACTCTTTTAGTGCCGCGAGAGTGACTTTACGATGTCTCGGGGGGCTCTGTCCAGGTTTACGAGCAAGAAAGCGACTTGTGCTAACTTTCTACTGGTTTTTATGTATTTGGAACTATTCGGGCATAGTTTTTTTCTATGAATACCTTGGCTAGACTGTTTTTGTTTGTGCTTGTAGCTTTTTAAGGCTAGGGTTAAAGATGCAAATGTAGATGGTAAGTAACGTTTTACGTCTATGGATATTCGTAAGTGAAAGTGATACACTTATCATCGCTCAGCTGCTATTGACGGTGAATATGAATGGTCAGTGATATCCATGGACACCTTCCTTTAAAATATTACTTTATTCTATTTCTATTATCACATACCATTTCTCAAATCGTTCTATCAAAACACCTTTACAAAAAGTTTTTCGGTGTAGGTCGATGTCGGCTTAAGATTATTTCAAATAATTTATATTCAAGCGATATCATTGTCGTGTTCGATCCCGACAAAACATTGACATTAATTACCGTCCCGCGCTGGTTTATCTAGCCGAGATTCATGTCAGAAACACCATAACTCGAGCTTGTAAATAAGCGCTCCCCGACCGCGGCCGTTTCCCCATCGAAGACGACAATTAAAGATGTGGGCAGTTCTATTGTAAATTAAGGAGGGTCTCGCGGTTGGATAGCCAATAAATCGATGGTTAAGACCGTGTCTTTAGTGGACGGTGATAGCGGCGGATAGGGCGGAAGTAGACTAATAGTAATGTACGAGTAGCGTAGACTATATTTTTGCGATAATTGAATTATTATCGTTTTTCTAACAAGCACAGTTTGCTTACTTGCTCAGTTTGCCATACCCCTAAATTTTATGGTCATAACAACCGCATTATGGCCATAACATTTAGGAGTATGGCAAAGAATAGGATATAGTTGTGTATGGCAACTAATAGAAATTTTGGATGTTTTGGCTGCAATACCAGTGAGTCTTACAATACAACAATAATGTTAGGCGTAAATTTTCTTCTTTCGTAACCGACAACGCATCAGCGAGACCTTGGTGTGACTGATGTCCATTGGTGCCCATTTACCATAAGGTGGCTCGTCTGCTTGTTTACCGGGTATTAATATACACAAAATAATTTCCCATTGTAAGACAACTGGCAGGATATGTAGCATTGCACATTTATGCGTTTTCGACATCCACTTGAAGCAAAACACACACACACACACACAGTCATAAATATTGTCTGTCACTATGTGGCAACCTTTACAATCCACTTGCGTTACAGTTGACTCGTTCCTCCCTCGCGGCAGGTCCGAGCCGCATTCCTCCGCTCGCAGATTACACATCTCACAGACTTGACAATCTTCGTTCCAGTTGTGGCCATTGAGGCTTTGCTTATTAATGAAGCTGTCACTTTTAATGAGCCATATATTATGTTATTGCCGTTCAAGGATTTATGGGTTTATTTTTTAACAAACTAGGTGACTTTACTGTTTTAAATGGATTTGGTGATACAATGTTTTCTCTGTTACTTTTTTTCATTTCCTTTTCATCAGTCATATAAATGACGCTATTTATTAATATGTATTTTTAAACGCCGGCGTCTCATTTGCAACATTTCCAGGTTTATTGAAGTCGTTAAATGTTTATGTTAAAGGTTACGTAACGTTGTCACTTACCATTAGGTGGGACCATAGTCAAACTCAGTATTTATACAAAGTAAAAGAAAAAGAATCAGTAATACCAGGTCCAAAAGTGTCATATTATTGTACACATAAACAAATAGAGTGTCGGCGTGCGCAAATTACGGCTCGTATGCACTAACAGTTACTAATTACAGTGATTCGGCACTGTCGACCGTTTTCGGGTTAATTACTCTCACCGCGGCCAGTGCACGGCGGACGTTAAAATTTACCGCAATCACGGCTCCCCCACGGACTGGATGGCGGTTGAAAAGTGTTACATTTAATTTGTGCACTAGAGCAAATAAACTATTAGTGTTGGTGGTTTGGATTCAGGTTGGTTTTAGAACAACCGCGGTGTAAGGCGTAAGTTGGATGTCAGAGTTCATGTTGTATCGAGTTTATGTTCAATCGTATCTCTGTTTGAGGATCTCTAGATGTAAGAGCTATTTTCCCCACAAGTAAGAGGTACTTACCAACGAACGAACCCTCTGCTAACTGGTCTAACCATCTTAGTCCCGATTTGAATCTTGTTCTGAGTCGGTCACAGTCATGAGCGGCAGTGTCAGCTGGTATTTTTATTCAATAATAAAAGACGCATAGTTTTAAAACGTAAAACTATATGATAAAGGTGGTCAAAATCCTAACATACGGACAAGAAGGGAGACCAACGTCGGTCGCAACTCGCAAGTGTCCAGCGACTGCCGACTGCGCACGCGCTCTCCGTGACCGTTCCGATCTCTAGCTTCACTATTGAACCTCAACCTTGTGTACTTCGCGTCTTTGTGTACCTACACGCACATACATGCGCACATAGTGTACTAACATATAGTGTATTCGTATATAAATTGTCTAATTTATACCGTACATTTAGACCGTAATTCATTTTGTCAAAGAATTCACGCTTCATATTGAATTGCATACTCGTTTGTGCGGGAATATTCTTGAAACAGGGTCCAAAGTTATCTTGGATTTTGTTAAAGTTATAAGTCTATTTTACACATACTATTTTGCAAAGGTTGAAGGCTATGCATCTAACCGACGAAAGAGGCTCATCAACGATTACCGATTCGTTGCCGGGTGAAGAAGAAGCTGGGTTCCGCATTATTTATGGCTCCAACAGTCTTATATATTATTATTATTTATGATGTTGATATAAATATAATCTCTAACTATTTAGACTATTACATCATATTCTGGTAAAATGTAATCATACTGTGTCTTCACGCTGGAATCTGAAGGAGATAACGTCAATAAAATTTAATTGAATATTCAAAAGCAGCGAAATGAAAAACTAAAGCGTAAATATCATAAAAATGTAAAGAGTTTTTAACACTGGAGGGTGTGAAATCGGACAACCCGTCCGTGGTCAGTGTAATATTTATGGCCCTAACGCCTGTAATCTAACATACTTTATGCGAAGACCCGAGATACAAAGCTCACTAGGTACATTGTGCCGTTTTATTTGGAAAATTGCTTAGAATGACGTTCCCTGTAACATATTATGCGGTTAGAAATACTTTTTTACTTTTAGTGAACTCTATTGAAATATTGGTATAAAAAAGCGTAATGTTTATATCTAAACATAACATAATTTATCAAGAAAGCCGATTAGTGCGTAAGTCGAAATAAATTATTTGACTTTGTCTTTGATACAGTACAATGTGGGATTTTTAACTTTGCATCTCAATATAAACGTAATTGAATAGATCAATAATATAACTAAATAACGGTACTTTTATGTTTATTAAATACCATATAAATTATATTCTTAATCTAACCCACTGTGTGAGTGATTATACTATGTGCCAACCTGGCTGTATAAACCAATTCGACCTCGCCCTTCACCCTGCGCCCACAAGCCGCCGTCGTTCTCAGATCTCTAACCGCAACGATGTGCCTTTAACTGTTTGTAAGCGTGAACCGCAAACCCCATCGCCTTGCGTCTAATTCGGCGTAATAATGCCGCATTTCTGCATTAGAGGTTACTGTGATAGCAGATATAATGGGTATCTGTGTTGACGCATGTGGGAATTTTGCGCGGAATTCCAAAACTACCAAGTACCGATTGCGTAGACATTTCTGAGAAATGATTTTTTAATGTGAATAGTCAATAAACGAGCAGACGCACCATCTGATGGTGACCAACGACTACGTTCTTTCTAAACTCTATGGACTGACCAACGTCCATAGAGTTTAGAAAGAACAGAAGGCATCACCGATTTCAAGAAGCTAGCGAGGGACCCCATTATAATTTATGCGTCTCTAAGAAAGAGGTTGTTGATCGTCACTAACCAAGTGCGTATTTAATACATATTCAAGAAGTCAAGTGAAATCATAGTGCAGCTTGGCAGACTTCATACCCTCAGGTGTGCAGGTTGCTTCTAGGTAATATCTTCATAGAAGCAAATTACGTTCTTAGGTCCGCCGTCCATGCGTTCAAACCTTCAGGTTGCTCGGACATGTGGGAGATTTTTTGAAAACATAGGCTTTAACTTAGTCCGCTCACACTCTCAAACTCTATCTCTTCTTACTTTCTAGTGCGGTTGTCATCAATCATTAACTATAGATTATTTTGTCGAAAAAGAAAATGATTACAATGCAACACTAAAGCAATTTGAATTGTATCACGTCAATGCTCGATATTTAAAAACCAAATAAAACCTTTGGTTCGGTTCGATTTGGCACCGGTTTGCACCGATAGGGTTAACTTTTACTATAAAATGGATTAAACTCGTAAACATGATGAAAAAGCGTCCAACTCGTAAAAGTCTCGTTGTGAGTTTATCTCGCGCAGTGAAAACAAAACATTTTTGTTATTCGAGCAGTTGTTTTAGCCAGTTCGATAAGCTTTGATTTATTGTAAATCGTTGTTTCAAAGTCATTTTCTGTTGACTCGAAGTGTAAATTGAATTAGTTTCATTATTTTATTGACGACTCGTATGGCGACATGGTCACCATGCCGGACTACCGTACAAAGGGTCCTGGGTTCGATTGCCAGAGACGGAATTTGAATGAGTTTAAATTTCTGTTCTCGGTCTAAATGTTTGTGTGATTGCGCCCACAACTTAAGGAATGATACCATGGGGCTATTAATAAATAAATAAACGTTAACACACTCATACCCCCGTAGTACGATTTTCTGTGTCGCGGGTGGCATGAACAACTCAAATTACACATCACTTTTGCTGGCCCTACTTTACTATATCTGTATTATAAATGATACGCTCACCCTATTGCTTTTAAATAGTGATCGAGCTTACGGCCCCGTTAGCACACCTGGGTACTCCGACCGGTTCCAACTACATAATAATATTAGAATTGTGATAGTCCATTATAAATTCCATTCCCCTCGTACACGAAACTCGTAAAGATGCGTAGTTCTGTATAGATCCCACTGGGCAACCCTTTTTGTTGGGAACACTTTAGGAATGTCCTTATCTCGCAATTTCTGTATAGAACTTTTAGATGATATTGCGATTGTGACAACTTTTCTCATGGGAAACTGTTTGCGAACGGAGTAGAAACAGTTTAAGCTGGTTTGATAAACCAGCAGTGTATGTGATAATTTGAATGAAGTTATAAAGATTATGGTTTATTGTCAAATAAGTAAGTGGCTTGAAACTTAAACTGAACTGACTACGTAAATAAGTCGGAAATAGTGATTTACGCAAGTATTTTATTTTTATTAGAAGTATTGTTAATAATTTAATATAATTGCCTAATATATAATTTATGCTGAACGTTGAAAATAGTTAAAAAAAAAACATTAAACAAAAAGTTTGAGTAAACTTCAAGAAATTACGTAAGATTACCATATTTTATTTAAAGTTTGATAACGCTTACTAATATTTCTAATTTAGTCTTATTTCCTTTAACATTTTACCTACGTTGTTCGCACTAACCGTACCTTCTCATAAAATTATTTCAAAGTTTGTATTTTTTTAATTAATCCATTCTTATCAATTTTTCCAACACATTAACATAACCTATCCATTTAATGGAATCACGTGAGCGTCTCGGAAGCATTATTAGTAACGCGTTTAAAATAAATTGTAGAGCTGATAACAGTAGCGTAAATGCCACTCGAGTACTTATTGTGCGGAGTCGTCACGGTGCTGAATGCGTTGATTTGATTGTTCTTCGATGAACATACAAAAGCGTTGAGTCATCGAGATGCTCGAGCGCATAGAATGGCGCTATTATATTTGGGGATTCGTTATTTAAAATATTTGCTCATTGATTTGGAAGGAGCAGATAATAATGGATAATGTCAACGGATTTTACAATTAAAATTTATAATAAGTGATTCGTTTTTTGTGTATGGATTATTTTTTATATTATTTATATTATCGTTCTATGTATTTATAGAGATTTTTCTGAAACTATTTCTATATAAAATATGTACATACATATACATATTGTCGCGTAAATTAAAAATAAAAGAAAAAGAAATTTGAAAATAGAATTTATAAAATGTTTTCGACGCTAAATTAAAAGAAAACCTTTGAATTTGGAATGATTGAAATTGGTGGTATATAAGGCGATTCCGGCCAAGGCAGAGTCAGTCGAGTCTTGGTAGCGAGTCGGGAAGCGCGCCAGTGGGAAGAAGAAATAGGAAGTGAAGTGCCGTTTCACAGTACAGTGTCGCGAGTGAAGTGAAGTGCCGTTTCACAACACAGTGTCGCGAGTGTGAAGTGAAGTGTGAAGGGAAGTAAAGTGTACAGTAAAGTGTATAGTACCGTGTTTCGTGTGTTACCCTTTTACAGTGAAAATAAAACAACATCTATTGAAGCCGGCCTTATTTCTTCCCATCCCCTACCCACGGCTGTGACAACTGGTGTCAGAAGTGGGATGGGAAAGATGCCGATCGTGCCAAGGAACGAGAGAGGGGTAACCACCAGAGCGGGAGCTGCAGCGGCAGAAGAACAGTCGCAAGAGGGGCCTAGCACCGGAGACGGCGCCATGGCGACTCCGGCCGTTTCACCGCCTGCGTCAATGGACATGAGTGCGCTCCTGCAGCAAATGACTGCCATGATGCAGGAGCAAGCTCGCCGCCAAGAGGAGCAGGTACGTGCACTGAATTTACGACCGAGCAAATATTTCTTAAAATTTGTAAAGTGATGGGAATACATAAAACTCGGACGACACCTTATCACCCGCAATCTGATGGAATGGTTGAGAGATTTAATCAAACGTTGGAACGGCATCTGGCAAAAGTGGTGGATAATCATCAGAAGAACTGGGACGAGTATATTCCACTGTTTCTCATGTCCTATAGGACTGCGGTTCATGAGACCACAACAGTCACTCCGGCGTATGCTAATTTTGGAAGAGAACTGCGACTGCCAGCCGATTTGCTCTCGAGTGCTCCTCCGGATACACCAAAAGAAATAACTGACTACGCAAGTGAACTACGGAACAAGATGGTTGACGTGTATGAGCAAATCAGAGAAGCAGGATATAAGGCCAGCGAACGAATGAAAACCCGCTACGACCGACGGGCCAACGGTCCTAGCTTTGAAGAAGGAACCCTGGTCTGGTTACATAACCCCGTTAGACGAAAAGGGAAGTCTCCGAAGCTTCAACCGAGTTGGGAAGGGCCTTATAGAGTTGTGACTAAGATCAACGACGTCACTCTCCGAATTCAGCGTACTCCTCGCAGTCCTCCAAAGATCGTACATGTGGATCGGTTGGCACGATATCACGGAAGCAACGATGATCGGGACGATCATGTCTTGAGAGGGGGCAGTGTCGCGTAAATTAAAAATAAAAGAAAAAGAAATTTGAAAATAGAATTTATAAAATGTTTTCGACGCTAAATTAAAAGAAAACCTTTGAATTTGGAATGATTGAAATTGGTGGTATATAAGGCGATTCCGGCCAAGGCAGAGTCAGTCGAGTCTTGGTAGCGAGTCGGGAAGCGCGCCAGTGGGAAGAAGAAATAGGAAGTGAAGTGCCGTTTCACAGTACAGTGTCGCGAGTGAAGTGAAGTGCCGTTTCACAACACAGTGTCGCGAGTGTGAAGTGAAGTGTGAAGGGAAGTAAAGTGTATAGTACCGTGTTTCGTGTGTTACCCTTTTACAGTGAAAATAAAACAACATCTATTGAAGCCGGCCTTATTTCTTCCCATCCCCTACCCACGGCTGTGACAATATATTGCAATGTTTATAATTTCAACTTATTAAATTTATATTTATTTACTTATCTTATAGGATCTTTCATACTGATCTTACTCCATTAATGATCGTTTTTTATATTTGTATTATATTACACACATACTATAATACAAATATAAAAAACGACGACACACGAAACGTGTATACCTATACATATTAGATTTTAAATAATCTTGTTCCGGACGCCTACGTGATGATGCTTACCTTTATATCTAATTGATATCATCAAATCGATAATCTAATCTTTATCCGAGAGCAATACAATACAAAAACCCGTTCAGTTAAATAATATGAAAAAGGGTCACTGACTTTCCTCCATCTCTCTTCGCCGTCGAGCAGTTTAAACGTGATTGGCTCACGAGATAATAAAAAATCTGTACGCTCTATTAGGTAATACTAGAGCATACATGCAAAATATCTGATGTTATACTGTTAACCGGTGAGTCAACGGTAGAAGGTCGTTGAAAAACAAGTTTTGGCCGCAGGCCGCAGGTGAATTGATACCAAATTTTCCTTAACCATCTGCGCTATAAGATCGACATTAACGTGTATTTCAGTTGTTTACATGCACAACACAGCGGTGTGTTGTATTTCGTCGTCGTGGACTGCCATTTTACTCTGGTGTTCTGAAAGATTGTGCGCGTTTCGGTTGTGCTTAGTTTGTGATTGAATTAGTGAAATTTTGACAGTGGAAATTATTTGACGGTGTTTAATTCTCGATTTTATTGCCAAGTGTACTTAGATTGTTAATATGTTTTAAAGATAGATTAGATTCGTTTGTGTGGTTTAGTGATGTGTTTTTGCGAATGCCGGGTTTGTCAGTTTGTAATGTGCTGACCATTTTTTGTAGGAATTTCGGTCCTGACATCATGCTGTATGAACTTGGCTAATTTTAGAATCTGTTGTCAGTTTTTGTGCGTTTTGTACTTAGACGTGATGATACTTAATCGCAGTTTTATATTCATAAGTTGAAACTGTTCTCTGTTAGTGTAGACAATGAAATAATAATATTGGAGTTGCTTGGTGCTTCTATTTTCTAGGTTATTAGTAGGGTAGTTGTTAGTATTCGTAGGGTTACTCGTAGTTTACCTGGGTGAAAAATTTGGTAGTACCTAACCTGCGATTCGATGATTATCATCACCTATTTGGCTGTGGGTAAATTTAAAATGATACAGTTTTAATTAAACTGTGTCAGTCAAGTCAGTGTTCCAGAATTACACAATTCGTCAACAATTGTCATTGTCAATAATTTAAATTTACCTCAAATATAAATTATTTAGGCTAGTCCCCACATATTGCATTACCTCTATATATTGCATTTAACTGTTATTTATAATGGCTGGTAATGCCCGTGACTTCGTGTTCTTTCATATTTATGGGGATAAAAAGTAATCCTCCCTATTTTATCATTTTAAAAGGATATAATTATCTATACTATTTATTCACATAAGGAAAAAGCAGGAATTTCAATGAAATCCGATGAATCTTATTTTTTAACTCCTACAAATTTTTACCCCATTGCACACTTATGGGACTAATTTTCCAAATCTTTATAAAGATAAGTTGTACCTTCCTTCTATAATGAATCTTTGTACAAAGTTTCATGCATTAAGGTTTACTGTTCAGACTGCGTTAGCTGGCAGCCAATGTTCGTTAGCGTTTTATTAAGTAGATCTTTCTTGAGGACTGAAGTCCAATGACTAATAAATTAATCGGAAATTTACCTGATCGGTTAACAAAAGGCGTTACGTACGGGGCGGATCGATTTATAATGGCTATTTCATATTTAGTAATGTTATCTCGCACTGTTCACTTCAAGCGACTGTATCCAATTATGTAGAACATATAACACCGGGGATATTCTGACTCTTTTATCTTCAGCCGCGCACTAAGCAAATTGGCTTAAAATAATTAACAATCCATTGCTCAGGGTATGGATCTCTTAACGTGTTCTGCAAATTGTGACAACCTAGAGCTTACTACAACGCCCTACTTCAATGCGGATTGGTGCAAAGATTAGTGCTTAAGATAAATATCTCTTATGCCGCGTCGCCATAAGAATTTTTACCGTCCGCAGCACAGAATCCCCCATAAAGATTTGTTGCTAACGATCACCCATCGTACTAAAAAAAATGTCCAAGGCCTGTTCGCTGGCCAGTAACATTTTGCTGGAATACCTGAAACCTATGAAAGACTACCAACTGAATATCTCTCCTCTCCGCTCCTCTTCGATCCTCATTCGGTAAGGTACAAAGTTTTACTCATTAGTAATAATGTAGCTTGATTCTTATCTCATCACAACAAGATACGTTAACAACCACCGTTTGGGTATCATTTGATCTCCTCCACAACCGTTATTTCCATTCATATGAACATGCGGCAACGATTACGTCTTATCTCTGTTTAAATATCTCTCATTCAAATGATTACATTTAATGACGATTGATACCTGCAATACTATCGTATTATCTGCCGGCCACCTGTAAATGAGAAGATGATTGCTCATTCAGGTACAGGTACAAAAAGGTATGGACGGATTGACGGAACTGTTAAAGATCGTGGTTTCTAATTAATATGACGTTTGTTTTGTCTCGTATTTGGTTGACATATTTTTTGTTTTTGGCATTCGATTTCATTACAGTGAGTTCTCTAGCAAAATGCAACAGCTAAACATAAATTTCAGCTACAATGTTCCATGACAGGCAGAATAAAGTATCTACATACTCCCTGAGGTATTCTTGGAGAAAAAGAGCCAGGACCCTTGTGCGTTTGTGACGCATTGGTGTGTACTCTATATCTGGTATTTTTACTGTTATTGTTCTTATTAACGTGATCTGCTACGTACTGCCTGCTCTTTATGCTATACGCTTATGCTAGAAATTCTAAAAAATAATAAATCTTACCGAGACAAACTGTACAAGACAAAAGTTATTGAGTAACAACGAATAATTGCATAACGTTACATTAATTCTATCGCGTGCGTTACGACTTACGATTACAATATGTCGACCTATTACCGCTGATCTGAGCGCAATCGCAGATTGATCTAGCTCACGTGATGCGAGTGGTCGGCGAATGGAGGTAAAGATGTTTATCCAGCGGTACATCAAATTGTAGTGGTTCATCGCCATTGATGTTGAAGAAATTCCGCTCAGACGTTGAGTTTTTTTGGCAGGGTTATCGATATAAAATAATATTACTCCAAAATGAAGAATTATGCTAGTGTATCTTATGATCAGTAGGCAATAGTATTGACCATATATTATATCTAGACTAGACGTCTCTCATGACAGACGGTAAATGAGTCGGAGCCGTCTGAGGTTTTTAACTTGTCGCAAATATTTCGTGTTGTCCGAAGGTCGCAAGATTAAAGCAGACATTATCCAACGGCTTGTATTAATCAAGTGACAGACGCAACTTTATGTTGATTCTATAGCAATTTTTTTAAATTTAAATCTGCATTTATATTCAGCGCACCCCTTCGAATTAACAAGCGTACGCCCATGGGTACGCGTATCCCACCTATAATAACCTGATTTAGACTGTTCAACCCTTCTTTAAATGTCATGTATTATACATATTACCCCCCTTATTATTATTGACGTAGCCTAGTTGGTAGTGGCCCTGCTTGTGCGAAGCGAGGGGTCTCGGGATTGATTCCCGGCCGGGAATCCTATTTCTGGGGTATAAGTGTTATTAGTGTAGTAGTAGTATGTTGTTAGTATTAGCGTTTATTTATAAAGTTCTCATGTTAACGTGTTCTCAACGCCAATGTGTTAAAACAATTTTTTTTACTAGTTATAAATATCCATTACTTTCTTCCAATCAATAGGCATTTCATTAAGCCAAGAACTATTTCCAATCAGCAGCGCACGGTAAAAAGTTACATGAGTCATTAAAGTTATAGACAACATTGAATAAAGCGTGACTGCAAATAGGCCATTGGAGCAATAGTCGGTCTACTCCGCTGCAAAAATAATTCTTTCCGGTTGGCCGCGCGCCAGCGTGCGTGGCAAAGGACATAAACACAACGGTGAATGGACTTCACTCGGGATATCATCCACATGTAAATAGATATGAGAGAGGCTAAATCTGTTGATACAAACATCTTATACTGGTTTTTACGATACGAAAGGGGGGTGGGGGTGGGGGGTCCATACGCATTAGTTTAATTGTAACAGCAAAATGTAGAATAGTCAAGTGTACTTACTATTCGATGTATAGTATTGATTTGTTATAGAACTATGTCATATACTTTTATGTCCATGGGTTGCATTGACTATATAACATCCGGTAGACCAGCGGCAGATTTGAAAATTGTGACAAAATTGGACTATGTTCATTAAACTATGTATGTATATGCTTCTACTATTAATTATTAATAAAGGTACTTCATCACTGAAGCGAAGAAACAATGAATAACAACTCGGCTATATCAAACACACAACGCATGATACTTTATCAACCCCGGTATTCGCAAATAATGTTTCAGTTACATCACTTTTTCACGATATCTGTGATATTATTTCTTAATAATATAGGAGAGGATATGACATTGAGCACAGTATAGGGTAGTGGCGATAGGATGACGCAATCTAAGAACAAACGACGACCTGGAAAGTGCAAGGGGAAAGTGCAACACGTGTTCCAGTATTTCGGGTAAGCGTGACAAGGCTGTGTTGGGAAACCCACTTCGTATACACAACGAAAACGCTGAATAGACAACAGTACGACAATGAGACCTTATACATAGTAGCATTGAGGGGAAAATTGATTGGCCAGACTAAAATTGTATATTACCCGATTTAGGATGGTTAAAAATTGAAAACCTTAAAAGTGGATTCCCGACGTACCTTACGTATCGACGGGATTAGCCCGCTGAACAACGTATCAGGCATTTTTATGTGAATAACTGACAAACGGTCAGTTGGTCCTGATGGTAAGTGGGCATCGTCCATGTACATCTGTAGCACCAACGGCATAACACATATGATGTTGGCCAAGAAAGAAGAAAAAATAAAAGAAGAAATGCATCATGGTCGCTGTTGAGAGTCGCAAGGTTTAGTACCGCACAGTTTAATCTCGACGATACTGGGCATGGTGGTAGGCCTATCTGGTTCTGACCACCCTCCGAAAATGAACCGTCATATATTTAATTTCGGTTGCAGTGTCAGAACCTTTTTAATAGTGGCTGCGAGAAGGGGCAGGTTTAAAACAAAGACGATTTCACAAACACTGAACTAATACATTTACATATTACTTATGTTATCATTTGATAAAATTCCCACACAGCACAACAACTTAACTTAAAGATGTAAAACTTATAAATATAATCTAGTATGTCACTATAGTATGTCATGTTTGGCATCAAATGTAGAATTGTTTAGCGAATGGGAGGCTGGAAATCGCTCCATTTCTTTACGAAACCAGTTTCTTTGGAATCTTCGAAACATTAAAAAACCAGTTGGAGATTTTTTATTGCTCATATTTCCATTTATGCCTCGCGGTTATTTATACTTCAAAAATCCGGATGACGCGCCGGCACGGCAATAAGTCCATGCAATTGAACGGTATATCAACATTTTCCCACACTATAATAGTGACTTATTTTTTCTATTTGCTGTAGACTGCGACCTCGTCCGTAGGTTTCGCGTAACTTGGTGGTTTAAAATACAAACAGTAAGAAACTTTCAACAGAGTAATTTCTCAACCGAAATAAATTTGCCGTATGTTTGTAAGTTATAATGATCCTAACCTGTGGTTCCGCTGTTGGGCGTCAATTCTCTTCACACAATGAAAATGGATAAGGCCTTAATCTACTACGCTGTACGATTTAGTAGATTTTAAGTTAACATATAAATTATCTCTGAGAGGATTTTGAATAATTCTTAAATGTAGAACTATCTGCACGATGTTTCTCTGCTACGCTGCAGGGAAACATCGTGAAATGATAATAATTAAATCTTAACGTAAACATAATTTAAAAATGTTAAGTGCATGCAGGATTCGAATTTAAATCAGCCATGTAGGAGACCTCTATTCGAACCACTAGCAATATATAACTAGCTATCACTGCTTACGAGACTCATGAATATATGTAGCTGTATATTTTTAGATACTGGTATAAAACCATAAATATATTAGCCTCAATCATTTTCACACAAAAAATTACATCAACGCATATCGTGTCCTTATCTATTTATTACTGTTATATAAAGCGGCTCTATTAATACATCCTATACGCTATTATCACGCTAATGAAAATGATATTTGCATCCGTAAACGGCTAGTACGGGGGCTATCTCGGTGATGTAATGCAAATCACTGTAGTGTAATTGCGGTGATAACGACACTGCAGGATGAGCTCACCACAGCAAACAAGTTGTGATATTGTTTACCTACTACCGAACGCCTCATACTTATTAATAAGCTGGTGTTACGTGAAATGTATGCATAAAGTTAATTACCTGTTTGGCTTCAACCCTGTAATGTCTTACTATAGGGCATCTCATAACTGAGGAGGCCTAGAGCACGTTTTGTAGTACCACGTTGCTCCAATGCGGATTTGTGATAGGGTTAAAGGCCGATCCAAGTGTCGTAAGTTTTTATGCCACCCAAGCCAAGTCTCTGACATGGTTGAACTACTGTTATCTAATGATAGCAACGGACCTTGCTTTACGTGCCCTCTGAAGCACGGAATCTCTCAAAAACTTTTGCTATTAGTGGTCACAATCTAGCGTCCGACAGAGCCCACGGTCGATCGACGAAAGTCGCCGGGCTATGTTCGTTTCAATACACTCTTTACTTTTTTACAGTTTGATAATGATACCATATAGGACGATCTAATTATACAAAATATTCTTAAAGTTTTCTGTTACGGCAAAAGCCAACCCGGTATAACTTTATTTTTCAAAGTAACTTGGAACATGATATTTTCTTTGGCGGGGAGCTTGGACTCGAGATCAATAAACTGTGCACACTTAAATTACATGGATTAGGTTAGGTTACGTTTAATTTAATAAACAGAACATAAATAAACATGCGCAGCGGGGTTCAAAGTTAATTAGAAATTTAAAAGACCCACAGGGTGAACGTGTATTCATAGATTATGTATAGATATTATTTTACATATTTTCACCAATGTGTTGACGGTAGTTTTGGTATGCAATAAAGAATTTTATTAGTATCATTTGTTTAAAGTTGTAAAACGAGATGGGCTCATTCAGATGAGACCATAATGATTTATTTGTGGTTTGAATAGAAATCAATAAACCAATGCTCTTAGAAGTTGTTCAGTTATGAAAAAATCTTAACGTTATGATACAACTTAATATTATAATGTATACAACGTTGATGAGCTAATTAGCATACACGAGCGGTTTGGTTGCTTTTCTAACTGGATAACATCTAATGCTCTTACATTAGATGTTATCCAGTTAATAAGCACTTATTGAAATTTAAATAAATTAAAACATAATAGTCCAGTGGCAAAAAGGTTTTATGGGCTATACCTAAGCGAGTGCATTGAACAAACTTCCGTCAACAGAATAGCGTTGAATGAGCGGACCGGCAGCCGTTCAACCGTTGTTGCCATTCAATAAATTTCAATTGATCGGTCTCAATCGGTTGCTCATTCAAAACGTTTATTTTTTGGCGACGAGTATTTTTAGTTGCCGCTTCTAAATAAAATCGTACTGGGCTCAAAGTCCATCGTGATATCCAACTGCGGATTGGCAGATTTCATATTACTTTAAACTATTATGGATGGATATTATTATCATCATCTAAACAAACGATAACTACCTAAATTCTTTTACACACTCGACTTGCATGATTTCGCCAGATCAACAATCAAAGCACTGGGCTATGCTGGGCTTCTGTTAAAATTAAATCATAGTTTTTCTTTTCAGAAAATGAAACTGGTCGCACGACTAAAATATTTGCAATAGTTATGGGTAAACAATACCAGACGAAGCTGAGTGGGGCCACTGGCAAGAAATAAAAACCAATCTCAAAAGGCACATAATTACATGAATAAAACATACATTATGCGAATTAATAAAACATAGATCAAGGTCGATGTAAGGAATAGTTGCGCGGGCGCATGTATTTATCGACACTGTCATAATATCTATGCGATCATCGCGTTACGTGTACGGTATATTCAATGAAACGTTCGCTACCGATTGATTAATTCATTACTCATTACTCATACGTACATATATGTAACGATTTGTATTCTTTCATAGTATTCTGTAATCATGACTGTTACTAACGAAATATAATTTTTTACCATTTTATGTTATTAGTGACGTTAATTATTTTCTTGTGTGCAGTGCAAGTGCAGTTAAGCCTAAAATACAAAATAGAATTCTATCCCCTGATACCTTCGCCACCGATGGTAATATCTATTGCATTGTGTATGTGCGCTAACGTATATATAATGTTAATGTATTGTTACAGAGGGGCGGTGTGTGAGTGTCGCACCGCCATGTCGCACCACAGCGACGAGCAAGCGTTGCTGACGGTCACGTCGGACTCGTTCTGGGAGCCGGGCAACTACAAGCGGACCACCAGGCGGGTGGACGACGGCCACCGGCTCTGTAGCGAGCTCCAGGCGCTCGTGCAGGAGAGGGCGGATATCGAGAAGACGTACGCGAAGAGCTTGCGCGGCTGGGCGAAGAAATGGAACGACTTGATTGAGAAAGGTTAGTCCATACATGGTTTCAAAATTGTCGTAGCATTAATCTGCTTTGCAAATTATTTTGATACTATAATTTATGATACACCTTTAAACATCCTTGGAAACTTTCCTTCCTCCCACAAAGAAAACATGCACTTATAATGAATAATAGTATACAGTCATATTATTATAACCAACTAACATAATTATGCAGCAGTACCAACATCAAGCTGACTCTATGGTGCTAATGATGTAATGTTAACTTAATAACATGGAACCAAGACAGAACGAACCTTATCGTTCACAAAAGGCCAAACGCGATCGAATATATTTCGGGACCCTATTCGGCCGTTCACAACCAACTAGGCTATTGGCTTGTACCGACTCTAGTGGCTATTGCAGGCCATGGATATTGATGAAGAAGTACTTCTTCAAATTTTCTATATTAGCCGTAGCATTTAATTTTTTAATAGGTACAAAAAATATTCCATAACATGGGAACAGTTCAAAGGACAAGAACTTCTAAGTTGAAGTAACTTTTTGATTTATATACATATAGTATGTACGTTTATATGAGTCACGGAAACGGTTTTGCTTTGATCCAAACGACCAAGCTAATTTTACCTTCACAATATCAAAACGAATTCTTATAAATTCACATGTGAATGCGCATTCATCAGACATTGAAGGCAGTTGTGTGGTTTGATATGGGGCCCTTTGATCAAACATCTCCCGTGCCGGGTATTTATTCATCCTCGAATTCTATACTGAATACTGGTAGACTCGGCTGTAGACAGAAAATACTGTGGACGAATATTCTGTTTTACTTGTACGTGATATAATTGTGGGTCTTTGTTTCTCGAAAATGAAAAAGAACAGTACTATGTACCTCTGTCTAGATAAGATCATTTTATCAAACAACTAAACTCTGTATATTCTATTCGCAAAATATAAAAAAAATAGCGTTAAGACTTAATAAGTGTTGCACCTATATTATAAATCAACTTTTCGAAGTGTTTAAGGGCGGCAAAATTTATTATTTTTATTTTTATTTAAATTAAAATTTACAAAATTTGGTTCCAAGCCGCCCTTAGTAACAAATAGATCAGCTGTCTGCTAATTCAAGTCTACGCTCTCAGCTGTGTCCGTTTTTTAAAAGAATAATTTAAATGAATAGTAGCCTTATTTCACGACTTATAAAGTCCATTATAATTTTGTAACTACATAGTCTCAATCGTATGCAAATCTGGGTCTTTAAAAATTTGGTGCGTGACCGCTTCTTCAGTGGGAACTCAAGTGGAAATTCGGATACCTCTTATTTTTCTTATATCGTCTAAGACAAAAGTGAGATTATAGTTATGTAACTATAACAGATTACTTGCGTAAAACCTGCGACGTTTGACAAAAAGTTTAATCGAAAGGGATTTGAATTCACTCTTCATATTGAACTAGCTTTCCTCCGCGGCTTCGCCTGCCAAAAATCGATAAAAGTAATTAAAATCAGAGAACTTTCATACTAACTTTGCGCCTCCCTTTTACCCCCTTAAGGGATGATTTTCGAAAAAATATTTTATATATGTTTCATGACATTCAATGAAAAACTTTCATACTGAATTTCATTCGAATACCAAAAACAGCAAAGTTTCATTCTATCTTTTCAACCCCGTTTTACTTACTTAGTGCTCCCCTACGTTATAAAAGGAACCCCTGTGCAAAATTTCAAGTTTCTAAGTGGTGGAGTATGCTCTAGACCTCCTCAGGTATGAGGAGAGACCCTTGCTCTATAGTGGGCCCTGCGTGGAATATGTCAGTCAGTCAGTCAGTCAGTCAGTCAGTCAGTCAGTCAGTCAGCTTCTCATATAATTATATTCAGCTACCATTCATTACCTCCCAAAATTACTCAGAGAGCTAACGTAACATCTTGAACACTGAATCACAATCTTTCACGTAGCTTGGTGGCTTGGTATACACTAAATACCACAAAATTAAGTGGATTTGTATCCCGGGTCCCCTGTTTAAGAGTCAACGTAGGTTTGTAACAATTTATTCCTATACAGAATTTGGTTGGATTAAATTGACCACATAAATTCTGGAAAAAAAAGAGCTTTTAAATTTAGTCTAAAGCGTTATACTCGTATCACAAGTCTCAGTCAGCGTATAAACACATGAACACCCACACATCTGGGTAACATTATTATTGTAATAACTATAAAATTATACGCTAAGAGCATAATTATTTTATGATAGTAGCGTTATTATGTTGATTTACGTTGTGGCTAGCGATGAAATAGTGTATATAGTGTTGTTAATTTTATCGATTTTATAATTCTATAATTTCGTATCATAATATAGTATATCCCTCAATTATTATATACTATTCTATTCTATTCTAACCACGGTCAAGTCACGGTTTGAATTTCGTTCTGGGTTGTTGACAGTCTGACAGCTGTTGTGGGCGACAGAGTAGGGTGGTACTGCATGCTCGTATCAATACATAAAAAAGCAGTCCAGATTGAAGTATGTACTTGTACATTTAAAAGCCTATGCGTCAAGAAATTTTACACATTACCACTCTGAAAATTCTCGGTTGTCTTTTGAATACACACACGTAGTTGTTGGTTGATTGTTGCTTGGTATTGACAAGGGCATCCCCGTCCCGGATTACGGCAAGGCATACAATTTAGTTACATTACATTAGTGTGCATGTACATTTAGTTAGGGTTAGATAATAATATGTTCTTTCCCGGGTCCTAAAGTGGTTGCTTGTCATGTGCTGATGCAAGTCCATGCCAGCCGTTGTACAGGGAATCCTAGTGCGAGCGTATGAATGTGTGAACTAACGATTAATGTCAATGTTTGTTGTTGAAGGATTTTCATAGTGTACTTACTGATGAACAACTATCTTTGTTAGATAGTCTCTATAGAGACAGTCCGGTAAAGTTTTATCTAGATAATGGTCAAAGTTTTAACAGCGCACCTGGGTACATATTACAGTTGGCGTATCACTATACAGGGTGTAATCGTTAAGTGTGCACAGGCGATTATTCCATAACTATTACAGATATCAAAAAACTTTAAACTGATATCGAAAGCACTTTACCTAATTAGTAAAATTACAATAATAATTTATTAAAATAAAAACGAGAAATATCCAAAAAAAATACATTAAACTCTCCCATACATTTAGTATGAGATAGTAGAAAGGTTTTACTTTCTTTATTTAAAGTGGAATAGTACCTACTCATTTTACCCTTATCATTTTATAATTATGTATGATATGATATTGATGAATTTCAAGTAGATACACACGTGTAGATTAATTATCTTACCACTTCAAATTAATAATAAACCTTGTTTCAATATCGTATTGATTTGAACTGGCTGAAAAGCAACATACTGAATAAAAACAAAAAGAAAGATACTCTTTGGTGTTCGTTCTAAATTCAAATTCTTTATCGCGGGAGTAGGTACTATTCCAATTTAAATAAAGATAAAGATAAAGATTAAAGATTTAACTTTAAAATACCTAAGATTTGACCTAAATACTAAATACTAAATACCTAAGATTTGACTTTAGTTAGTAGTTTAAATTTAAAGTAATAATGGTTGTAGGAATTCAAAATATTTCTATTCATTTAAGGTCCACCAACACAAGATACATTTATATATTTTTAAATTTATTTCATCAAATTCAGAAGAGCAGTACAGAGCTTTAATCAAATCACTTATTTTCTTTATGAAATCCACCCCACGGGGCTGTTATCTTAACATCATCCCTGGATTAATCATCTCCGGTAGGGGCTTGATTAAATCTTCGTCGTCATCATTTTCCTGTGACGTATACAAAGATAGATATAATATAAAGATATATATCGTTCGATATTCTGTTGGCAGTGGTATTGTTGTTGGTTTTTACAGTTGAGTGGACTTCCATTGTAGAACACTCTTCAAACATTATCTGCGTATACGATCACGGTTTGTGTTTATTTCCATTTGATACTTCAATGGTTTTGAGTATTGTAACAGATGATGAATTTCGTACCGTGAATAGTTTTATTTGCGAGTTGTTGAATGCGTATTCAGTAGACACTATCGGAAATAGAAATAATCCCGTCAAGTCCGAATTGGACTCACGTGGGTTACATTCACGGTTAAATGTTTTCGACTAACCGACGACCTAAATACTATTTCAGGCTTCTCAATTAGAACCAATTAATATACATATTACCACTAAGTTGGGATTTCCTTTCTGTTTCTGCTGAAATTGATGTCTTTTTGGAATTAAGCAGCGCTTATGGACAACATTTTTTAAGTTGTTTTCTTGCCATATTCGTTGTACATTTTAAAATAAAGATACCACACACAACACACACATAATTCAAACACACTTGCATGTTTTTTTATACGGTGCTCACATGTTTATGTATTTTAAAAGCAAAGATAGCAACTCTTCAATTAGTATAATTGCAATTAATATAATCGCGTCCGCCCGCGTCGGCTTCTCGCTCTTGGTTCGCGTCGTTAGTCGAGAATCGAAGGTTAATTAATTGCGGGTCCGCTGACAACGAGACCCGCTCGATAAATCATGTCGATATTTGCTGTTCCTGTCGCCAGGCTGTATAAACAGCCTGATAGTAGAGGAACTTTGTGGTTCTTAACTGATTAGCAGCAAGCATTGCCACATACACATTAATTTCACCCTATATAATGACTCTTTCACATACAGGTATCGGTTACAGTTAAGAGTGGTTACAGGACGCCATGGCTAAAGCACCGGCTAGATTACAAAATATATCGTAGAGGTAACTTAAATAACTTGGCGTTAGCGACGTATTGGTCACGTGTCACGTACCTACATTTCAATACAATATTTGGTTACGTAGCTGACAATGTCGATATAGGGACCTGGTAAGGTATGGCTCTAATGGAAAAGGAAAAGTTAATGTTTTCTAGATACCTTCCCTTTCCGGAGGGCTATTTAAAATAATATTTCAACATAATATAAACAAATGAAATAATCAATGAATTTAATTAATGAAAGTCAATGAAGTGTCACCCCAGTGTTGATTGGAGCAGTCAGTCTGTTTCAATTAAAAGTTATTAAAATGTTTAATTTTAAATAACTGAAGACAGGTCTTTTCAGTATTCGTATTCTCCCGGTATTATTCTATAGATAAAATGTATTTGTTACCCATATTATCCATACATATTTTCCAGGTTCCCGGGAATTCCGATCGATAGCACCTGATAATATATTTGCAAAAATGCGGTTACTTAGTAAAAAATATTTTCTTATTTTCTCAAGGCACACAACTCTTGTGCAGCGTTTCATGTGTCTAAACTAGACTTTGTTTAGGTTGCATGTTGTTCGCCAGTTTAGTGTTAAGAATATTGTCATGTTAGTCGAATTAACCGAACGCTTACCAAAATATATTCTGATTTTCCCTCGCTTCGTATTCCCAGCACGGCGCAGTGATCACGCGAACTTCAGCTATCAATAAACCATTATTCGCGAGCTATTTTGCGTTCTCTCACTTATGAAACTGTACGCAGAACGAATATAATATTGCCGATGAAATGGAAACTTACGACGCGGTCCGAATTCGCCGGGACACTCGTTCGATTCCCCTCACGGCCGGTACGTGCCGAAAATGCATACTTTAACGAAAATCGAAAGTGCTCGGCTGATAGATTTAAGCGATTGGGATGCGAGGGTTACATAATTAAGTGTTTCGTGGAAACGAGAGAAAGGCATGCCCCGGGTGTTTCTGGTCTTTCCTTTAATTTCGGAAACTTGTTTTAAATTTGTTAATTTAAATCAACGACAAAACCAACATTGCTTTAAAGAGATCCACTTGAAAGTCTTTAGACTGTCATAATATTTAAACAGCTTAAACGTGCTTAGACCGAATGAACTTTGCCCCGTTTTTTTTTTGTTCTTTGATCGCCATTGTATTGTTTTAATTGAGGTATCGACGCGTTATAATATTAATACCTAAAATGTCACTTGTACATCTACTGACTCAACCCAAATTAAACAATTCCTTCAGATGTATCGTTGGTTCGCTATCAGGTACCAATATTTATCCTACATTTTAATATTTACTTTGAGCCCTCAATTCAAAATCTGAATGTTTGATATTTTGTTTAAATAATAATAAGATACGATTTACGTAAATATTTTAGAAGTTTTTACCAATATGTGAATTTTGAAGTTTTCCAATACAATACTTATAAAATACACCTAAATCTTTGTGATAGTGACTCCAGGCTATTGGTGGGTTTCAATTGCTATCGAATCATAAATATTCATTATTCATTATATTCACCAATTACCCTGCAATAGGCTTTCCATTTAATGACCACACCTTTACGCGTTCATTCGGCAATACGGTAGCTGTATTACATGATCGGTTATATTCGTCACGCGTGCAAACCGGGTGCGTTGTGAAATGGTTACCGAATAGCCCGTGGCGTTGTGCTGCCCCGGAGCCCAACAGGCTCGGGGTTCGACACAGTTTCATTGGCGAGGAAGTAATATAATTGACGCTCTATCTGGTTTTGTTAAGCTTCGATTAATGTTTGTTTTGGCCGTTAAATTCCGTCATAGGTCAGCTATGCTGGACGAGACGCGATTGGATACTAGCTAAGCTTGCATACCCCGGTGTTCTGAGCCTTCTGAGTCTAGCGGATTCCCCCTGTCTTTTTCAGGTCGTCAGTCCACGTAGTGGGGAGGCGTTCTATGCGCCTTTTTCCGTAATTAGGTCTCCTTCGACTCGAGGACCTTTCTTTCCCGACGGTTATCGGTCCTGCGAGCTACGAGCTACGAGCTATGTAGCCAGTCCATTGCCACTTCAGCCGGCTTATTCTATGAGACGTCTTCTAGCTTGACTCCTCTCCCTCTACACTAAATCTCTTGATTGAATGTGATCAATGTAGATTTGATACGTACAATATAGGCACTAAAGAATATCAGAGAAGCATGTGGAAACTTTGATGCTTCCATTTATATAATCGAATATATGTATCGATACAGAATATTGTTTTATAGGAATAAAACCTATTTCAATCGTACCTATAATGGAATTTTAACCCAATCTTATCAGGTAGTAACCCGAAAACGTTTAAGTAACTTGAGACTAAATCGATATCTCGGACCTGTCGATTTATTATTTTGATTATGTTTTAATTATGACAACATATCATGCATGCGTCGTGTAGTTAATCGCAGACTGGACGGGGTGATGCAACCGGCTGATAAACTCGTTAGGGAGTCCGGTTCGCTGGAAGTGATCCTCTAGAGTTCTAGAGTCTAGATCATTCGGTTAAGTAAATTGCGTTGGGTTACAGTTTAAATTGCACCACGTGATCTCTCCAGGCAGGATGTAATTCTTCTAGTTACATATTTCAGATTTTGAGGTAAAATATTAACTTACGGTTGGATTGAGTTATGACCTACAAGCTCACAGTGCCAGGGCACAAAGATTGTTTTAATGACACAACCCCATCAACAGGAAAAAGCCAAAATCAAACATATCAAGCATAACTTAGATAGGAGTTGATCGCGAAAATTTGAGTTATATCACGTTATATAGTGGAAATTGGTAGGTACCTACATAATAATAATGAGTAGGTACTCAAAAAGTTTGTCTAAATATTGTAAAGAGATGCATTTAGTACGCTGTCATGAGTAATAGAAAAAAACATTACTAATACCAATTTGTTACAGAAATATTCCCTAACAAGAGCGGTAGAGGTTAAAGAGCTGGTCCAAAGCAAATATTATATTCATTCCATTATTTTAAAGTTTCATAATATGTACAAGAGCGCGGAGAGGTACCCTGCATGTGCAAATTATACGAATTCATAACCGGAGTTGGTAATAACATATTTTTCTAATATTTATTCTTCATAAACCATGTCTGGTGTTTTTACTGACAGACAAACAGTTATGACTACGAGTAGGTACGCGTAGTTCATGACACAAAACACTCGTTTTTGTAATGTGATTTTTCAGACGCTGTGAGCTTCGATTGTCCGTACTTTCGGTTTTTAATGGATAATTAGGTCAAATTTTAAGCACCCTTTTTAATTACATGTTTGGAACGAGAATCTAGTAGTGAGTAACCCCTATTAATATGTTAAGTGACTTACCACCAGTCACCTTGTATATTACGGACATATGGGTAAAGAAAAAATCTACCTTGAAATAATAACTGCTATTAGCGTGAATAGCAGGTAAAAAAGTTAAAATCTTCCAACAATTCACCTAGCCGGTGAAACAGTAATTTGCAAGCTTAAAGTTAATTAATATGAAGATCACCGACCGCGGCGGAGGCTATTTCGGTGTGTTAACAACAATTAACTCGAATTACAACTTGGGACCTATCCGGTACCGTACCACGTAATTTATTCATAGGCTCGCACCTCTTCCAGCAATAAGGACTTTATTTATTTCTCCATTAAGTCAATTTTAGAAGTAAAATTGTCCCTTTATATCCAGTGGCATTAATTTAAGTTTCTAAAGCTTTATAGACTCAACTTTTATATCATAGCATTGTATCGATTCTTAAAGAACTGCTGAATTGTCATATTATTAAAGACGTCAACTTTTAATTTTTATTTTGGAAATAAGTGCAAAATTATAGTATGGTATCATCATGGCGATTGTTAAATAATGGATATCTTAATAAATAAAATAAAAATCCAGTAAAATTAAATAAATTGCACGCCTTACAAGGACATGCCTTATTTATCAGTGGCTTAAAAGGTGCCTCCTTTGTCTTGTTACCTAGTCTATGAAAATAAGTAAACAGTACCTTTGTACGTAATATCCGTCTATAATGTTACTGTATGTTACTTACATGTGTGTACATAAATAATAAAAATAATAAAAATGAATAGTCTGTCTTAAACCAAGATACAAGTAGCTACGTCCGCAACAGTTAAATATAATCTTAAAAATAAATATAATACCTACTAGTTTTTAGGTTAGTTCAAGTTCCATGAACACAACAGGACACTTCTATACTTTTGTAAGCAGGCGCGCATTGTCCCCAGGTCCCGAGTACGGCACAATGGAGGCGGCGTGGAAGGGCGGCATGGTGGAAGCGGAGCGGCTATCTGACCTGCACCTCAGCGTACGGGACCGGCTCGTGAACGACGTCATCGCGCAGATCAAGAACTGGCAAAAGGACACGTATCACAAGGTCAGTGGCTCACCGGCCTCAGTGCCTTCAATCGCGTCACACGGACGTCCTAGCAAGGTCACTACGAGCGGTCCCATTCGGATTTTATTTGTCTACGTCATTGTACGTACGTCAGTCCAGTGACCTCGGGTCCCTTACATTGGAACAATAGCCCTAGGCTAGGACATTACTGCGCTAAGAGATTGAACCTGCAGTTCACGTCATCAACATAAACATCGTTTTAATTCAAACAGCGGGAGCTGCAAGCTTAATTAATGGTTCAGGTAATATACGTAAATTGTTAGCTAAGTTAGATAGTCCAGTAAATATATTGACAATGTCTTGTCGTTAAAATATAAACATAAATAGGGTTCCGTTTCTTACCACCTAAAAATAATTATACTTAATGAAGAAGCGATGACCTTTTCACAGTTACAGACAGACAGCACTTACTTCTTCTTATGGTAGAAAATCATTAAAACGTACAGCTATGTTGAACCCTGACATTAAGAAAGCTTTGTGAGGGTCTATGTACATTATTTTTATAAGAAAATTCTATTTGCTCTTGACGTTTTCCATTGACACTAAGTCAGTCAATGCAAAATAAAAATTATGTAAGAAAGTCCACTGACCTTAACTATTCACATAAAAGAAATCTAGTTAATCTACGAGATGTATTATGACGTTAACATTTATTGTCTATTGCGTAACGTATATAGCTTAAATCTGGGTTTTGTGTTGTCAACACGTTTGGAGATGTAGCTTCTTGTCTTGGTAACTGTTGTCACCAACACGTATTGGGGACACAAAAGTTAGGATATTACTTCGTGTGAAGACCCGGGTGTATACTGGGGACGTTACATAATGGTCATTAAATTTTAGGGAAGGTTGACGAAGTAGTTGATTTTAGGTAGTAGGTCTTGGCAAATGGTGATGAACAATGAACTGACTCCAATTTGCGAATAGTTTAACGCATAAACATAAAGGTTAGTGAATCGAGACATTTATGGGTATATTTATTACAGCCGTGTGTTACATAAGAGTTTAATGCGTCTAATCGGACATCGTGTGACATCCATAGGTACATACATAATACTAAATACTAGACATTGAGTGAATTTTTAACGAACGTATGCCTGTTGCATATTGATGTACTTTTCTCTCAGCTCTTTTTTCGTTTTGTAGCTCATTTGGCTCAGACATTTTTTAGCGCGGACCCGACGTCCATAGTAATAATTAGTCAATGGGTATACATACATAATAAAAAAGATTTATTCGGATAAGGCTTAAAAGCTAGTTTTAGAAATCTAAGCAGGTTATAGATAATCACTAATGAAGGAACCTATTTGGAAGTCAATAGGTAGAGATTAAAATCTCTAAGCGTTTTGTATTGATATAAAACGTTCTCAAAGTTCAATTCCAAAATCATTTTATGTTTAAAAGCTATAACGAATTAATAACATAACATTTGAGAAGAATGATCTTAGGAACTCGCCATCAACGAGAATTAGGTAACCTTTTCCTCTTATTATAAGTAGAAGTTTTTATTGAACAAAAAGTAAAAGGTCGATATTTCAGACGGGCCTGTTGTTTACGCTATCCCGATGTAAATTGGGAACGTAATATTTACACAAGCAAAGTAAAAGTGTAGATTGAAGCGACGAAACACGTTCTAGAGTGGTCGCCACTCACTGTAGGTACGGGTTTTAAGTTATATGGCAACAGTGTGGCAGTTGTCCCACCGCCGGCGACTAGCGAGTAGCGAGTAGAGCTAAAACATGAAAACGAGTTGGCGAGCAGCGAGCAGCGAGTGTGTAGTTCCGATAGTTTTGTCGCTGAGCTGTCAGCGAGTGACAGACTGCGACGGGCGATTACTCGCTACTCGCTGGGGGCGCAGTGACAAACTAGAGGAGCGAGTCCTCGCCGCCAGTGTGAACAGTCAGCGATCAACTATTAATTTATGCATATCTTTTGTTTTCACGGAATGTATGTACTTTTCTTGAGCGAGAAAATAGCCGATAGTTACTCGCTTACTCGCTGACGGTGGGACAACTGCCTGTAGCATGCAAAAGTAGGACCCGCATGCATTGACATATGATATTACTATGGACGCACGGTCCGCGCTAAAAAATGTCCGAGCCAACTCAACAACAATACGCAAGTAGAACAACAATGCCCCGTTAGTCACTTTTTGACCGTGCTGTCAACAACACATCAACGATGCCGTATTGTATTTTGAAATCGTGTAAAAACTACGCAAGTAAAGTGAAAAAAGCCGATGGTATATCATATTTTCGGTAAGTAAAACATTGTTTTATCTTTTAAAGTATTGGTTTGCTACGAATACACACTATTTTATTTTAAATCGAATTAATTTCGTAAATAAATCTCAGAATCACTCAAAAGAATCAAAAATATATCTTTGTCTTTGTCTTCTCACTATACAGACTGTAGTCAGAAAGAGATAAACATATCCATTACTTTAGTTTAAATTATTTTGCACGATTTCACGATTGCACAATATTAAACGAATAAATGCAAGATATAGAACAAAAGTTTCCATAGAGTCGCTGTTGATGTTATATAAATAGATTATGTTTAAATTTTTTTTAGTACAATAAAATATATTTCTTCTAGATTTCCTTTAGACCCAATACGTTGTTAAGCATGAAGAAGTATTATTGCTACATCGCGAGAGGAAGAATATTTTATGCCGAAAGCAGCCCACGTTGTATGCTCGGATCATTTTAAAGAAGATGACATGTACATAACTGGCAAAGGCATAAGAAGAATAAAAAACACAGCTGTGCCAACATTGCAAGTAAATACCACTTGGTTTATACCTTACTCTTCACCTTATTGGGCTTTATGGTTTACAAAAAATAACGTGTATGTTTCTACTTAATATTTCAACCGTAATTATTTGTTTCTTTATAGTTAACTGATGATGCTAATAGAGCGACTGTCACTGACCTATCAAATGAAAATTAAATTACAAGTATAGATGATGATAATGCGGTAAGATAATTACAAAATAGCCTGTAAGAACGAATATATTAATAGAAAAACCATTAAGACAGATATGTAATTTTTGATAATGTTATCAAATGTACTTTACAAACAAATGTACAAATGTACGTTAAAAATACTATGACAGTTTCCTTAAGAAGAGTGATGTTCACGTGATTAATACTAGGAACAAGGCTAAACTTCAGACTTAGACTGGTGGTTAAACTGGTGGCTCGTTCATGGGTAGATGTATTAAAATCTATAATAAAATTCCGTTCGAATTGACGGAAATGCCATACTGTAAATTTCATGTCAAAAATTCATGTCAAAGTCATACTTATGACGAAAGGTTATTACAAACTTGATGTTTATTTTAAAGATAAAAATGCTTGGACATGAGTTTGATATTCTAGCTAGTAAGTAGTAGTAAGTGCTATCTGTAATGTGAGTAGCAAAAAAAAGCTTCTTGAAAGTTTCTTGCCGCTTCTTCTTCCAAGACTACTCACGGTAGGGATTTGTTAAAGCGATGGCGTAGATTGATTTTCGAAGTGTTTGTAAAAAACCAACTTCGAATAAATTTCATTATATTTCATTTCATAAGTTGTATCTTTTTCATTACTCTTTTTTGTTTCATTGAATCTAATTCATAACGTTCCGAAAAAAGTTTCAGTTAAAAAATGTAATTAATGTGTAATAAAAATAAAAATAAATAATGTATTATTTTAAATAAACACTACTCTATTACTTTATTAGTCGCGTTTTATTTCACTATGAGCTGCATATGGTGATTATGGTGTGTTGAGCACTCGAAGTATCATAAGGTGTCATTGATGTATCAGTGTTTGTTGCAATCGAAATGAAACCGTGATATAATGATTTTAGTGCTTAAATTACCTTGTAAACATTTAAATTCTTGTGATGTCAAACTGGGACATTATTTTCGCGATTTTAGTAGGAGACCCTAAGTCCATAGTATTTATGTCAATGCCCGCATGGTATTTAGTTGTTACTCATTACTAGTGCTGCGAATGCACCATGTCTATAAAACATTTGGCCGATAAATTAAACATAATAAAGTTATGTTTACGTTTTTTGGACTTTAAACTACGAAATCCTTCGTATTCACACTTCCTGCACATCGATGAATAAATGATTCATCTAAGTATGTACGTATATGAATAAATCTGGAAGCATGGACTATACTAATCTTGTTCGTGATGAAATTCAAAAAGTTTAAAGTATGTATATGTGGCAACCCTGCCTTTCGTCACGTTACTTATATTTTGAGGTTTAATCATCACATATTTTGTGAGAGTGAAAATACTTCACTAATTTGACTTCGCATGCCAGAATTGTTGGACTTGGATGAATAGACATTACTAATAGCGGTCATTTGGACCCCAACCTTCTGTATCTAAAGTCCAATGTATTTAATGCGAGCGAATCGTATTATTTAGTTTCTTATCATTCATTACGTTCACTTGTTCAATGTACTAACTATACATAACAAGTAAAAAGGGAGTCGGATAGAATTAGAGAGTTAGACGTAAACCGCATACTCATTTAAGAGATTGTGCCTGTATTCATGTTTACGTCGTGTTATAACGTTATAGCGTCCAGTGCAGTCGTAGCCTTAACTCTCTCCGATGTCCGAAATGTTTAAACATGCAGTTTGAATGTGTATAGGTTACGGGAAACCACTTGTGATTCAGATTGTTGATCTGAATTAATGAGTTAGATTATGCAGTAGGTATATTGCACCCGGCGTCATTCTAATTTGAACTTGGTGTGCACGTCAGAAAATGTTATGTGAAATTTTAATGTTAATTCTGTATAAATTCTATTCATGTATTTATAGGAACAATTTGTGACTATATATTAAGCAATTAATAAAATATTTGTCTTTTACCATATAAGTCAAAAATAATCTGAGAATCGCTCCAATATCCAAATACGCGTATTAAAATCGTTCGATTAATTATTAATTTTTAACTACAGCGGAAGGAGCTGTCAATATGTCTGTCACATGTCAGCTGTCGACTAGACGAGATCAGGCTCGCGTACGGAGCAGACACGGCATGCAAGCATCCCCCGCTATACGAGTACGTGCACGAATGCGAGATTCGTATAGTTACGTAAAACAACTTAATTTGCGTAAGTTTTGTTTTCTGACGAAAAATTTTGTTTCACGAAATAATTTTGTGCTCTTGTCATTTGATAAGTATGTAGCATCGATAGCAGCGTCGAGCAGTGATAGCCGTGTGGTTGAACGTTGGACTGCCGAATCGGAGGGTCCGGGTTCAAACCCCGCACGCACCAATAATTTTCAAAAATTATGTGCGTAATAAAAATTTAATTAAATTATCACTTGCTTCGGTGAAGGAAAACATCGTGAGGAAACCTGCACACCAGAGAGTTCTCCAGAATGTTCTCAAAGGTGTGTGAAGTCCACCAATCCGCACTTGGCCAGCGTGGTGGACTTTGGCCTATACCCCTCACACTGTGAGAGGAGTACCCGTGCCCAGCAGTGGGACAGTTATGGGTTGTGATGATGATAATGACTGACCACTGGTCTCTCTTCATACCTGTAGAGGCCTAGTCCGTACTCCACCACGCTTCGCCAGTGCGGACTGATGAATAACACATTATAAAGTCTGTAGGTACCTACATACATAATTAAGTGAAGGTACTAGGTACTTCTCTTAATTTAATACTTCCAAATTGTTATGTATCGAAGTGTGTAAGAAACGTAATACTTTCATTAATAGAGTAACCAATGTAAACATGTCTCTCTCAACACTTCACTGTCTATTATACCGTATTTTTACATATTTAAAATTATTATTTTTAATCATCTGCTTCAAAACGACGGACGGCGACCGTCGTCGTCTTATTAGCTCGCAGTCCTCACTGTTCGCTGCAGAATTCCATGAATATTAACCAGTAAGTTGTTAAATGTCAGTATTTACGGCGGTGCCAAGGACGAACTATTAATATTAATTGCATGTATTCACTTGCCCATGTAATGATGAATATTGCGCGCCGTGACGCATCTACCGCTGTCGCTGATGAATAATTATTCATTATTGTGAACAATTGACGATTGTTGTCTTGCGTTTGTTGCATCCTGATAATGAACGATAATTTTGTCATTAGATTCGCTAAGTTATGAAATCTTTGAATAAAGTAGTTGCGAGTTCAGGTCAGGGTGAATAAGTTCAATAATACAATGCGAACAGATCATATAAAAACGATAAAATCGTTTATTTTATATTTAAATGGTGATGTAAAATTGTTAACGAATGTCGTATTTGTTGCAATTAGCTCCCTGGTAAGTTTGTCGACGGTTGTTGAAGATTGAGGAAAATGAAACAAAATGCTCCTATAGACATCTATAGAAATTGTTTACTTTTCTTGAAATGTTCGTGTGTGTTGGACATAATTATGTTAAAACAATTTTTTTATAAAACGTTCTTATGTATAAGGTCTTCATAATGTCTTAATAATGTTAATATAAAGTTTTTCTGGCATCATTTTTTATTGATATAATATGCGGACAAATATCACATTCATGTGACGTCAACGTCAATATTATTAGAACACTCCTGTACGTCGGTTTTGCTGTCGAGTTACATTTCCTAATTCCAGGCATCGCGTCGCAGTTACCTTGTTCTAAAGACATGCGTACGCGCGTACGTTATGGTCTTATGGTATTAACCCGCGTAAAATAATCAGTCACGGTCGGGTACATGCGCGATTGATTGTATGCGTAAACACAATAATGAACATCATTACACAAGCCGAGGGCTCGCGGGACGCTACAGTCACGGTAATAGTGTGCTCGTGTTACTGGCACGCGGCGCTACGTGGATCAGACATATATTATTCTAGGTATTATATTATTGTTTGATATGATGAGCAGTGATAGCCATGTAGTTTGAACATTGGACTCCCCAAACAGGAGGGCCTGGGTTTGAATCCTGCACGCACTACTAAATATAAAAATTGTGTGTGTATTGCAATTTAATTATCAATTGCTCGAGTAAAGAAGTGAAGAAGTAAAACATCGTGAGAAAACCTGCACACCGGTGTATTCCGCGGTGTAATTTGATAATTACTGTATTATGTATCGATATACGTCAAAGTATCATTTATATTATGACATTGATCTATGGAACGCACTTAAGCGCTAAGTAGAATGTTATTTTTTGATATAACATAACACGTATCTAGATGCATTTGATGGTTTCGGATAGAATTAACTCGGTATATTAAGCTTAATTTATTCTTGAATTTCTATTGCAATAGTCCACAATGCAATAATATTTCAATCAGATGGGATCAGAACAGTGCGCTTAAAGTAGTTCCAGAAGAAAATATATGATTTAAGAATACAATTTCAAATGCTTATTACTGTGAGTAGCCTGTGGCAGTATCCGACGGTCACGGATAGATAGACGCGCAGTCGATTATGCACGTAATAAACACAATAGTGAGCGTCATTAGGCGGAATCGTGTGTACTAATAGTACGTCAAGTATGTACATAAAATATGGTACGAGAGTAACGCGCTAACAGAAAATATAATGGCTTTACCTTTTATCATTAGCGTTCATTGCAGACTTCGCAGTTGTTTAGGGATGAATTGAGCAAATAAACTGTTTCATACGTTCATGTAACGTTTTTAGATACATTGGTGACTCAATATATTGCCAAACCCGTTTGAGGCTATTTTATAATGTGGACTGTTGCGATATACTAATTAATAACGTAGAAAGCGTGCTATGCTAGTTTGCTCATATAAAAATATAATCCATTGCAAATTATAATACCTACTAGGGTTTTTTCCGAATTTGTGTTATCTGTAATACAAATGTGTAAAAACCCTTGTATTGTTTATTTAACGTAATCATCATTAGTTAAAGTGCCCGATGATGATGCTTGAAATGACAAAAACCACTTGTATTGACAACAAGTCGACCGTCTTCAGTTCAATGTTAAACTGAAGAGTTACAGTTTAAAAGTTCGCCTTAAAACGCACACGATGTGATTAGTCACATCACATGTGAGGCAATCAATTCGGCTCATCGCGCAAAAATTTAATTTTCTCCCTTTCTGTCTAACACATTCCGTAATTATCTTGCGCTTTTTAATCCGCTACGATGACATTTAACTATAATGTCATCGTAGCGGATTAAAAAGTGCAAGTCGCCTTGAAAGTATTTATACATTTACACATACTTATTATATCATCGGAGTTCCCTTACAATCTCGTCATCATTTATAACACAGAACATTAAATAAATTATAGTGGTTTAACATTAATTTCATTAAGTTTGCCTTAGATTTGTCTGTTAGTCTGTTCATTATACTAACTAACTATACTATACTAACTGCTGCGGTACTGTAGTAAGAATATAAGAACTTTACCCCCTTAACAAAAAGTTATGTTGTTAGCGCATTTAAGTTTGGTTTGCGGTCATAGTGCAACGAATTTTGAAACTTCGCTTATTTCTGAACTTTCGTTTAGCGAATTCGGTTGAATGGGTGAGCTCTGGTGGCACAAATCTCATTAGCACTCGTGTGCGTTCGGAGCACACGTTGATTACGTAGCAGTCGTTAAGCTATGCCGTTGCTCAGGAGGCTTACGTTCCGACTTTTGGGTTGGCCCCTAATCCCTTTACCAATCTGCGCTAGAGCCTGCAGACTGTTTAATTACGAGGAGGGAGAGAGAGACCCGGGGCCACTGGATTGCTAATAGCTTTGTGAGGCGTCTTTGCGTGGCTTATTTGCGTGGGACGGCCTGAAGTTAAGGGGTTTGTTGACATATCAATATTAACTATTGATTGAATCGCCCGTTGTCTTGAGTTTCTACAGAGGAACCTCATTAGCTATTACTTTATTTGAGAAACTCAATTTTCATATAAGTAATTAGAATCAATGGATTGTGATATTAAACTCATGTCTCAAATATTATACATAACTAATTATATTAATTGGTTTGATATTTGTGTATGCAAAATATTTTATTCATTACTCATAATTATTAGCATATTTCCTTCGGTTCCAGCGGGTTTAGCTACTAACATACGTTTACGTACGGTTACGTACTATACGTTTTACATAACCAATCTACATATTATGTATGAATAAAAAACAGAGTTAGCCAAATATTTGTCCGGTTAACTGTAATTCAATAGGACCACACAGCGATATACAGACCAAAGAAACTCTTGTAAGATGACCTTTCGAAATTGCAATAAAATTGAGCCTTATATGTTTGATTCTCTGATTGCTTGCTCAACCGATTGGTATCCGAGTATTGCGCGTGCGCAACGATGACCTGCGCATTCTTATACGTATTCAGAAATCATATTACAATAGTTATTATTAAGTAATCACAATTTGTTGTAAGTGGCAATTAATGAGACAAAGGATTGGGGTCGCACTGAATTGATTATTAAGGAGGCACATGAATACGTGATTGTCGTTAAATCGTTAATAAAATGAGGGCGAGTGTCGGAATGTTTTAGCAGGTGTGTCATTGTATTCCAAAATACATAATTACTCTGTTAATGATACCCTTACTTACAACTTAAATTTAGAATAATTACCTTAATATATTTGTTTTCTTCACACAATCTACAATGCGAACCCCACAAAGCATACATGTGAGTAAGCGAATGAGTTATTTATATAAAATATTTGGCTTTAATATGTTATTATGTACTTGTGACGCCTTAACTCTTATAGTGTAAAAATAATCGTGTGTAAACAAGTCTCAATAACTTATGTATGCAATACAACACGCCATAGTAAATAACTGAGTAATGTCTTATAATATGTTACCTTCTAATCTAAGTTATCAGAGCACACATACGTACGAACGAATACGTCTTTATCGGTGCGTTATCTAAAGTCCTAAATACGAACATTTCTCGGAATTTCGCAAGAGGCGCTCTCGTAATGACTTTTTATCGTTCTTCTAAACAAGATCGTTCGTGTTCTCGTCGCTAGTGGGTCAGGGAGTGGGGTAAATACGATATTGTACTCGTAACTACTGGATGGTTCGATGTCGACCTAGTCCTAAGTAAACATTATTAAGTTAAAGTCTCTGGTCATTCTGCACAGACAAATGTCTTTGTTAGTGGTCGTGTAATATTTGAAAAAAGAAAAACGACTTTTTTATCTACATAATTATGTAATTATGTTAAATAGATATTGTTGACGCTGTAATTATGTAGATAATAATTTCTGTCCTAATTTCAGGTAGGATTGTTATCAATCATTAACTTAGGTCTCTTATGTAAAAAATCTTAAAATTTTCAATATTTGTATGTATTATGCAAATACATATTGCTACGTAGTACCTACATAGTTAATAGTTACTACAATTACACGACAACTACATGCAGGCTAGCTAGGTGTTGTTATTGTAAGTAGTTCGGTTTAGGTTAGATAATAAAAAAATCAAATTAATTACAAATAACTTTACCAAAAATATTATCTTATCTCTATTCTCTTCACTGACGCCCTGTAGAGACGCCCATCGACAAATTAAAACCAAATTTGACTAATGAGCAATGGCAAATTTTAAAAAGCGTTAAAATGTTAAATACGGTTTTCCTGCTTTATTCTTACCGGTCAACGCGTCAGTGATGTGATTGATGTCTTTGATGTTGCGGATGTCTATGGACAAGTAACCTGTTACCATAAAGGCGCCCGTCTGTTCGTTTGTCCGTTATCAGCATAAAATATTCACTGCCTCCCTTTCATTTATGTAAATAACACGAGTATCACCACCATAGTAACATAGTACACATTGCGACACGCTGTTTGCGTATGTTTTGTATCTTTACAGAAAGCTATGTACATCATGTACACAATGTGTGCCTGATGTGTACAACGTACTCAGATGGGTACATAACCACGTTAAATATTTATCGCACGCCTTTAAATGTTCCCTCGTCCTCGTCAGCAATAAACGTGAAAATATCTTTGAAATGTCATTTTCACTTATCGCAACATGGAATATAACGGTCCTCGTATTTTGCATGTTGGCGTCATATAGGTAACTTTATTTTTAACCCTGCGTTACGCGTTATGATCTCGTGCAAATATGATTTTTGGTATGTCGCAAAATTAACCTCATAACAAGCATAATCCGAATCAGATAAAAAACTCACATTACTCTAAATTCATCCCAAAATCAGAATTCCTATCTTTAAGACATCTCGTCATTGGTTTTTACGGTATACATACCTCCATAGTTTAAATACAATCAGGATGCTTTTCTGCCCGTTTCCCGGCTATTTACATAAAAAAACTAATCAATAAATAGGTGTTACATGTGCGACAACCTTACAGGAGAGGCATGGCATATACCTTGCTGAATTTAATTTACTGGCGTTGAGAGATAAATTGACCACTTATGTATTTATTAAATTGTTTTAGTTATCTTCAATTACCCCATAGACTGAAGGCCGCCCACCGCTAGAGTCATATTGTGCGAGTAGTAGCTGATTTGAATTGATTTGGCATTCAATTGAAGTTGGTTTTAACTATTGTTACCGTAATGATTATGAATAGATGAATAAATTATAAACCGCATCTTAAATGATAATAGATTTCAATACTGGTGGATTTATTGTATCTTTGTTTCTGTTTTCAATACAGCACAGTAATAGGTAAGTTCAAAATTTATGTAATCGTGCTTTTATGATGGTTCTGACAATATTGCATGTATTGCAAAATTTAGTCACTTATGTTTTTCACGAGCATAAATACTTGTGTTTCTGCTGGCATGCGCATTATTTCCACTCTTAAGACAAAATGTAAACCTACTTCAACAAAGTGTTTATTCTTGGTATAATGACAGTAGTAGTAATAGATAAAGTACCTAGTTGCCATTGTAGTAGCAGTAACACTTGTACTTAACAAACACTAGGTAATACTACATATCAGTTGTAGTGGTCGTAGTAGTAGCAAGTAGTAAATGTTGCCTTAGATAAACCATGTTGGCTAACACAAGCAGCGGCTATTTTGTAGAGAAACAAAATAAAAACTGAACTAGTAAGTACATTTCGGTCGTGTAGCATCCTTCAAGTAACTCAGATATCGTCAAAAGGATCGTTATCTAATTAGCGATCTCGTTTCAAACTAGGCGACGGGTTTAATTAAACTTACCGTATTTAAAAACCAATACTTTTATCCGAACTGGGTATTATTGTTTGTTGTTAATTACTCATTTACGGAAATTTACGTTCAATTCTACGCAGTATATTTTATTTCGCTATCGACACTAGTGACTTACTATTGTACTATACTGGTAACTCAATTCGTGTATTCATTTATGCTGCGTCAATTTGCAGCATTTTTCGACAGACGACAGAGAAACGACACATTCGCTAAGAACGCCCAAAACATAAACAACAAGTTTTTTAAAAGTGATTTCAACAACTGCACAACTTAGGTCTGATCTGAGATGTCTAGTGTTCCACTAAGACAATTCTATTTTAAAATATTAATGACTAAGAATATGATTTAGCAATAGACATACAATTTAAATAATTTATGGTAAATTTTATAATTTTTTTCCAGATACAATATAATTAATAATCTTATCACTATATTCCTATCTTTCATTAGCAACTCATAAAATCGTCACATAGGTACTATTGTACTAATGGGTTTAGATCACTAAATAATCTATTTACTTCGATATTGTTAGTACATAGTAGTGATAGACGCCAACCAAACCACAATCTATGGAAGGTCTCACTAAAACAATGATAAACAATTATTATTATGCTAATGTTATTACCAAGAGATCTTAATCGCCCATTGTCTCCAAATCTCTGGAGTCCTTGGTTTTTCTGACGCCCGCCCCAAGAATTACTTTAGTGTCAATTGTTTTATATTATGTTACAGGTTTATTATCTAAATCGATATGTTTATTATCTTGCTGAATTAACTTATGTTAATTCACATTTCACATTTTTTACATTCCGATTATTCTTTTGAAATTCTACTATAAGTAAAAAATGAAGTTATCGGTTCAAAAGGCATTCTTGTAGCGATAACGTAGCGAGTTATTTCAGGCATACTAAATGTAGCATAATACTTGCCGAAATTTAGGGCGCGTTTCAGCTGCATAACTGCAAATCTATTAGTAGCTTCCTATATACTGGGCCAAAAAGACAGTATTTTCGCCGGACTTTCGGCATGACCTTTATGACAAACATGATGACATCAGCATGTCGACCATTCACAAGGCATAACCACACCAATTTTAGGTATGTTACCGTTGAAGTGGCGCATGGCGCTAAGAACTAGTAGGCGTTAAGAAATTCGATAATTTCGATAATATATTTAAATAAAAATTGGAATACGATATACAAAAAATTTAATATAAATAACAGTTTCCACTTTGTATGTCATGTCATATAAATAAGATACTTGTTAGACAATACACTGCATATTTAATGTCATCAATGTTTTATGACTAATTCATATCTAAATGCTCACAAAGTCCTAAGCAGTTCCTTAACGAGATGGAACGTTTTACGGTTCCATTGAGGACTAACCTTAAGAGACTATACACTTTCGGTCCAACACTCGACTCTGACCAGCACTATTCTCCTTGTTCGTATATTTTTTAGTAAATCAAGCACAATACATCCCGCAGAACTGGCTCTTTGCCAACGAATAGAGGAAAGTGTTAAAATAACATTAGGTACCAGTGACCTTTGTTAGGAGTGACGTGTTATCAAAATTAGCCTAGCCACTTGAAAGTGAAATTAGTCGCCTATCCGTGATTTTAAGGCCTTTTACGACTATAAAAAGTGCGAGTAGGCAGATGAGTTTCTGTTGAAAATTTTTAGTCAAATATGAACGCTTCGGTTTACCGAAGCGAAGCGAGGGCGGGTCCACTAGTTGTAAATAAATATTAAAAGTAGGTCCCTACGTAGTTATAAATACTAAATACAGACTTAAATATATTCATTGACGTTACGAATAACCATAAAATAATATTAATAAACATATAATATCAGTTTTATGATTGCGCATATTATGTTTTTATAATGTCGTAAGTCATTTTTATTCTAATGTGCGATACGAAGTAAGAGTTTACAGTGAACGGTGAAGTTTCTCGGTGATCGTAACCGAGAGCAAACGTGCTGTAAACACTTTTATAGCACATTGTGAAGTGTGCTAAAGTTAAAATACGTCACACTTCTCCAATTTATTGTCTTCTTCCTTGACGTTACAGCTGCTTTTGTATTTACATTCAGGTTTAGCGTGTGAAGAATACTTCTGGAGGATCGCCATATTCTTCACAAGCGGAAGTACTTTTCACTTTCAACCCAAGTGTGGAGTATCACAAAATCCTTTTTTGATAACGCCTCCTATTTATAATCTACCACCCTGCAAACATTCATGTTCATTGGTCATGTAGTTAACGAGATTTTGTATTCAATCAGTGACTATCCTTTAGTGATTATCCTTTCGCTTCTATCTCTTACGTATATACATATAGATGATCAAATTATGTAGTTTTGCACTCAGTAATCTCTTTAAAAAAATTAAATGGCTCTTGACTACAGCATTTTCACCTTAACCTACTTTTTTTATTAAAGGTTACTTTTTTATTTAATCTACTTTTTTATAATAAATTTTATACATTTACAAAAATGTATTTCAGCTCTAAGCTCTTTTTAAAATATTCTTCTGTCTAATTTGCTTGGAAGTATCGCTTCAAGCTACATGATCACCATTTTATCGACTATTTTTTGTGATTTTATACTGAAAATATTGTTGACAGCGCAACGTTAAAAGCAAGGCACACATACTGAACAAAAGGTAAACTAAGATGGCAATTTAATATTATGCGATTAAGTCATTATTTCATTTTCAGTTACGTTTTCATTGGTGATGATCGTTTTGTTTGTTATCGCTGCTCTTCGGGAATCATGTCCTTAAGTACTTACGCGCATTCGGAAATTGTTCCGCATGATTCTTTAAACTTTGTGAACCGATTTAAATAAAATAAACACTAAATGTTAAGTGAAGCTCACCACAATGTATCAGTGACAGCCGCACTCAAATCTATCCGATTTCCGAGATTGTCGCGTACAAAACACAGCCTGACATTAAGGCTAAGATCTATATAGACGATACTTAGCCTTAGCTCAGACTTTACTTATGAAAAACTTTGCTTTGCAAAGACTGCGATTTGGTATTTATAGACATGTCACGCTTAGACCGCTAATGTCATAATACCACTATTGGTTTCATTACATGCTATTGCATGTAAAGACTTTGCAGGTGTATTCGTAAAATTCTTTGCAGGTGTATGCAAAGTTTTTCGTAAGTAAAGTCTGACCTAAATACGATTCTGGCACCTCTAAAAATGCATTAGAATTAATAACGGGAGGAGGAATTAATACATATTTTTCCTAAGCAATAATTCGTTTTAAACCTTAGTTACGGTGTGAGTTATCACAACTATTTGAATAAACTTTCATTACCTATCCATTACCAATAATTGAATAATGTTATTGGTCCCCATTAACTATCTATTTGCCTTCTGAACGAAAATGCCATTCATAAAAGCTTACTTAGTATTCAAATTGAATTCACATATTTAACCGTTTGTCGTTTCTATGTTAGAAAACCATAAGATGTTTTAGGTATTGCGTTGGAATCCAGTTTCCGCCCATCAGCCAGCACCCAGCGCCTATATAAATTATGATATGCGGCGTTATCTCATGATATTTAATTTCGATATCATAACTGCACCTCATCGTTTAATCTCATCGAACTATGTCATCAATATTTTGCTTCTGATAACGGGTAGCTTCGTTGACATTGACACCATTGCCTATTTCGCATATAAAGTTTATAATTTATCTTAGATTATGTTTTGCAACTTTTGCTATCTTTGTCTTACTCTTAACGTTTAACTGAGTGAAACTTTTAAAACGATAAGGCCACCATTATTTTATTATCGTCTCTCTATCCACTCGTATGTGAGTATATATGTGTAGTATAAAGAGTTCTTGTTTTATATTATTGTATCCTATTGAAGACTTTTTATGTTTTCGTTCAGCCTGCAGTGGTTCCCATGCAAGTATTCCCTGCAGCACAAGACATAAGGAACATAAGAAGAAGGAAAGAAGATATATGTGCCGCTCAATGGGATAATCCATAAATACCTCGCTGTTCACTTTTTTATGGTAATAATGGTCGAGTAGACGGACCACCTATGGGTAAACGGTCACCACCGCCACAGGGCACGGGACGTGCGTAAGCGACGTTGACACACACAATTAGCTTATAAAATACGTCGACGATGAAAACGGCATTATTGCTTTAAACGTTAATAGCCGACAAATTAATATTTTTAAACGTCAATTGCCTGCCAACGGACATCTTACTAGTTTCTATCGAAGAATAAGGTGTGGAAACCTTTTAATGTTCAATAGATATCATGTTGAAGATAAACACATTTTCAATTGAATATCTATTTTGAGGACAATCAATTATATGTGAGCGCGTAATAATATTACGCGTACCGTCCGCGTCTGCATTCAGCTTGACCCCAAAATTTCTCTTCGACTATTTGCTGATGTGAATGTACTTTGCCTTCTTCGCAACTGGGCTGTCGGTGGGTGAGTAAAATTGTTTGCACAGACAAACGACAGATGAAAAATAGTCATTAATGACCAACTCTATTAGCATTTTAATATAGGTTATAGATAGATGTATTTTGTTGGGCTTGTATTTTGGGTTTGCATGTTTGTTTGCTCAATTTAATTTTCCTATTCCTCAATTGCTTGGAGTCACGCACGCTCTATCGAAGACCAATTATGTGCTGAAAGCGCGCGTTTACAGTTGGTAGCGTCCAATCCAATGGCCGCATCCCTATTACTCAGATCATCGGAGTCTTTGACCACTCGTGCGAGTATACAGAACTTACTAACAAGTTTGAGTTAAAACAGTGTTTACCTACGTATAGATATTGTGAGTCATCCACTTGGCTTAGTGGGGTGAGAAGGGTGGGTCTTCGTGTTGTTTTACGGCACGGGAACGGTCAAGTGCTCTCAAACATAAAGCCTCGACTACATACCTATATGCGTATTGCTTGAAACACGAGCATAGGGTAGAGCTTATGCTATGACATACATACACACATACATAGACCTATAATGTCTTTTAAGTTAAACACTAAAATAGACATACAACCTTGAACCTAGAACACTTATCGAACACTATTGTTTTACATGACATAATTATGTAGTACACAAGAAAACAATAATAGTTAACACGTTCACTGTGGCGATCGTAATTTTCTATGGAAAAACACACGACGTATACGAGCGGGTACGTGCTCCGCAGCAAATGTGTTAAGCGGTTTGAACATTGGCCTCCCGAGGGGGGCCAGTGTTCGAATTCGAATACTAAATGCTAATTAAAAAACAATATGTGTATAATAAATAATTTATCACATGCTTTAGAGAAGGAAAACATCGTGAGGAAACCTGGTAACCTGAGAGCTTTCCATAATGTTCTCAAAGTTGTGTGAAGTCTGCCCATCCGAATTTGACGAGCATGGTCTGCTCCTCATATTGTTAGAGAAGACCCCGAGCTCAACAGTGGGAGCGTTATCGATTGCGATTGTGATAATCTGTCACATCAATTTTAAATCCTTTTGTAAATTAATATTTCGCTCGATAAATTACATACTGAGTGCGAGTAACTACTTACCAAACTTGGTAATGTTATTTGTTTTGCCTTAAAATAAAACCAAACTTTATTACATCATTTATCTGAACACGGTGTGTCTTGACACGGCCGTGAGGGAGGCGTGACGATGCATACATTACGATAAATTTATCACCAATGCTCAATATATATGCTAAATATCACGATATCACGCGGTAACTACGTTATGCACATAGCAAATGATGAGTCAATCTTTCCTGTATAATGCGTTTAATTGCTCATTGATTAGATCAGAAATCTTCACCAGTTATCCCTGAATACTCTTCGCTGTAATGCCACCATATCAAAGACGTATCAGCTTTCTCGTGATTAAAGGGTAGGGTTTCTAAACAGGTCTCAGTCTGGCTTTTCCTTTAAGTGTTCAGTGCGCGTATTTATTTTAGTTGTATTGTTAGTATTTTATTATTAGGTAATGAATATTACCTACTGGTATTATTATCTGTCCGTGGGGCCCGTCTGGCTAGCTACCACCCTCTTGTTTTAATCAGCAGTCTTACGACTTGCTCTTACGTCAGGGTCCTCGAGAGTCAGTACCTTCTTTCGTCTTCTTGGCCGGTGATGCCTTTGGTGTTGTTTATACGAGAATGTCAATTTACCATCAGCTGCTGTTCCTTTGTCGGCTATTTACACGTCAAATGAAAACGAACATTAAGTTTATTGACTTAATTCGACCCACTGAAACTCTTAACACGCTTCCGAAGTTAATCCTCCCCATTCACCCTGGGATTTCGAGTACCGCACCGTACACGTACAAAGGAGTCAACTCCTTTGTAACTCCATTGGCTCGTTCCGTTTCCGCATAATTAAAGCCCCTAAAATTCACTTTCGCAAAGTGCACATTATAACTATGTCAAGCATCCAAATTCGCAAAGTTGTAGGAATAAACCAATAATAATTTAATGACTCTAAAAATATTAACCTTCAACCGACACTTGAAATGAAAATTTAGATGTTAATTACGTTGCATTTACCATCAAGCAAGAGGGATTGATTGATTTTGGCATCAATAATTAAATTAAATTTAAAAAATCCAGATTCTACCGACTACATAGATGATGATGATTTCTATGATGTAGTCGGTAGAATATTTATGACTTTACCGACGCGACTATGTCATCAATACTGTATGTATTGATATAACGTATTTAATAAATAATCTCTGACATTTGTGTTTTTCTATTATGTAAACGAAATATCACTTGAGCTCGATCCATAGGTAGTCACGATTTTTGGTCGATACTAGTCTGTTTACTTTTTTATTTTAATCTTTAAACGACAGCTGATACGAAATCCGTGAAGAGGCATTATTAAATATAGACGCTTTATAAAGATATCGATATCGAATTCGGACGATGCATTTATTGCATTGAATGAATTTGAACATCACCACTTGATACAAATAACAAATAGGATGTCGTAAGTAGTCACGAATCTTCTTCGAAATATTATAATTATCGCAAATAAGATATTATAATCTTGAGATAAACAGTATCATTAGATATTCTAACGTTGTACGCCATGCAAATATTGGTACGATGTCGTAACTTAAAATTCCTAAACTAGCACACGTTGCTTCGTTGGGCATAAATGTTTAAATGAATCCTCAAGTCCCTCATCCTCGAATACTCCTCCAGTCTTTGCATGGCCTTGGTCATCGTGCTGTTTCTATCTAGATTGTTAAATGAATTATGGTATTAGTTTTGGGAGTCCTTTGACTCCTTCGGCGTACGGAAACTGATGAAACTTTTCAAATTAAATAAAAATAAATGTCAAAGGTCACTGGACCATAAAAATGTTTTTTGTAATTTTCATTTGATTGCGTTTCTTCCCGCTGATGTCAAAAATGGTTAAGTCGATTTGAATGCGGCTTCCACTGTTATGTATTAACTTTAAGTCTCATTTTAATCGACTCGTGAATAAAAAAGATATTGTAAAAATAATTGTAGAAATTAATTCATAGATTTCCCAAAGCGAAGCAATGGCGGATACTAGTGAAGTTTTGGTTTATATCGCACAGCGTGATATAAATATTCGAATGCTAATCTTTATTACGCAGAAAATCGATATATGTTAAATCATAAATTTCACTGAAAAATATTAGATTCGATCTTTATGTGCCAACAACTTTGCTGATCACCATCTAAGATGACAGATTTACAATGACTACGTCTGTACAGCTAGGCTCTATCGATTCTTCCTTAACAATAAAAGGGTTATAAACACAAACAGATACATACATATATACGAGTACAATTGTTAGATATAATATCTGATAATGGCCACATAGTTCGAAAGACCGATAAATTGTTGGGGAAGAAAGGTCCTCGAATGACCACGTCTTGGAAAAAAGGAGCATAGGGCGCACCCGACTGTGGACTGTGTGTGTGTGAGGTGGACTGGTGACCTAAAGAAGACAGCATTAGCTGGATCCAGAAGGCTCAGGACCGGTCAGTCAGAGTGGCACCAGTAAGGAGAAGCCTACGTCCAACAGTGGACATGTTAAGTCCGAAGGATGGATGAATGGAAGAGATAATATGTAAAGAAATTTTACCAAGTAAAAATATTTGAAAACCAGACTGAAATTTAAGTCATACATTACATTTTTTACAATGTAGCGCTTATGCCCATATATTAATCTTACCACATTACTGAATATAATATATTTTAATCCGGGCCTGTCACTAAGTAAACGGCGCATTTTATGCGGTGTACTTTCCCGATTATACGAAGATAAATTCAAAGTTCCTCTCGTCGCGTGTCACGCCCGCTCATCAATTATGCAGCGACAAATAAGGACTAGCTGGGTGAATAAACATTGGTGTTTAGAGAGCAATTATGAAACTTGCGTACGCAAACATGTGTAAGCACAAGAATAGACTAGGATAATCTAATCTGGAGCTAAATTTGAAATTGTTTACTTGCCAAGTAGTACATTGATGGTTCTCTCTGAGACATCAATATGAAATCTGTAACATACGTGCATCAGCATTTAGAAGTCGACGGGTACGTTTGATTGCTTCTCCTTATTGGTAACACTCAAATAGGCTCTGGTCCCGTTGTTAGTAACGTAAAGTAGAATTCAATTACCTTCACCGGTTATTTAAACTACTTTTCCGTAAAACTAAGTCACCGGGTGTTTTCACTTCATAAATTTATTTATTTCACGGTCCACATTATAAGCCAAGCACCGTCTCCTCGCAAACAACATTATGTAAACATAGTATGCGCCGTGTTCCCGCATCTTCGTTGAATGATGTGGAATGTTTATTGGCTGTTAGACCGTTGTTTACATCGACTTTGTGATTCGAGGATGTAGTTATTATAAAAGGCGGTATCACGAATTATGAACCGTTTGGAAAATATGAAAGCGTTTTCATAGCGAGCTAACCACGCTTCTCATTCAGTATCTTTTAACGACTTCAAAATAGGTTATTCTTTTGTTATTCTTCTTGGTTTATGTTCATTGTATATTTACATTAAATATGTTTAAATTTAGATATTTGAGTCTTTTAACTAAAGCTCTTATTACCTTTTAAAGGCCAGGGATTAAAATTATATCGCGAAGAATAGAAGAAATAAGAAATCGGTAACAAAAATCAACTGCCAAAAACTACATGTTTCGCAGTGCTATTAAAATTTTTCTTACTAAATAAGATTCGAGTGTCCCCGCTTGCACGTAATTGTTTTTTGGCTTCACTACGAGTACAATGCAACTGAATACATATGTTGTCCCAAATATTTCCTTTATCATGTCTTTGTGTTTTTATTCTTTTTTAATTTGCGTTTGTCTTTTCCGGTTATTCGACTTATCTTACTTCTTGAATACGTGAATTAATTTCAAGTAACTATTGTCCACAGTCAATGATCCAACTAAAAGAACGAAAAGAGATGGACGAGGCATTCAAGAAGGCACAGAAACCCTGGGCGAAACTATTACAGAAAGTGGAACGCACGAGGTTGGAGTACCACACGGCATGCAAACAAGAGAGGACAGCTCAAAACCAGGAAAGAAACGCCGGCGGAGATAGTTCATTGAGTCCTGATCAGGTGAGTTCAATGATTTATTAATAGGTATACTCAATGGTGATGAATACAGAAATGTGGTCTTCGATAACATAATATACGCATTATGACGGGAAGCATTAAGTTGATAATGTTTTTCAGTGATACTGGGTATACTGAACATTGAGATAAGAATAATAAAATAGACGATATAAAACAATTGTTACCATGCCGTTTTGGTAACAGCAAATTTATGCACTAATGTACTCGTACCTATATAAATTAATAAAAGATATAGGTCATAGAAATAGGTCATCGTTGCTATAGATATCGGTAAAGAGGGGGTACCTAGCCAGCTGAATTAAGATACCCTACCCCACATGAGGACCTTCGGGATTAAGCTGGGTACACAGAGCCCATTGAGTGACCTACAAAAAAAGGTCCTTTCGCGATAGCATCGTCTGTTGTTAAGCTGTATATGTCGTGATGAGAAGGTTTGGGCTCATTGATGTATGAGGTCGGTTGCACCGTAATCATTATCTTTCTCCCCACTTAACTCGTAATCTTTTGATCCTTTATAGACGAATTGAAGTTTTTTCCAACTGTAGTTAGGTTCGTCAATTTTGAATAGATTAAATGTTTTAAGAGTATTATTATATAAATGTATTGCCTTATACATACTGTGTAAGTTTAAGAAATCGTATCACTTGTTTGAACACCGAATGATGATCGACTCATTTGGGTCGTATGTATGGATCCGTGTGTATCAAACTCTTAATTTATTCATGATTCATCAACACCTGGTGGGTGTTCTTCAGCCGACCGGACGGACGGAATTAGCAATGAACAAATTTTACATTTCTTTTCCCTTTATATTCATTTGATAAGTTTCCATGATTTGAGTTTAAACCCCATTAATTCAATTTTCATAAAATTTTCCTTTAGTAGAAAGTCTTTGACTACCTGTTTCTCGAGGTTGTTATTTTCTATTTAGTGGTTATATAATTATATTTTTTGTTATAGTCTATGATTAAGGTTCTGCCCCGTCGGTGTTGATCATATATTATATTCATAGCTTGTGTACTTTGAAGTTACGTGTGTTTTCTCACAGTTGTAATGATAGATACATCGTGCGTACATATATGTGCTGTTTGGCCTTACACTTTTTCGCCGCGTGCTCTTGATTGATATACAACATTTTATTTTGCAGTGGCTAAGAGTATCGAAAGACTCACAAATTGAATACAAGCGTTTTGAAATGAATATCTATAACTTTTTCAAGCTATTATGTCGCTTTATTGTATCATTTGTTTGAACGCATCAGATCTCGTATGCCATAGCTCTAAATGAGAAAAATCTTAAATTCACTATTATGGAAAGATATTCATGAAATAACTATTTATATTCATAGAATTTTTAGATTGTTTAAATAGAACTTAAATGGGAGTAATATTTACAATGTAAAAACAGTTACAGTTACAATGTAAACATTCTAAATGGAGGCATTTAGAATGTTTACATACAACTTTGTCTTAAAGCGGTACGTGCTTTTCCTCGCAAGTGCGAGTAGATTAGGCTGTCTGTATGGCTGCTGATAAACGAACAACTAGTTATTTAGTAACTGGTAATGAATCGAATACTCGTATTATTATTAGTCTTATTTTTATTATTTATAGAAATTGGGCATGGGTTGCATGCCACTGCGCACCCAAATGCCACTGCGACTACAGTTGATCTATTGTAGCCTGGCCAATTTATAGGCGTTATGTATGGTACCCAAACCTACCGTCATGATGAACTAGTTGAAGTAGTCCTTGGGTTCTAGATCCCTGATTTGATCAGGTCTGATTGGGGTACCTCCTAATATGCAGTGGGCTATTGCTATGCTATCACAGAGGCTATGTGGATGGGAGTTTCGTCTGCCTCACTACAGAATCTACATGTTGCAGTATCACTTGGACCTATTATTTCCCTAAGTGTCACTGTAAGTCTGTTCACAACTGCGACGGTGACTCTACAAAATGCCCCGCAGCAACGTTGTTATCACAAATTTGAAATGATAATTCCTTTTATTTCATTCACACGGGCGACATTTTACAAATCGTTGGAGGTTCTATAACCGAACCCTGTTGAAAGAATGCCTATGTGCTCTTGGTCATTTTAATTTGAGTATAGGTGACTGGTTTGAATGTCATCATTTAATATTCAGCCGTTTCGGAAACGACCACCTGGCGCGGTACAGACTCGCCGTGAATCAATACGGGGCCTTTGACCACCAGGCTGTCTTGAACTAGTTCAAATTTGATGGTGTGGATTGCGTAGAATAGAAAAATTATTTTATATTAGTGTCCTGACTTATGAGAGTTATGAACGAACAGGCGGTAATCCTTACCTAAACTTACCTTAGCTTTATGTACCTGTACTATTTGTAGGAACGTAGAAAAGAGAGGAAAGCTTCATCAAATGGAACATAGATTACACAAAACTGAAATGGGAATGATTCTTGTTCCTAAGTTATTTTCCTAATATAGTTCCTAAGTAAGTTATATAATGATTCTAGTTCCACATACATACTAGATTTTTATATCTAAGGTAAAAGTTCACTTAACGAGAAAACATACACTACAGAACAAAACATGTGCTGCGCAGTTTACATTACTGTGCTTATAAAGTACCTACTAAACACAATAAAATAAATCATCTTTAATAATAACGATCACATTTCATAGGACAGATTCTTTGCAGACCTCTGCACCTGAACTTGTGTTGAAATATGAAATCTATTTGCAGGGTTCATGACAGATCGTGTTAAATTATGTTCTTACACAAACACCCTTTTCCTTACAGGTGCATCTTTCAACTAATAAGGATTAACACCTACTTTGATTCTACTTTTTTGATATATTATGTTTACGAGAGTTTCGAGCCTATCTTTTAATGTTTAGTAGTGACTCTGCAGGTTGCGGGGTTTCGGGTTTTGGCCATTGGACCAATGAGTGTAAAGATTTCTTATTTATTTTTCCAAAAGAAATTTTTTACATTTATTCTTATTGTATTTTCTGCCAAACTGTAGGCCAGTTTGTCTTTATATATTACTGTTCTTTATATAGGGTTTAAAAATGAAATGTAACTAACAAGACACAAGCTCAGTTGGGCTCGTTGGCCGACTAAATAAAAAAATTGCAACATTTTATGCATGGAGTTATAAAGATAAGATTTGTGTAGTTTTGACGTTATATCTTGATCCTGATGTAACGGTCCAGGCGATATTATCAGGTTTGCCATACGTGTCGCTTATCTGATGTTATCGTAGTCTTTTGGAGTACAGTCAAGCGAAGAAGTTTATGCGGATATGAACCATTTCATTTAACTATAGGATTACATATTTAATATTATTTATGATGCCGTCGTTTAGTAATAAGTGTGAAGTTGATCAACTGGATTTTCTCAAATTCGTGTAGCAGTTAGTTACTCACAAGCAACGAGCTATTTCGTATACCTAGTTACTGGATCCATTGCGTTAATAAATATCTCCAGTAATATAGATTATCTCCAAAAAATTATTTCCATTTACAGACATCGACCACTTTCGATTTTGAGAAGTATATATTTTAGAATTGTAAATGCTTCTATCATCGCCTGTACCTAGATAATAATAAACACTAGTGACTTACTGACGTATTGATTGGCCGCGCTATCGATATCTGGAAATATATCTACTGTCGGTCGCCGTTAGGTATCTGTGGTAACACTCGTAGCGCGCGTCCGCAGGTAGACACGTGACTGCGATGGACGCACGCCTTTATCACACATTTTTATTTATCGATATTGAACTCGATAGTGGTCATACGATACTAGTGCAACTGCACCATGCACCCGCTAGGTTATTATAACAATTGAAGTGTGTGTCATGACATAAAGTTGACTGCTTTAAAAAATCTTATTTGAAGCTAGACACCATTTTTTAATTGAAATATTTATTTGAATCACAGTAGAATTATCACATTAGGCGACGGTGTTTCTCGGTCGTATCACACAACCTGAACCATGTCCTTTTTGGCTATCAAATGGAAATCTTCAAAAGCCGATTGACCTGATCTCCGATGATTTTTACCTCGTAAAACTCATCGAGAGTCAACCGTGGCAACAGTGTCTTACGTGAACGCCAGTAGCTTTCGCAGAAAGCCCCAAAATGCTTGTCCCGGGGAAAAAGAAGTTCTTTTACTTTTGTCTCGTAAGAGAAAAGATACTAGTTGTCCGTTATTGTCTTTACTATGGTACCCTTGAACATTAATCTTATTGATAAGGTGCACTAGTCTGGAAATATCCTATCGTTATCGATTATAACGCGGAAACACGTGATTTGATGAGCTCACACCTTTAGTGCATTTGGAGGTACTTGTAAATTTATTGTTCAATGTAAATTTACATCATCGCAACCCATAACTGTTCCACTACTGGCACGGTTCTTCTCTCGCAATGTTAGGTTGTATGTCCACCTCGCTTGCCTAGTGCGAGAGTCTTGAGAGTTCTCCATAATACTCTCATTTCAGAATATTATGGACAAATATAAGGTGTGCAGGTTTCACTATGTTTTCCTTCACCAAAAGCAAGTGATGAATAAATTCTTAAATTCTTTATACGGACATGATTTTTGAAAATTAGATGTTCGTGCAGGATTCGAACTCGGGATCTCCTATTCGAGGGTCCGCCGGCTATTACTGCTCCATGATATTCATGATCATATTATAATTATTATTACGTTTAACATATTCAATATTTTCTTTAGGTACGCTACATCTAACATCTAGGACGGAAACACAACAAGCTATAGGCTCAAGTTAATTGTAATCTCCTTATATGATCGCTATTAACAAAATCATTTATATTATTTACCTAAAGCCATTTTTCGTTCATAATCGTTTTAAGTTTTGATGTTGTGGGGTTGGTTTCTATTTCAGAAATGTACACTTGGAAGTCTAAAAAGCTTCGAAGCACTTTGGCGTGACAGGCAATTTGCCGGAGTTTCCACAAAGAAAGCCAAAGGAAATTTCGTTGACAAACTTTTCAACTTGCAAAGCGTTTTAAGTGGTTCAAATTTTATGGTTGTATTTTATCCGTGACTTAATCGGTCTCCATTGAAGGGATGATTACGTTAAAGAACAATGGCCAAATTTCTATAGGAGCTGGACTCGACTTTTATTTTTCATGTCCCAAAATAAGCTATAGTTAGATCGGTTTGTTTTGATGTTCTAAACACCATCCTGTTTGAAAATCATTCCTAAATAGCCACGATTTTTTATAATAACGTCTGAACGTCAACAATAATTTTGAGGTTAGAATCCACAAGTATCTTTTATCCGACTGTGGCGTAGCCTAAAAGTGTAGTTAGCGATAAGCGAGAAGGGTAATTATCGATCTTGTTTCTATTTGTTTCGATTTCTCAGAGAATTACCAAAAAAAATAGAACATCTGTCAAAGCACACTAACCCCGTGTGTCTATATGACTCAATAAATTCAATGAAATTCTATATTGCTTTAACTTGCACAACATGTAGTTTAGAAAATAAGGATGGCATAACATCACACATGAAGCCTATCTTGAAAGACTTCAAGGCTTTATTGTGGTTTGACCCCATCAATTCTGCCTGAGAGTTAGTCGCTAGATACATACTGTCTTTCGGTATTCAATGCTCAAGTTGGACTTACATTGACAAATCGAGTAATGTAGTAGCTTACAGGAATAAATGTAGGTAGATCGGTAGGTAGTAAAGGTAGGATTTAAGAGTACTTAAAATGAAAGAAATAGGCTTGACAAAAATACTTTTTATTCATCATCCTCTCTTACAACTACAGCATCGAGGAATGCTGCTGGTTCTGATATTGTGGGCTGATGCCTGGCCCACCCAAGGTACCACACAAGTGTTATAAAGTGTGCACAGCACCCAACAGTTCACTTCTACCAACAAGGCAATTACAACAATATTCTACTATAGCTTCCCTTCCAGACACATTATTTTCAATTAATATATAAACATAATATACTTTTCTCGAAATGTGTCTGGATTTAATTTTGCCTCTTATTAGCGAATTATTTCCACTTCCTCTCAAACAATACTCATTTACATTAATGTTTTCTCTGCTTATTTCAATGAGATACCCTCCGTGAAACCTGACATGTTCACTATAATAGGACCTAGCCTGTCGAATCTGATATGTTCCTAGGGCAAATAATATAACTTCACTATATTCTAAATGGGGGAATATTATATTAGTATTGGAATGAGCTGTTATACTAGTAAAATCAGATGTGCGTATATTCATATTCATTGCGTTTACAAAATGAGATAAATTATTATTTAATGGAAATCGTTCCCTAATCACATTTATGATTTGCTCAGCATCATTCCTATTTTTTAACCGAACACGGAATTTATTTAAAAGGCTTGCAGCTATGGTGAACATTTGCATTATATGTGGAACGGTTTTATTAAAAAAATCTTGCCTGAATATTTTAAAGTCTCGTTTGAAGTACCCATTAACGACTTCCACCACCCAACGGCATATTGTAACGCAACAACTCCTGTTAGCTTGCTCGGTGGTGAGCTGATGTTGACCCTCAAGCAGGGATTCTGGCATATATGTTTTGTAGCTGCAAGCCTCTAACAAACTAATTGAATCTCTAAAGCCCCTGTCCGGAATAAAAATATCATTATTTTGAAAGTATTGTCTGAGAGGAGATCTGAAAAGAGACTTCATTATATCTGCTGTGGTAGCTTTGTATGAGCCAAAGCAGTCAACAATGTAGCCATCAGGTGTCACCAGCAAAAATGGTTTTAACAAGTTTTTATATTTATGAAGGGAATATGTGTCCTTTTGGAACATATAATTGGAACTTTTGTTTATATAAATATAAGTCCCATCACATATAATTATCATATTTTTATTATTTTCATTATAAATAGCATTTGTAATCATTAAATTGTGTTGCAACAAATGTTCACGGGATACCAAGCCAATAATGAAACAAATGTTCATCAATTCTTCCAACACTTTCCATACTTGAGAAATCCAGAAATGTATTATAAGCATTCTAAACAAATACGAGCATTTATAGGCAAGTAATATTTGTATCTGCTTAGAGTTGTTGCTCTTAATGGGTCAGAAATCCTATGTAAATCTCTGTTCCGGCAACCAGAAAAAACACAATGTGCTGCAGTATTAGCCGCTCGTCTATACTGCGATAAAGTAATCACAACAGATTCTTCTTCAGGATGCTGGTTGGTGTTTGTAGAGCTTGTAGGTTCTTGGGGTTGAAGCTCTGGCTCTGGCTCCGGTTCCCGTACTGGCTCCGGTTCCCGCTCTGGCTCAGGCTCTGGTTCGACCTGCTGCTCAATATTTTGCTGCATATTAAGCATTGCAACTCTCTTGAGTCTCAGCCAACAGGGATGACAAACATGGTCTGATGGAGTTGCCTGAAACAACATACAGCCTTGTCTTAACATGTTACAGCTCATTATTATTGAACCCAAGCAAATAAAGACATTGATATAAAATAATATTAGGTTGCAGTGATGAATTCACTATAACACTGATAACAATACAAAGAAAAAAGTGCATAATATATAAATCATAATTACCTGCCGTGGGGCAATTCTATTTTCAACTTCAATATGTATCGCTGGTTGTAACTGAGATGGATTCTCTCTCACAATAAGATCACGTTTACGCTTTCGCAGAGAACTTCCACAAGGTACGCAAACATGCATGTGGCCACGGGAAGATGAGGCACCAGGTTCATTAGCCAATCCGGCGTTGACCTGCTGCATTGCCAATTGTTTACAGGGATCACATATGTAATCTTCTTCAGTAATCTAAAATAAGAATTAGAGTTGTATTATGATATATGATTGTGTGTGATGGTTTAGTTACGTTTGAGTACTAAAATAAGTAGGTATTTTAAAATACGTACTACTACTGAAGAATTCCACTCGCAGATCTTAGAAATTACTCTCGTATCAAGCTCAAAAACGAGATGGCGGCGAAGTGTATCGATGCGTATGTTACAATTAACACACAGCAATCGCAGGGCTAGTTGTGGCGTCTGCATGATGTCTCAGGTCTCTCACGAATCCAAAACCAAAAAGCAAAATCGGTGTCCAGAAGTCAAAAGCACAGGTAATCGTCACAAGTATCGTTATCAGTCCGTAAAACAATGCCAAGGTCAAAACAACAGAAGGAAATCCAAATAACGCACTTCGTAATTCGTATCACAATTCACAAGAACGTCAACATTCAATAACAAACAAGGTGAAGAAGTCGAAGTAAAGCCATCATGCCACCAAAGAGTATAAAACATAGATTAGACACAAAAACTGCGTTTTAAGCCACAATGATGCTAGTAGTAATAGTAAATTAATAATCGGGTCGCATCAGTGTTTCCAGATGCAAAAACTAGAAATACCGTGAATTCTACAAAATACGGTGTATTGTATGAGATTTGAGGTTTTCCCTATTGCAATCAGTTTTTGTGTGGATCAAAATACGGAAAAATGTACTAAAAACACTAAACATCGTTTACGGTAGACCTACCGTAATTATGTGGTATCTGGCAACACTGGGTCGGATCGATGGGTCGATGCCAAATGACGTTTACAGAGTACTTAATCACTACGATGACGTTCCGTTGTACGCAGTTGAACTAGACAAGTTAGTCCAAGAAAAGTTACACAAACAAAAATAAATGAAAATCTTTTTTTTGTGGCTACTTAAAGAGATATTTCTTATGTTTTTTAAGATCTTAAAAAATAAGGGATTTTTTCAAATATATGTCATATTGGGACGCTATCGTTTCGTCGTCTGGTACGATTTGGCCATCCTTCTTTGCTTTATTTATCGTATATGTGTGACGACACCGTCACAATCTAATATCGTATATGTGTGACGACACCGTCACAATGTAATATCTAGGCGATGATTCTTATTTAGTTCTTGAAGAATTTCTCGCGAGTATGTCAATATAGAAGTTTCACTTCAAAGACATTGGTTGTGAATGTGTAATGCAATGTTCTTCCACAAATATCTTCAAGGTATGAACTCATCTGGCACAAATCGTTATGTTAAGTATCGAATGTAATTTCCTCTCGTTTCTTCGAAGTTTTTGAGATCCCGATTTAGGTATCGTAAATAATCTCGTATCTGGTTAAACGGCGAAAATAAACCACTCCACTCTAGTGACGTCACTCGCCCACGGTTCTCTGGGTGTGCACGAGAAGAAATCTCGAAAGATGGACCGTAGGTTAACCCAGAAAGTATTTCAGTACTATTAACAATATATACCATAGTAATATTTTTCCGAATTTGTATCTTAGCTTGAGTCATCACGATTTGGTTGCGCTTTTTACTGATATATTGTAACAAGTATAGGGTAATATTTTTTTTATAGAATCAAGGTTACAAACGAGCATGCACCACCTTTCCGCTGTTTCGCTTTATTTCATTTGGTGCACAACCAAAAAATCCGAAGGAAACGAATCAAGAGCGGGCTACCACGTTGTAGGTATCTACTAAATAATAAATAATGTGTTTAAACTCAAAACTCAAACTCAAACTCAAATCATTTATTTCATGTAGGTATGATGCATACACTTATGAACGTCAATTTTTTGCATTTACCACCGTTTCGCTAAGGTGCCTTTAAATATTGATTTTTTAAATCTTTGAGGAGAAAAAGAAACGGCGAAAGAAACTCCTCGGCACATCTTTTAAAAAAATAAAATAATAATGCTAGATTACAAATTTTATACCTACATACAGATACATACATACTAACATGAGTAGAACTTGTCGCAGATGTCTATGTCCAATCATCTTGTTTGAATGGCATATCGTCTGTGTAGACTGGATAACATGAAATGTTCCCTTGCAATATTGAAAACTGGATTTCGCTAGTCTTGCGTTATGGTATCTGAGGAAATTTGCCGAGATTAGGTATCTTGGGGAACATTTTATGACGTACAAGTAGGTACAACGCGTTGGGAAATTGATAGAGATACCATTTTGTTGTGAACTATCAAATTGTTATTAGCATGGAACTTTCGCGTCACGATCTGTCATGTTGTTCGTTCGCGATTTACAATTCAAAAGGGACGGGTACGTTTGGTATCGGGTGTCGGAGCGATAAGTTTGATATTGTGTTAACCAGTAACAGCCGAACAGGTATAAAATATAACCTGTCTCAGTAACGCCAAGTTTAGTTCCCATGGTGAGGACAACAAGATCTGTAAACCAGATTTAATGTATCAAGCCATTCAAAAAGAATTCGTGGTAATGTGTGGGTCTATTCTGCTGAGGTTAGAATAGTGCAGTTTTTTTTGTAAATAGCCGACAAACGACCAGATTGATGTGTGAAGTAATTTCATAAGTGGTCACTGTCGCCCATTGATATCAACAGCACCAGCACCATCACCGATGCGTTGCCGACCAAGAAGGAAAGAAGAGGAAAAAAGAAAGAAACTTTCTAGTCATTTAACTTTTACTTTGCTACTGCTATATGTATATCATTATCTGTAGCTTACCAGGTGTAGCCCGCGAGTTGTCTCAAGCGAAAATACCCTAGTTTACCCCCCTAGGGGCGGAATATGACAAAATCCGTTCGTAGATATCTCTTATAAAGTACCTCCCTGCGAAATTTCATCTTCATAGGTCAAGTAGTTATCGAGATTTGTAATCAGTGAGTGAGTGAGTATCCTTTCCTTTTCATATCATACAATATAGCATGCAGCACCACTATTACGCTGCCGCCCGTGACAACTGGGTCACGGACTTAATTCTTCTTAGTCCTGTCAGTAGTTGTTAGTGAGAGTCATGTTCTAATTCGGTCACAGATGTGTTGCCATCCTTAAAGACTACGATGTTTGCCTCTAAAAAAGTTTGACCGGATCAAAAATGTGCAACAATAATGTACTCTTTAGATATTTTACGACAGTGTGGTGTTGGTAGAGTGAGATAAACGCATCACGCCTGACACAATCGTAACGCGACTGTCACTCGTGGTTATCGTAATCGTGATTCGTGACCATTCCTCACCGACGCCGACGACTGGGTAATAAAACGGTATATTGTAATGAAGATGTGTTTGTACGCAGGTGATACGGAATTTTGATCGAACTTATTTGAGTGAATACAAGACTGGTGGATTAGCGGCTGTTTGAACTTCTTATACCTCAGTCTAAAACTCTAAATAATTACTATCTCATAATGAGCATCATCATAATCATCCTTCATCATCATCATAATTTTATTTGGGGTCGGTGCAATTCTTCTCTTCTATTATTTCCTAGTAGCCGTCACTTCTACACTGACTCCCTTACCTTTCATGTCATCTCTCCACAATCCATCTTTTCTTTCGCCGTCATGATTCCCTTCATCTATCCACATTAATGTAGTAGAATATTGCCGCGTAACCACGACCCGGGTCCGACACATGACAGAGCAGCCCAAAGCAGGCCCAGATTCGACCCGGATATGTTTGGATAGATCGTTAATCTTTATTGCTTCATTAATTAAACAAACTGATCGAATGACTCTGGACTTTTTCTCTATAGCTAATAGGGTTGATAGAATACAATATCAAAATTTTAAGGATCAAATAACACTGCTATGACTTAAGACTGTACTTATAATCTAATGTTTTTAAATTTTCTTTGTTATTGCCCTCCAGTACTTTACCCCTTGTTTACGCTGACTTCCCCTCAATGTGTGCGGTCTTCCGAAACGGACCATTAAAGTTTTCACAGACCATTGGTTACCAAAGGCGTTTTTGACGATTGTTATGTAAAATGCGTACATTCTATCTAAGTTTGTGTTTCTAAAAGTCAAGATAACTGTTCCGATTTATAAATAGGCGTTACTGTTTGTATCTATTTGTCTTTCTTTCTTTACCTACCTGATTGTATCATGCATGAATGATTATAACCTCATAATTCTTGTCACCTGTCACATATTTTCGTCTTTGTCATGCGTTGACTGGTAGAGAATTCAAGTAATAATATCCGCAATAATTCCGCCCAATGTAGAAACCTGGTTTCAGGTCTAACCAGATTAAGCTATACATATAATAAATCTGTAACTGATCGCTGTCTAGATACATGGACGATAATATGAGAAAAACTATTTTTGGGGCCCCCAATATTAGATATTTATAAATCCAGTATTCGAGTATGGGTACTAAGGGACAGGGTTCCCGAATCTCAGCGAGGTCGGGTATACGAGTAAATAAAAAAATATAAACCTTTATCCAGACCAGAACCTCTCATTACATGGTTGTTGTCGTTATGCTACCGCTCTGACCCTGACACGAATTGATGTGCTTCTGTACACATGTAGGGTCGAACCCGTGAATGTGTCTAATGACGGAGCCTGATTAATGCTATACCGCCCGGTTGCTACTAATTCCGTCTCGTTATATACATCGTCGATATGATATTCTTAACTGGACTTTGTTAGACTCGACAAATAATAAACAACTAACCTAACCCAACCTAGTTGTACAGGTTCTGTAGGTACAATTGACAAATGCGCAGACCGCTACTCTTTGACATTTGGAAACGGTAAGGATTAAGGATTTATTATAATCGTTGTCATCAATAAAAATCTAACTGACCGATGTCTGTACATGCAAGACATTAAAATATATAATATATTTTGGGTATTTATTAATTCAATAGATCTGATAACAATAAGTTTTGTTGGTACGTCCGTTTGTGTGTCTTTGTTCAGAAACGGTTAACCCGCTTTGAATGCGGTTTTCACTGATATGTATAAACTGTGTTATATGTTCACTTAGTGATTGATACGTACGTTAAAGTCTACTATTTAAAAATATTCAAATAAAATAGTTTTTTGGACTCGAAAACAGCAAGATTTCCATATTTCCATACGGTTCGCGTTCGTTCGATACATAACCGCAAACAATGACATAAACCGTGGTATGTGATCCGAAACAAGTTAGTGTGCCGCGTTACGACGTACGTTATGTAACCTGTAACCGGTATGTGGGTTACGTGCGGAGCGCGGTGCGCCAGCCCGGGGTGCGCGCGCGATACACTGAGATGATGATATCGGTATTGATGTGGATATGATATCGTTAATCTACATCTTTTGTATATCTATCCCTACTAATATTATAAATGCGAAAGTAACTCTGTCTGTCTGTCTGTCTGTCTGTCTGTCTGTCTGTCTGTCTGTCTGTTACGCTTTCCCGCTTAAACCTCTCAACCGATTTTGATGAAATTTGGCACAGACAATCTTTAGACCCTGAGAAAGGACATAGGCTACCTTTTATTGCGAAAAAAAGGGATGAAGAGGCTGAAATAGAGGTTGAAAGTTTGTATGGACCGAAGGAATTAGTTTCCCGAAGCGAAGCGAGGGCGGGTCGCTAGTAACAAATATGTAACTGATCTTTATCTGTACATGGAAGATATATGAAAAAAACTATTATTGAGGGCCTTTATAACCTTACTTAATACTTGTAGAACCCAAAATAATAGGTACTTTTTAGAATTTTTGTCGGTTTGTACGCGCTTATCTTAATAACGGCTTAACCGATTTGGGCGTGATTTACACTAATGTATTGTGGTAAGCTCCTTTTAATATTTGGTGTTTTTTTTTGTGTAATTATTTATTGTACAGTGTTCAACCCTGGTGCATTTACAGCATTGTGTATTACTGCAGTGTCGTATTTAGCGTCGGAACGTGATATACGCCTATCATTATATTACTAATGGTTATACGCAAACATTACTAATAGTTTGTTAGCTGCACTGTTGTTTGATGGCTAAGTTGCGTAACACTTTAGTTAGATATTTAGTAAGTAGTAAGTAATACTTATTCGCTCATTTTTTATTTTCCATTTTAATGTTGAGCCGGGATTCTTTAAAATTATATTATTTGTTTGTAAATTGATAGAAATAAACACCCTCTAAACTTATTATTGTTCATTAAGGAAAATCGCACCCAATTCGGGCAAGCCGTTTCTTTGATTAGTGGAAACAAACACACAGACGAACTGACAAAAAATCTGAATTCTTTAAGAATCTATTACGTTAATAATGTTAATATAGCACCTGGACACCCCCACTACTTCCCTTTCTCAAATATATTCCATGTACCTACAGATATCAATAAGGTACAGTTACATAGTTTACATAGAATTGTAATATACATAGATAGATATCTATGTATGTAAAAAAATTTCAAGTGGTTTTGCTGGACACTTTAGTTGAGGGTATGGTTGGTTGTTGTTTGACAACGGCGTGAATAGATCGTGCTATCGGCATTAGACATTAATCTTGAAGCCATTAGGAGGTTCTGCCATTAATCATTCAGACTGAAGAGTATTTAGGTAAGCCTGTATGATTAAAGATGTTTTGAAGTAAGGATTACAGGGGTAACATTATGAAGGGTTGAAGTGTCTTATTGTTGGGTTTAGCTATTACCACGGAAAATAGCTTTATCATCCTATTGTAAGGTTAATAGTTATAGATGTCTATTTGTACTGTTGAGTGCTCTCCATAACACGTAGTTAATTCTATCCTTACACGTAATCCTAATCTTGGAGCAACATTTAATGTATGTTGCAATGCAACTTAATGAAAAATCATGATGTAAAGTAAAGGATAAAGCGTTTAATTAAGTATGACATGACATTATTACGGCCTTTACTGAACATGTGAATATGAATGTGTTCACACGGTACGACAAGTATTTCACTTGACGACAGCGTAGAGGGAAAAACGCGGAACCAGTTACAGAAAAATGTTTACTTTTGTTTATTACGTACTTTATAAAAATAATATGAATTATTACGATAATATCAATAACATAATGATTATTGAGGTAATATTTATGTCATACTAGCGACCCGCGCTCGCTTCGCTGCGGGAAACTTATTCCTGCGGTTTGCAAAGATTTAGTTACATATTTTGGACAATTCACACTATATCTTCATAATTTATAGCCTATGTGTTATTCTGATGTGTAAGCTATATTATTGTAAAGTTTCAGCAAAATCCATTAGGTAGTTTTTGCGTGAAAGAGTAACAAACATTCATACATCCATACAAACTTACGCATTTATAATATTAATAGGATAAATGTTTTGAATCCACTGTTTTCGGTGTCTTACGTTCCAAATTTTTATTCAATCAAATTACTACACATTTCGAAATCTCGAATTTCGAAACTTGTTCTTTACGATTACAAATATTGAGTATAGCTGTCCCAGCGAACTTCGTACAGCTCTATAATTAATAAACAAATTTTGGTGACATATTTACAGAAGGGCCACCTACCGAGTCCAATTGTGAATCCAAACCAATCTCGGATCCACCTAAAGAAGACACAATAAATCGAACTTCGTACCGCTCTATAATAAATAGCAAATTAGGTGACATATCGACAGCAGGGACACCTACCGGGTCCAACTCTCACCCGCTATTGTTATTGTTATTTTACATCCTTGTGGGCAATATTGTTACAAAGTTTGAATGTCATATTTATTTATATCGAATCAACAGCCTAAAAATAAGTTTCAAGCTTCTAGCTCTAAAAATGACGATAATTCCATTACAACCCATTTTTCGCACCTTTCTCAGTTGTTTCTTCAATTCTGTTGCAATGTTTCTTCAGAGTGGCATAAATTAGTACGAATGCGAGCGAAGGAGATGCTGTGAATTAAACGAGAGCTCACAGAACAACTTGTCAGGTGTTTGTAACGCCTTAAACTCGACAAGGGTCAAAAATTACTCGGAATGGATAAGTTGAACACCGATTTTGTAATACGTATTACGTGTTCCCTTCGGGGCTATCCATAAATTACGTCACACAAATTTCATGATTTTTAAGTCACCTCGGGCCTCGTTGTCACACGTTTTCTCACAAATGTGAGACCTTCGCCTGTCCTACGTGTCACTTCCGTAGCACCTTCCGTGTCAAGGGACACTCGACACACCGGCGCAAATGGCCAATTAATTATCCGTCGTTTAATTATTGTGAATCGAGTCAGGTCGCGTGGACCTATCGCTTATCCACCGACCTAGAAAAACCGATCCGGTTTCGGGTCGGGAAGCCGGAAATTTAATGTCGGCCCGGCGCAGACTGACATCGGACACCAATTCGTGTGTATGTTTTCATAATAATTGTGCATGTTGGAATCTTTGAAAAGTCTATTTTGCATCAAGTCTTCATTTTTTAGCGGACTTCAAAAATAGGAGGAGGTTCTCAATTTGACTGTATTTTTTTTTGTGGGGAGAATATCAGCCAATACTAACATCATATTACTAGAAGGTTGAATTGATTTAAGGATTGCTATTTAGCGATAACAACCGGAACCGATAGCCTAACCTCCTTTCATTTTCTTGTATACCGATAGCAAGAATCTTGTTATTTTTAAAAGACAAACCTTGCGTAAACACGTAAGTTTGGAAAAAAAAAACCTTTCATTCGTAGCACTTACTGCGATTTAGCGATTCTACTCGAAAGCGATCAAGAAAATTCGCCACTACCGGTCACCTATCGAATTACCGACCACTCCCGCTGTTGCTTAACTCGTTAAGTCGTTAGATAACTTGAAATCGATACACGCCGCTGAACTATGAACGCGTTTTTATCTTCTGAAAGTTATGTTATAAATTATCTTATGAAAGTTTCACAAATTACAATCTACTTTACGAACTTCATATACGAAGTAAGATGGAAAACGGACGTCGTTTTTGAAACGAATGAGAAATTACCGTACCTAGAATTCAGACAGAAAACCTTCAGAGATAATACGAAATTTAAAAAAAGATAATTGAATAGAAAGCGTTTTTATCATGAGCTTTTTAAGTAAGTATTCTTTTCAATTCAAATGTAAATTTTCATTCGGTAAGTAATGGTTTATATTCTTTATATGAATATTACTGTAATATAAAAAACCGTCTAAAAGAATAGTAAAATTTTAATAAGCTATATTTCTGGCTGTTTCTCATTTAATTCTTCCTAACTCCTATAGTACTTCGGTGTAGGAAAATATCGTAAGGAAACCTACACACCTGCAAGTTCTCCATAATTTTCTTAAAATGGATGAAGTCTGCCAATCCGGACATAGCCAGCGTGGTGGACTACGGCCTGTAAACCTCACACTATGTGAGGAGACTCGAGCCCAGCAGTGGGACAGTTATGGGTTGCAATGATGTTTTCCTAAAGTTGACTACACAAATGACTCACATAATATTGTGTATTTCTTACAAAAGGAGGGGCAGTTACTAGCATAAAAGTTGATAAATAAGAAGGAGTCTACTTCGGGACTCATCGATACTGTGTCGGCCTTCAAACAAGAACGCCAATAAATAATTCTAGTTTATACACACTAGCCGATGAACCCACTTCGCTAACATGAAGAAGTTTTGAGTAACTCCGACGTTGATTGCCGCGGGCGCGCGGGCGGTGTCGTCCCACAAGATTAATTGGCACTTGGAAAATTAATGGAATTCCGTAATTTGTTTCGTGAACAGTTTTCTATTAGGACGTATTTCCGTTATAATAGTTATTTGTTAAACAATAACGTCATTAAAAATTATCTATGATTTAAGCGGGTTTTTCAATATGTATAACATTCGAATTAGATCTTAATTTGATTAAATTATATTATAATAATGTAATATATTATAATAATTTATTGCAAATCCTTTCAATTTGTATAGCGCATATAAATAAGCAATTTTCGACAAAAGCCGCGTCAAATTTCACTTGAGGACTAAAGGCTTTGCGTCTAGACATGAACTTTTTATTCCGCAGATCTATCCCGCTCCATCCGTCCCCGCTCCCAGTATTTACACAAACGGTAACCGTATGAGTGAACGTGAAGCGTGTAATCAAAATATAGTAGGCGGTACAAAAAGTGCAACCCAGCACTCGTGTAACAAAAGATGGCGGAAAATAAACGAGTGCGTTGCGAGTGACGTGTTTGTGTCTAGAGTCTAGTCTTACTGCGATGTGCGGGACAGCGGTGCTCAACTCTGCTTCAATACAATAATACAATAATTACAATAAATAACATCGGTTATATAATGTATTTTGATAATTTAGTATTCTACGAACTGATTATGACCTAGGGACATATTATACCTACATCAAATTGAATATAAATGATTTTAAATAAATGCCTGTTAACTCTAGAATAAAATAAAATCTTGAGCCACTTTCATTATCATACACATAAAAGCTTTCAGTAACTATTGATAAGTTTGAGGTACACAGGCGCGGTAGGAATACGTCTGCATGGGACACAGTGACAGCCCGGCGCGGCGGTGGGGCGTTGTTTGACTAGGGGTAGACACGCCTAGAGTATATTCCTAGCTTTAGTTGGAGTTGATCGATCTTGCCTTATGGAACTACAATGTTTCACCAGCACATCTTAAAATATCGACGCAAAAAAGCGGAACCGCTTTAACCCACGAAATAGGAAATGTTCTCTGAGCCGATAAATTTCTGAGATTTAAGAACATAATCTATGAAAAATGTGTTAATAATAACGTTGTATATTTCTATTTATTGGACGCAGAGCCACGAGACTTGACCATTCGACGCAGAATTTTGTACCGATTCCGTATCTGCAATTAAAAAATTGCCATAGATGTGGGTTACAACGTTACCGTTATTTTTGCGTCGATATCCTCTAAACTACTCTAAAGTCTTAAGTTTCAGTAGGTCAGTTATAAAATCTGAAAAGCTTTAGCGATGACTCCGTCCGCAAAAGTAATCTGTTTGGAGAAAAAACGCGCTGCCCGAAAAGATATTGATTGTGTTTGCTATGCTTTCCGCTTTGCGGGAATCCTTCCTCAGACATCTTTCTTCCTAGCAGAGAGGTGTCTGATGAAGAATATTTTGTCCCTCAGGATTCAAAGTTCTGTTAACAAGATTTAAATAACAAAACTAATTAACCACTTCAAAAAGTTTTTGTTTTCTTCTTTCATGTTTGTTACGTCAGAACTCCACTTATTATGCGATTTAAAAAAAAAATTTATAGTATAAACTTTAAAAAGAGCTTACTTAGCTGTTCGGTCCGCGAACTAACTGCCAAGAGCTGTTCAATTATAATAAGTCATGGAAACTCGTCGAGGGCCAGTCCACTCGTTGTTCTCGGCCGTCGCTACCTAATTCAATTTGTGGTCTTACTGCAAAGGTTTATTGGAAGGGTTTCCGTTTTAGAACGGTTTAACATATGACATCGTTATTTTATCTAATTATGTCAATTTGGTGTCATATCATGGACTTTAGGATAACTTATCTCGAACTTTGTTAATGAAGTGATAATATTTAGTTCATGAAATTTTGAAATATTACCTACCTGAATTGTAAACACTATTTTATCACTTACAGACTGAAGGGGGTTTGAAATTTCATTGCATAAAATATAAAAATAGAACGGGTTAATTTTTTATGAGTATGTATCGTTCAAATTTTTTGTCTGAATTTCAGTGGGTACTTACATTAAACAAAAAATGCGAGGTGGCTCGCCTCACGTGTCCGTATATTTCAAATATAAACATCTAGTTAGATAGTTACGTAAATATCAAGAAGTGCTCTTCATAAAAAGTAGTGAACTCTCAAGGGCCTCCCAGCAGTATTGTGGACGACGTGCGCGGCGCGGGCTAATTCAATTTGCCGGCTCGCAGAACGTACCACGTACCTGGTCTGCTTATATTTATTACAACTCTTTTATTCAGAATTTTATTAAAGTATTTCAACGTTGTGGCTAATTTAGATGATCTAAAGTTTTAGTCTTTGATTGTTTTCTTAATTAATTGGACGGATTTTAAACAGATTACTGAAGACTCGATGACTTTTAACTGTATGTGGGTACAAGGTTTCCTTTCAGCCTTCAGCTCTATGGATGTACATGGCCGACAATGATCTCTTACTATCTAGTGGTTAATCGAACACAAGACTCAACGGATAGCATCCGGATATTCGGATACCACCCACCGTCCAAAGGCGTTAATTATTGTACCTCTAATAGTTTTATGGAGTGTTGGACGAATGGAATTCTGTCAGAGGTATCGTGTAAAGTAAATGCTTAATCTGTTAAGTGATAATAAAGTGCTCTAGACAATAGACACTGTTTGCAGACGTTTGTGACAGATGGAGAAAATATTGTGATCGTAATACAAATAGCAACGGGTGTGTGAATTGATTATTTTTCTCGTCGTTCTTTTTAAATTTAGTTATTATAAGTATTATTAAGGTACCAGTATCGATATACCTACCTATATAATATTATTTATTTTTATTTTATGTTTTGATTGCTTCGTCAGCGTGTGATGTCGGTAAGGGTCCTTTTGAAGTCATTTTTCTAGGCTAATGTTTCTCACTAGTAGGCTCTTACAGTGTCATATACCTACTCTCACGTAGTAGTATATTTACTGTATTTTTTAATTCATGTTTTATTGTATATATTATATTCTACCTACCTACCTCACCTAGCGTATTATTATGATGTGTGTATACTGATTGTGAGGTTTTTATCATAGTACAGTATAACATATTTCTGTATTTTTTTGCATTCGGGACTATAGTTCAATAACAGTTAAAATTCCCGGATTCAATTATTTTAAAACTTATTCTCTACGATATCTTAATATTTAAATAACATACGATATCGGGTATAGATTAATAATAAAGGTGACATTAAGTCCGTTTAAGATGTTTAAATTACATGAACACTACTAGATAAACTGCATCCTATGCTGTGTAGCTCGTAAATAGTGTAACACACTTGAGTCGGCAATTTCCCGTAGTTTACGTCGGATTAAATTGGCCGTGCGCGACAGATTTCCCACCGACCGCACTGTAGAAGGCGATCGCTGCGGATTGTCCCATGCGGGCGGTTAGACAACCAAATAAATGACAACTGACAATCATCCTTGCACTGCCAGATACAGAGCTCGACGACAAGTAATATAGTGATATGTTTATATGTCTATCTGATCTGTAAAAAATACTAAATACTTAGATTAAACCATAATTTTGTTTTACGAAGAACATATAAACGTTTATTATCATCATCATCATCATGATCTACCTAATAATAAAAAACGTGACCTATAATATTTTGCCAGCGGCTAGTGTATTTACATGGAATTTTAGAGTACTGAGTGATTAAGGAAGTACCTAGATAAAAAGTGGTGATTTTTCGTCAAAGTATCCACAAGGTCTCGGGTCATTAAACGTGTTTATGGCATCTCTAGTGGCATATTAATCTTTCCTTTAATGTTTGGACCGTGTCCAAAACAAAACCGTCGAGTTACCCACTTGATATTTTAAAATGACACGTCGTAGTAGAAGTGGGTTGAGCAGAGATCGGACGACGGTGTAAATTGATCTTAACGTGTGACGCACTGCAGTTAACTTACTGCGTATGTCATTACTCACACTGTATTTTATAGCATCTTCTATTCAATTATTCTGTAGAAATGAAGCCGTAAGAGTGTAGTTTGAAGTTGCTGTATTAAATTTATATACCAAATGTTTGTTAATTATGAACCTTTGGCCCAGTTGGTCCTGCCATCCTCCTCTATTCCAGACAGAAACAGATATCATGTTGGTTTTTGGCCTTAATCATTTTGTAGTGTAGATAATGTCACTGATTTTAATTCAACTTCTGCTAAATAATCTTATGAGCTAAAATGGCTAGATAATAATCAAATAAGGTGCGAGGTGGATAATAATCTTATAAGCTTAAAAATATGCTGGATAATGTAATGAGTAAAAAAATCAAATAGGTAAGCTAATTGAGCTTGATAAAGTAATGAGCTAGAAAATCCACTAGATAAGCTGAATGTTTGCCGCAAAACAAGTGTTTGAGATAATTATGTTTTAAAACTTAACTCATCGCGGATTGCACACATTTTATAATGATACGGGTACTCACGATCTGTATTTTATACATACGTTGATTTGATATTGAACAGCGTGAAACCATGCAACTTTGTGGAAATATTAGCGTATAAAATACACATCGTGAGAACCCGTATCATAATAAAAAGTCTTTGACATAACCGTTATATAGCGTAACAGGTTGATTTTACTCGACAGGTAAAGAAAATGGCGGACCGCGTGGCGAAGTGCCGCGACGAGGTGGCGAAGACCCGCGACAGGTACCAGGCGGCGCTGGCCGAGATCACGGCGTACAACCCGCGTTACATCGAGGACATGAGCGGCGTGTTCGACCGCTGCCAGGTCATGGAGGCGCAGCGGCTCACCTTCTTCAAGGAGGTGCTGTTCAGCTTCCACAAGTGCCTCAATATCAGTCAGGAGCCCACGTGAGTGTAACCATCCTTTTGTGCTCCTCGCATACTAGGATACCTTGTGTTCGCTGTGTCGCAATAGTATCACACACCAAGGCGAACTTTCAAACACAAATAGAGCAAACATTTTTCACGACGAGCTCTCGTGAATCTAACCTTCGTGTAGCTCGGACACACAGCCACAACTTAGGACGACGACCCGACGTAAGTAGGCGGTTGCTGTAGTATTCGTAAGGATTTGAAACGGTGGAATGTCAGCAAATTCTAGCAAAGGCTAGGCCGAGTCACTATCATTATCTACGGGCTATAATAGCCCGGAATATATTTGGGAAATATTTCACGTTGTACTAACTAAAAAGGTAGGTAGCTTCAATCCATTAATGACCCATTACTGATCACAAGTCATAACTGAGCACTTCGCTGCTCCTGTGCGGATTGAGTTAGTGGCCAACGCTTCCGACTTAACGACTGCTACCTCATGATAACAACTAGAACCCAAGCATGGGAGCGCTCAAGAACTTTTTGACACTAGCGGTCACACCCAGCCAACTATCGACCCCGCTGTTGCTTAACTCGATCGATCACCTAGAATCAACCTCGCACGAGTTCTTTAGAAACTTCACTACCACCACATAATATTTCACGTCGCACTTCCCAACGTTTCAGGTTACCGCAGATATACGAAGAGTTCCACCACACGATAAACAACGCGGACCATCAGAAGGACCTCAAGTGGTGGGCGAACAACCACGGCGTTAACATGG